>OY759211.1:75430023-76630023 GCA_963662105.1 Meiosimyza platycephala | reverse complement strand
AACCAACCTCTGATAAATTGGTAAAGCCCGCTAATTGTCCGTTAGCACGCGTTCCAGACAATGTTTGGGACGGACATAACTTTTTACGTAAAATTTCATGTGCTTCCAGTGCATTTTTCATAAAATTATATGCCACCTGTAGTGCCGTACTACACTCTGTGCATATGTATATGGGAAACTGCGCCACATCTTCCAATTTTGTACAATATTTTAGACATTCCTGAAAGCTGACCTTTTCGTCATCATCGACAAAAACTTTTGCGTCCAATTTATAGAATTCAGCATCCGATGCTAAACACGTTCGACACACCAGTTTATAATCAATATTGTCGTCCATGCTCTAGTGATTACTTTTTTTAATTATTTAAACTTTTCACTTCAAAAAAACTATTTATAAAAATTCTGATCCTCTCCAGCTTAAAATTGCAATTGATATTCTTTTCCTCGCAAAATGTTCTTTTCCTTCTCTCCTATTTTTCGTATGATGACAGCGACGCATAACTAGAGTGAAAGAGATAGATAAAACACAATGCAAAACGTCAAAAAAATTGTGAAATAGAAAGTGTTTCGCAATGCCAAAAGAAATACAACAGTGTATGTTTACATGCGACGATTTCTCAACGATTTTTGGGTATTCTTTTTTGAAACAGTTCCATCTCCAAGATCGAAAAATTTTTTAACTCGTCTCTTTGGTTTTCCCCTCTTGCCCACAAACGAGGAAACTTTTCGGCGAGAATTTGTGTGTGTAAACGCCGAGAAAGAAATTCTACAATAGTTTTCGTGTGTAAACGCAAAACAAATTCACAAAAGAGAATTGACAAGAATTTGTTTCACCGAATTTGCCTGTGTAAACTCTGATTTACACATATTTTAAGGAAACGGTTTTCTTATGTACATACTTGATTGTTTTGACATCTTAAGGATGTCTCCTTTTTGTTTTTCTTCTGCAAAAAAATTTTAAAAATTGGCACAAAACCGCTGGTACGGGTGATGTCAAAAGCTGGCAATATTTGCGATAAGAAATTGATTCCGTGGAGCGCAGTGTTGAAGAGGACTCGAATGAGTGAATTTGCTATATTGAGCATTTCTATGAAAGATTTTGTGGAAAGATCTTGGTTTACGAGATAACAAGATCCGCATTTGATCCCCATTTTCAATGATTCAATGATGAGTACAAAATTTTGTATAGTGAATCTGTGAACTGGCCTCTACTATCGTGTAATGTCAGCCGCTATTTACACACAACGAACATACGCATCGGCGTATCACTTCGAAATAGCTTTCTGTTGTATAAATTTGAATTAAGTCGATTTAGTAGTTTGGCCATTCTACAGCAGCTGTCGTGAGAATTTAGGGATTGTACTTTTTCAAAGGAAATAGTCAAACAAATGTTCCAAAACGTTGAACAATTTTATTAGCGGCCGTGATGTTTGAAACTAGCGAAATTGTTTACCTTCAGCGCAAAAAAAAAGTGGCGGGATGGGAAAACCATCGCCACGGATATCATAATTATAACGATACTATCAAAATAAAATTATCGATATTTCGAAAACCAAACGTGATATCGACTTTTTTTATTTAACATTTTCGATTTATTTTGAAGTTTTCTATCGAAAACTATCGTCAGATCGCGGCGCTACGGAAATCGTTATCTCTCCAGGTACAGCGTCGAGCAATAAGTGCAAATGATAAAACATTATGAAAATGAGAGTTCTCTTGTGTCAACGATTCGCACGTTTCGCCTTTTGCGAGATTTAACCGCGTTAGATTTTTTTCTTGAGGGGAGTTCCCTTACGTCGGTTAATTGGTCCATGCCAATAAGCCGCAACCGACCGGTGCCTTATTTATGCGCCAGTCATTAAAAATTAGATCTCTCGGATGCGCTCCACTTAGCGAAGTCGCAGCGGCCATTTGAACGATGTCATAGTCCACACCTAATGTCATCAATAGGTGTTTCAAATTAAACAATACATCGTTGGTAACTCAATTTTCATCTACCCGTCCCTATGGAAATGCGCTATAGATAGTAAAGGTCTTTTCTATGATGAAGAATGGGCAACAACAATTTTCAACTGTGGTGGTTGAATTAATTCTTTCAATAAATTATAATACTTTGTTGAACATTTTCTACACACACAAGGGCAGCATTAGAAGTTTCCTTAAATTTTTTTCATTTACGAGTAAAAACTATCATTTCATGATTCATTCATTTATGAATTCTGTTTTTATTACATTATAAATAATGTGGTTGATATCCATTTTTTTATATTTTAAAAAGATAAACAAATATATATTGAGTTAAGGTTAAAAAAGTTAATAACAAATTTATTAATATATGACGAACTTCAATTAGATAAAATGTTCATGAAATAATTCTAAGTAGAAATAAAAAAATTAATGAAATTCATTTCGCTGAGTGCTGAATGTTCGTGATATCTTTTATGTCAAGAATAAAGCATTTTACCACATAAAGTCGTTAATATCTAAAAAAAATTAAAGTAGAATTAGACATGATTTAATCCTGATTATATAAATTACCATCTCCATAGTTCGCATATCGACCAAACATATTGTATGCGTTATGTACTACATCTTCATCAATGTCATCTTGGTCCGAAAAAGCGCCAAACATGTCATACGGGTCATCATAGTCCTCTTCATCAAGTTCATCAGAAAGAAAGTTATCATCGAAATCATCTTCATCGCTAAAATCTGAATTTTCATTAGAATCATCATCATATCCAATTTTAAGTGGAAGGTGAAATGATAATTTTATTAAATTGTTTGCTGTCAAATACACTGCATTCTAAATAATGATGGAAGAAAACAATTTCCTTATTAATTAAAATATGTATGCGTACGTTTTTAATACTTACGTTCAACATGTATGTATTTATGCCGGATTTATACACATAGAACACACAAGGTTCTTTGCTGCGCTGATTTTGCGTTGACTTAAATAATTCGATGGCTTTTAAAACAAATTGATCCGTTACAAGTGGGCAGCATTGTATGTTAACTTTTTTCAATTTCGTACATCTACGTAGCAAAGCAAGCAGACCGTCATTGGTAATAGAACGACATTGTTTTAATACTATTTCTTCTATATTTTGCAAATCGCCAAATTTACGCAAGCCATCATCAGTAAGTGCTTCATTATTGGAACAAATAAATTGCTTTAGATTTGTTAGGCGTGCAATTTGTCTAGCACTGTTGGTACTTATACAATTCTTGCCAACAATTTTCAGATACTCCAATTGATTACATTTATGCTCTGCTAATTCATTAAAAAGTTCAATCCGCACTGTTGATGGTGAACTAGAAAGAACTTCTAATTTTTTAAGGCGTGGTAAGCGAGCTACACACTCATATTGTATAACAGGATTCCAGGACTGTATTTTAAGTGATTCTAAATTAATGCAGTTTGTTACCATTTCGCTGAAAGCAAGTGCTGATAGACGTTCGCAACGTTGTATATCAAGGGACTGCAAATCTTTAAGAGCCTTACAGGCATCAATAAAATGTGAAGGCTGAATATTTCCACATCCATAAAGTATAAGTTCCTTTACACTCTTTAAGCGTTCTATATGTTTACCTACGAATTTAACATATGAAATATATATAAATCATAACAAAATAACTCGAGAACTCACCTGTTAACTCATAATTATTGGAGACCATTAAAGATTCTAGTTTTGGCAATTTTTTAAGTGCTAGTATGGCATTATCATTTAGTGAGCAATCTGCTAATTTCAACACTGTAACATTAGTTAGCTTATCCAAAAGCTTCTTAAGTACAGCGGATTTTAAGCGGCTGGAATTGAAGTCTATAACTTTAATATTTGGACAAAAGTTGCTAATAAATTCAACAATTCGTTCACGATCTTTATATGGCACTGAGCCAAAGAGTTCTTCTATGAAAGGACCAGCTGTTTTAAAAAAATCTCGCGTTTCCCATAAAGTTAGTGGAGCAAGCTCTTCAACAATATGTCTTTTATATTCAGTTTTGCAAACCATTTCAAAAACATCACGAAAACGTTGACACGAGCGTGAAAGTCGAACTTGTTCCCTAAGCTGTAGTTTTTTAAAAATATGCTCTAAGCAGTCGTCATTGAGCATGAATATGGATGGTTGTGATGTCTGTGAATTATTATGTGAGGTTTCATTTTCATCAATATCCATAGATGGAGTTGTATTTGTACATGAATTATCAATTTGAGCTTCTGGTTGATGCCAACTATCACAGGCTTTGACGCAAACCCGCTTTGATAGAATTATATGTGGTGTATTTTGTTTCAAAACTCTATAAGTTAAAGTTTAAAAGATTAACAATTTTTTATTTTTTAATATGTATGTACTTCATTATTTTACTTACTTTGCTGCAGCAATTGGATCGGAAAAATTTATAAATCCTACTTTTGGCGCTGCTCTACGAGATCTTTTTTTGTCTGCTACTAAACGAACTCTCTTCACTTCGCCAAATTGCGAAAAATACTTCAATGTTTCATCTTGAGAGGCCTGATGCGGCATAATGTTAGTCAAAATTGATAAAAAAAACCCTTATAGTACTGGCAATATACATAGATATGTTTTTAAATTTCAATACTGACAATTTTGCTTAAAGAAATATTTTTGAAAAGCACAATTTATTAAATATCTCTCAACGGTGCACGGTTTACTTGAAGCAAGATCAAGATCGATAAAATTGTCAACTCTGATAATGCGCAATTATTATATAGTGTCTTGAGATTCCAAATACATAATCCGCGAAATCGGATCTGCTCAGTTACTCGTTCTATGGCCATTTTAAGGTTTTACTTTGGCCGACATGGTTCGTTTCAAGCAAGATCAAAAACGGTAAAAATTGTCAACCAAATCTGAGTGTTCGGAGATTCCAAAAATATGATCCGCAAAATCGTGCTTGGTCATTTACTGGTTATATGGCCATTTTAAGGTAAACGCTTTTACCGATAATTTTAATAAAATTATGAAAAAAATCTTGACGTGATAGAGCTGTATAGACCTCAAATTCGAGTTCAGGGCATCAAATTACCTAGGAAAAATATGGTCTGGTCATATGGACAGCAACTTTTTTTTTTTTGTAAACCTGTGTAATTATTAATTACACTTGATACTTACTGAATTTTATGTCTATTTATTTCGTTAAATTTTGATGAGAAAATGATGGCAAGTTTACTCACTTAACCAACAGCAAAGTTTTTAAATTGGTAAGTATTTTGTATCAATAGGAAAAAAAACTAGAGAAAGGATTCTTAAAGTAATTTGGTTATGGGAGTCTGAGGCATCAGCTCATATTGGAAAAGGGGTATTTTGCCCAAAATAGTTTAGGAATCCCTGTGCTAAATTATATATTAGAAATCTACTCATTTAAGGTATACTTAGCATAAGCTTATTTTTTAAACACTAGTTAATTTCAAGAAACTAACATAATTTTGGGATATATTTTACCAAAGAGTTGAATGTGCCTTTCAATTACCATTTTACAAAACTGTATGGTAATGTAAGATACGTTCCCGAACAGTTTCGATTTTTGACTCTTTATTTTGCATATTTTTTTTTCCGTGATGATGCATATTATCAAAATTAGATTACGTGGAATTTTCACGAATTTTCGCCTGACAGTATCCAGCCTTTAAAACCCAGCATTCTAAAAGTTAACGCAAGAAAGGAGAGCGTTGTACTAGGTTCGATATTTTATTTTCCGGTAAATGAAGGTTAACATAAGGGAAAACAAAAAATAGAGCGTTTTGGAGATATTATATATAGGAAAAGAAAACAAGACTTTAAAATAAATCGTCAATCTCGAAAACTATGGCACAATTTTTGAGTGCCAACATTAAATCTCATTTAATTATCTTTTTCATGACACTCTTGTGTTGAAAGCGGTCCAGACAGAAGTTCTAGTTAAAAACGATTGCTATATCCTTCGTTTTCCATTGTTGTATATCCGAAATAACATGCGTCCACAAAGTATTTAAGAACAAAAGAATAGTACATAAAAACAAATTTGTCTTCTACTCTAATAAAAAGAATATGCACGCCGCAGCGTACTTTCAAAAATAATCTTCTCTCATCATATAGGATTCATTTTTAAATAGGTTTCTTTTCCTCAAAAACAGTGACACCCCAATATCCCTTCTAAGCTTAAGAACTGTATTTTAGTCCTTCCTACCTTTTTTGGTATTTTGTAGACGAAAATGTTGTATACCAATATGTCATCCTCGGTGTAGGCCTTATCGTCTTTGAAATGATAGTTTTTATCTAAAATAAGATATTTCTAACATTCAAGTAAAAATTGAAGAAAAAAAAATTAACAGTTCATTTACCTTCAGCGAAGCCCATGATGCCCGAATTTTTTTTCTTTTCGAAGAAACAACTCAAGGTTAACCCTGCCATAAATACTTTTTTTTAATTATTGTGCTTTAGAAAATTTTTGATATTTATTTTATTATTAAAAACCGAAATTTACAGGATTTTTGCCAAAACAATTTGACAATAAATGCAATGCCATGCGATTTGCAGCACGGCTGTTCGATAAAACAAACCTTGTGATTCACAATAGGTGTTCTCAGGGCTGCTTGTTGGGTGCAGTTTTGGGTCAGTGATGTAGTAGTAACAGTCAATGTAAACATATTTTTGAACGTTTTATAGTGTAGTGTTAATGGCAATAAAAGCCGTGTTTTTTTTGACGCAGTTACCAGCTAAAAAAAAAATGTATGAAAAATTAGTCGGCGATATAATCGCCGCTTAAATATTAATCGTGCAAATAACAATTGGAGCATTCACAATTGGCCTGGTTAATATGAGATTTCGCAGCACAGTCTCACAGTCTCTAATTTTTAATCGAGATACAGTCGTGTCTGGATATAGTGAACAAATTTTTGCAAAGCCTGTACACAGTATCCAGTTTGACATTTTTGTTCAAAAACTCGTTTTATTTACTCAAAATACACATTTGTAAATGTAAATGAGTTAATTAGAATAAATTTGTAGGAAAATAGAAATGTACATATGTTTATTGAAAGAAGTCGCGATTAGATGTTTGCTTTTTGAGTTCAGAAATTGACTTTTGGATAGCTTTCCCGCGTATGCTTCTCAATGCTAGTATGGCAGCATAATCAGTAGTGTTGTCCTCAGCTTTTTTTGTTTTTTGTTCACTATTACTCTAACAAAACTCAATGTAAACATTTTGGTGTTCACTATTTAGAGTACTATATGTAAAAATTTTGGTGTTCACTATTTCAAGGTGTTCAGTATATAGGGTGTTCACTATATCCAGACACGACTGTAGTTTCATCTCTAAATGTCAACAGGCAAAAAAAAAATAGATATGTACTTACGTTCACAAGTAAATTTGAAAGTTAAAAAAAAATATATAAAACTGAAATGGCGGAAGAAAAATACAAATGTATGTAAAATAAAAACTCTACATAATTTCAAATTCAAAATTTATGTGCATATGTATTGCACGAAAAAAGAGAAATGGAGAAATATGTACTCGCTGCTACGAAACTTTTCCTGCGCAATGCGACATTTTGGTTGTAAAAACAAAATCGTGCAGTTCGAGGGATTACTGTATACGTAATCGTTTATTGAAAACGATAAGTCCCCGCATATATTTATTTTTCAGGTATATAAGACAATAACATAAAAACACAACTATAAGTTTTGTGCTAAATGAGCAAATGTGTATATTTTGTTGTTGCGATTGCAAACTTTGCAATACTACTTTGCAAATGCTGTTTTGCAAGACCATAAGCACCGGATCGTGAACTGGGCTAATTTTTAATTAAGTTCTAGATAACTTTAAGTTGAGTACAAATAAAAAAAGCACAATAAATATAAATATTTGAATAACAGTAATGCAAGAACCTACATTTAGTTTATTTCCATTTCAAAAGTTTTGGAATTACGGAAAAATTTACATTTTATATGTATATATGTATATTAGTGTTCTTTTTGAAAACTTATTTTCTGAAACTTACAATATAATTTTTAAGCATATTCAATAGAAATATTCGCTTCAGGAAAATTTCCGAAATCGCGTATTTAGAGGTTCTCTAAGTACGACGAAGCTTTTCCATACAAAAAATTTATGGGATTCATAATTTTTGCATAAAATGAGGAATTCAGAGCCAAATATTCTAATAAGAAGCTAACGTTGATGCTATTGATTTAGATATTTTATAGTTGTCTAAAAATGTCACCTGACCAACTATAAATCAGTTACATATTATCAAAGTTACAAGTTTCCAAAGTCAATTGTTGGTCACAAATTCCACAATTCCAAATATTTTTACATGAAAGTTGTTTTATCGCTCTTGAGCGACCTCTAAATATTTACATATATACTAAGAAATTAATATAAAACTTTAAAAAAAATCTAAAAACACACCCTGTGAATATACATTAGATTAAAAAAACTGCATTCTCTTGAATTTTTCCAGAGTACTTAAAATGTTTGCACCTTTAGAAGAATATTCAATAAAAAAAATGTGATCGCTTTCAATATTTTGACGAAAATGAAGAAAAATTAATTTGTTTATTTCTCAATTTTTTTTTAATTGTGCTGCATTTAACCTGTTGTGGTCATAAAGAAGTACTTCTTACATCAGATTTAGAGTCAACCAACCAAAATGCATGCAAGAAACAAAGTCTGCTTCCAGCAAAAAATAATGTGATAACACTCATCGCTTCAGGCTAATTTTCTAATTTTTTTATTATTTATTTATTTTAGTATTTAGAAGAAACTTAAAATAAATGTTAAAGTAAAAATGAAATGAATTTTTCAACGAAAAATTAAACTTTTGAAGCACTGGTTGCAATTATTTTGTTCTTTTAAGGAATATTTTTCTAAAAGCGTTAATTTTCGAAAAATTCAACAGCATAGAATTTTTTTGATATTAACAATTTGGTGGTAAAAAATATTCTACAAGCTTTTATACTAAATAAATAAAGGCAAAATTTATTAAAACATAGTCTATAAAATAAATTCAAAACCATACAAGATATGAAAATTAATTTCCACAGAAATCAAAACATTGTGTACCAAGATGGAAAAATTTTAAAAATAAACAAAAAAAATAATACATGATTTTATTATAAATCCTTAAGTAGTGCACTTTTTGCATTTTTTATTTTGTCCAGTCTTTTTATTAGATGTTTATTTGCTGTTTCCTGTTCTTCCAAACGTTCGGCGATTTCTCGATTCTATAATTGAAAAAGAAGAGATTAAGAACACATGTATTTCTATTAATGCAAAAAAAAATAAAATTTAACTTTTTGTTAGATAAGTTATATATACAAGTGTAACCAAAATGGGTAGCTTCATAGTCCTGTAACAGCAAAAACTTCAAGTCAATGAGGGTTTTCTATTTAACGTTCTATCTTTCTTAACATGTTGCTGTATTTTAAAAGTTAAGGAGGAGCAAAAGTCGTCACCTTATGCGAAGATGCCTTAATTTTTGCAAATTACGTCGTTTGTCAAGTAAACAGAAGTAGAATACATAATGACAAACAATGGTTTGCTTCCTCTTCTATAATGCGGAAAATTGTGTCAATGTTTTTAGCACAACATGAATTTTGTCGTCCATTCCGTGATCGTGTGGCGTCAACTAGACAAACACTCGAGAATATACGGCTTCACACAGGATAGTTACAGACAAGACCCTACTACCTCAACCGCATTGAGGATAATTTTCCATTGAATATCATAGTGAGCGACTAGGCGCATTTCCACGTATGTGAATATGCAAGTAAGAAAAAACATCGCTAATGGAGCATTCAAAATCGACGTGTAGCCCACGAAGAGCCATTACATTCTCTCAAAGTCACTGTATGGTGTACATAGAGTTTACGGAGGAAGAGTATTTTGTCCCAATGTAATCATAATAAGCACATTTCGCTTTGGCTTGAAATGAAGTGAAAAAGTTACTAAGCTTTCGTAATCAAACGAAATCTGTATATATGTACATTAGGGTGTTTATTTTCAAAGTTTTGGAGATGGATTGTATTTTTTTTTGACCATATTTTAGCTTGAGGAATAAAAATAGTTGTCTCAATATTTGAGCTTCCTATCACAAACCTGTAAACGGCGCGGACAGAGTTTATGTCCGATTTCGTTGAAATTTTAAGAAAAAAGCGACTTGCTAAAGCGTAGAAAAAGTCTGTCTTAGGTGCGAAGGCAGGGTTTTAGGTATTTTATTTGTATGGGAGATGCCACCCACTGTTGTCAAACTACATCCACATTTTTCATCTAGCTGGAAATGCGGACAAAATACACCCAAAGGGCAGTTTTTTTTTTTAATTTGTGGTCATTTTAGCTTATGTTTTAGCATTGGATCCGAAGGGAATACTACCAAAGTTTCAGCTTTCTAGATCATACCTGTGAACGACGCAATCAGTTTTTTTTCCAATTACAATTCATATGAAAACGCAAAACAAACTGTCTGGTTTTTCTGCTTTTTCGTTTTTCCATATGAATTGTAATTGGAAACAAACTGATTGCGCCGTTCACAGGTATGATCTAGAAAGTTGAAATTTTGACAGTATTCCCTTCGGATCCAATGCTAAAACATAGTCTATAGTCCACAATTTAAAAAAAAAAAAACTCCCCTTTGGGTGCATTTTGTCCACATTTTCAGGTAGATGAAAAATATGGATGTAGTTTGAAAACAGTGGGTGGGCATCTCCCATAAAAATAAAATGCCTAAAACCCTATATCTTCGCATCTAAGGCAGACTTTTTCTACGTTTAAGCAAGTCGCTTTTTTCGTAAAATTTCAACGAAATCGGACATAAACTCTGTCCGCGCCGTTTACAGGATTGTGCTAGGAAGCTCAAATATTGAGACAACTATAAAATATAAGGCAAAAAAATAAAATCCATCTCCAAAACTTTGAAAATAAACACCCTAATGTACATATGCAGAGAACGTCTAAGCAATCGTTTATAACAAGGGAATATATGTAAGTAAAGGTAATTATTAAATAAAAGAAACACAAAAACTGTATTGAAGACTACAACATCTTAAGCCATGCAAATATGTATGTAGTAAAGAGGCTGTCCATAAACCACGTGGCTGAATTTCGGTTCCTTTTTATTCTCTCTTCGAATCCGCTTCTTATTTTTTGAACCAAGATCCATGATAAATATAAATGCTTCTGAGCGACCTATTTGAAGTTTGTCCCACGGTTGAATGAATAGCTTGTGGCTTACATTACACATAATACAAATTTGAGTCTATTTGTTTCTTTTTTAGTTTTAAAGTCGCCAGTGGTGAGAAGCTAAAATTAATTTTTTTTTTCAATAAGAAATTAAGTTAACTAAATCTTGGTAATTAAGGTTTAATGATTGTTGAATACGAGTTTACTGCAAATTTTTTGATAAAGAAACGCTCGATCAGTAATGTTACTTGAACTCGAACATCGAATAAAATCCGATAAAAAAAAAAATAAAAATACCGGTAACAAATACGTATTTTGAAAATAAAGCTGTTTGGAATCATTTAACCTTTATAATACCAAGATTTAGTTAGCTACATTTCGTACCCATTGATCGATTTTGTCTAAGAGAATTCAATATGATAAAAAAAACTACGTAGCACGGTCTCCTCCTCTTAGCTCAACGTAGCTTTTTGCTCCTTTTATTCTCCTAACAAGGACACGTGGTTTATGGACAGCCCCAAAAACGAAAAAAAAAACTAACTGCATTCGAACAAAGCCATAGATATGTGTATATGCACCGTAAATAGTCTACAGACAGTATACTTAAAGCAGCGTTTAAAACAAAAACAAATTTAAAATTGTTGGCTACAAGCTAAAACATCAAAAATATATGCATGGGACTTATGCTGTTCTGCCTGTCATCACATATCGACTTGTGCTGTTTTGCTATGTGGCCACAGGTATAAACAAAAATAACAAAATTTAAAAATAATGTTAATAGATTGATGTATTTTTTTCTTTTTGTTTAAACTTTTTTGGGGAATAGTTTAGTTTATGGGACAGCTCTCCGATTTTCTTAAAAGTTTAGTATGTTATAGAATTCAGCAGTCTATGGATGTCTACATCATAATTGTTTTGTGCTTGAAAATTTTCCCTTTATTATATTCAACACCGATTTCGCTAACCACAGTAATTCTATATACAAGTTAGGGTAAGTGGGCAGATTTCAGCCGCGGCTCAGGGTTAATATAGTACATATTGGAATATGTTTTCAAGCTCAAAAAAATATGAAGAAGGCGTTTTCGGGCCCTACATATGTATATTCTTGATTAGCATACTGAACTCTGCCACATACTAAAAGTTAAAAAGATTTGTCCCTTATACTAAACTGTTACCTTTTTTGTTATATGAATGTTTTTTGAATTTTTCTTGATAAACTTATACATATATCAGCGGTGTTTCTTTTTTCCGTCACCAAATCCTGTCTATCCTTTAAATATCGTTACAATTTGGGTCGGAAATATTTTTAGGTGCGGTGTTCTAACCTAACTATGTATGTCTAAGTACCTTCATAAATATCAGTGCGGTAAACGATCAATTTTATGGTGCCATAAACCTACGGCGTTGTTCGAGCATTATTATTTATACATATAGATTTATGTACAATACGAATATACATATACCGTTATTATTATTTTTTGTTTTATTGGCAATGGCACTCATCCCAAAAATGAATAATTAATAAATCCTAAATAAAATTAAGACGAAAATAGAAATATAAAAAATTATATATGAAATAAAGTTCATACACAGTACACTCCCGATTATTACAGCTAGGTAGGTATATAGACCCCCGATTACAAGCATGACTTGAAAGTAAAATGAACGCGCGATTATTATTTTTTAAGCGACCCTCTGGTTTATGAACATGCTCAACATTAATAAGGTAATATAATCGAGAGTGTACTGTAATTATGTGTATATAAAATAAAGATAATCTAAGCATATGTGTTGTAAAAACAACGCTCGTCGCACAAAACGTACATTCCTAAACAGAAACATTATTCTGGTTTGATGACAAATCGAGAATGAGGAAAAATTGTATATGTATTAAAGTTTTTTTTTACTGGCCGTTTTCTCAATGTCGGGGTTTGTTTTATTGTTAACAGGCAAATGTTAACCGTACGACATCTGAAAAGTTTCGTTTCACCATTTGCTGATTAAAAGCTTTATTGTGAACTTATTTCAATTGCGAATATGCAAAAACTGTATATCAGCTGTTTTGTGTTTACGTTTTTAGTGTTAGAAACTACAAGCCACATCACCTCAAAAACGGAAGTTTTATAAAGAAATTCGATTTGATTGTGCAGTAGAAGAAAAAAAGAATTCACATGACTTCCCTCCGAGATTATATTAAATGATGAATCTACAATATGCTAAACTTCTAAAGTTTTTTAATTATGTGCGACGAACGGTACGTTTGCAATACATTTAGATTTGTTGAATATTGGCTAATATATGTAAAATACAAACATAGTTTTAAGTACATGAGTATACTAACCTCTCGTTGAAGTTTTCGTTTATCACCTTTCAGTTCAGCTTCAGCTTTCTCAGCAGCCTCAACGGCAGTTTTATAACGAACTAGTTGTGTTTCCGAACGAGCTAAGCTAGCTTGGAGACTAGAAATATCTTGTTCAGCTTTTTGTAATCTAAATTTATAATCACATATAATCTTATTGGCTTCTCCTACGAAATATACAGAAAAAAATATACAAAATAAGGGATTTTTGATAATTGTTTTCACTTACTTTGAGCTTCAGTCTCTTCATCGAGTTGTTCGCTAACTTTGTTGTTATTTTGTTCATTATTTATAGACTTGTGGCTTTCAAGTTGTTGTTTAAGGCGTTGAATTTCATCTTTCAGCTGTTGCTTTTCTTCGTTGAATCTCTTAAGTCTAACATCTATAGTAAAAAATAAAAAGTCAAAACTTATTTATAAAACTTGATAACGTGGTTAAGTAATGTAATGTCAATCAACTGACTGCAATATATACCGAAACCCCGAAAATTTATTATGGTCTTATTCCCCAGGCTAGGAGTTACACGTACGGTTAACTACCACACTGCTTAGAACATCACTATTTATGAGATAATTATCTGAAGCTTCGGATATCTTTGCACGTTGAAAATAAAAATAGTTTTCTTGGAATGTTAAGGACACCTGAATGTACTTAAAAGCTTATGAGTTTCAAGATAGAATTAACAATGTCTCATGAAATGAGTATTACGTTCCCAATAGCTGACTTCAAGTATAGTAGGTATGCAAACTCTGGTTTTAACCTACCATCTAACCTGTTCGGCCACTCTGCTCATTCTCCAAAACTCGGCTCGATGCAAAGCAACAGGAAAAATTATCGTCTTGTTATGAACTGTTTTTGGTCTTTCGAGAGATATGTTTCGAGCCCAACTGTTTCAATGATCAATGATTGCTCTTCGGATCGCCTTAACTACCTCGAAATTAAAGTTTTCGAATGTAACATTTTATCTTCGTTGATCATTAGTTCCCATAAAACGATAACTTAACCCGTTTAATTGTTCAATTTAAGTATTGCAGAGTAAGGCTCAAAGTTCTGAAATCTTTTGAGAGTAAAACCTTCCATATTTTATGAAACAAAAAAAATTAAAGGCGGAAATATGATGATGATATGAATAAGAGCGGATAAATGACACTTCAAATCACTGCCGTCAGCGTTAGAAAGAAACAAGATGCTGATCATTCGTTTTATAGATAAGATGATCGCTGACATCAGATCACATAATTAACGAATATGGAAGACTACGTTAGTGATCCTGAGGGAGTTTGGAGCCACGGAAGAAAGTTAGTTTTTGAAATAAATTACTTAACCTGACTAATGTATATAAGAATGAGATAGAACGTTAACTTTTAAAGCTACTAAGTTGCCAAATGTATCGCTTACATACCTAAAGAGCCTTGGACCGAACTTAAAAGCTGTGCATTTTCGGTTGATATAAGTGCGCGCTTGGCATCTGAACCATCATCATTCTCTACAGCTACTATGACTAAACCTTGATTTACTATTAATGCGTCGCGTTCATTTAGTTGTCCATGTACCAGTTTTAATTCTTCGTTGACTTTATCCAAATTCCGTTTAAAGGCATTACAGTCACGTGTTTTATCTTTAATTTCACGCTGTAACTGCGCGTTAAGTTCTTCAATCTCCTCTAGTTGGTCCTTCAAATGTTGAATTTGATAAGATTGTGATGCACGTTCATTATCCAACTGAGCATTGGCAATCATCGCTTTGCGAAATCGCTCCTCAGCATCCTACACATAAAAACAATATAAATATCAAAATACTTTCGTTGATCATGATCAAAATCGTCATACGCTAAATAAATAATTGAACCAACCTTTAGTTCCTGTTTGTTATCACGTAGGTAACTGCGTCCTTCATCTTCCAAAGAGTCTACACTGCTACGCTGTGATGACATTGAATTATTTTTTCCAGAATTCAGTAATCCATTGACAGTGGCATTGCCAACACGTGATAACGGATCCAGAGCAGGCGTGGTGTGCATATCAAAGTCTCGATCTGCATTATGATCTTGATCCTTCTGTTGTCTTTCCAATTCTTTCATACGGATTTCGCGTGCTTCCGTACGTGCCTGCCTGCGAGCTGTCAAGCGTGCTTCAGCCTAAAATATGTACATAGTTAATTTGTATGGTGAAAGTTTTTTAATTGCAAAAGAATGGTTCATTTGAAAATCATTTTTCTTAGATTATAACGAATTTTCATTTAATCCAAATGATACAATTAAGACACGGAGAAAAATCAAGACTTTCTCTTACTGTAGTCCATAGTGGTTTTTTATAAAGATAATACTATGGAAAAAATGTACTACATCAGAAACAAATAGACTAAAACAATCTTGAAAAAAGTAACAAACTATTAAAATGTAAATCTGAAACTGTGATCGTTTTCTTCAAAATTAGAGATTAGCTTACCACCAGAGGTGGTACAAACATAAGTTTACGATCTTATTGCCGTAGCTGGTGGCAAGTCCAGATTTACCATACAGGCAGAGTAGGCACGTGCCTAGGGCGGCAAATATTGGCGGAAAGTTTGAAAAATTTTTTTATTCGTATAGGTTGGCGTCTTATCAAAATGATCATAAATTTATAATAAAAAATATATACTGCATTGAAATATAAATCTAGCTCTTATGCAGAAATCATTAAAAAAATCTTAAAAATACCAAAAATATTGTATTGTGCTCGAGAAACATAAGTAGGAAATCAATAAAAGGTGCATTTTATTGATTGAAAAACTTGCGTAAAAAATTATTTCACCATTGAAGAAGTTTTGTGGGGGGGGGAGAAAGGAGGCAATTTTTCAACTACCTAGGGGGAAAATTTCTAAATCCGGGCCTGGCTGGTGGTGTGCTGAGTCTCCCAAAAAAAATCATTGACAATACATAATAAGCATAATACAAATTTCGCGGTATATTGAAGTGGAATAAAATACAAATTTTAGTATGATTATGTACTATCTCCTTTCTCTAATACCTTAAAGAAATAACAACTACCTTTATTTGTTAAAACATCAAATGTGGTTACATTCTTAGTAAAGAACTGACGTAATAAAGCAACAGTGCCGCAAGTGGCACGGATAAAAAAAACCAAAAACTTTCAAAGTCTGATGATATCATAAAAAATGTTTGTTTTTCGCCTTAATCTTACGAGGTTTCTGTAACGTTTCAAATTAAATCATAAGGCGGTTGTAGAGATCTTCTGGAATGGGAACGACAGATTTCAGAAACGTAACTGAAACTTTGTAAGATTTCTGAAAGGTTTACGAAACGTTGCATGCCGATTGAGTGTATAATAAAGCATAATTGAATCACTTAAGCTTAAGCTGTGTTTGTTTTACCGCCCATACAAAAATACTGTATCTAAACCACCTCAATACAATGAATTTTTTTCTACGCATATGAAATCCCAGATTAATAATACCTATCTTGGTATTATCTAAATTAGCCAAACAGAATTAGAAATTTTTTAGTTTTCTATTTGTTTTTTGAAAAAATTATTGTGTGCCTGTGCAATTATTGCCCAAAAGTTTCAATAACGTGCTCACAATATGTTATTGTTGAAACTTATTGCTGTAACTTCTTTTGTATACATATGTTTGTATGTAAATATATATTTCAATGATATAATTTGTTAATGGGTTTTAACTACATACAATTCGATTTGCTTCTCCCAAAAATTGTACAATCATTTCATCTTCTGGTTCTTCACTATAGTAATCATCATCATCGTCTTCTGTATCAATAGTAGCTGGAGGGTGCTCGCTAGTGCTCACATTGTTGGTTTTAGTTTTCTTTTCTGTTTTGCTAACTCTTTCCACAATTACGTCATCTGAGGTTTTTTCAACAGGTACGCTGTGATTATCTGCTGATAGACGGGTTTCTCTCTCAGTATCTTCTGAATTGTTAGAATACCCTATTAAAGTTGTAGTAGTGGCTTTTGTTGCGGTATTGGTAGTAGCAGTAGCTGTTGTAGTTGTTGCAACCGTTAACCGGTCACTGTCGTTGTCGTTGTTATCAGCATTCGAATTCTGCCGAGCACCATTGTCGCAGTCTTTAAATATTTCATTTTCTTCTTGCGAATCATTATCACTAAAGTCACATTCTTTACCGATTTCATCATAATCCATAGTATCTTTATGGTCCGACGTCGATCCATATGTTAAAGTATCATCTTTGTTTACATTGTTATTGGTTTCTCTTTTCATAACTTTAGCAGCTTGATTAATGATCTTTTCAGACATTTTGTCATCAATTGAAATCAAATCGCACTTCTTTAGTTCTTTAATGATAATTTTTGTATTCCTATTAAAAGTGGTTCAGTAAATGCGATAAAGTTGCTGAAGCGCGTATCTTATATTTTGTAGTATATATCGAAAGTAATGCGTTTGTAGCCGCCGAGATTTTCAATGAGGAGTAAACGCTTACTCATATCGTTAAAGACTGACGACGAACATTAACTTGCGCTGCTGCCACAAGTCAAGTAAGAAAAAGTCACATAAAAGCGATAGAGTTAGAGTTGACTCAGCCAACGACTACAATAAGTACTGTTTACTTTTTTTTTGTTGAATTTTTTTTTTTTATTCGTATTTAGTTCTCTTTTCCTTTTAACATTTATTTCTATCTCATTTGTAAAAATAAACGTATACACAGTTTTTTTCAAGATTACCTCTAACTATATATGGTTTAACTATGAACCTCACATACAATGATGAATTGTTTATATTACTTTTCTGATTTAGTAAAATAAACGAATGTGATTTTGCAATGATGACCTTACAACAATATTTGTCGGTCGTGACCTAATTAGGTGTAAGAGTAAATCTCGCAAGAACTTACACTTTGATATTTTAAATTTATTTACTTTGTTATTATCTCCTATGTTATTGATCTTATCTAAATGATTTTCCACCACTAATTACTGATCGATGGCAATTTGAGGGGTAAGAACTGAGATCTTTTAACATGCATTTACCAGCCTAATTTGGTACATTAATGAAGATAAGTTTCAATTTTAGATATGTATGTATTAGGAAAAATTTTGCTTTTCAGTGCTATATTACGTCTACCCTCTATAACTTAAAATATTTCAGTATTGTTTGTATTGACAAACTAGAAGTCTACAAAGACCTCACAGCCAAAAGCAAGAACGGGAGAATAAATATTAACTACTACAGATCCGTTGGAAAGCATTTTTTTCAGAGACCCCCGCCTTCACTAAAGCAGATAATAAATGCTGTAAAATTTCGTAGATTGCACCATTTCCGAAATGTTGAAATCTTTTCCGAAGTTTGCAGCAGAACTTATGTATGTACCCTGTTCTTATCTAAATTTGGGAAGAATAACGAATACATGAAGACTGGTTCATAGGTAATTTAGTAAAAATTCAACTTATTTGATTATTAACCTTTGTTTTTTTTTTTTTGTTTCAGAATGGCTATTAGACCCCTCTTGTTGTTGCGTTTGGCCTATATTTTTCTTAAGGTGATACTCAATATATAATTAAAATCAACAAAATGGACTTTGTGTTCTTAAATAGCTAATATCATTAGAATATCTGTCCATAATATACCTATCTACAGTTTAAAGTACAGAGGCAGGCTAGTACAATTCGGAACTCGTTTTCAGTCTATATCTTCGAATCCATTTTAAGTTTTCTGAAAGGTATACATAATTTACAGAATTTCAACTTTTAATTGGAATTAACAAAAAAAAAATGTTTTACTTTATATTTAGAGCCAACTGAGCTCATAATATATCATTAGCAACAATTTTAATATTACGATATACTTAGGTAAAAAAAATAAAATTACGCTTGATAAAATTTATATATAAAATGCCCAATAACAAAATAACACACACATAAGTCTAAGCGGAAGTGAAAAACAAAAAAAAAATGTTAGAGATGTGGCGCTAAAAGTCAGGGACAATCTATTTTTAGAGAAAAATGTTTTCTATAGTGTCTGGCAAATTTGTTACTTTAACATTTCCTATGCATTGAAATGCTGCATCACATCACCAACAATTCTTCTATGCAGACCCAAACGCAGAAAATCTTTTTGAGGGGAGGGTTTGCTGAAATTTTTTTTTATCATAACGATTTTTTTTAGATTTCGTGCTTTTTTTTTTTTTTTAATATAAGATATGTTAAGACATATGCTTAGTACTTTAATCAACTTACACATTTCCATGTTCCTTTAGCTGCTACACCCTTCACCAAAGATGCATGAATTTCCAAGCAATCACTTAAGGATGGATCCCAATGTTGATAGAATATACTTAGAATTGAGTTGTCTACTTTGATTTGAACCATGTTTTAAACTATCACATTTATATAATTTGTATCCATATTATATCACAAGTAAGATATATTTTATTAAAAATCTAGTTGTAATCAGTTCAAGCATTCGTTACTATGTATTTCTCTCTCTGTACGGTAGAAAACATTTGCTATGGAGTTATTCCATATGAATTTAATCCACTATAATTTTCTTTTCGCGAGTAACAAAATATAAACTAAAACAAAATTTCTAGCAACAATTTGAAACTAACATAACAGCATATAGGATTTCCCTTACCCTCTCTGGGCCGTCAGAAAATCTCAAGAAATGTTTAAGGCTATGGAGCTGGTTTAACAGTGGGTCAAAAAGCCGTTTATTCTCGAGATACAATCAGTAATATCAAAAATATAGCGCTTTCTCGTATTAAGAAAATGTGTGTAAAATAATCACTTTTTATTTCAAGGGAGTAACATTAACTGATACTAATCAAACTAATATTTTAGGGAACAGATGGGCTTGCTGCATTTATATGCAAGGAAAACTTGTTTTCCATTCATTAAACAAAAAGTATGTTTATTCGCCTAACCAGTACCAGCAATTGCTTTATGATAGGCAAATACAGCATAGAAGTGGATAACTTTACTTAATTGGACAGGGTTATAACAGCTGATGGCGGTATCAATAAGGACATCCATATTAGAGTCAACAAAGCGATAGGTGCCTTCGCTCAGCTTCGTAATGTCTGGCATTCATCAAACTGCGAAAATGGAAGGGATTTGGACACAAGCTGCAGAAATTACCAGAGTGAAACTTTCAGGTAAGCAGAAAACGTGGGCTTCCTAAAAAATTGTGGAAACGATCGCTATTACTGGAATACTTGAATTGGGGAAATGTTAGAGATAATTGTAGGCACTCATCACTGATCATATATATTGGAATAGTTTTTTTGGAGGCCATATGCTTCGTTAGAATATGGCGTTGGTAAATTTAAACTTAGAACTTCTGTCGTTTGAATTTAAAGAACTTGTGTACAGTGGCGTACCTTAAACATTTGTCGTCTGGAGCGAAGAACCAATCTGTCGTCTGCCTTTGAGAAAATTTTTGTAAAAAATGTGTTATCAAATATGGAAAATTATATTATCACATTAGAATTTAGTAAAATTTAATCTCAAAGAATACCGAGCACCAATTTAGTGCCACCCAAAGCATTTGCGCCTGGGATGACCGCTTCCATACCCCCCCCCCCCCCCCTCCCCAGTTACGCTACTGCTCGTGCAAGCCTAAGGTATTGTTTAAAACTTTTTTATTCACACACATTTTTTTAACAATATGAAGAGAAATACTTTTGCTATTGGGTGATTCCATTTGAAGTATCACGCCTGTTACGCGTAAATATAAAAACTTAATAAGTAGGTACATATATGTGATGCGATCTGAGCAAAGGATCCTCATCTTTCAAAAACAAAATTTTTAGAATTGCGAACGGTGTTGTCCATCGTCATAATTGGCGGTTTTGACATTTTTCTGAACTATAACACTGGATATATTACCAAAAAAACTCCACTTGGTCTTAGCGAGGATTTAAAATGACAAGATAAGTTAAGTTTCATATAATCGATAATTTTAACTTGATTTTCTTAAAATCGATTTTATTTTTTTAATTTGATCTTTAAAACCACATAACATATTAGTTTTTGGGTTGTTTTGGCTATATAAGGGCAATTTTAATTCATTATACTGTACTCTATAAGATCTTCATTATCACCGCTGTCAAGATAAGTTCAATTCGTAAATCGAATGACAAATGGATATTTCGAAAAACTTAAAATAAATAACTTTTGCAATGATAAATATTCTACCAACTTGCAACGGATTTGGCATTCTCGTGGATATGCCTTATGGCTAATTTCACTAGAAAAGCATTCCACATTATTCCACACATCACTAAACTATAGATTATTTAATTTTAAAATTTTTATTATTTACTTTTATACAATCACGACACCTATATAGTAATGAAACACTTTTTGGATACTTTAAGCTAATATTTTTGTTTGATTGAAAATCCGTTATTCACTGACAACAAAACTTAAGTAATTCATTTACGAACTGAACAATTTATTGTTTTTCTATAAAACAAGATATATTCTTCTACTATATATCAATATTGTGTCTATATCTTAACACTTGACTGTTAAATAAGGAAATTCACACATTTAAATACAATAAAACTTATTCAATCAACTGTTGCTTATGCACGATTTTTTTCTGATTTTAACACAATATAAAAAATATTTAAATGTATTTTTACTAAATATTCATTAAGTAAGCATTTTGAACAACACAACAAATTAAGCACCAAAATTACTGAGATCTAAGAAAGAGCAGAGAGAAAGTAACTAAATCTGGCGACATCGACCGAATGCTTATGTTGACAATATTGTACTGTGATGCTATAATTAGATAGGAATAACATTTCGGCGGATATAATAGACTATCAGTGAAATGTGGAGGGGTTGCTTGACAGGAAAGTGCATTGCATTGTCAGACAGAGAAAATAAACAAAAAGAAATACATCAGATTTTATTTTCTCTTATTTCCGAGAGGAAATATTTAGAATTTTTTAGAATATATGTACATACATATTGATTCATTATGTTGAGAGCTTTAAGAGAACTTAATGACCAAAATCATTGGCATCTTAAAACAAATCTACAAAAACAAAAAATTTACTAATAGTGTACATCGCAAGGGTTCCCTATATTTTTGAGGGTCAAAAGTAGATGTTTAGCCAATTTTAGCATATTATGAAAATCGAAGAATATTTTCTGATACAGAAAACAGAGTTTTTTCTTGTTTTTTTAAAAGCTATTCAATTATATACATTTTGATTTAAAGTTGGCTTGGTCTGAAACATTTTTTCTGACTTTTGGCAAATTTCAAACAGCTATATAATCGTCACTATCTAGTATCTCTCAATTTTAAAAAAAAGTATACTTTAAATCATCCTTTTCAAATTAAATTAGGATTAACCGATAATATATAATTGCTTTTATGACTTCTGAACAGAAATTTTTTCATGAAATTTAGCCGATTTTATAAGTCATTACGTCTTATAAATTTTACAAAATTGGGTGAAAGTTATTCAGAAGTTGGAAGAAAATTTCGTTCAAAATGCGGTAGAGAAAATGATCCGACAAACCGTGCTATTAAACTTATCATTGATAAATTTGAAGAAACATTTCAATATCAGAAAAGCAGAATTTATCAATATTACTCGTATCATTCATCAATATTTTACACAAAGATCTTCATGTAAAGGCTTATGGAATATATGCTTTCAACAGGACGGTGCAACATGCAACGGAATCAATCAATCTTTTGAAAGATAAGTTTAATAATCGAATAATTTTTCGAAGAACAGACGTGAATTGGCCACCAAGATCATGCGATCATACATTCATGGAAATCAATATTTGAATGGCTATAAATTCTATATAAGCGAATCAACAATATAAGCACCATTTTAAAGTTATGAAACTACCATCCGCAACTGCACAATATTCATAAGAGTATTTTTAAGAATTTAATTTTACTTCGAAATTTTAAGATATTGCTTATCATTATATTCAATATACCCATGTCATGAAAAGTTTAGCAGATTAACAAAACATGCTAAAAAAATAACACCACCATACCTATTTAATGATACGTACTACATTCCACAGACACATTCACGTCTTGTATTTTTTTTAAGCATACATACTACAATTTCCGTTTTTAGTTTATTTAATCGAGGAGGTTTGCTTATCAATTTTCTTGTTAAAAACATATAAAATTTTTGACCTAAAAAAATGTGTATTCTAGCCCAGTGTCACCGAACACTTAAATTTACTTTTCACTCCAAGTCTTTTAAGCTTACAGAAGATATGCGCTGAGTTTTCTGCTCTTTGTTTTATTTTAGAAAAAATGGTATAAGTACACTGAAATTTTTATTTGAAAAAATAAATGGTCTAGTAACTTTTTTTAATGTACATATTTGGCAGATAATGGACAGTATAATACATAGATATGTACATATACATATGTACATTAGTTTTTTTGTTTCGAAACTATTTTTCTTTTCAAATTTACAGGATAATGGCCCCTATTATGAATATTAATAAAAACGACACCATTCAATTTCAATAGATTGAAATTGTAAATTAATGGATTGAAATTGACTGGTGTCGGCAATTGACAATTATTGACACTCATAATACAGACTATTGACTGAAATTGAGTCGAGTCAAGTCGTTTTTATTGACACTCAAAATAGGGACCAATATTTTATACAGTGTGTCTCATTTTAATATCCCCAGGTCAATATTTCGAGAAATAAGTAAGATTGTGATACATTTTTTGGGCAGAAACTATAAGGTTTCTAAGGGGTCAGATAACAGTGATATTTCCCTTGATGTTGAAACTAATTTATCTCAAAATATCATTTATCTTATAGAAGATACAAATTTTTAAGAAAATTCAACTAATTCCCAATATTTTATGTGCTAACAATTTTTTATTTAATTTATTTTGAAAAATTTTATCGGAACATCATCAGATGTTATTAAAAAACTGCCTACGAAAAATCAGCGAAATCAGAGCCTCTAGGGTCCAGCTTCTTTCATTTTGACTTGTAATGCCCTATATAAACATACATATACTAAAAATACATATCATGTGAATTAAAAAAAAATTGTTACAAAAAAAGGAACACCCTAATGTACATGCACAAATACAATTCTCTATATGTATGTACATATATTTTTGAACATTAACCACTTGTTTGAAGTCTAATATACTATGTGTTATTTTTAAGACTAACCTCTTTAGCGATTAGATCCAAAGCTAGAGCTTCAGCATTAACACGAGAACCGGCACTACGACGACGTCCAAAAGCACCACTGAGATTCATTTTCAGAAAATCTGTTGAATAGGATTCTATCTCATACGATATAGTTTCACAATAAGGAACAGATGTATATTCAAAGAATTATGATTGATGGTATTTTGTGCCATAAACTTTTGTTTATGGGAACTCAGTTATTTAAAATTCAAAAGAACTCGTTCCAGTTAATTTTGGCAATATAAAAATAAAGAATTCACTTAATTTCTCGATATGCCACCGTCTAAGAAAATGCAATGACTTTTTCTATGGTGAGCTTTTCAATGTTCAAACTGTACTAATGCAAATAAAAACAAAAATGATTCACACAATTTTCAAATTAATTTAGTGGTTCTTATAGAAAGCGAAATTGCGTGTATTTTCGTTTTAAAATAGAAACAAACATTTTCAGAGCTTACCAGGAAAAAAGAGAAATTGTAACTCAGTTAACATCTGTTGACAAACTTATATGCTTATTTAGCTCCCAGCTCACCTAAACTATTGCTGTCTTTCATCTTTCTTGATTCGGGGCGAGATATTTCCAGTTTGCTTAACAAAGTTATCTCTGAAACTATATTCACATAATTATGGAGATCGTAAATTGCTCGGAAAAACTAAAAACTTTATTAGGAGCAGCGCTTCCGAAACTGGCACAAACGTGTTAAACAGGCACTTTAAAAAAATGTTTGGCACGTAAGTATGTCGTGATGAGGTATCAGAAGCTTCAGATAGCGTGATCAATGATCATACTTTTTTCTTTAATTTCGTATTAACTTGGCTTGGCACGCTGTGGCACTCTAAGTTTCAGGTGGTTGGCACTGCATTTTTTTATGGTTCGGCAGCGCTGATTAGAAGCATAAGATCCTCGTTTTATGCTGTGCCAGTTCGGTCTGATTTTCGCCACATTTTCTACTGTTTGTCGCCACTATATTCTGCGTCTTCTTCACTGTGATTCCACAAAAGCCCTGATCGCCAAATTTTTCTAGAATCTTTCTCATCGAATGACTATTTCTAGTATTTATTCATAGTTTCAGTTGAGATAGAAATATGCTTTGTGTCTTTCAGCCATATCACCGCACCAAACTGTGAATTATTTTCCCCAAAATCGATCGGAATTTTTTTGCCCAGCTAAAGTAAACCAGTTCCTTATTTTCTTTGGAAGTTACTGCAAACCAAAAAAGAAATAGTTGCGCCAGGTGTTGTAAGATGATCATTGTCATCACTTCAAGAGAACTAAGCGGGTTAGAGATGGGCGATATCTACGGCTTTGTAAGTTCGGTGTTATGACATTTCCTTCTATCAGCTAGCCAATTGTGCGGGCTCAAACCTTAGCATTGTGATGTACTCTAATTTTTGATTGGACGTAGTGTTGGTGCGTTTTTAAAATGATGTAGAGCTCACAAAAGATGTAGTTCCAAGTTGCTTTCTCTGTTTCTACTGCATTATAAATTACCCGAGCCCTTTTATCACCTCCTACATAAGCTGTGTTTACTTCTCAGTAGTTTTATGTATCGTTGTTTTAGCGCGGCTGGAATATGCCGGGTTCAACCGTTGTTACGTCAGGCTTT
Source organism: Meiosimyza platycephala (assembly GCA_963662105.1). NCBI lineage: Eukaryota > Metazoa > Arthropoda > Insecta > Diptera > Lauxaniidae > Meiosimyza > Meiosimyza platycephala. The sequence continues at coordinate 76,603,675 of OY759211.1, read as the reverse complement.
AACTTTGCTTCTTTCGTCGATTAGATGCACAATTTTTTCACTGAAACAAACACATCTTTGCCTGCTCCGTAATCCGGCAGCGATACTACATGCATCGCAGATAAATTTCATCTGAGTTTTTCTCAAATGGTTGATACCATCTGTTAATTTAAGGTCAATTTAGAAATGTTAATAAATAAGGTATGAATATTTCTTGTGGTTTTTTTCTATAAAGCTCTAAAGCAAAACGTTTGTTTCACCATAGTTTTTTAAACGGCTCACAGCATAGACTAAAAAACATAAACAATAGTTTTCGGTCTAGTTTATCTATGGCTCACAGTACATTTTTTAAACGCTAGAGAGCGTTCTCATTAAATTTTTGGCCAACTGTTTATCAACAACCAAACTGTTGGGTTTTGCAAACCGATTGAATAGTTCTCATTGAATAAATATGTGTTATTCAGTAAAAAAGTTAGAGATTATTTATTGATAATTTTCTGTTTAAAATATTACCAACACCCTCCTGGTGTCTGAAAAATTACTTCATGGACAGTGCTGCCACTAAAAACTTTTTTTGTACCAAAATTTTTATAAAAACCTAGGAGTATCGTTTAAAAGCTATTTAAGTATTTTAAATTGGAAAAACGGCGTTTTACAGCATATAATGCTTAACATAAGTAGTTACATAAAATGTGCATTTATTATTAAGCGTGTGTTGTGTGTTTACAAACAATAATCACAGTTTTTACATTTACATATGTATATGTAAATACATACATACATATTGATATCAAAAATTTTATATAAAATCTTAACATTTTGGTTTTGATTTCAAATATTTCGTTAATACTAAAGCTACTTTCTATTTACAAGCAGTTTTCTTTTGCATATTCCACAGCTCGTTCACCTGCATCTCGGTTTTTGACGATTGCTTTATATTCTTTCGCTTTTTTTTCCTGATGTCGTTTTTCTTAAAAGCAGGGTCAACAAAAAGGTATTAAAAAAGGTATATGAGTGATTCCATTGATAAGGGGTCAGCTGGAGCGTGCTGCGCTATTTTCGATCAAACGCGCTGTGTTCGTAATCGCTGAAAAGTGGCTAGAATTATAATAGCGGTATTCACGATCCAGACCAGTTGACGTGGCAGATGCGCAGACATGTAATTTGTTTTTGTTAAGAGCGAATCTGCTACTCTTCTCATCGAAATGAATATTCATAATAGGATAGCAAGAAATGCATGTGGCAAGCAAATTAAAATAGTGGCATTTAATTTACATATGTATGCATTAGCTCGCTACATTGAGAAATATCGCGTGAGCCAATAATGCATGAATGGGCTAAACACAACTGCGACGTGCGATATATTGACAAAAAATCAAAACGAGACTACATGATTTTTCCTATACATACGTTAGAATAAGATAAGTCAAAATTTTGTAAGTGATACTACAAAATTTATCACATAGCGATTGAACAAATTATATATTTTGGTGCGTTATGACAAAGAAGCTATGTATCATGTCGCAGTTGTGCTTAGCGTTTTAGTTTAAAAATTGACTAAAAACACAGTTGGGACGTGCGATTTATCTTCTGTGTCAAATCGTACCAAAAAGTAGAATTTGTTCTATTTCTCTGCGATAAATTTTATAGTGTCAATTTCGTACTCAATACTAACGTGTAGGAAAAATCTGGACAAAATTGCACGTCCCAAGTGTGTTTAGCTCTTTAAGTTTGCTAAAAAAAACTTAAAGTGGCAACGCTGTTTACGAACGTATTCGCATTCATAACGGTTCTCAGCAGCTGATGTTTCATAATAAAATTTGAAAATATATTTAGTGTAGGCGAAATAATTTTACACGAATAAACTAGTTTAAATATTTGGAATTAATACGCTCCTTCCATTTATCCGTGGTAAAGTGCATTGTGTTTCGAACGTATTCTCGTTAATATTATTAGCTTGGAGTATACCCTGCACTTTGGGAGCTTAAACTCCGCCAAGCTTAATATTTAAACAACAAATTTTGTGTTAAAAACGTGCAACGAGATGAGAACATTAAAACGTATGTATTTTAGATTATTAATGTGTTCCAGTTGTATAATTTTTAAATATTGTTATTTGCAGCGGTATTGAGAAGAATTTGTTCACAGGGCGCTCGTGTATACACAGAGGACAATATACCTGTTCAGAACATCTCAATTAATAGGATGTCAAAAAAAGTTTGAATTTATTTTTTTTTTTTTGTTTGGCAATTTTGTTTAAAATTTATTTTCTTATTTATTTCAATTAGATAAAGAAATCGTTTATTGTGAAATATTTTGGAAAGTTTGGCCCTATCAAACAGGTTAAAATTATGTATGGAAGAACTAGAAGTCATCCCTCCAAATGCATGGTTTGTTTTGAAAATCCAAGAGCAGCGGCGACGTAAGTTTAACTCAAAAACTTTTTGACTATTACGAAAACGGTAATTAAATAAATAGAACAGGTTTATTTTATTGTTGGTCGAATGGTCAAAATATAAGTGTTATGTGAAAGAAAATAAAATAAGCTATAATAATATGTGAAATTTTCGAATCCGTCCCATGGTTTTGAGATATGTATAACTGGATTTTGAGACACACATTTTATGAATTTGTGATAAGTGTTTATAAAAAACCGTTATATTTTGAAAAAATATATTAGCATAATGTAATTAATGTACCTATGTATTAAGAAAATTACATTTCGTATATCATTTGTTCCACTGAACAACCGGAGATAAATAGCGCGAGATTGAATAAAAACTCGATAAAAGCTTAAAAATTCAATATTTTATTTAAATACGACTTTTTTGATATGCGTTAAGAAATTAAATACATATAATGAATTAGTTAAAAACTGCAACTTTTTGCATTTAATTTTACATACTTTTTGGTTTAACTTTGTACATGAGTATCATAAAATTAAATGTCTTTGCTTTTATAGTTTTTAATATTCTATTATATATTAAATATTTTTTTTATATTAGCGCACTGAAGCAAGCAGAGCATAAAGTAAATAACGAGATTGTATCCGTAAAGCCTTGTCCAAGCTGGGAGCAGCCATTTGAAATTCATGATATAGAAACTAAACCTAATTATCCTAGCATTTTGATGCTCAATGATTATTGTTTAGAAATGATTTTTAAGAATGTTGATCTAAAGCAGCAAATTCGACTATCGCTATGTGATGATCGTTTAGAGTATATATTTTCCCGAATGATTTGCCCAAGAGTTATTAAATCATTTAGTTTCGAACTAATCCGTGGCTTTACTCTATGGGAAATTCGACAACTTTTTAAAACTGCTGGACAGTTTATGCAAAATTTTGAAATTTCACGTATTGATTGCTTGCCTACTATGAAACATGAGGGTACAATTTATGAATTTATGGAAGAGTATTGTAAAAGTGTCAATCATTTACAAATCATACGAAGACGTTTTATTTTTACAAACTATCTAAATGTACTAAATGTAAATAACATCACTGAAGTAGAGTTGTATGACTGCGATCTTTACGAAGGAGAACTTTCACACTTGCGGGTACTGAAAAATATGATAACGCTTGGCTTGGCGCGAAACCGGAACATAAATGGCATTAAGATACCTAGTTTGAAAAAGGTACAAAATTTAAGCCTTTATGGATGTCAGAAAGTTAGTCAAGCAAGTCTTATAGAAATTTGTAAATCGTTAAAATTGCATTTTCTGGATGTGCGTTGCATGGATGGCATAAGGGATTGGAATCGCATTGTGGAACACTGCAACACATTAGAAACTCTTAAACTATCACGCATAGATTGTGATGGTCGTGAAAGTGCTGAAAGTATTGCGAGATTACCTAAATTGAAAAAGTTAGAAATGCAGTTCTTTGTTAGAGCAGTAAGTTAACTAGTTAGTGTCATAATTTTTCGTAAATCAACTTTATAATTTATTTTTATAATGTTTTTTTTAGATGCCTTCTAGTTTTTACAAGACTCTAGCTGATAACCATGCAGACGATTTGGAAGAGTTAAAAATTACTGGAAATATTTACGCATTATTCCCTTCAGTTGCTGCGAACATTGTAAAATTTAAACGTTTAAGTGTATTATGGCTTGGCGATAACGAATACAATTCTTCAAAAGATTTTTTAAATTTAATTTCTACAATGCCAGAGCTGCAAGAGATTAATGTAAACTATTCTACACGGATAAAAGGAGATCATCTTTTACCTTTATTAAAAGTTTGCACTAAACTAAAACGTATTAGCTTACGTTATTGTAAGCATATCTCAAACGAATTCATATATAAGGCTATTGCCATTCTAGATAAACGCACTGATTTCAAAGGTCCAATATTAATGCTAGTTGGTGGCAGTCGTATTAAGAAAGATATCAAAAAGGTGTGTATTAAAAATTGGAATATTAAACTCTATTTTTCATTTACATTTACACAGAATTTGTAACTTGTTGTTTTTTTATTATAAAACCTTTTTGATCCTTCTAATTTCATTTTTTTTGCTAGGATCCTCGATATTTAAATTCAAAACATCTCATACGATTATCATTTAATTTTTACACTACTGAGTTGGGCTACATTGTGGAAAAAAATGAATTTTCATTTTTCGAAGGAGATGACAACGATGATGATTTAACCAGCGAAATGGATGAATATGATGAGAGTGATGGCGACGATTATGATGATCATATGAACGCAATCTGGCCCCGTGATGAAAGCAGTGATGATGAACTAGAAATATTTTTTTTGTTGTGAGTAATTATATAAAAATAATGTCTTAATTTTCGAAAATTTTCAATATTATTTGTAGAAGTAGTGGAAGAAATTATTAAAATGTAAGGTACATCCTGTTTCTTTTAAGTTCTTACCTTTAAAGAATGCATGTTTTGTTTGTTTTTACAGCTATCCTTTGCACAACATGTTCTGAACACATAGTTATAAGTGTCAATAACTAATTCGAAATACTATACTATACTATAAGTAATTTATTTCTATAAGCATTTTTTTTTTTTGTTTTCTTATAGTACAGGGAAATTAGATTTTAAAAGAAAAACTTTTTAGGAAATTCCTATATTAAATTTCACTTGAATTAATCTCAGCAGTGTACACGTACACGTCCTTAAAATTAGTGCCAAGTACCTAAAAAGAGATTCATTATATGTAGCTTAATTAGTTTTTCTAGTAAACTACTGTTAAAATGAAAGTGATATTTCAGGAAAAGTATGTACTCCACTCTTAAAGTGTTGCGCAATGAATGATGTAACTTTTTTTCGATATATAACCATGAAAATAGAGGCAATGAGCCAACATTTAATCATGATATCTCGTAGATCTATTTAGTTTTATTTTTTGAGATAAGTTCGCTTCAAAACTCAAAATTCTAAATATTCATTCCAAAAATTCTGACGTCAACGCTAAATATAAAACAAGGAGATACGTAAAGTACACACAAGCATTTATATTCTAAATATCAAGATCCGCTAGTCAAATATTGGCTTATTGCCATTTCGAACCCCAATACTTCGAAAGCAAAGCGAGATACGCAAAATATTTCATTGAGTTGAATGATCCTTTAATTTTGAAAGTGACAATTTCGATGAGCCCTTCTATAAATGTTTACACTTTGAACGCAAAATAGCAAATTTTTTTTGATTTGTGCAGTGTTTAAAAATTAATAACACTATAATAAAGCTTGTTGATCAGCAAAGCTGATCATACTGAATATATGTACGTTTTGGGTACTTTGACCTCGATTTTAAGGACGTTCCTTGCATTTTGAAGGAGGAAACTTTTTTGGATTTAATCTCTTAAACACTAAAAAGTATTTAAGTTTAATTATAATCAGTTTGAAGTTTTTCTGTTTGTTATTTTTAGTGCAATTTTCCTGTACGATGAGTTAACTGTCTTGCACTTAAAAAAATACCTGTGATTAACTCAAATAGTTTAAGTTGCTTTCATTTTTTATAAGCACGATATAAATATCCATCATTATTGAATTCACATATATTAATTCGTCAATTAAAATTAACAACTAGTTAAATAGTTAAAAATTTTGATTTTTTTTTAGTTTATTTGAAATGTTCATTTAAAAATATGTATTATCAAAAGATTAAGCTTGAGTCTGGTATTTTTAATTTAAGCACACATATAATCCATAAAACAGTTGCCAGTTTGAACTTTATTTAATTACACAAGCTTACAAATTTAAAAATAAAAGTTTTGCTCTGAATGCTTTGAGAACCGTTTTCTTCGTAAAATGCATGCTGCGCTAATTTCACGAGATTTTGTGCTTACGAAAAAAGTTTTTCGCTTTTATGTACCTGTTTTCAAAGCTTGTGGGCGGTGGGTTTTTTATGTTCATGAAACAATCACCAAAAAATTCATAGGGCTCAGTGGTTTTTTTCCCTTTCATAAACGTTTCGGAAAAACAGCATCTTTCGGACCTCACAATTCAGGTTTCTAACTAGGACGCGCTGGACTATAGCTTTGTTTGGTAAAATTGATCAAGATAACGTCCTCTTTCAGAATTATACCGTGGTTACTTTATTGAATTTGCTGAAAAAACCAGCCTCCATTCTTCTCCATCAAATCACATATTTTGTGAGTCGGTAGCTGATGTTTTCGCTAATGAATTGCTAAGGGAAAATTCGGAAGTCTCTAAAATGTAGTTGCCTATGGTATGAGTTAAGCTTATTTCAGGCAAACGTTAAGTCTGTGTACCTACCAGTTTTTTGGTTATAAAATAACCTCTTAAGTTTTTTAAACTCTTTTGTAAAAATATATATAATCGAGCAAATTTAACTAATATACACTACCCATATGTAGATACAACAAAATCTGAATCAACAACAAAACAAGTGTTTCTCAGAAATCAAAATGCGCACTACGAAATTTATAAGCCAATTTTTATTTTTTTTTATATTTAACATTATTTTCTCTGGATTTTATGGCATTTGATCGAATTTAATTTTTAAAAACGCTTCCATTTGTATCTAAGTGAAAAATATTTTACGTTTGCTGTGAAACTTTTATTTTTATCAAAAAGATCTAACGAGTTATTGGAAAATGAAATGGACTTTGTTAATAATCCTAATTGCGCTACTTGTAATTGGTAATAAAAACAAAAGAAAAATTTTGAAAGATTAAATTGAAATCAAAATTTTTGACTTTATATTGCAGGCATTTATGTCACCGCTGTGCCTCTTTATCTTTTATCTAAATTGTATGAAGAAGAAATTGAACTGGATCCTTCAGCGGATAGCAAATATATTTTTCTTAATCATTAGAAATGTACAAATTTTCCAGAAATGTCTAGTTAGATTAAATTAAAAATATAAAAAAGCGTTAAGCCTTACGTCTTTATTTTGTGCCGCTTCAATTTTAAAACTGGCTCAATTTATAAAACATTTTTATGTTCAAATGTACATCAAAATATCCCAAAAAATTCGTAGGGCTCAGTGGTTTGTTTCCCTTTCAAAAAAGTTTCGCAAAAGCAGCATCTTTCGGACCTCACAATTCAGGTTTCCCCTTAACCTTGAAATGCAGATAAATAAACAGTACGTGCTGGACTATAGCTTTGTTCGGTAAAATTGATCAGGTCAACGTCCTCTTTCAGAATTATACCGTGGCTACGATATTGAATTTGCTGAAAAAACCAGCCTCCATTCTCCTCCGTCAAATCACATATTTTTTGAGTCTGATGTTTTCGCTAATGAATTGCTAAGGGCAAATTCGGAAGTCTCTAAAATGTAGTTGTCTCTGGTAAGAGTTAAGCTTATTTCAGGCGAACGTTAAGTCTGTGTACCAGTTTTTTGGTGATAAAATAACCTCTTAAGTTTTTTAACCTCTTTTGTAAAAATATATGTAATTGAGCAAATTTAACTAATATACTCTACCAATATGTATATACATAGATAAAACAAAATTTGAATTAACAACAAAACAAGTGTTTCTCAGGAATCAAAAATGCGCTCTACGAAACTTATAAGCCAATTTTTTTTTCATATTTAACATTATTTGCTCTGGATTTTATGGCATTTGTTCGAATTTAATGTTTAAAAATACTTCTATTTGTATCTAATTGTAAGCGAAAAATATTTTACCTTTGCTGTGAAACTTTTATTATTACCGAAAAGATCAAACGAGTTATTGGAAAATGAAATGGACTTTGTTAATAATCCTAATTGCGCTACTTGTAATTGGTAATAAAAACAAAAGAAAAATTTTGAAAGACTAAATTGAAATCGAAATTTTTGACTTTAAATTGCAGGCATTTATGTCACCGCTGTGCCTCTTTATCTTTTATCTAAATTGTATGAAGAAATTGAACTGGAACTGAACTTCAGCGGATAGCAAATATATTTTTCTAAATCATTAGAAATGTACAAATTTTTCAACAATGTCTAATTAGTTTAAATTAAAAATATAAAAAACGCGTTAAGCCTTTGTAAAATTGTTCATGTTAGCATGAGAAATGAGAGCTGTCATCATAACGTGGACCGCACTTGGACCCATGATAACTTTTGACTCGTGAGTTGTACAGAGACCTAAAGGCCAAATTTTGAATGATATGCTTAAAAAGCAGCAGCCCTACCGCCGTACTAGGTGTCTTGGACTAATCGCCCATTTCTTTCGATTTAATTGTGTTTACAGAAACCAAAAAAAAGACAAAAATAAAGAAATCCGAAAAACCATGGCTATTGTAATAAGAAAGGTTATGCGAATAAGATACTGAAATCCTAAAACGCTAAGGGGGACACCACGAAAGGCATAGCAGCAGGAATAATCAGAGCAACAGGCGTCTACTCAACTCCAAAAAAAAATATTGTAACATCACTTTAAGAGACACCAAACTACAGTTATTTAAATCAAATGTGCAATATGTGTTGATTTATGCTTGTGAACTATGACCCCGTACTAGCGCACTGTTACGAAAAATACTAACTTCTTTAAACTAATTCTTGAGGCGAATCCGGAATCATGTACTGCATTATCATATTATGAAAGATGCTAGAAAAACTTGTCGATCAGCGTTTTGATGGAACCTCAAGAGTGTCAGTTGAGGAGGAAGAGTTGAGAAACGTCACGGTAACAAATGTTTGAAAATCAGATCAAACTTTCACAGCATATAACGAGCTAAGGATCGCAATATTTATAGAACTTTTGTACAAGGCCAACGCTCCTAAGGGAGTTAAATGATATTATTAGTTGTAGTGCATCACCAATTCAGCTCTTTCTGAAGAGCCTAGATATAGGCATATGCTATAGACGAAATACTGTCTGTCAGACGCTACCATGTTGTTGTTCTTTGTTGGCATGTTTGTTGATTAAAGACTGCCCTGGATCGATTTTTAAAACTTTACAAAAATATCGATCAATGCTAACTGGCTGTGAGTTTATTGTTATCATATGATTTACAATATTAAAACTGTTAAAAAATGAACATCTAAAAATATATAATGTAAAAGTAATAAATTGTAGTTTGAATAAGATACATAATTTTTCATTGCATTTATTTATATATATTTATTTAAACTTAAGCGCTTAATGCGATATACATAACTCTTATGAAAATAGATTCATCTACTTTATAATGAATTCTTAAAATTATGTTTTGGTGTATGTATGCATATTAAATTTGTAGTAGTTCAATATTATATATTCATACAAATTACAAAAACAAAATATTGTTTTATTTTACTATTGAAAAGTTTGCTATTATGGTTTTTTCAGTACATACAAAGTTAAGTCTTTTTTAAATAAAAATAATGTTACAAAAAATATAAAAGAAATAAAAAAAAAACACCTATACTTAAGTATTTAATTTTTCAACAAAAACATTCAAGCTAAGCTAAGGCCATAAAAATTTAAAATTTGTAGATTATGATTACATGCTTAATTAATTTTTTACAAAAAATTTGCTGCCAGCAGCTTACAATTTTAAACTATTTTTAATTTTTTTAGTATATTTGCTAAGGCTGTTCACTATCTGACTGTCATGAAACAATCCACGAATGTATTATTCCTAAAATTTAAAACAAAGAAATTAAAATCATTAAAATGTTTAAATTATAATGTTTTCGGAAATACTTACTATTCTCGCCAGGTGATACTGTAATGTGAATATTTTCCCGACTTAGTACAGGTTCTAAAAGTAAATGGAAATTTAAAATAGCAATGATAGTTTTCTTTTAAAAATAATGTGAAAATAGCGAAGGCAGCTATGCCTCCCAAATACACTTGTAACAATTTCTAGCAAAATTAGTTATTTATCAGCTCTTTTTCGTACTGTGTGAAGTGTGTTACATATTAGTAAGAAAATTTCGTTTTAATTTATTAAATTAAAAACTAATTTAAAAAAAGCAGTTAGCACTTGATTTTGCAATCTATAAAAAAACTGTTTGTTCAGAAATACATCATGGTACATATTAAATTTTATGGAAAGTTTTTATAAGTTCCTCATAAGAAAATGAGTAGTATATACATACATATCTATTACCAAATTTAAAATTAACAAAATATGACCACTCGCCTGCAAAAAATAAAGCGCCAAATAAGACAATTCGAATTTTTGAAAAAATTGCTCAAAATGTAAGTAGCAGGTTTTTAAAGAATGTGGTTCAATTGACCTACTTACATAACTTTTAAGAGTAATATGTTTCTTTTTTTTTTGTCAGAATTTCCAATATTTATTATTGATGTTTATCGACACATATTTTTATTTTAAAAATAGAATCAAATTTTAAAATGTAGTTTAAATTAGAGGTCTGCATGAGTCCACTCGAAGCGATCATCATATAAACTTCTGAATGCATTAAACTTCGAATGCTTGAACTTATAAAACATTTTATTTGCGATTTATTTAAAAGTGCAGCACTCACCTCTCCTGAATGATGCTTCGATTCGTTTTAATTTGATTCGTGGTTTTTGTGCACAAAAATTCGATTGATTCGCAACTTGGCGAGTAGCTTGATGGTCGTTTGGAGTGCACTCATGCAGACCTCTAGTTAACATATTCGTATTCAAAGACCCGAATGTGTAAATGGATTGTTTCAATTGCAATTCGTGATTAATTTCGTTAATTTAATTTTTTGATATGAATCGAGTTTTTCTTGATTTGACTAAAAGAAAGGACTTATAGGTTTTTTAAACTACAAACTAAAGAAAAAGCACAGAACCAAAAGTTTTGTTTACTCCGAAGAAACTATCAGTTCTTTGTGGATAATAAATACTGACTTAAGATTTTATTTAGTTAAATAAAAATAGTTAAAATATTAAAAAGAAACACATGACGGGTCGAAACAGACACCGGATTCACTGACTCAGCATCTATAAAAAACATAACATTCATTTCGACAAAATAATGTCATGAAGAGCATATAATCTGGTAATCAAAAAAAAAAAAATTGTCTGTACTATCATCAGAATGTGTATGAAAAATTTAGTTCAAACTTTAAAAATCACAAAAAAAGGTACCTCCCTTTAGTTATAATAATAGTACTAAGCAGCCAGCATATGGATAAAAAAGCAAGTTAGTTTTTATTTTTTTTCTAATAAGTGTATTTATTTATTTGAGACCGTGTCCCATATTTTATATTGTAAAGTACACACATATTTACATGCACATGTATATGTAATGTTTTTTTTTTTGTTATAAGCATTTTTTTCTTAGCTAAAATAAAGTAAAGATGCTTGTAAATAATAACACAGAAACACAAAAAATAACTAGCAATAAGAATTTCAGAAATAGTTTTCTCTTCCATTTTATTTAGGGGCGATGAGTTCATTCAATTTGGAATATATGTGAACTACTGTTTGGGCCATTGGCTAAAAATTTTCGTCCTAGCAATATTGTAATACAGCTTATACTAAAGTAAGACAAAAACAGCGATTACCACCTCCAAATGAAGTAGTCTTTAAAAAAGATATAACTTATGTAAAAATTATATGAAATAAATAATTAAAGCAATTTTTTAAAGATAAAACTTAAAAATTTTAGAAAATAAGCAAATTAAAAAATTTATTGATATGTTGCAAATGAGAAATCGGTTACAATTTTGGGATTTTAAATTTTTGGTTCACTTCTTAATATAAAAGTTATTACAATATTCCCAGAGGCTTGAATTTTTGTGCTGTCGAAGCATGATTAAATGGTTCTTTTTTGAAAAAAAGAAAGCTATCTAACGCATTCCTATACACTACAGTCGAAATATAGTCTCATGCACCCTTAATAATGTCGTCGGCCTATAATTAAAAAAACGTTTAGTTGTACACTAGAAAAACAGTCCGCTCAGTTTGTCATTGCACAAATGATTGGCAAATTTTGTCAATTTAGAAATTCGAAGAGTTTTGCATCTGACGTACTCCACTATGATTGAAAATGACATGGGAAATAGCTTAGGATACTCTACTGAACACTTTAAGATAAAAAAATATAAAGGATAAAAAAAATATTAACCTTTAAAAAATCAAAACAATAAGTATGCAGTAACCTTCGTTAGCACAAATATGTGGTTTAAAAAAACAAATTTTAAATTGGTTTAATTTATTTTGCGCCAAAGCGTTACAAACCATTTCCATATAAGCAGCCCTATATAAATAGTATATGTTACACAAGATTCTTTTATTTACACGTTGTTTTAAGCTAAAAAACTATCATTTATCTCCTTTTTAAGCTAAGGTCAGAAATTTCATCGGCAGAGAAGTCTGTTTACGATTTATATACATTTCCGCACCCACAAAATATATAGAAATGAAAATATTTTTTGTGTACCTGTTTACTATAATAATCTGTATATTGGAAATAATTAAACTTATATTGCAAAAATATGTATATATAAAATTGAAAATAATGCCCAGACGTGTTTGTGTATGTGTTCATTCTTATTTACAATAGACTCGCGATTAACTCTTGAAATAAAAAAATATATATTGAAAATTAAGAACAATTATGTAAAATGAGCCATTTGTTTTGAAAGTGGTTTATATTAGATTTATAATTTAAATAAGAATATTGAAGTTGCTAGTATTGCCCGGCTCGATACAGGAGCTACAACTCGCAGTGAAGGTCGCTAATCACTGATAATCGAGCAATTTTATCACAGTTTGAGTTGTTATTGCAAAAGCACATTTAAAGTATTCTTTAAGAAATAATAAGGTGTCAAAATGACAGAAAATTTTCTTATTCCAAAATCAAACAAAGTTTGGATATTAAGAACTAATATATTTATAGCTTAAATCTACTGAATTTCTACTTTCATTCATAGGTGTTATTGAAATATTTATTACTTAAAAATCTTTTGAAAATTGAATAAATTCGTTGCAAAATACAGATAGAAGACCAAGACTACCCATTCGTTTGTATATGTAATTTGTATTTTACGGATTATGTTTAAATCATTTTGTCTACACATTGCAATAAATAGAAAATTGTTCGGTGGCAGAAGCACTATGTCTACATAAAAGCTGAAAAAATTTTACTTTGAACAAAATGTTTACACTCTGCAGTCAAGATTTTTGTGAAAGCAATGTCAGGTTCTGTGTAAAAGCTACAATTTTAGCGAGGATATTATAATTTAGCAATAGGAAAATCCTTTGATCTTAAAACTAACAAAAGTGGACTGACACAAAGTTAAAATTACATTTAGTTGTTCTAGTTGTTATAATTCTTAAGTGATATGAATGAAATTTTCCTAAAAGTAATGCTTTGTAAATGATATGTTAGCATTTAGGAAAATTTCATTCATTAGCATATATGCTAACATATCGGGGCAACTTACGTCTAATTAATTTCAATTTTTTTTATTCAAATATTGTATGCAATTCTAATTGTGTTTTTAATTTTTTGCTCAAAACAATCAAATGTCTTCTTAAAAATTATTAAAGCTTTTATTTATTCAACCGTTTTGTCTCAGAAATCGTCATCTATTTTTTAAGCTATTTTATTTAACTCAATTTTGTGTTTTGTAGCTAAACGTGAAAGATCCTTAGTCAAGTTCAAAATATTAGAGCGTGTCTGCTGTTGTAAACTTCATACCGCTGAATTGGTCATCGGTTGGATGGCTGTTGCTTGTTCGTTACAGCTCTTCGAAATTTACATCGCTGTTCTGATAATCGTCTGACAAGCAAATATAAAGTTAAATAATTTTACGGCGGAGGAGCTAATGGGTGATTTTGTTGTGTGCTGCACTTTTTCGACAGTATATGTTTGTTGGCCTTCTGGTAACATCTGCCCTGCTTATTGTTGGTGCTACACGTCGACATCTTCTGTGGCTTTTGCCTTGGTTATTCTATGTTGGATTCAAAATCGTCGCCAATATTTGGTCTCATAATTTGAAATTTGGTTCTTTTTGTATATTGGTTGAAGTCGGGTCTTTGGTATATTATTTTATCTTTGTATAACTTGCTGCTTGAACGTAATACAATGCTTCTAATGTTTAATTCTGTCCTTGAAATTACAGATCACGAGAAAGGAATTCACAAATATAATTTTTTTATAATTTTTTATAAAAAAAAATATGATATTTAAAAATTTTCTTTTCTGTATTAAGCTATGTATACACGATAAAGTTTTGGATTGAAATTGAAAATAAAATACAATAAAAAAAATGTATATTTGATGTTACGAAATCAAAGACAAGTTTTTTTCTAGTCTACAAATCATCTAACTGATTAAAAAAATGCAACGGAGTTTGCCTGTTGGCATATATTATATTTTGTAAGCAGGTGCTTAATTAGTGGAGATGTAGGCAAATTGTCAACAGTGCGGTCATTGCAATATAAAAAGAAGTATTAATTGAAGTCGTACTGCTCATAAGTGTTTTACTATTCAACGATTAATTTAAATATTTATTATTCACTGTTTATGTAAAATTTTTAAAACTTTTAGTTAGTAGTAGCAATTTCAGTTCATCATACAAATTTTTATCACTTAATAAATCTGACTTTTTCTTTATTTATTAGTTTGGTTAATTGTGTATAAAAAGGGATATGAGTCAAAGTTTAAATTTAAAAGAAGTAATTAAAAATTCGAAAACTTGCATGCAGTAATAGCATTTTTTTAATGTAACACATAAACAAACACACACTCTTTCTTATAGGCATTAAGTTAGTAAAATAAAGTAATAATTAAATTATAACGAATTTTAAGTAAAACAAACAAAAAAAACAAAGAAAAACATTGAACAGCAAATCAAAAATTAATTTTTAATATTAATCACGTATGCAAAGCAAATTGCTGCAATTGTTGCTGGGTTAAGTTAGCATCACTCTCTAAATTACTCGAGCTGGTATTAGCAGTTGTTGCACTGTTAGTTGCATTTGCAGTTGTGTTTAGTGTTGGTGTTGCTATTGCTGTTGTTGTGGACATTATAGCAGATGCTGTTAGACCATTAGACAAATGTGTTAACAGCTGTGGAGGCGGTGTTGTTATTGCTGCTGATATTGCCGTAGCCGAAGAAGATGAAACAATTCGTATCGTACCGGGTAATATTCTAACGTTCTCGCAACATTCGCAAATGTTCAATTGTGGATGGTTACGGAATGTACACATGTTGCAGGCCCATGTTTCAAGACCCTCATCGTCATCTTCATCTCCGCCTTCTTCATCAGTTGCAGAATCAGTGAAATCATCTTCACCGGCTGAGGATTGCTGCTGCTGCAAGTATTGTTGTTGCTGTTGCTGCAGTAATTGTTGTTGCCGCAGTATTTGCTGTTGATATTGTTGGTGCAATTCTTGAAACGTTGGCGGTGGATGATTTGGTGAATTCTGTGATGATGGCGATGTTGGACTTACAACATGACGTTGAACGAAATCTAATTGCGGTTGTCGCGCAACAACTGGCGGCGCAGGACGAGGTGGTCGCAGTCGCTGTCGCGGGAATGGATGTGGTGGTTGAGCGTAATGTAGCTGTTGTTGTTGTTGCCGATGTTGCTGTATGGAATTAAAGTCTTGACTATTCTGTATACTAGGCGCTGTAAGTTAAAAAAAAAACAAAAGTACATTATCAAATTGAAATTTATAGGCTCATTTATAGACTCACCACATCGTTTTGAGTTTTCAATTTCATTTAACATGGCCTCACAATCACAACGCAATCTTTGTATTTCGCTATCCAGTCTTTGTGATTCGCCAGGGCTCACTGGCTCGGTTAGGATATTTATTTCCTGTTCTACCTGACTAAGTCTCTTTTTATTATCACGTAATGCTGTTGAGAGTTTGTCTTTGCGCGCCCTTTGTCGCTGCAGAATTTCATTGTACCCTGTAAAATAAATTTAATAAAATTAATTCAAAGGCCTGGATTGAGAAAACATTACTAACATTTTCCTATACGCAAATTGTTATTTCTTATCTTTTTAAATATCCATAAGCTACAAATTCCAACCTATTCTTGAAAACAGCTTTGATATTTATCAATTTATTTTATACTAAATTATTCGATTTGAAGATAAGAGCTAAAATTATTTATTTGTTTAAGACACATTTGTATATAATTGTCCAAATTTCGATTATCTTGATTTTTTGTCATTTTGCCAAGCATTAAAATTTTTTGAGCTGCCCACTTGTCTGCCTACAACTTCCTTTGAAAAACACAAACAACATCATTTAGATCAACCTTAACATTTTAAAAGCTGCATACAATATAAAAACATTTTAAATTTGTTTAATTGATAAGTATAAAATGAAAAAAGGTATATATTTTTTCTTTTGAATTTTCTAAAAATATATTTGCGCAAAAATTTATTTTTAACACATTCAGAAAATAAATTATTTCTAATTATAATTCTTTGCACAAAACATACAATGAAGTACACAATGTGATTGAATTGAATATTTTTTACGGGCTAAACTTTTGTTTTGTACTTTTAAGTAAAAAATAAGAAATATAGAACGTTATAGGCGAAATTAAAGCTAATGGAAATTTATATAATTGTTGATAAGAACTATTTTCCGTGTATGAGACAGTCAATATTTTTTTTGGAGCGCTTTAAATTGTGGAAAATGGAAAAAAAGTGAATTTCGAGTGCTCATAAAACATTATTTTTTGCGAAAAAAAAAACCGTCACTCAAACCAAGGAAAAGCTTGATAAGTACTATGGGGGGACTCTGCACCATCAACTTCAATGGTAAAAAAGTGGTTTACTGAGTTTGGTTGTGGTCACACAAGCACTAATGACGCTGAATGTTCTGGACGGCCAATTGAGATCAATAAACCCAAAAATGTAGAAAAAAATTCACGATATGGTGTTGGCCGATTGGAGAGTGAAAGTGCGTGAGATTGTTGATGCCACAGGCACTTCATGTAACACTTTGATTTTGATTTAAATGATCAGTTGGATTTTAGAAGCTGTCCGCAAGATGGGTGCCGCGTTTGCTTTCAATTTACCATAAACGCAATCGTAAAACAACTTCAAAGAGTTGGCAAAATTCCATGAATTCGGCTACGAATTGGTACCTCATCTGCCATATTCTCCGGATTTAGCCCCCAGTGATTATTTTCTATTTCCAAACCTAAAGAAATGAATCGGTAGAAAGAGATTTAGCTCAAACGATGAAATAATTGCTCAAACAATTGCCTATTTTGAGAACCTCGGGAAATCATATTTTCTGGAAGGAATAAAAAATTATAGAAACGTTGTACTAGTTAAGTGAATTGATCTAAAAGAAAACTTGAAATTGAAAAATAAAAACTTGTTAAGACTGTGTTTCATTCATAAAGGCACGGACTTATTCAGTGGCGTAGCTAGGGTGGTGCGAGTGGTACGGCCGCACCAGGCGCAAGGCTTGGGGGGCGGCAAAATGGTCGTGAAATGTATCAATATGTCAAAAATGAGGAAATTTGAATGCATAGATGAAAATTTTCGAAGGTCAGGAATGTCAAAGGTAGAACCTTTTTTTTTTGTTCGTGTTCGCACCATTCCCCAAAAATGTTTGCTACTAAATTTACAGTACAAGCAAAACAAATACAGAATATTGCTTGATTTTCGACCAAAGCGTCCCACAAACGAGGCCTATGTCAATATCATCCTGCTAATGTATGATGCTTAAAAATTTTAAAAATAGTTTCAGGAACTTCTACCAAAATCATTACATATTTTTACTCTTTTACATGAGTTTCAAGGTTTGATTAGGTCTTTCTTTCTGCGCACAATTTTAATTCAGACGTAAATTACACTCAGCTAACCCCAACAACATTAATGATCTCTTTTTTCGCTAACCTGTGTTATCTGTCTCAATTTCAAGCAATTCTAAGCACTTATCGCCCTAGTGCGTGAATTCAGCTGGAATGGTTGATATTTTATATTTGAGAATAACAACATTAACTTTATAAATATGTATATAAAATTTTATAGGCCGCTTAAATTGAGTTTCCCTGAACTTGAACGTACATAACTATGTCTTTATATGTTTGTACAAATATATTTCATATATTGTTTCATATAAATTATGAGAATGAGCACAGTTTTTAAATGTTTTAGTTAGTATTTTTGTGTTTATCTCTTTACTAACATACATACAACGAGTGCTTTTGTACACGAAAATTCAAAAACAAAAAATACAACCAATACAAAATACCGAATTGTGTATGTAAAGAAAATTGCAATTTTGGTGTGGGTGGTAAAACTTTTCTATCTGTATTTATTTTTCTGTTTCTTAAATACATACACACCCGACATGGAATTTAGCTATTGACATATCTGTTTGGCATTTTTACTCAAAAAATATTAACAAACAAAATTGCAATATGAAATTATTTGAAAAAATAGAGCACGAGCTCTTATCTGAGAGAAGAAAAAAAGGCGAAGTGTACCTAAGCCTTAACTATTTGTTAAAATTCTGATAAGTATTACAACTTTGAATTGTATTTCGTAATAATAACTACGACGTAGTTTTTGCACAAACACAAAAATTAATTAAAAACCCAATAGCCCAGCCTATTGTAGTTTGGCGATATGCAATATTATCAACAAACAGAAAGATTAAACTATTGTGATTTGGGAATGTTGGCAATTTCGTGAAACACAAATAAACATTATTTCCTCTTTGCTGCCTTTTTTATTATCGCATTAAAATATAGTACATGTGATTTTAGGATATAATTGAAATTAAAATCAATTAGAAACTTAACAGTACCTGACATATGCAAATACAAAACTTTTTTGAGCTCAAATCAGTATAGAGTGATAGCCAGCGCCTGCTCGACATATGTACGCCATAGTATAAAAGCTGAAATTTTGGGTGTGTATTCTCACTACTATAGCTAAGATCTTGAAAAACGGTGCCTTATGCAGGTAACATATAATAAAGTTGCACAAAAAGCGAGTTAATTTACGTAAAGGTATAAATATAAATATGATATATTGTATTCAAACAACAATTTTATGACAACATCCGAAAGGTCTGACATTTTTGCCAGACGTAAAAAAGACTAGCTAGGACTATACATTTAAATTTTCTCAGGACAATATCTTAAGAAATAAGTAAAATAGTGATAATGTTTTGGAAAAGTTATAAGGTTTCTAGGAAGTCAAATGAGCCGATCACTGCAAAAATCGATTAACTCCATATAACATAAAGTCGAGAAAAACGTAAAATCAAATTAAAACATTCATATATTGGGTATGGCGAACAAAAATATGATATTAAACGATTTTTTAAATAGAGTTTGACTTAAAGAGCACCTGACGGGCATTGCAAAATTGACTCAGGTGGTGACGCTGATCAAGAATAAATATACTTTTCGATACCTGGCACAACCGCTTTTATGTGTTACATATACTGAGTGTAGGGTATAATAATCTAAGTGCTTGCATTTTCAGTCACATCTTATCTCAAAAAAAATAATGATTAAATTTTTTAATAAATTCCCCTCTCGTGGAATTTCCAAATCAAAAATTGTTTTTTTATAAATGAATTATTTTACGTAAATCTACTGTATAAAACGTATCAAATCTATGACATATAGCATGGATTTACCCAAACATAATTTTTATCAGAAATAAAAACAAAAATTTCGCAACAAATTTGCGTTTGATTTTTAATTACGTTTTAACAAAATATTAACTCACCAACTGTTACTCTTGGCAGACACATTTCACCAGTGTTTTGAGCTGTAGCTGCAATATACTGTTGCTGCTGCTGATAATGATAATTGGGATTTTGTTGTTGTTGTTGTAGTAAATTTTGTTCCGAAACAGCTGCACGTATTGGGCTCAGACCCAATCCACTGACACTATTAACACCACCACTACCACCACCGCTAATGTTATCAATACCGTCTTGCACTTGTTCACCAGGGGAATAACAACTACGTGGTCTTATGCGACTTGCACTAAAAATGCCACCTTCATCTGTAACTGTTATATGAAAATTTTTCTGACAACCACGACGCGCATCATATGACGTACTTGAATATGTTAAACCAGTCCCAACACCACTAAGACCAGGACCAGCTGAGATATCGATTGTGGACTGTGGTGTCGAAGTGTTTGGCTGTCGT
Source organism: Meiosimyza platycephala (assembly GCA_963662105.1). NCBI lineage: Eukaryota > Metazoa > Arthropoda > Insecta > Diptera > Lauxaniidae > Meiosimyza > Meiosimyza platycephala. Next base: position 76,583,186 of record OY759211.1, on the reverse strand, counting down.
AGTGTAAGATTTACCGATGTGAAACTTTTTTGAGTTGAACTACTGCCACCGCTACTTGAAGTAGGTGAGACAAGAAAATCACGAGTGTATGGTGGCTCCGGTTGTACTGTGATAACTGACCGATGTCGTACTGGTGACTTTAAATGTTGTTGACCAGCAGCTGATGTTGTTGTTGGTGAAGATAAGGAAACGTTGACGGATATTTCCGATTCGCCAGAACTGATCGGAGACGACAACGATGTAGTGCTGCTGTGTTGTGTTGGTGGTGGTGTACGCAACGGTGTTGGTGTATAGTTGTGAATGCTAAGTTGCGATGGTTTTGGTGGAAGCGGTGGTAGGGGTGCTTTTCGCACGGGTTTTGTGTTTGTGGTGGCGTGACTGTTGCTGTTGTTATAACTATTACGTTGTTGTAAATTTTGTTGCAATTGAACATTCAATTGCTGATGTTGCTGTTGTGGCTGCAACTGCTGCTGTTGGTTTGGTATATTCAAATTCAAAGTTGTTGGGCGCAAGCGCTGTTGTTGTTGTTGTATTTGTTCTTGTGAAATTGAATTATTTAAGCCACCTCCCGTCGTCTGCGGCTCAACATATTGACAACTATTTTCACTAACACTATAAACTATTTTTGTTGTTGGTGTTGCTGTTATTATTGAAGCTGGCATATCACTAGTATTATTTGATAAAAAATTTAAAGTTTCAACATCTTTATTAATTAATTTATTAGTATTTGGCAATAACTGGTGATTATTAACACTAACACTATCACAATTTGAATTTTCCTGATTGGGAAGACTTTTCGTTGTTGAATTTAAATTTAAACCCGATTGAATTGACGTTGGTGTTGGAGTTGAGTTTGATATTGAAGGTGAGTTCGAAACCGGCGGTTGCAATGGTGCGGAGCGTATAGGTTTCAGTACTGATATATTAGATTTCTGCTTCTGTTGTTGTAACTTTTGTTGTTGCTGCTGTCGCTGTAGCACTTTAGCGGGATATGTTTGAGCAGATATTGGATTTAACGCCAACTCATTGCGTAGCATTAGAATGCAATTCTCACGTTGATGACAATTTTCATTTACACACTGTGTAACTATTTGATCGGGGATAGTTGGAAACTCTTGCTTCATTTCATGAAATAAGTGCATAATACTTATGTTCGAGCAGTTGCAAGTTGGTGTTGATGTAGTTTTATCGCCGCTGTTAATTTTGCTATTTAATAAATTGTTAGCATTACTTCCGTTGTTATTGTTGATACGGCCGTTGTCGTTGTTATTGGTGTTGGTGTTTACGTCTCGATTTGAAAGTTTATTATTATTATTTTCAGTGTTTATAGTAGTTGTTGGAATAGTTGTAGTAAAATTACTATTTAAGAAATTTCCCGGCGGCTTTGGAGGTTTAGCCGCCATTTTTGGCCATCATTTAGTGTATCAACAAACCTGAAAAAACAAAAATAGTAATTTATTAGTCAAATAATCTTTAGATGAAATATTATTGAAAAATATAACATATTTATTACAGAATAATATTTATCTTTAAAAATATCGTTAAAATCGAAAATTTTAAATTGATTGCTTAATAAATAAAATATTGTAAACATTTTCAGAATATCATGGAGACAGTAACAGATGGGCTGCAGTATTTACACAAAACACGCATATACATATTTATGTATTAAAAACTGATAAAGCCGCAAACGATTTTGATGCTTTTAATCAGACGAGGTCCTAAGAAATTAAAGACAATAGAAATTGATTTGTACCTGATTAAGTGAGTCAATGGCTAAATTTACAACAAAAATTCCGAAAATTAAAGAAAAAAAAAACAAAAATCAAACTGCGAGCGACAAGACCACAAATACAGCACAATCTACATAATTTAATACCACAAGCGTGCAGCCAAAAGCGTTGATTTGTTGTTGCACAGAGATCGACGGCAGCTTGTCAGCTAAATGGATCGCTCCACGAAGCAGAACGCTCTTTTCGGATCAACAGATCGCTTCATTTGTGATCCACTTCCATATAAAGTTTTAGCTTGATAGCGAATTTGGGTCATTAGCAAAGACCACATTTAGCCAGCGCAAACTCAAATAGTAGATAAGAATGTATTTTTCAAGCGAAGGAGCCCGGTTTCGAATCCGGCTGCCACAAAACCAACAGTCAGGAAATATAATCTGTTATAAACTGTAACATAAATATAACTTAATTATTTCCCGCCATATTTGAAAATAGGATTTTGTATAGGAAAAGCTGTTGCAGAATACAAAGATATATACTCGAGAGCAGATTATTTAACAGTGCTTTGGCAGGGTAGTGGGGTAGCCACTTTAGTGATAAGCTTCAAATCAAAGAAACTTTTTTCCTTTATGGCGCTCTTGCAACAAAATTTTCCATGAAAAGCTGCTCAACTTTCTCCGGCCATTAACCTGTAAGTTCACTCTATTAAACTGATTATAAACATCAGGTAAAGTATACAATTATTATTACAAGAAAACTGTTACATCTGCAAAAATGTATATTTAAGAAGTTTTCTGGAAAAAACGATTGCTACATTTCTGAAAGTATGTTAGACGGCTAATTAATGTTTATTGAATTTATCAGCATGTTAAGAAATATAACATATCGGGAGTGCATTAAAATCAGACTAAGAGCAAAAGTTGTAAATAATTACCTAGGGTTGGTTTTGCCCTTGCACTTAGATTGAACATAGGAATAGCAATACTTGAAGCTTAATTTCATCATGTGTCTAAGACAATAATTCAATTAAATTTAATATTGATTTTTTCGTTTCTTTTTTTCTTCTAACTCTTTCTACTAGCCATAGCTAAAGACAAAAAGAAAAAATTATTTAATAAACTTAGGTTTAATATAATTTTTAAATTAGCTTTTATATTTTTTCTTCAATGCAAGCATTAGATAAAAACATTTAAATAAATGCAAAGCAATATATGATGACATGAAAATATAAAAATATTTATGACACAACAGCCAAATCTCCAATAGAAAATAAAACAATTTTAGAAAAGCGTTATAATTCACAACGAACGATGAGGGGAACATTTATTTATAAAAATCATTTTCTTCAGTTTTCCATCAATTACGCAAAGCAAGAGAAAAAAAAAACGAAACGTGTGAAAGTGAAAAATATGGCAAGTGCAAAAAATTTCCAATATAAAAAACAGAAAATTCGTTGCTTTGTTTTATGTACTATATGGAGAATTATGTATTATTAACCCATTGATGTCTGATTTACGAATTTAAAAGCACTGCAGTTTTTTTGGAATGATTAGATGAAATGTTTAGATTAATTTTCAAATTGCTGATGATTACAAATTCTACTGTAATTCAGAAAATGTTAGTTATAACATGGGTCGTTTTCTGAACTACTGACTCTCTCCTCCTTGGGCCCAAAAATTAAATATAATATATATGAAAATATTGCAGTAAGCCTTATATTAAATTCCTTTCTTAAACTAAATTTTACTCAGATTATGCTATGATTAAAAATCTGACGTTGAAAAAGAAATAAGTAAGCTTTACAAATTGCTTTTATTAAATTTCAAATTTTGAAAACCCTTCTGATTCAATCGTATGCATATTTTTTTATCTGGCTTGGTTCTCAAGATGCACGATGTGTAACATTTATCCCTACTTGGAGTGTAAAAAGTTTAACATCGAATATCTCGAAAACTAATTGGAAAGAATATCAAACAATTTTATTTAAATTTTTTTTTTAGTTCATTGAGTTTTATAAAAACTGTTACACAGTTCTAAACTTGCCCACTTTTCTAATGTTAGTTTGAGAGTTTTTCAACATTTACTTATACAGTAGAGTCTCGGTAATCCGTATATGGCCTTATCCGGATCCTACATAATTTCCATTATGTCCCTTGTAATCCGGATCGACCTTAGTTTTGATAATCCGGATCGCATGTTATATCGTGCAATAATCAACAATACAGTGAAATGAAACATATAAACTAGTTACGTTAAGCCTAAAGATGTGCAATGTAATTTTAATGCAAAAGTACTGTGGCTAGTGAAGTCTACGATAGTAGCAAAGTCAGCCAACAAAATTTGTCAATTTCATTGTATACTTGGCAAGTGGTAAGTGAGGGTAATTGGGCGGTTCAGGATTTACATCCTCTAATATGTCCAACAGCGGCTTTGCGGCGGTTCAGTCTATTATATGTGCAACACTGGCTTCGCTATTTACAGTGCTTTTACATTAAAAATAAATTGCATACTTTCAGACCTTCAAATTAACTAGTTTGGCCTAGGAAAAACTAGTTTATCTTAAAAACTAGTTTGGCCGGTGACATATAGAGTTCATTCCGCCTATTTCTATCCACGCTTTATTTGATACTTCCCACAATATTGAACTATGACATTACACTTTTTTGCTATGCATGATTACGTAGCACGGGGAATTCCCGAATATTCTCTTATACACTTTATATAATTCGATCGTACACCTTATTTAAGCATTTAACTATAGACCAAATCCATCTCTATAGTCTATAGTTGTATGTAACCATCAATGTCTATGTCTATGTAACCAAATCCATCTCAAACCATGCAGTCGGAGTGACTTCAAATTGCGGAGTGATTAAATATGTTGTTTTTCAAAGTAATTAGGGGAATATACCGTCCCCCGATTTGATTGAAAATTATTTTTTACGAAGTTATGCCCATTTAAAGTTTTAGTGTCAGAGCTTGAAAAACCGCTGAAAATTGGTTCAAAATAGTCGCATTTTCATCCAAATCAAAATAATTAATTTTTGTCTTTTGATTCTAATAGAACTTCTGATTCTCTGTCAGAATCTTTAAAAAATCTTTAAAATTTTGAAAACTGTTGAAAATTGGCAGAGTTATAGCGCGTATTATGAAAAAAAATATGGGTGATTTTCTCAAAAACACCAATGTTTTTTAAGCTTAAAATTTTATTGTGGATTTGTATTAATATGAGAGAGAAATGACATGAGCTTAATCCTTCCTTGTTAAAACATATTTGAGGTCAGGAGATTTTTTTTCCCCAAAATGAAAATGTAAATTTTTTTTTTCATCATTGCCAAGCCACTCTACGGTACTATTTTCAAAGCAAATAACAACAGCAACATTCCAAATTACTTTCTGCAAATCCTGCTTGCATTCTGCATACATTTTTTTTCACCGTTATTTTCGTAATAACATTTTATTATGGGAAATATATAAAAACATTGTACGCAAATATACATATGTAGCCGTTCACTGACTGTACTTCTGTGGGTTTTGAATGTTTTGTTTGCTTGACTTTGTCAGCGAAAAAGCTATATGCGCGGGGGGCGCAAGGCTTAGGGGCGGCAAAATGGTCGTGAAATATATCTCATTTTGATAGAGATTTTGAATGTCAAAAGTGAGCAACTTTTTTTGGTAAGGTAAATGAAATTTTTGTTAAAAAACCCGATAAATAAGTTTTTGCCCCCACATCGAAGGTACGCCTCTGTGTGTAGGGTATAAAGGTTGAGGCATTTATTTATGTATGTATAATGCTTTTTTTTACAATTTCAAACCAATACTTTTTAACGACTTTTTTGGTTAAAAAATTATTTTTTTTTTTAATAAAAACTTAATTCCAAAAATTTTTCAATTCACATAAAAATCAAAAATATATTTTTCTTTTCTGTCGCAAAACAAGGAATGGTGTAATGTGAATCGCATCCCAAGCCGGCACCCAAAATAATATTTTTGTTAAGTTTTCTAAACAAAATTAATATTGTTTTTTATAAAGTTAATTTGTTTTTGTGTAAGTTTATAGCTGTACAAAAATGTTTTTTGATTGACTTTAATTCTTTATTAGCTAAATAATTTCGGAGAACCAATTGATTTTTTAATATCAGATTTTTGAGTTTTATTATAATACGAGTAGATATAAAAAATTCTAGCGCGGACTTACATTTTTTAAACAAAAGTATTCCAATTTAAATTTATTTTCAATATGTATTCCTTTTTTTTTTTGTCAAAATGTGAGGTGTTATTTATTTTTTATCATTTTAATATTTGCAAATTTTCACTATAACACAAAATTTTTGAGATTCGCAATTTATAAATTATAATTTTTTTGATATATCTGTTTTACTTGTGTTTAAATTATTTTTTGAGCTTAATTTACTTTGTATTTATATTTTCTTTACAAATATAAATATATTTTAAAGATCTTATCACTATTTTTTCTCTAATATATACATATATTTTTTTAAAGAAGTTCGTTCACTCAGAAAAATATGAAACGAAAAACTACGACAACGCGACACGACGATGTTTTGTCGCTTTAATGGCCAAAAGATAACTGAACTGAAAAAATGTTGAAAATATTTTTTATTGATAAAAAGAAAGCAAAGGTAAATGAAATAATTATTATTATGGTATATGTATACGCTATTTTGAATACGCACGGACATACTCATATATTAGCAAGCTAAAAGAGAAAAAAGAGAGAGAATCATGAAGACGGAGAGAGTGAAAATAACGTGAAAAGGGAAAGAGATTTTGCCAAAACTAATTGATGGAAAATAGCGTATTGAAAATTATTTTAATGCGATGTATGCGTATTTTGAAATTTTCACATGTAATAAATACAATGCAAAAGTTCTATTAACATATTTGATTAATAATATAGGAAAATAAAATCATAAATTACAAAAAAAAACAATATTCGTAAAAACAGCAAGAATTTTACGACAAAATGGAAAATCCATTAATTCATTTTATTTTTAATTTGTTTTATTTTATTTTATTTTAAGATTGTTTGTGTATTATTTTATTCCTTCATCATTTTTAAAAATATTTAAGTGTAGGTGTAGCAAATTGAATGAGAAGACAAATCTTATAGAAGACGTATAAGCGATATATAACTATTGAGAAAAAAATGTCGATGATTAAGCTAGTGCTTTGAAAACAGGACCGTTTTTAAAAAAGAAGGTGTCATGGAGGCTTATGAAAGAGGCTTAAGCATGCTAAATATTACGCACGTTATTTTATGTAGAATAATTATGATTGTTTTAAATGCTTTTTTGAACTTTTAAATAAATTACTTTATAAAATCAAAAACAATCGCAAATTTGTATATTTATTTTATTTGTTCGTACACATTATTACGCGAAATCAACAAATTCAAAGGAAACACTGATCATTTTATCTCATATTCATTTCACAGAAAAAGAGATTAGAAAAATTTAATGTTCAGCAGGCATATTTATGTATATAATAGAACTAATAACATCTAAATAATTAAACCATATACGTTTCCTATATGACGGTTTGCAAAACAATAGCAACTAATTAATATTTTTTTTATGCACCCATATTTATTGTGATCTCCACACTTCAACGTAACAGATATGAAAACAAATTAATAATAGAGGATTCTGAAAATATATCCCATTCGAATCTTATACTGGTTTTTTCCTGGTTTTAAAGCGTTGCTCTAAGGTCTGAAATAAGCGACAGAAAGTAAAAAGAAATTAGGTTTTCTGTGTAACTGGTGGGCGAATTAAAAGATTTTTTGATCATTTACTCGATCGGAAGACTTTAATCGAAAAATATATGATATAAAAAAAGGCAATGCATTGAATCCTGTTATAAAAATTTCTGTACGATGATATTTAACCTAGTTACAATCCCCAGTAACACTTTAGTAAAGGATCGACTTTATCGATCGTCGATCTTATTTTTAGAATCGATTTAAGAACAATATCTCCATTATTGGTTACGTGTCAGCGCATCTTGCCCACACTTGGGCAGATAGGAAAATGAAAAAAAAAAAATTTTTTGTATCGTTGAGTGCCTAGTCTGCATAATTCAGTATTAGGGACCATCCATTAATTACGTGAGATGTTTTTTGAAAATTCGGACCCCCCCCCCCCCTGGTGATATTTGGTGAGATCTGGTGGAACCCCTCCCTTCCCTCCCGTGAGATTTAAATTATAATTTTTAAATAATTGATATGATACAATCTGTTATCTGCTATAATAATGTAAATTCTCTGCATTAAAAAGTTGACGTGAGGTTTTCCTTGACCTCCTCCTCCCCCTATTATGACTCACGTAATTAATGGACGGCCCCTTATAATCTTTACTCGACTACCGCGATCGGAGTGATAATTTAAAAAAATTTTAGCACAAGACCCTAGTAGCAAATTATAGCTTATTTTACAGGCCTTCAAATTTAATTTTTACTTACGATTTACAAATTTGCAAAGTCGATCTCGAACCGTTCATATATTATATTATACGTCAAAGGCGAATCATATCTTTCTCACATATGTTTTGGTAAAGCGACAAAAAAATGGACAATAATGTGCCCTATCTCGTGTGTCACTGAAAACATAAGAATGTCTAAAGTATTAAGACATAAGAGGCATGCGGTCTCTTTATTAAGATTCTATATCATGTTATACAAAGATATTATAAAACCAAATTTCGGTACAAAGGCAAAGTATTTTATTAATTACGATACAAAGCTATTTTAAAGACATCACTGTTTTGTAAGCTGGACTTTTGTCTTCATAACTTCTTCTTATGCTACTATGAAAGTCCCTCCTCATTGAGAAGAAAAAATTGAAATCAACTGTATAAAACTTCTCAGACCACATTCAAAATAAAGGGCACACTTGTAATTTCAATGTGTTGGTTGAGTTTTAGCGAACATAATCGAAGCACATTGTATGTTTGGGAAAATGCCAACATATTCAAATTAAACAGGTACCGGAACCCCGAAAAAAGTTATCATTGAATATTAAGATGGATTCACTGTGCAACAGTCTCACTCTGACATAGGCTTTCGATGCTTCCCTCCAATAGAATTTTTCAAAATAAGAGTCGAAAAGACCAAAAAAAAAAAAAAAACTAATGAATGGGCTAAAGTTTTCTAAGAAAATATTTCAAGCGAATTTTTACTATAAGGTTCAAAGGGTAACGTTCCTATCAAATGTATTTTTCATATTTATATATGTACTTTGAAAAAAAAAATGTTGTCGTACAGTGTATTTTAACAATAAACGAATTTGTACGCAAATTTTTTGAACAAAACAAATAAACATCTATAGGCAGTGAAATGAAACAAGTACGTATGGTACATACACATAACTATAAATGTTCCACACATGGGGCATTACAAGTCAACAAAAGAAGGTGGACCTTGATGTCTTCGATTTTACTTATTTTCTTTTTTGTGATTGCATTTGATCATTTTCCACAAAACAGTTCTCCATAAGTTTAAAAAAATTTATGAAAAATAAAAGAATTAAATTTTAATATATTTTTAACTCTAACCACCATTAAATAAACCAAATTATTTGCGCATTTCAAGGATCAAGGATGCCTATTGGACCGCAAAAAACCCCCCTTTGGATGTATATTTTGTTCGCTTTTTCAGCCACACGAAAAATATGGACGTGGTTTGACAAAAGGGGGTGGAACCTGTCATGCAACTAAAATATCTAAAACGCTATATCCGGGCAGATTTAAAGCAGATTTTTTCTACGTTTTAGTAAGTCGATTTTTTTGTAAAATTTCGACGAAATCGGATACAAACTCTGTCCACGCCGTTTACAAGTTTGAGCTAGACGTTTTCAAAATTTGTGACAATTAGTTTTAAACTCCATGCTAAAACCTAGACAAAAATAAAAAAAAAACCTACAAAATAAACATCATAATATACATATAAACTACATTAAAGTTTATAGCCACACGTTAATACAAAATAATATAAATAAAAATTTCTCCCTCTCTGTCCGTCGCAACTTAATTATGATTGTTGTATTTTAACTTTAATGTGGCGAAGCTTTAAATCGACCATTTATTTTAAACATGCTGTATACATATATTATGAGCATTGCCGAAAACTTGATGCTATGCAGTCTTTTAAGATTTAAAGACATTTTTCATGAGACTATTTGGAAAAAAACTATTTTTTAGTAAGAAGAAAAAAAAATTACATTTGAAATCTACACATAGTGTACTTTCTGTTTAGTACATTCGACTTTTAAGCACACAATGTCACAGAAATGCTGCCTGAATATCTGATCGATCTGGTGAGACGGTAAAGAGAGTCTAACTACCATCGAAATATAAAGTTAAAAATTATTGAGAGCCAAGGGCTCACATATGAGTAAAGTAGTAAAACTACAATAAAATCTAACCCAGTTACATAAAAACCCTCGATTTTACCAAAATCGAAAATTTAAAAAAAAATTTTTAATTTGCTTGGAATGTATGGAATATATCAAAAAAATATATACTTATATACATACACTAAAAAAACGATTTGCCACGCTCTTTAATCAAAATTCGATCAGTTTTCATAGAGCTTCTCTAAGCCATTTCTTAAATTTTTGTTTAGTGCTTTAAAACTCTTGTTTGTATGTGAGATACCACGGCCTCTCGTTCAAAAAAACCAATTTTTTCTTCAGCACTTGTGTATATCATATTTGTATTCTTTGAGTTTCGTTGCCATGCTATCTGACTGTATTATATTTTTGAAATTTAGTTTAGTATTTTTTAAGATAAACCCAAGGAAGGCTTAAACTTGTATGAGCGGTAGGCGTGGTCGTGAACCGATTTCACATATTTTCAATCCTAGAAATAGCTATTTTTCGAAATCTTTTAAAATATTTTACTTCGTTTTCTCGTCTTTTTACATATAGACAGAAGAACATGGCCAGATCGATACAGGAGGTAACGCTTATTAAGATTAGTTATTTATAAATTTTTATAACGGCCACGATCCTTTATATTGCGCCATTCAAAGCAGACCGCACGAATGCGACACAATAAATGTTGATGAATAAATAATTTTGATTCGTTTTATTTAACAATTCCGGATAGTTTTTACACAGAATACAAAATACCCTATTTGTAGGGTATCACTCGAGTTAGAAACAGCAGGATAAATATTTTTACCAAAAGACTGAATAAACCAATTAAAATCGAGTTCCTATCTCGCATATATAAAACTAAATTGAGTTAATATCAACAAAAAAAAATCTTTATTCGAAAAAAATTTATAAATAAATAAGAGAAATACCTGGCCAGCTCTTGAAGCCAGCACTGTAAATCATTTTAAAACGAGCAGAAAATCGAACGGCAAAGCACCCCCGCGGTTGGGTTTTTTTTTTCTCTTTTTTTTTCGTTGTGTACTAAAAGTGCACTGTATACGTAAACGACCTTCACAATTAGCAATATTTGTTTTCAAAATTTGCGTCAAAGGAATAAACGAACAAACGTAGAGATATACCGACGGACTAAAATATGTAGATGAAACAAATGGTTGGATAAAAGAGTCCGTTTGTATGTAAACATGTCTGTACACTTAACGTGTGCCCAAACACAGATACGCATGTGAACACATACAATGAAAGAATTTTACTCTTTTATATCTTTTGACTGAAATATGTAAAAATTGCACCTCGACATAGAAAAAAAAGCAAAAAAATATAGAAAAAAAGCAAAAAAATATAGAAAATTATTTGAATAGAAAATAAAAGTTTATTTCATTATCAAAAACAAAATTCATACAAACTAACTGAAATATCGAATAAATTTTTTGTACTTGTTTTATTTGTTGTAATTGTAAATTTAGATAAACAGTAATGTAGAGCAGAGAAAATGCTCTCTACTCAATTTTGAGTGAAATTACTCGTAGTATAGTGACACAGGTGTTGGACTATTCAAAGAACATTTCATTCATTAAAATTATGCTAAGCATTTGTTAAAATTTAGGCAAAAAATGAAATGCGCATCATAGGAAATGTACAAAGAATCATTTACAAAATATAAATTTTTGGCAATACATACATATATTTCAACTACGTACTGTCGTCTTGGCTTTTTACATCTTCTAGTCTCCTAAGTGCTTTTTTTTCATGTGGGAGTTGCCACATCTGATTTCCCTAATACACTATGTCACGTCACGTTCTAGGTATAGCGTTTATAATATGCTGTTAATATCAGAGCAGAGACAACCATTTGTATAAAACCGGCTTTATTTTTTATCTAATCTTATTACTAATACTCACAAACAAAAAGATTTCACGTCTGCACAAACAAAAAGATTTCACTTGAGAAATAATTTTCTTGCAAACCTAAAATTGACCTTTGACCGTCGCAAATATTTATTCAAACGGATTTTACGGCCGCAAAGGAATAGCTGTTCAGCTGGGATTCGAAACGGTGACAAAGCTAGGGGGGAGTTGGAAAGAGGTCATTCACCCCAGAGAGGCTTGTGAGCGCCAAAATGGTCTTCGGTTGAGATTTTCAAATAATATTAAATATTTATATTGGTCAGAAGTTTTATTCAATGTTACCCGAAATTTTTCTAGTAAACCCGGAAATGTTAATATTTTTGTCATCCATAAAGTGTGGAACTTAGTACAATGGAGAGTGTGAACTGTAGCCAACCCTGAAACCGAAAAATGAAACTGTCTCCATACTGTATCGTCTCAGAGATAAAAATCAATAGCGAACCATGAAGGGGCTATTAGTTTATTCTTGTTTAATTCAATTGATTTAAAATTGTCTCATTGCAGAAGTTTATCTAGCAAAACAATATTTCAATAAAACAACATATCACTTAAAAGACGAATAATAGTTCACCTGCAAATTTAAAAATAACTAAATAGTTTTGTAAATATTAATTCATTCTTGTTTTTGTTTTTTAATATGTTTGTTTACGTTCTTTGTTTTGTTTTGTAATATTTTTTATACTCATTATGTAGCCCATAACACGTGCACTGAGAATTAACTCAACTACATAAACTTTTTCTTTATTATACATATGTATATTAACAATGTTTTTAATTGTGTTGTAACTTTAAAAATTAAAATAAAAAATTCTAAACGTGGCTGCAGTATTGAAAATGGTTTTTTACGTTAAATATGTAAAGATAACTTTTAGCAAATTTAAGTCGATAATCTATACACAACTCTGAAATAGATATTATAAGCGTATAGGTAGGTTAGTTTCTATATTGCTTAAAATTATAAGATATTAATTTCTCAAAAAATCTATGGTATATGAACTAGCATGCAAATGGGCCCTCTTGAGGTGCTGCTTAAGCAATAAGTTAGAAAGTTTCCACATCAATTCCTAAACCAATATACAGTAAGCAAGGTTTCTACATACTTATGAATGATTGTCTACTTATATATGTACATTCCTAAAACAACGCAGTGAGCAGGAATTTTTCCCCATGAATTCCATAAAAATAGTGAGTAGGATTGCTCATATTAGCATAAACATAAAGCAATGTTTCCATACAATGACATAGTGTATGAAAAAGAAATGGAGTGTGAAACTCAAATATGTTTTTATTTATTATATGTGTAGCTAAATAGTTATGAAATAAAAAAATAATCATTATTTATTAAATTATCATTTACTGATTCAAACAAAACTTTAAACGTAACAAAAAAATTCATTCATGTTATACCTTTTAGTTTTTAAAATTTTTTGACCCCATGCTTCTACTTAAGGGTTAAGTCCGAAAAGTTAAAAAATACTTTTCGTTTCACAGACAGTAATTGCTGCGCTAAGAAACTCTGTAAATAAAGTCAATTACCGATTAGCATCGTTAATATCAGAAAGAATATAAATTCCACACAAGCTGTATGCATACATTTGTTATGTATTTTGGACATATATTACTTTTGAAATAAACCAATTGAATGATTATGGCATATTTTTTAAGCTCATTGTAGATTAATATCTTACTGAGACATTAAATTTTTCTAGTTATTAGGTCAGAAGAGGAATTGAAATTCGATATATTTCAGGATCATACAAAAAAGGGCTCAAAACAGCTCGAATTCGAAGTTCAAAAAAAGTTCATAGCATATTCTGACCATTAGATTTAGATGAGCTTACTATTGACATTCAACTTCGAACTTCAATACCACTTCCGAACTAAATCTGATTTAGAACAGGCCTGTATATTTCATATTTAAATTTACTCATCAAGTTATAAGAAAACGTGTAGACTAATTTTTGAAAAATTATTTGTGAAAATAACGCAAACATGTATGACCGGAAGTTTCACTTCGCTATGGCATAGAAAAGAAATATAAATATATGTACATACATTTATACTTTAAAATTAATTTAAAAACAATTATGAACGAATTGGTTATATTTGCCAAAGATAAAAGAAAAGTTAAAGATAAAAGAAAATCATATAAAGGTACATATTTACATATATATTTTTCAAAGTTAAATTTTCTTACTACTTACTTTCACTAATATTCGACAGATATTATGTAGAAAATAATATTATATATATGTACATATGTATGCACGTATGTATGTATATGTATAAATGTATGCACACTTTTCTTTTTTTCAATAATAAACGCACCAAAATAAATCAACACATTAAAAAGAAAACAGAATTTATTTTTTTGTGCGCCGCGCTTTGTTTTTGAAGAGGCGTTTTCGGAATTTTAGACGTCAGTCAAATACCAATCTGACGTCATTAGAAAATTTATTTCTTTAAAAATTAAACTTTTTTTTATGCGAATTTATGTATATCTCGATGCGAGAAAAAATAGCGCAAAGCAGACTTTTTGTCAAAAACAACATCAAATTTGAAATCTATAGCCAGGCAAAACTGACGATGGAATACCCTAACGTTAAAATTTTAGGCTCTTTGTTTCAATAGAAAACATTTAATCATTCCAATATAAAAAGTTGTTAGGTCTTTCAAAGTCGTTGGCAATATCTGAAGAAGAAATTGTGATATTCAAAAAATTGACCGTCGAACGTATGTAAGTTCTTGTTTCCTGTTTTATAAACAATGTTTAAATTAATTATTTTGAGAAGGGTCATGTCGAGGAGAAGTGATACTATCAATTTGAGTCGCCATTTTCATCTTTGAAGAACTTAGAATGACGAAGGCAGCTTTAGCCTATTATACTAAATGTTAATATAAAATAAAAATAAAATTTCGGTGCATCATCATTGATTTGGGTCATCTCTTAAATTTCTTGGTCGTTCTTAGTACCCAAAAACTATTGTATGCGTCGTTGTATCACTTGTTATAGTAAAAAAAATCCATGAAAATAACACTGAAATTTATGGATATTATGAATATTTGTAAGTTTTGAAACGGTATTTTGAATCAATGTTAAGAAATACAGTTTACGAAGAATTTGTTTGGAACAATGTTTTCAAGCAATGCTTAAAAATAAGGTTCAGGAACAATGTTTAAGGCAATATTAAAGAACGACAATGTTGCAATAGCAGTAGGGGGTAACTCCAGCGATTATTCCCTTTCTAACTGAAATAAATATATACATATGTATACAAACACGTTGCTCCTACTATTCGTTAACATCGATTTAAAACCCATAAATAAAGTTATTATTGTAAATTAAGTTGAGAAGCAATAATCACATATTTATACAGGGTAGACCGGTTAAGAAAAGCCATCCGGAAAAATTAGATTCCCAAGTTCATTCTGAGTAAAAATTGTAATACCTTAAACACTCTATGTGCTACAGGATGTTTAATTACCTCTTAAACAGAGATGTTATTTAATGGATAACATTGTTTTATAAACTAATTTACAGATTTCTGAAATGTAGCGTACAGAAAAAAATAAGCTTTAGGAAAGTCAAAAACTGTCATACAATATAGCAACAACATTAAAATATATAAAAACAATTTTTTAAGAAACCTATGCTATTTGTAGAATGTTTTTAAAATTATAAATTAAAAAAACAAAATTAATACAAACGTAGACAATTTATTGTGTGAAAAAATATATAAATTAATTAAAAAAAGAAAAAATTTTAACTATAATCCTAAATAATCAAAAATAAATTGTTTTTTAATAAATATCTAGAAATGTTTGAAAAATTTTGAGTAAAAAAAACAAAATTTTAGATTTCGAAAAAGAACAGAAATAAAACATTTAAGCTTAAATCTAAAATTAAAACAAAAATTATATTTAAATAAAAATAGGAAGCCTATTATTGTTCTAAGGCTAGGAGATAGTAGTAGCTTTCAGATACTCTTAGATCAAAAACTGTAGATTAAAAGCCACCTGATAGTATAATTCTTATCTGATATTGATTTGGACTTTTAATCTGCTGTTACGTACTCACATGTCAACCAAATGAACTAGTAAAAAACAGAATGAAAAACAATATTTTTTATCGATTAGCGAATTTATCAGCACAGAGAACGCTCAATGTTGATAGTCGCTTACTCTCGGCACGTTTCACATTAATACATAAATATAGAATTCAAAATATACCTAAAAAAAAAAGGTTCGTTCGTTGAACTTAGATCAGAGAAAGGCAAATAAAAATTGATTTTACAAACGTTCTATTTTGATCCCTGGCCTATTATTTTCACCTTGCCAGTTTCGATTTTTCGATCGCCGCAAAGTTTTGGTCCTTCCTCTGGAATCTTACAGAAAATTGTGTCTAGTGGCTAGTAGTTTTTTATGGTAATAGTGTTTTGTTTAATTTTCAGAAGCTAAGTAAAGGGCAGTTTGCAACCTAAGTTTCCATCAAAGTTACTTGTATGTGTGACATGCTAAGGTTCCAGCATGATGTCATAATGAACATGTGCAGGGCGTACTTTTGTTTATTTTTTGTTCAATACATTTGATATTGAAATATGTCACAATACACTCAGAAGATTCAGGATGCTTTGCTTCAAGATCCAGTGCTGAATGCTTGGCTACAAATTTTCAATAGCACCTTTAGTCAGAGCCAATCCCAAGTGCTTTGGCGCCTGTGTGCAAGGGCTTTTTGCGCTCAAGTTATTTTTACAAAATAGATTCAAAGTTTTTGATATAGCCAGGAATCGGACGATTTTTGTGACATGAACTTCAAATTTCGAGCAAAAAAAAATCATTTTTTTTCCACAAAAAAAGGCTATCAATTAAAAAATGTTACCTTTTCCATTTAATAAATATTGCTTCGAAAGAATTTTCGTATTAGAAATTTCTCTTAGGCGCCTTTTATAAAGGGGCGCCGCACCCTCTGTACCTATGGTAGCAAAAGGCCCTGTTTCTAGTCAATTAGCTAAGTGCAAGCTTTGTGGCGTTAATTTGAGATATCATCACGAAGACAAAATAATAAAAATGTGATGCTTAACTATTTGTTATAAATTTAATTAATAATACTGATATCATCAGTATAATACATGATTTTTTAATGCAGAATGCTATGTATGTATGTATGTATATCTCAAGCAAATGTTTCACGTAAATAAACCAGTAACGATTGAGACTAATATCCAAACCAAAAATTACTAGTCAGCAATTTTTGGGAATGCAATGGAAGATGCTCTCAAAAGAAACCATTCTAGTGAGGCTCAAAATAGCGATCATTTATTTGTTAATAAAAAAATTATGAATTATTCAAATCAATGACAGACTTCTGCTTGGGGCTTTAAAAGTTAGTAAGTTATTTGAATAAAACCCATTGATAAAATTCAAAACCTGCGTATTAATTTTTCAAAAAAAATTTTTTTCGACAAAGAGAAAACAAAACAATTTTACAACTGCAACTATATCAACAAGATAAAGAAAAACAAATACACAGACGCAAGCGAGACAAAGGAATTTATTGTGAGCAGTGTGAAAAGGCGATTTGTTTTTTTTTTTGTAAATGGCTAGTATATTAATAAATTTGTAATAAATAAATTAATTTATACATTTAAATACATATAATACAATAAACCAAATAAGTTGATAAATTTTGAAAAAGTAATAAAACTTTCGTAATGATAAGAAAGTATTAAAAATAAATTTTATCTTATCAGTTGCGAAAAAAAAGAAAAGGTGTGGAGCCAAAAACTAGTGGGGTTGTTGGTGATACTATAGTCAACTAACAATATACTCAGCTAAAGATAAGCCAATAATATTGGAAGATTTTACTCATTATTAAGTATTTTCCTTTTAATTTAAATAGTAATAAAACAATACGAATTTATTTTATTAAAAATACTTAAGTTAAAGCAAAATGTTTGTAAAAACGACTCCCACAACCCTAACAGCAAGTTGATCGTAACAGCACACTATGTTGAGTTGAATGACGGCAGCAGCAGCGACTGTAACCGTGAATAAACGACTACAAAACGGTGTAAATTTTCCAATTTTAAGCGGGATATTTCTTGTTTATTCGAACAATGGCAACGGATTAGCTGTTCAATACCCGCTAATGGATTTTCCTACGTCCGATAAAGATTGTGAGCAATAAATAAAAATTAACATCGAGAAAGGCCATAGCAAAATAAAGTATTTTAATATAATATATTTTTTATATTTTCATTTTTTAATTTTTAACATAATTTTGAAACCTATTTTGATTCTTAAATTTCTCCTATTTCTTCCTAAAATTTCCCGCCATTAAAATCTACCACTGTAGACTCGGCTAAATAGAGCTATAGAGCAAGGTTTTTTTTATGAAAGTAATTTTTATTATTTTGGCGCAATGATAAGACTGAAAGTGATCTGAAGCAAATGTTATGCTTTTGAACTTAATTGCACTTTCACAGCGTGCCAAACAATAGCAACAAATTTATACTTTCCTTATAAACCGATATTTATTATGACCTCCGTATATCAGCGTGGCAGATATGTATGCAATTAAACTGTGATTGTGTCTCTCAACCAAGGACCTAAATACCACTCAGAAAACTATCTTTTAAGTTCTCTTAGCACTTTCTTTTAAGTTCCCATAAAGAATTTCATTGGGATTCAAGAATGATGATTATGTCTGTCAATCATAAATTTGAGAACCGCTCTCTCGTAAAAGTTTTCACCCAGACCTTGTGTGCTTTTTGGTCGTCATTATGTTGAAACAGACCCGTTGAAGCCGTAAATTCCACTCCACCTGTTTCGGGGAAAGAGCCAATTGCTTTAGCTGAAAGTCGTGGTTGCTGTTGTTGAATCTCAAAAAGGGATGCGTGGCATGAACTTATGTAAGTGGAGTTAGTGTTGTCTGCTAGATTGTGAAAATTTTATTCATCTAAGCTAAGAAGCGTTTTTAGGCTACGCTTTCTAACAAAGAAAAACCTAGTAACATTAGTTAAATCAATTGTTTTCTGTACACTTAACATGAGATAAAATCGATTTCTTATCTCGAAAACAATGGGACGAATTTCAAACTTTGTTAAACAATATGTACTATGCTGATAAAGTTATTTTTTATATGACGTCCATATTTTAGAAATTCATACAGGGGTTACAAGCATACCTTTCTTAGGAATGATATCAACGACTTTCGCTGAATATATCTCTACAACTATGTGCGTATTCTAACTTTTGATGCCATTTTCGTTGTTAGTATTAAAACACGCATTGTAATAGGTTTTAATAAAAAAAAGGAAGAACAACTAATGTAAACTTATTAATACTACATAGTCCCTCTAAATATGAAATTTAGCACTGTGCAACAGCGACAGCAAAGATAATAGATAGAGCGCATGATACGCAACAGAGTAGCAGCGGAATTATTAAAAATAAGTTCTATGCAATATTAAATTTTTTTTTTTCTCTTAATATTTGGTAGATATAAACCAATCTGCAATTACTTAATATCTATAGTAACCAAAAACAATTTTTTTAGTAAAATTGTTTTAAGTTTGAAATTGCCTAAATTTAATTACATTAACAAAACATACCAAATAAATTTCGTACACTGCAGTACACTATTTTGATTTTGTTAAGGTTTTTCCACAATATTTATCGAATTAAATTTTTCTTCCACTTGTCACGTATTTTTACAATTTTTTCTTCTATTGCCACCGAGTTTATTTGCTTCGCACCACTTACAGATCAATTTTTTTTTATAATTTTGTGGTTTAATTCATTATTCATTAATGCTTTAATAACTTTTTTTTATTTTTAAATGTTCACTCGTCTTTTTTTGCCACAAAATTGTGAAATTTTATTTCTTCGCCATGGAAAATTCGATCACAGTTTCTATAATTTTTGGCACTTGCTGTCATTCGACAAGTCTACAGAGATGTCAAATGGCTATTAAGTTGGCTGCAATTAATCAGATTCAGCCCAGATATGCAAATTCATTATAGTAACAAAAAAGTCATTGCAGTCGACGATTCTTTCACAATAATTTAGTAGGACTCCAATTATTTATTCACGTCGAATCGCAGGTGATTACCCTGCAAGACACCCGACAGTAAAATTTTATATTATCTGGCCAGTAGCAATTCATAAGCCTTAAGATATGCACGAGACTAAATAGTTGGGCGATTTTCAAGATGACATTGATCCTAATGAGAGTGCACATTGAGGCGTATTACCCGCCATAAAAATATAAAAAAATTCACTGGTCACCAGCCTTTGTGAAAGCTTACCAAATTTTTGTTTTTTTCAAACCCCACACCACGAATTCCACTTTTATTCGAAGTTTTTTGTTTTTCATTGATTTTTAAACGAAAACCGGTTACTTGTAGATACGATATATTCACAAGTCGATTTTCCCACAGCTCTAACGTGGAATAATTTAGTTCTCATCAAATAAGAAATACAGAACATAAACATTTAATTTTCTTCAAATAAAACAATAATTAGTAATTGCAATTACAAATTATTTTCAGTTTTTTTTTTCTAGAATTTAATTTCCTGTTTCAAATAAAACAATGTACTGGATACAATTTGAAGTCTATGTATGACTGGCCAAAGCCATAGATTTCCATTAGACGACGAAACAACGTGAAAACAAAAAAGAAAAAAATATATATTTTGATTTATTTGCAAGAAAGTAATATCATAATGAATGTTTTAAATCGCAGTAATGTGCAACATTATTGTAGAACTTGCTTGAATTATTTAGATCCTGATGAAAAAATTGGAGAGTTAGATGTGCGATACCACTTAAAAACTACAAAAAACTTGGCTGCTTGGATAGAAAACTCCACGTCGCTGTCTGTACTGCTAACACATGATGACTATCCTCAATTTGTCTGTAAAGGATGTTATATTATATTCAGAGACTTTAACAAATTTCATAAATTAGTGATTGCATCGGCAGACAAATTGAATGCTTTGTTGCAAAGTCCAGTGGAAAACACAATCCCAGAAGACACAGACTGTAAAACAATCCTTACGTCAGGGCAAAATTTTCAAACTAATGATGGGTTTGAAATGGAAATCAAAATCGAAGAGTTTGAAAGCCTTAACAATACAAAAAGTCATGAGCCATTAAATGAAAACCTTGCATCTGAATTACTGTGTGATATTAATGATGACATGGATATAAAAATGGAATTTGTAAGTCCCTCATTTATTTATAGTTAGAATATTTTTATAGGTATATGTATGTACATACATACATTGTATAGTATATAATAACGTAATAATGCATTTGAATCTTTTATTTCTGTTAGTAACACTTTCTCTGCAACATCTTAATAGAATGGCTGGTAAACAAAATCAAACTCTATCACGCTTTACATTTTATTTCTTTAATATCTAATCATAACCAATATGCATTTGATTAGTGCATCAGAATCATTAATTTCAGAAATATCAAAAGTAAAAATCGATATTGAAAAGTATTTGACAATGAGAGAAAAATGACTTTGGAGATTCCTGCTTATTCGTTACCTCAAACTCTTCTGGTAACACATGATATAAAAGGTGCTGAAATGCATAACCCTCCCAAAAGTTAAAGTTTCCCATAGGATTTTTATAAAATATATAAATCAGAAGACGAAAAGCATAATCGTCCATGTTATTCACAATTTAATTTTCGATTCGTAAAGTCGCTAAGTTTGTTAATCTATATTGAAATATTCTTGATCGCGGATAGGTGTTTATCAGTGTAAGCTTAAAAATTCTTAGCTTGGGAGTTTTGTGGGAGCCGTATGCTCCGTGAGAAGATAAAGAACACAATAAAAGAAAAGAAAAAGCTTACAAAAACTACTCTCTCCACTTGCTACGGTTGCACGTATAATTAGTTGACAATCTCAATAAATTCTAAATTTTTGAATACATTTTCTGCATGTTGTAATCTTCAATGAAACCTTATTATGGGAGTAAAAATCTCATCGCACAACAAGGAACCATCTATGTCTGTTTTCGGCCCAACAGTTTTAATTGAAGAATACCACATAGTTTGGGAAGTTATGGTTTTTCTGAAATCTTTTTTATAATGAACTATTTCATGATGAATTATTTCACCAACATACGCTTATTTACATTCATCTGACGCCCAAAGCGGACGCCCTATACTAAGAGTTCGTTCATATCATGAAACGCAACCAGGAGAAGAGGGATTGACATTATGTGGCATTAGTGAGGGATTCAACTTTGATGTTACGTCATAATAAAAATAAATGATTGGATTAAATGAAAGCTTTTGCGATTATTCTAATTTTTTGGCGACATGGGTTTGGCCATGGAAAATCATTGCAAACTATTTTAAGTGCAGTGCTAACTAACTCTTTTTTTTGCTTTGCAAGCAGCTTGTACTAAACGTCACTCTAACGTATTTATTTATTTTTTTTTTTCAAAACAACGTAGTCCAAGTTGGCCAGACCCATAGCTCCGACAATTTTCAACCGATTGACTTAAAATTTTAACTGTATATTCAAAACTATATTACTATATACAATCCACTAAAATACTTTGCTTTTTATCCAAACTTATCGTCGATTTTTTTTATGTTCGAAAAGCGAAAGAAAAAACATTGTTATTAGGATCTACAACGCTTTAAAAACAGTACAAAAGCTTATGATATAGCAATTTTTCGAAAACAAATATGTACTGTCGCGTGAGGCCCCTTACCTTGATAGGCCCCATAAAACCATTCGAGTTTGCCAGCTATAAAGCCGGCTCTGATTTTAAAACAAAAGTTTTGTCAAACACTGTCATGACTCCTAGTGGTCAGTACCAGAATTATAAAAGGTTAAACTTATGCGTTTTATTCCCTTTTATGTTTAACCAAAGCGAATAAAACACGGCTATTTAGTATATTCTGCACATAACTGCACACTTTTTTGATTTTTTCTAGCTGTTTTTGATTTTTCTATATTGCTCAATCTATACATATGTATGTAGGGGAGTTTTGCACATTGTATTTAAACTTCAAACAATGTATTTTCCCAAAAGTAGTGATTATTTGCTTTAATCTTACAAAAAAAAAATTATATGTGTTGCTCACAGCAATAAATGATAGGTATATCAAATTAAAGTAGGGGAGGGTGGGGTTAGTTTTAACACTTTTTGGTAAATTAGCTATGGTTTGTAAGCCAATTATTATTTTTACGAATTTGTCTTTCTATACGATAGCTACATGTTTTAGTTAGTGTGGGTTGTAAAAATTTAGGTCCAAATATTTTCCATTTTTTTTTTCAAAACCAAGAGGGTTAAAACAAATTTGCCAACATTCATAATACTTCATCAAAACGCTAATAAATGAAAACTTAACTCATTTATCAAATTCTACTTCAATTTGGGGGAAGAAGTATATCTAGAAGGAAGTTTGAATCCTTTAAAGTTTCGGAAATATTTCCTTTTGCCTGAAAATGCCCATTCAATCAAATTTGACAAAAAAAATTTTTTAACATTTTTTTTTATTTCAAGCCTATAGAGGTGGTTTTAACCCTCATGTATTATTCATTATCATAAAATTTGGCTTTATTTGACAAAATTGATAGAAACAGTAAAGAATATAATTTTTCAGAATCCTGTTTTCCTTTATGGCTTTGAAACAAAAATTTCCCTACAACTAATGTTTGATGCTTGAAAAATCTGCAAAAATTCTGTAAAATAGAGATGAGATTCTATCAGTCTTCCTTAATGATATTTTTCATTCAATTATTTATATTTTCAAAGAAACAGTGTTTTAATAACACGTTCTTACTGTTCAACGTTTTTTTATGATTTCTATTTTTTAGGAAGCTACTGATACGATGCTAATCAACACAAATTTTAATAAAACACAAGATATAGATGATAACAAGGTAGCTACAACAAAAAGTTCGAAAGATGAAGCGAGTAATTTATGCAAAAAATTGGTAAATTTAATTTTGATCAACAATAATTAAATTTGTATTTTAATATTTTTTACTCCACTTTTAGAAATCTAATAAAGTGAGTGTTTATAAATACAGAAATTATACTTTACTCCAGCATAACTACAAGTGCTTAGAATGTGATTACTCATGCGCGCACTTTTCTACTTACAAAGTACACTTGCAACAAGTCCATAACGAAGAATTGAACTCAAAAGTATACAAAAATATCAAGAATACGAAAGATACAACAGTTGAAGAAAATATTGATAAATTAGATACGAAGAAAAAATTTGAATGTACGATTTGCCAATTGACTTTCATTAAAAAATCCAGGCTTTTATACCATACTAAGTATGTTCATAAGAAAATAAGGCCGCACGCCTGTCAATATTGCCATTTATGTTTTTCAACAACCTTTAACCGAAACATTCATGAACGTGTTCATACAGGGGAAAAACCTTTTGCTTGTGATATTTGTGGACGTCAATTTGCACATAAATCGTCATTGACTGGACATAAAAAAACACACAAAGAAAAGCATATTGAAGAGATATCTGTTAATACTGTATCAGAGCAGTCTCAAAATGATTCAAATAAAAACACTGACACACAAAATGCTGATTTAGAAACAACAATGCAAGAGCAACAACATGCCAATATGGATAATATGGCGAAAAAAAATGAGTGTAATATTTGTCATCGAAATTTTACAAGTGCTGCGACTGTTAAAACCCATATGAAAAATGTTCATGAACAATTTCGTCCATTTGTCTGTCAATATTGTCAACATCCATGTAGTACAGCAAAATACTTAAAAGTGCACGAACGTATTCACACTGGGGAGAAACCCTACGCTTGCGATATTTGCGGACGTCGTTTTATACGATCAAATGTAATGAAATTGCATCGAAGAAAACATAATGTGCCAGGAAACCAACAAAATGATGGATTGCTAAACAATAGTATAATTAAAAAGAACAAAAATCAGAAAATACAATGTTCGATTTGTAAAAATTTGTTTACGCGTAAATATTTGATGCAACATATGTCATACGTACATAAAGGTAAAACGAAGCCTGCAAAGAATGTCTGCCAGTATTGTCCTTTAAGTTTTACCTCAAAAGGTGCTTTAAGAAAACACGAATGTATACACACAGGTGAAAAACCTGCTGCATGTGATATTTGTGACCGCCGTTTCATACTGACATCTGACATGAATAAACATAAAAAATCACATTTTAAAGCTCCGTCGAAGAATGTGCAAACCGATTCGATAAAAAATATTAACATGCAGGATTCGGAGTTAAATAAAAACTCTTCATCAGAGATAGAAATAAATACTGAATTCCAAAGCCTTGCGTCCGAGGATTTACTAAAAAAGGTAAGAAAATCAAAGATACACAAATTACAAATGATGAGATTCACTTTTGGTCTATGAGACAATACAATTTAGTAAAAGGTACTATGTCAAAACTTTTTTAATACTTAAAAAGGATTGATGTTGATGTGTAAGAAAAGTAGATAGATTAGAGAAGAGTAGTGCCTTAGTGAATAATTTTTTTTAATCTCTATGTTGCAGCGGTCAAGAAAAACACTCACAACTTAATGTAGGGTTACCAGATGACATACTTGGAAAAGTAGCACATCTGAAAAGATTAACGTAGGGTGTTCATCTCTATTTTATAGAGATTATAATGGGATGTGGTCTAGAGAAATTCATGAACAGGTCCTTTTAGTTCGGGTATTCTTTCGTATGTACATATATGCCTCATAACAATGTTCTTCTTGACCAACGCGATGATATCGTGTTCAATTGATATGTAGAAATTTGTGCTATTGCACCGCGCAAAATGAATTAAAACCAAAAATGTTTAAACCTGATCTTTGGCCTTTTTAAGTAAATTTAGAAAATTATAATATAAAAGTACATATGTACTATATACACTAGGGTGTTTCATTGTGTAAGGCAAAAAAAAAATGTAAAACTTTACCTGACTTTGCTCCCGCCCCGAATCTCATTGATGTAAAAGATATATATGCCAAATTTCAAGGAGATTGCATAATATTTAGAGGTTGCACACATGTGTCACATGAAAATTACATCTTTGGAAAAATGAAACACCCTAGTGTGTGACTTTACTCACGCCCCGAGTCTCAGTTGTGTAAAAGAAATATATGCCGAATTTCGAGAAGATTGGATAATATTTAGGGGTTGCACACATTGATCACTTTTAACTCAGAGAAATTTCTAAAATTGAATTGCTTTATACTAACAAAACTGATCAAAGTGTGCAACCTCTAAATATTATCCAATCTCCTTGAAATTTGGCATACATATATATCTTTTACATCAATGAGATTCGGAGCTGGAGCAAAGTCAGGTAAAATTTTACATTTTATTTTTTGCCTTACACAATGAAACACCCTAATACACACTTATAACAAATAACCTTTGATTGGAAAGTTTGTTGAGGGATATTCTTTGATTGATTTTGCTCTATTTCAAACATACGCTAAAATTGTAAAAAAAGACAAAACTTCTAAATAAACTCGATAAATTTTGTAATCCTTTTTTTTGTAATTTAGGAAACTTTGGAAACTGTTACCAATGACTTAAAAATTTCAAAGAAATCAAAACGTCAAAAAACATCTAATAAAAACATTAAAGAATACAAATGTGTAGAACATGGTTGCTCATTCATTGATGTTTCTTCTTTAAGTAAGCACATGGCAGAAGTGCACAACCAAGCGATGCCATCTATCAATAGACCTGTCAATACTGATAATATGAATGAAAAACAATTTCCGTGTTGTATATGCCAAAAACCATTCAAAGAAAGAATAATTCTTGCAAACCATATGTCTGCGGTTCACAAGGAACCCAATCCATTTCCCTGTCAATTTTGTCACTTACATTTTGCAAGCAAAAGTCAAATGAGACATCACGAACGTAGTCATACAAGCTTAAGGCCCTTTACATGTGATATTTGTGGTCGTCGTTTTACACGATTGGGTGATAAAACTAAACATCAAAGAAGATTTCATCAACCTGAAAAAAAAGAGTTTTTGGACAACATTTTGAGCAGCACGCCAATAGATGAAAACAGAACAGATGATCAAACGCATAGAATATATACCCTAGAAGAAAAAGAATACGTAGAAGACACATCTTTTTTGGGGAGTCCATCAATAGATCCGATAAGAAATGAAGTTACACATCAAAAAATACGTGGGCTAGAAGAAGAACAATTTATTAGCAACACTGTCTTATTGGATAGGCCGCAAAAGGACCCAATAAAAAATGAACCTACACAAGATATACATTTGAAAGAAAAAATTATAACATCAGAGTTGGTAACAAATGAAGCAACAATAAAAATAGTAAGTTTTTTTCAAAGTTTATTTAATAAATATCGTATTCAAACAAAGCCGTATATGAGACGTTCTTTTACCAACCGAACACTTTCTGACCGACCCATTTTTAAATCACTCCAATTTTTTTTACATATTCTATGCATTATATGAGTGAACGCGGGTATAGGGATTTTTTTTGTTATCGAAGATATCCAGAGATATCAAGTAGTGAAGTTTGAATGTTTTATGGTCATAAGTACATATTCATACTTATTATCATTGTCATATATCTGGAAAATTTTAACGGAAATTTTTTTTGTAATGTCGTTTTAAAGTTAAAATCATCAAATTTCTTGTTAAATTTTGTCCATGGCATAACATGAAAAATTAATATCTTTTTATAACTATACAGCTTTATTCGTTTTTAATAATTTTTTATCTCAGTCAGTTTTCCAATGATTTTTTTTTGAGCTTTTTTTTAATATTTATAATTTTACAAATTTATTTAAGTTTATCTTCCTAGATCAAACCTGCAAACACTATTACAAAACAAACGAAGCAACATTCCATATATAACATAACACGAAGTTGTTTTTCCTTTGCTCTTTCTCATCAAATATCAAGCTCCACTGAAGGGAGTTATAGTAGGAGAGCTGGCAGTCACTTTGAGTAACGTACTAGGTACAAAGCTAAAATTTTGTCTATGATTGATTTAGTACTAGTTAAATATGAAAATCAAAATCTGGCACCATTGGCGCTGTCGCAAAGGTGCACTTTAAAATTTTCAAAATGCAAAATATTCATAAAAAAACATACACGCACAACTAAAATTTTGTGTATATGTAATTTAGTACTAGTAAGATAAGAAAATCAACATCTGGCAGAATTGGCGCGATCGCTAAGGTATACCCTAAACGTTTCGAAATGCAAAATATTTTTGAGAAAATCACTATAACTGGAGAACGGCTCAAGGGATTTCCAAAATATAGATAATACTATATAATATGAAAGCTATAATATTTCTTCACAAAATTTTGAAAAATTTTACACTTATTTTTAAATTTTAAGATGTACCTTCGCGACCGCGCCAATGCTGCCAGATTTTGATTTTCATATTTCACTAGTACTAAATCAAGCACATAGAAAATTTTAGCTTTGTACCTAGTACGTTGCTCAAAGTGGATGCCAGCTCTTAGACTATTAGTTACTTTATGAACACACACATTTATTTTCTGTTATTGCTTTTAATATTTTAATAACAAAACGCTTAGCTAGGAAACAATTACAATGATAGAGAGAAAATTCAATTTTTTTCTCCTCGTTATAGCAAGGCTTTGGTAGTTAATCAGTGCATTGCTTAAAAAGATAGGAAATCTTTCCACGCTTTCTCAGCTTTTGGCCAATAATTTTCGGGTACTCTGCTCGATGAGTATTTTAATTTGATATATCATTTATTGCTGTAGCTATTCTGGATCCCGTTAACTTTTATCATTTTAATAAAACATTTTCGTGACGCTTTTTGGGTTTTATGAGTTTCAAATTACCCCAACCCTAGAGAAGTTTTACTTCAAAAATAAAACTCCTTCACATGTATTTTGTCCGCATTTTCCGCCACACGAAAAATGTGGGCGTGGTTTGACAACAGGGGATAGTACCACCCATACAATTTTTTTACATATTAGTAAGTCGGTTTTTTCGTAAAATTTTAACAAAATCAAACACAAACTCAGTCCACGCCGCTTACAGGTTAGAGCTAGGAAGTTGAAGTTCAAATTTTGTGATAATTATTTTTAAAGTCCATGCTAAAACATAGGCATAAAAATATATAAAAAATATCTAGATAACTTTCAAAATATACACTCTAATACATATATGGTCTAAGAGCCTTTTTCAAGTGAGTTATTGAAGCCGTTTTAACAATATTGACTCAAATTGTACATTCAATATCATTTACTGAACAGCCCTTAAAGTATTGATTTTAGTTTAACTGTATTTTAATAAAATAACCCTAAGGTTGTTTCATTTGATGACATCATAAAAATACTTCTAATTTTTTTCTTAGGAACGCTCTGATTTTGAATCATTAAGCAAACCGTCATTAATCATCAGCGATACAAATCAAGATGTGTTTATTGTCACCTATAATGATGAAGCATATACAGAAAACTCTAATACAAATATCAATACTTCTATTCGCGATAAGATTGTTGTGAGCTCTGATGATGGTGTAGGTATTCCAAAGCAAATGGATAATTTCCAACAAAAACTGGTATGTCATAAAATTTTAAAAGTATTGCACTAAAATCTTGTTATGTTTTTTTAGAAAACTCAAACAACTGATCTAAATGAGCACATACAACAAGTTCACAGTAAAGTGATTCCTAAGTCTCGTGGTTTTGAGTGTAGTCATTGCAATAAAAGTTTTATGATATTTTCCAATTTAAATAACCACATGAGAATAGAGCATAAAGATTTGCTAGAAAAAGATCTTCACGGAAATAATTTTTAATCTGCTAAACCAAAATGCTCCAAGAAGTCACAAGCGTTAACTAATTTCATTGCAACGGTTGAATTAAATCACAATGTTGTCGATGACTGCAGCTAGGCTAAAATAAAATAAAAAAATCAGATGTCAGTACAGCAAACTGAAAGAGAATGAAACTGCCAGTTATAAATACAAAAGGAGCAAAATGTTTTCATCCGACTAGAGTATTAAATGCGTATTTAAAATTATTCTTAAATTTTATTTACATTTATTTTATCTACATCATAGAGCTTATGAGGATTCAAAGTTTTGAATTTCTAATCTCGTATGTTCGAACCTATTTTGAAAAAATATTTACCAATAGAAGATTGGTCCGTCCTAATCACATGAATTGTTTAAAAGGGTTACATGGATCTCGGAGAAATATCGAGAAATCCTTTGCTCCTCTTGTATTGCTCCAAAATTACACCAGCGATCCTCTTCGTTACAACTGGATGTTTTCCTGCAAATTTTTAAACAATAATATTTTCATGGAAAGTAATTGCAGCAAGCATGAACTCAATTATACTGATAATTACTGCAGCAAAGGTCGAATAATAAGAGGAAGACCAGAACCAGAACAGGTGAAAATATAGTAGCTTAAATCAATAAAGCTAGAAACAAACTTTGCTAATCGAAATTACTCTCTTTCACATCAAAACAACAAGAATAGAAAATCAAATATTAAGTCTAAAATTTACTTAATTTTCAGTATTACGTATAACGCCTTACTACTTTTTACATTATTACAGTATACGTTTATGTTAGTTACTATTAAAGGTTATTGAATTATTAAGCAAGGGTCAAATCAAAAACGTAATTTTATTTATCAATTTCACTTTTACACACTAAAATTTGTTTTCGAAATTTTTTACTTGATTGGCAATTTATCAGCTACTTCAGTAGCGACTAGCTTAAGTAAATAACTGTGTTTACAAGAAAATTAAATAACTATAAATAGAAAATTATAAATCATTTTTATAAGTATTTAGCTTTACTACCACATCTACGGTTTGATAGTTTGAACTAGTTTGGATTGTTTTTATGCATATATTTCCCATAGATGAGAAACATTCCTCTGCTTCAATGCTCGAAGGCTGAAAACTTCATGACATTTCGTTCGAAAATGATGCAATGAAAATTGTAATAATTGAAGACGATGTACTTAGAATTTTACAGGCCGCCGAATAAATCAACTGAAAAAGAACCAGATATATAACTACCCACTATACATAGTCGACACATTCTTTGGATTTACTTGAAGAGTGATAATATATTTCCTAGAAGAAACGCATTAATGAACCTCATAACAAATGCACAAGAGTTCGATACATCGACGATAATATTTAATTGTTAGGGGTAGTGGGAGGAGGGGCCCGTGCATGATTTCCGCCTGCCAATAATTTCTATCGGCGGCCCTGTACATGATACTACAAATATGTTTAGACAATAAATTTTCTATTGAAAATTGGGAGTGGAGCTACGTTTCTAATAAGCTTAAAGCAGTTATGATGAAGCAATCTCCAGCCTCAGATAATTTAATGAAAATGTTTTTTTGTAATTGTAAAAGAGGACGTGGAAATGCTTGCATATGTCGAAAAAGTGCTTAATACTGATGAAAACAAATAAATTTAATTTTTATAATTTTTAACTTTGTATTATAAGCGAAATAAATAAATAATTTTAATAATTTTTTTTTATTTAAATTAATGTTTTTTACTAAAAACCTTTATTATTATCACGACAAAAATATATTTATATTCATAAGATGATTTCTGTACAAAATTATAAATATAATTCTACTGTACGTGTGTATGTCACTGAACTCCTCCTAAACGGCTGGACCGATTTGAATAAATTTTTTTGTATGTGTTTGGGTGGCGCCCTGGATAGTTTATATTCACAAATCATACCCCTATATGGGGAATTTAGTGTGGCCCTCATACAAAAATATTTTAAAAATAGCATTTTCACAAAGACTACTTAATCGATTCACATGGAATTTACACCACGTGTCTTTTATATTAAGTGAAATAGCTAAGGTTATAAAACTTTAATTTAAGATGCATATTTAGGGTGGCCCCCATACAAAAATATTTAAGAAATAGCATTTTCACAGAGACCACTTAATTGATTCACATGGAATTTACACCACGTGACTTTTACAGTAAGAGGCATATTTTAAGTTACAAAACTTTTGCTTAAGGTGGATATATTTGGTGGCCCTCATACAAACATATTTTTAAAATATCGTTTTCACAAAGACCGGTCAAACGATTCACATGGAATGTACACCACGTATCTTTTTTATTAAGAGGCATGGCTTAGGTTATAACTAAACGGATGGATTAGGTATAGGGATGGGGATAGGGATCAATTTTAGGTGGTATAAAGTTCACTGGGTCAAATAGTACATGTATATAATATTTTCCTTAAAATATCGTAATGAGGCTTTTTAATTTTTCATCTAAGATTTTAAGGGAAACAAGTTTCCTGGCATCAAAAATGGCAAAATTACTAGAAAAATTTTGTACTGAATTTGTAAGTTTGTGCACTAGATTCGAATTCAGTGCAGGTTAGTTTTGACAGATACAAAAATTATTTTTCATTGACGAGTGCCAAGCATCAAAGCGATGAAGACTTTGTTTTCGGTCTGAAGTTCCCGCTGGGATCTTGTTCTCTTATTGTGAATAGAACTCAGTGAAGTCAAGTTGTTTTACATAGATGTCAAGTTGGTTGGATTAACGATTAATTTTATATGATAACATTAGATTTTAGCTTGTTAAACTACTTCAATTTCAGTATCGACACAAAACACATAATTTCATCAATTCCTTTCTTTTCAAATTTGCTGTATTTTCGGTTTTTCTTTCAATGACAGCGACATGAAACATCGAAACCGTGGATAGCAACGTTTGACGTGAACGTCAGTTGATCTGATGCATCTGATATGTCATTTGTTATCAGCTGTTTGTGAAGGCCTCGCGCTTTTATTTTGCATCTTGCAAAATAAACTTTAAAAGAAATGATTGACTTTCTTTATGACGATGAATACAAAAGTGAGATGCTACCACCGCTTACTTTTAAGCAGAACTCTAAAAATGAAAAAGAAAACGTTGCGAGCAGCAATGAAATGGATTGTTTAAAGTGCAACAAAAAATATCAATTTCCTAAGCAGAAAGACGAATACTTAGCCCACCTTTTTTTGGAACACAGATTGGTGATTGCAGACATCGATGAAATAGCAGATCTTGAGGAGTATCTTAAACATTGGCAAAAAGAATTTAAAGGTATATACTAAATTTTCCAAAGACATTTTATTGATAGCTGACAACTTCATTTGTAGATCATGAATTTGAGCAATATTGCACCACAATGCTTTTGGATCAGCTGCCAGATGGAACACCAGCTAAAAATGAAAAGTACTATCTGCTCAGTAACATATTGCCACAGGACTATGAGCTTCGAGATAAATTACAGCAACAACGTCTAGAAAAGGCGCTTGCACGTCATCAATTTGAACGCACCGATAGGAAATTTTGCAAAGAATGTCTTTATTGCCGCGATGTAATCGAAGGATTACGTGCTGAATACTTAGAACACTTATTTAATAAACATTTTCTACAACTTGGCAAACCGGAAAATCTCGTATATGTCGATGAGCTGATTGCAAAGGTACAGTGCAATCTGGAAGAACTGGTGTGCCTTTATTGCGAAAAAATATTTAAGGATCGTGTTACGTTAAAGGATCACATGCGCAAGAAAGGACATAAACGAATTAATCCTAACAATCGTGTATATGATAAGTACTTTCTGATTAATTACCGTAATGAAAAACCGAAACTATCAAAATCGATTAACAAAAAACCATCGGTTGAAACTAAACAACGTAAAAATCGAATGTCGTTAAATGTAGATAAAACTAGTTCCACTGATACTAAGCTCTCTTCACAGTGTAGGGATACCGGGTCAAGCGTTGATTTCGAGAAACATTTTGCTCCAAGTGATGAAAGCGATTCTGATTGGTCGGACTGGGATGGCGAGCAACTACCACCGTTAAATTGTCTTTTTTGCGTTCATAAAGAAAATGAGTTCTCAACACTT
This sequence comes from Meiosimyza platycephala, assembly GCA_963662105.1. Classification (NCBI taxonomy): domain Eukaryota; kingdom Metazoa; phylum Arthropoda; class Insecta; order Diptera; family Lauxaniidae; genus Meiosimyza; species Meiosimyza platycephala. The sequence goes on along the minus strand of OY759211.1, from coordinate 76,549,175 downwards.
AAATTACATATGCAAGAGCAACATCAACTAGATTTTGATACTGCTGTGCTTGATTTAAATTTTTATCAGAAAATAAAAATTGTTAATTATGTGCGTCGTCAGATTTGCGTTCTGCGATGCGTTACTTGTAATAAACGTTGTGAATCTAACCAGAATTTACTAGATCACATGTCAGCAGAACAACATTTTGGTATTGGCACTCAAAAAGATTGGGATAAACCGGAATATTTTTTTCCTACATATGAAGATGATGGTGTGCTATGCATACTGGATGATAATCCTACTGATGATGTCGACGACACTGTAGTACGAATCATATCTGAAGACTCTATGGCAAATATAAACAAAGATGCGGAGCGCTTATCATTAGAGAACTTTCAATATTTGTAGCATTTGATACATCCTATTTTTTCAATGTAAGATTTTGAAATAAATTTAAGTCAATTTCCAATCTTAGTTTATTAAGCTAAATGGATTTAGCAGATTAAGCCCAGAAATTTCAAAAGTATGTTCGAAAAATGTAAAAATATTTCGATGTAGTGCAATCGTTTCTTTGCGATTGAAACTTATGGCCAGTAACACCATCATTTCACTAACTGTATATTCTAGTAGTCAGAAGAAAACTTATTACTCACAAAAAAATGTTGATTGTAATTTATGTATGTACAAGTTTTAATTTTATTCAAGCGATCTGTAGGGAAATAAACTATTTTTAGTAGATAAAAAAACAAAAAATTATTAATTATGCTTAGAGACTAATAAATCTTGTACTAAACTACATATGTATATGTATATGAGCATTCATTTAGATTGCAGTTCCACGTTCCAAGTTCTGTTTTATTTCAGCTGTATGCTCGCCATAGAACCGATCCAATTTTTTGTTAAACTTGGAATTGCGTTCGTTAATAAAGTCCACATCGGCATCATCATTATAAATCCTGCGACGTGAATATTTTTTCCTACGATCAATTTGCTGTTCCAGATCTTTTACCATATTATTAATGGCATCGGGTGTATCTTTGGTTAGACCATGTAACACTGTATTCGGACCACCGTAGAATGCTTCGCCTAATTCTTTTTTTTGTCGTTCATATTTATTCATATCGCGTGTAGGCATATTTTTTACCAAATGATTGTACTGTCGCGCTGTTTGTGCCTCAAAAGTAGAAAAGCCTAAGTCAGGATTCTTTTTCTTCTTCTTTTTTTCGATGCGTTCAGCATCCACAGCAGATATTTCCAGCAATTTAATACGATCATAGTCTTTACCCTGCGCCTGTGCTTCCTCACGAGCCTTCTCATCAGATATTAGCCAGTCAGCTTGTCGCTTACGAGCTTCGTAATTGTTGGGCAGCTTTTTACGTGCGTCTTCAGCAACGACTTCGTGGTGATTTTGAGTGCGTGCTTCCTGTCGCAATTTGTGCAAATTCCTCAAACGTTCCTTACGTTCAGCTAATTTTTCCGCGGAATCTTTTTCTGAGTCCATTTTTTATTTGTAAATATGACGATTTTCGCAAAAAAAGCTCTACTTGTTTTCTAATTTATTTTACTCAAACGAAAACATACGCGACTGTCACAATTCACAATAAAAAATGCTTGAGATAATGTCAGACTTTCGAAAAACTATTGTCAAAATGATTTCACATGATTTAAAATATAGGTATAATGGTTAAACCATGAGATAGCTCCAAGTTTTCTGAATCCAACACGAAGCCATTAAAAGCTTCCTCAGTAGTCAGTTCACACGAGCGTTATGTCAACGCGCGTTAGCTAACGAGCGTTTCAGCATATCACAAAATTATATGAAGTGAGTTACGCCATCAACGCGCGTTGGAAAAACCCTCGCATGAACTTAGCCTAAATCCTAATTATGACACATATATTTTGAATTGTAAAGTGTGTAAATACATACTATCGCGTTTTTCTTTCTCGATCTTGACAACTTAAGAAGGAAAATAATTAAGAAATAGGCAACATTTGGCATCGACGCTACAAATTGATTGAATCAAAGCAATACCCCAAGCTATGTGCGTTCAGTTTTCAATCAATAAATGTAAGAGGCTGTTCATATAGAAATATATTTTGTTCTACTTCTCTTACATAAACTTTTTTGTCAATTTTGTACTTACTAAAAATATATAGGAAAAATCTGGAGGTTAAATTAAATTTAGGAAATTTAAGTACTAGAGGTTTAAAGGACAAGGGAGAGTACATATATCTCGCGACAGAAGAGATTCTTTTATAAGCTTTGATATCCTGCCAAAAACTGAAACATGTGCTGGCGAGTAATTCTATCGACTAGACCCGGCATTGACTCACATCTGCTAATTTAATAAATAAGTTTTGCTGAAAGCGATTCTAAGTTTCAACTAGATGCAACTGCAGCTTTGACCCGTCATCAGCGAGCTGGTAATGTTGTCAAATTGTTACCAAACGAACATCTGGTGATAATTTTTAATTTGGAAAGAAATAGTAGAAAATAGATTGTTTGATGAAGTTAAGAATACCAGGCAGCAAGAAGAAATCTTGATATCGACTACGATGCGTGTTCCGCGAATCGTTAACGCAAAAAGACGATCATATGTGAGTCCCCCTATTGTTTAATCTTTGACATTTGATTATTGTTATTATTATTGCATTTTCTGAACGCAACGCTTCTGAAACTTTGTCATAGCAAAAACAAATTTTTATTCCCGCCTTGCAAGTCGAATTACTTAAATAATTTATTTTAAATACGCATGGTTAATTAAAATGGTTGATAGAATTGAAGATCTTAATTTACCTACTGCCGTAGTAGCGCGTCTAATTAAAGAATCACTACCAGATGGAGCCAACGTAAGTAAAGAAGCACGTTCCGCGATTGCCAGAGCAGCATCGGTGTTTGTTATTTACTTGACCTCATCTTCCACCGCTTTGGCACGTAAACAAAATCACAAAACCATTACAGCGAAAAACATCTTGGATGCATTGGAGGAGCTAGAATTTGAAAGTTTTGTAGAACCCTTAAAGGATGACTTAGAAGCTTACCGAAAGATGATAAAAGAGAAGAAGGAAACCAAAGCAAAAAAAGATGACGGTGGAGATGCAGCAACAGTTTCTGAGGAAATAGCTGGCACGAGCGCAGCAACTGCAACAACATAAATCTAGGAAACTGAAAGCTCATAGTTTATAAGATTTGTACATCAGACATCAATATTAAAAGAGGAATAGTAAAAAATTACCAATTTAAAATTTGTATTTTTGACCCCTATTTTCAGGATATTACACTCCACTCCACTGTACACTGTAAAATCATTCTCTGCATAGAAAACCTTTCCCTCCGTACCACGCATCATTTGATTTTTTGAGGTTGCATTCTCCTAAATTTAGTCTGTTATGTTGCTGATGTCAGAGGCAACTAAGCCTTAGAGACTTTTCTATTTCAAATATTTTTTCCACAGCAAAATCAGACTAAGAGGCTGCTGTTTTCAATGTAGCTATCGCGGGATTAGCCTCATTTCCCTTTAACAAATCACATAAATTTATTGAAGGACTTTATTAGAGACTTCTTTAGTTATTAATCCACAGAAATATCCTTGCGCCTCACAGCATATGGGTAAGGGAAAACCCTAAAATATAGCCTCCGGCTGATTTCAGAGACGATTAATTTAGGAGAATTTGCAATTTAATAAAAACTTTCATTCAGCGAAAACATCACATCCCATTTCCCTTAAAAAATTAAAGAGATGAGAACGATGTCTGAATGTTTCCGCGAAATTAATTTTTGAGATTGTGAAGCCCTTATTCTCAGTAATCACAACATTTTGTAAGTGAAATTTTTGAATGATTATTAAGATTGCATAGTTCATTAAATTAATCGTATCTGTCGACAACTTTAATAAGACCCATATTGGTGGAAAATATTTTGGCAGAGAAATCTATAACTTAACTTCCCAAAATCCTCTTAGAAATCCATCGGTGGAAACATCAGCAGAGATTATATGTTTACGAGTAAGCTCAAAAGTGTATTCCGTGGAAACATCAGACCTCGTTTTCCATCGTTTTCCGCTGAATTAACAAATGTACTGATTGGAGTCGCCTCTGACGTAGCTTTATGAAATGTAAGTTTTTTTTAAACTATAGGACAATATATTCTTCAAAGGACTCATAACTTATGGAATGAAGATTTTGAAATACTATCTATAATATACGAAAGTGTCTCCATACCAAAGAATAATAATCCTTGCTCCATACACATTACGAATGTAAAATACGCGAGTTTTCATTGCCAAAACAGTGACAAATTCGACTAATTTATGAGACTCAATAAAAACGTTTATTAGGCGGAAAGATCAGACTCCAAGTGAAACGACACTCCAAAATTGTATGTGATTTGGCGAAAGGAACGAGAGCTGAACCGGAGACGATAAATTTTGAATATGTACTTTGCTAAATATCTCAATAAAAATTTTCACTCCACGGAAACATCAGACTCAATCTAATGTCTTATTTGAATTTGTAAAACTATAGCTGCTAAATTCAGTTTAATTTGAACTGTGGGTTGATGTTTGTTTTCCGGAGTAACTAATTAGTCACAATGCTTAACATAGAAACCATTTAAATGCTTGGACATAAACAAGATTTATAATAGAGGGTCAAATGTCATACGCGTATTCGGATTTCAATATACTTTTTACGGGATTGCATGCGGCACCTTTGGTTACACTGGCCTCTGATCCATATGAATTCTACTTTGCAATATTGAAATGCTCTGCATTATTTATTTATGGCTAGGAGCCCGAAGGGTCTGTCAACTATTTGGCCTAGGAAAAACTATCTTCAGAACATATAGTAGATCTCGGCGATAAGTATCGCTGTCGCTATCAAAAGCTAAACACAGTTGGGACGTTCGATATCGTCCAGATTTCTATACGTTAATAGTGCGTACAAAATTGACACTAGAAAATTTATCGCAGAGAAATTGAACAAATTCTATTTTTTGTTGCGATTTGACACAGAAGCTAAATCATTCTCATACAAAAAATTTTTTTAGCGGGTAAACGCGTGAAAAAAACGGCTAATGTAACGGAATCTTCCTGAGAATGGTTTTTAATGCACTTAGCTACCCTATGATCTGATCTGTTATCCGATTTCTTTGAGTTTGACAGTTCTACAACAAAAATACAAAGTGATGACATTTATTTTTCCCCTCCCTTTCATAAATCGACAATTAGTTACTTGCGTTGAGTGCAAAACCATTTTCTTCGTAGAATCTACGTGTTTAATGGCGAAAATTTAAAAATTTTTGGTTTTGAAGAGAATTCTTACAAATAAAAATAAAAAGTGTAAAAGATGTGAATAACAAAAGTATCAAAAATTTCAACATTCCGGAGTTCTCCTTCTCCTCTTCGTTAAAGAAAAATTTTTCTTAAGACTGAAAAAAAAAAAATCAAAAATGAAACAAAATAAGTGAAAAGCAACATAAAAAGAATGTAAAAGATAAGAAAAAGGGAAATTGGTTTAAAAATAACATTCAATCGCACGCATTTGATATAAAAATTTGCTATATAAAGGGTGCTCCATTTCACTAAAAAAAAGAAAAAAAAAGTGGGGGCGTCTCTGACTGACAAGATAAAAGTCGCGTCATTACGTCAAGTTGCTCCGCTATTGACTTGTTGTTTTGATGACTAGATTGCGGCGTGCAGATGGCGTAGAAAACAACAGCACAGCGGAGAAATCTTTGCAGTTCACATAGCATTTAAAAAAAAAAAAATTCAAACATAAATGGCCAAAGAAATTACAGCAGAAAGAAAAATTAAAAAACAAAATAGAAAAGTAAAATATAAAATTGCATTCCAATTATCCAACAAAGGGCTTAGTGTTTCTAAGTTAATTTTTTGTTCTCATTAAATTAATTAAATTTTCTTTGGGCAACCGGTCTTACCCCCTCCACGACTTCTGTTTCCATTTGCATTAAAACTTTTTTTTGTATTCTGCACTTGGAATCATCATGATGACTATTGACGACGAACAAGAGGCATTACTCAGACGAGCTGCTGATGAACGGGAAATGATTTTCAGTCGCTATGCTTTAGGATTAGATCCAACCAATGAAGTTGATCCATGGGAAAATCCTACATATGAATTATATCATATTACAGACAAGTAAGTAACGTTGGGTAAATCAAATTTATTTGAGCATCACCTGATATAACTAGGATCATTCGTATACCTATATATATTTACTTCAAAAGAGTGGTAAGGCATCGTTTTCTGTGGCGTAGCTTTATAAATACGTTCCTAACTTAATTTTAAAGTATTAGTTTTAAAATATAATTAGTTAGTCTTGAAATTCAAAGTTTTATCCTATTTTTACAAAAGTTACAGAGACTTCATTTTTTTTCTCATGTATTACATACATATGAACAATTTATGTACATATGCACATGCACATGTGATATCACAATGGATGAACATTTAGTCTAAGTGAGTCGGTTCGTAAACTGAATGACACTCCAACCTAACCTATATGGCGGTATTTTGGGCAAGAAACTGCAATTTTGAACTTATTTAAATTTTTATATAAGGCTTACTATTCGAGCTATTCAGGTATAGTGAAAATACCATATTACAAACTTTAAGCTTTTATCATTAACGCCCCCGAAAAAGTTCACGAGCTATTAGTCTATTATGTTTTCCTAAAAAATCTTTCAAATAATTAGCTGAGGCCTTAAAACCGCCCACCGTACGTTTAATACTTATAACTACGCTAGATAAACTCCTTTAAATTTTATAAAGTTTAATCACTTTCCTTTTTTTGTTCAAGATGTGCAAGAACTGGTAACGCGATTAACAATAAACAATTTTTAGAGCTTTTATATATATGTATTATTTTGCAATTATTCTCACCGTTGCTGAAACCGCAAAGCCATCTTACTAATTATTTAAATGGTATCAACTAGTGACATCAAAAGTTAACTTGTATGAAATATCGTTTAAGTATTGGTAACAATCATTCATCAAAGTACATATCTTATATTGTCTCATACATAAATCCGTTCGTTTTCAAAAAATACTGTTCTACTTCCAAGTTGGCTCAGTGGTTATTTAAATATTTTTAAGTATACGAGTAGCTTGCACATAAAGTTATCTTATCAAATGATTATTATACAAGTTGACACCACTTGTTTAATTTATTTGCATAAGCCATAAACAATTCTTGTCTGAAGACATTGAAAACGAAAATATAATTAAAAGATACACAGAAAATAATTTATTTACAAATTATAATAAGTTTCTTTTTTCACCTTTATAGATATGGCTTCATGCATGACTCCCGCCTTCCAGATACACGCGATTCACAAGAAGTTCAGAGGAATAAAATTGAGTTTGAACGTGATAAGAAATGGGTAAAAATGCTCGGTTCGTGGAATATACAAAATGAAAAATTGCGAAAGCGAGTTTTCAAAGGGATTCCAGATCGTATGCGCTGGCCTGCATGGAAGAAGCTCTTAAATGTTGATGAATCTATAGCTGCCAATCGTGATACATATACGCGTATGCTTGATCTAGCGCGAAAATATTCTACAGAAGTGCGCCAAATTGATTCGGATGTGAATCGCCAATTTCGTGACAATCTTGCTTATCGTGAGAGGTATAGCCTTAAGCAGTGCAGTTTATTTAATGTGCTCAATGCATATAGTGTATATAATCCCGAATTGGGTTACTGCCAAGGTATGGCTTGTGTAGCTGGTGTACTGTTACTTTACATGCAGGAGGAAGAAGCATTTTGGGCGCTAAATGCACTGATAATTGATAAGAGATATGCTATGCATGGACTGTTTATTGAAGGTTTTCCGAAGCTGACGCGTTTCTTAGAGCATCATGATCGTATAATGGCAAAAATAATGCGAAAATTGCATCAACACTTTTTAAAGCACAATGTTGATGCCATACTGTACTCGATTAAATGGTTTTTTGTAGTATTTGTTGAGAGAGTAAGTCTTTATTTGCAATTTGCATCGTAATTTTTTACAAAATTAACATATTTTAATATTTTCAGATTCCTTTTAGTTTAAGTTTACGTGTCTGGGACATATTTTTGATGGAGGGTGATCGTGTTGTTACTGCTATGGCGATTACAATACTTTATTTGCACAAACATGATCTATTGCGTTTAAAAGATATGGATGCAATAATTGAATATTTGCAAGTAAAATTGCATAAAAATTTCGGATACAACGATGATTATGCCATTGAGGCTTTAGAACGTGTCATGAAAAAATTGAAAGACCTTAAATTAGATGCGCCGCCACCAGCTAAAGCAAATGAATTTCCTACAAAGCCCTTGGGACAGTTTTTTGAGGCTGATATTGAGAAACAAATTGGGCGGAGAAGATCTGAGTACACAAATACAGAAAAAAAAGTTATAAACGATGTGATATTAAGGTAAAATATTCCAAAAATAATTTTGAAATGATTTGGAGGTTGTATAGCTTTTTTTTCAATAGGCAAGATCAAAATGCAATAGAAGTACAATCAACCGTATCATATGAAACATCGGAATGTGCTACTGGTAAGTTTGCAATTCAGTTTTATTTTTTATATCTGTCAAAAGCTATTATAATAATTAACACTTGCTTATTTGCTTTCAAAACTACTTACCGTACATTCAGCTGACATTGACTAATAAATTAAAATGTGATATCAAAAATGTACATAAAGTAACTTTAATTCATTAGTCAAATTCTTTTCTTTTAAATACGTTGGTGTGGTGCAAATTTTTTCTTTAATCGTTTCCTTTTATTTTTATTAGATTGGTAATAATATGAATTTATCAGATAGTGTATTTGCATGCCAGTACTTGCTTTTAGTTAAGAAACGATAAATTGTTTTTGGGTTTATGTATATGTTAACTTTTGCTAGTTGACATGCCGACATATGTACATAGCTTCATAACTTTAATACAAGAAATGTCTTATCAGTTTCAGTGTTAATATTTAAATTTTTAATCAGAAATCTGACAGAGTCTTATCAAAGCAAATTCTGGATAAAAACTGTTAAATCAGATTCGGTATACAAATATATTTTAAGTTATGCTTTATTTTGGTAGTAAAATTTATTATTAAATCAGTTTAAAATAATGTTAGATTACACATTTGTACAAAGTAGTATCGTTTTGTGGTCGAAACTCGACCGTACTCAACAAGTTTTAACTTTGGGAGAATTTTGCCGACCTATGACGAACAAAACGTCTTTGTGCTTGGACCTCATTTTACCTCACCTTGCCTCTTCCTCATGCAGCCATGAACGCGATCAAAATGCGTTGGTTAAAGCGTTTTGTATGGGAGAATCATGCGCGTATGTTTTCTTTATTTTACCTGCCTTAACGGCACATATTACAAATTATTTTGCACATCTACAAAACATACCTTTCAAATGATATAAGTTACATTTATAAGTTTCATTCTCCTTTCTTTATAATAACTACTAAAAAAGTGTACCATAAGTTTCGATGTTCACGTATTAATTATTACTAGTATCGTATTGTGGTCGAGACTCGACCGTACCCACCAACTTTGGAAGAATTTTGCCGACCTATGAAGTCTTTGTCCATGGACCATCATCTTATATAATTTCACTTTTCACCTTACCTTATTTCACCTCACTTTACCAGTACCTCATGCAGCCATGAACGCGATCAAAATGCGTTCGTTAGAGCGTTTTGTATGGGGGAATCATGCGCGTATGTTTTTTTTCTTTTACCTGCCTTACCTACACGTATTAAAAATTATTTTTTCTTTGTGCACATCTATAAAAAAGTACCTTTCAAATGATATAAGTTTCATTCCCCTCTCTTTATAATAACTACTAAGAAAGTGTACCATAAGTTTCAATGTTCACGTATTAATATATAGATGCTCAAGATTCTTGGTAGCATATATGTACATAATGCAATAATAAGTTCGTTGAATAGAAAAGTAAACTAAACGTTTGAAAAATACACAACGATGATATTCAGCAAAATTATTTAAGTATCATTTTAAAATTGTACGTGTAAATAATACAATTCAGTTTTTTAATATTTCATTGGATATTTAATAATACATGGAATAGAAGCTAGCATTAGAAAAATCGCCTAGTCGGCAAAACTTGTCAGAAAGTTCAGACCTGTTTTGTATTTAACATACAAAGTTTTTTGCTTATTTTAAAATTTAAGCAAATATTCATAAAAAAACTGTTCATTGTTAAATAAATTAAACCCAAGCTATGTATAAAATTATCTTGCTTAGTATCCTTAATTTGAAAGCAATTCAGATTCAAAAACCTCATTAATTAATTTTTCAAAATAGTAAAAAACTCAGTAAAATTTTAATCAAATTACAAATATTTCCTTTAATTTCTCATTCTTCCATGTATGCATCTATTTGAGCATTTCAGGCATAGCAAATCTAAGAAACTGGTGAAAATTATTAACCCACCTAATTTGTCAAACTTCGTGATAATCAACACTATGTTTTTTGCTTCTATAGAGGCATGCCATACTTTTTTTTCTCTAAGCAATTTTTTGTTTGTTGCTTTCAAGTGAAGAAACAATGTTTATGTGTTTAAACCGTCCCTTCTCATTTTGATTTTGTGGCGAAACTAATTAATTCGTTCAACACAATTTGTGATTGAAAAGATTTATTTCCATTATTATGAAGCTCTAAACTATAGACAAAAAACTATGTTAAATTCATTGGCAACAGTCAATTAGTTGACAAAAATTTATTGCTATTTATTGTATATTTTCTGTTTTCAGTTTAATTTTAATTAATTTTATTTTATAAAGTCATTGTGTAGTAGAACTTATATTTTGTCTGCCACAAAATTCTTAGAAAAAACTTAAGCAGACAAACAATATTAAAAACATTTCCATACCTTGAAAAAAAAACGTGCTTATTGTTGCGAAAACTGCTGATCAAAATGCATCACTATATTTTGGATGTTTTTTTTATTTATTCCTTAAATAAATCTTGGCATTGGTAAAATATAAATTTTGAATCTATTTTTGCCTTGAAATATTTCCGTTTAATATTTTATGATTTCTAATTGCATGACTTTTATCATTTTCTTTTAAAAACATTTAGTAAGTTTTATTTGTAATTGACAAAAAGAAGAAAGTAAAGTTAAGAAAACTTTCTAGTTCATTGTGCCAGCAACTCTTTGCACTTATTTAAGTGCATTTGTCAAGAAAACGATGAAAGTAAAGTAAGAAATAAAAAGAAATGACAAATAACAATGTCAATTGTTGTAGTCTGCAACAAAGTCGGTTGCGTTGTGCCGTACTTGATAACTGCTTGACCCGTGACCCTTCATTTAAATCATTTCATACTCGCATTTATTTTGATTTGTTTTCGTATCAATTTATTTATTTTTTAATTTTAATTTTACAAAGCGTGGTCAATAATCATAAATGCATGAATTTTTATTTTTAAACTACGTAACAATTATTTCACAGTGGAATAAAAAAATTGTATTGATAGCTAATCTTACGCTGATCAACTATTTTGCTAATTCGGTAGCTCTATATGTTGTCTTGTAGACTTTGGTTTTTTTAACATTTAGGCCAATGCGTCAGAGTCAGTTTTAATTGGTTTACAATTAGTGATAGTGGTATTTTTCAGGCTAATAATATTTTTATAACTCCCTTTGGATTCACAAAATAAAATATATCAAACTTATTTAATCGGTTGCCGTTTATTTGAAATATTGGAAGTCGAAAGTCAATGAAACCCAAATACATTTTTCATCCTTCATATCTCTTTATTGCTCATAACTTCAAGAAAATACTCTATAATGCTTCCGCATATTTTAAGCTCGGAAACGAAACATTTTATAAATAATTAAAAGTTCAGAAATATTTCAAAAATACTTAATTAAATAAAACTTATTCAGTTTTGTTCAACATTCTTTCGTAAGGAATAAAAAAACTTGGTAATTTATTGTTTTGATCGCGAACTCCTCATACATTTAAGGGAGGTGAAAAATGTTTTCCGAAGTTTTTGGGATGCTTTCCCAAATTGTAGTGTGAACAAATTTTTTCACATTTCATAGTAAGTTCATCAGTATATCATTTTATTTATATATCGTACATCATCATGCCAAACTAGTGTCCCACATTATACTTGCGTAAATGTTTTCAAATCGATTTTTTGAGTTGTTTCAAAAAATTACCATAACATGAAATTTTCACACTATTGAAAAGTATGCTTTGACGCAGAAAGCTAGCTCATATTTGGCACAAGCTATGTCAATAACTATTTTGCAATATTTTCTACTTCAAATACACAAAATATTAGAAAAAAATGCCACTTTCTACGCCGCATCTAATGAAATATGTTAAAACATTTTCAAAAAAACTTATTTTTGAGGTGACTGATTATTTTGGAACAATTTTATTATCTGGTATTAATTAATTTTATACTTATCTTTTTTCTAACTCGAATACTAATTTATGCTTAAGCTCTAAAATATCGCTCAATTGCTGGCAGACTGTCATTCCTCAAAAAAACTAAATTTGGAGAAAACACATTTAATTTTTTCAATAAATTACTTTTTATGTGTAAATAAATAAAAGTATATCGCCATCAGATTTGTGCCTCAATTACATTTGGTAATTAATTTTACATGCAATTACAATTACTTGTAATTTGTAATTGAAATGTTTCAATTGCAATTACATGTTATAGTAATTGAAAATTACGAAAATATTTCAATTACAATTACTTATAGTTGTAATTGAAATATTTTCGACTGAAATTACTGTAATCCAAAATATGTAATTGAAAAGCAAAATAATTGAACGAAATTTGTAATGGATTACTTTTAGTTGTAATTTAAAATTTTTCAAGTAATTAATTGCAAGATATACAAATACAAATACATAAATACATATCCATAGATATGTAAATACATTAACACGTAAGATTATAATAAAATTAAAAATTAATTCAGAAACTTTTTATTTGCTTTGCCCAGCGTCAAAATTTCAAAATTTCCATCGCTTAGTTTTTGATGTCGGGGTTGTGACACAATGCAAACTGTAATAAGATCATTTATACATGTCCAACAAGCATTTAACTCGGTAAAAGGCTGGAGCTCAAGTTCTTCCTGTACATTCCCATATAAATCATATGCAATAACATAATTTTTTTTTGAATTTTATCGCTTGAAAGAAAATTTTTTTCAGATTTTAATAAATGTAATTGCAGAAAAATGTGCGATTAATTACAGTTTCGTTTCAAATTACTTGGCAAAAGTAATGGATTGAAACTCTCTAAAAGATTACATTTTCATGCATTATTAATCCAATTACAAAAGTAATTAGAATTGCAAGTAATTGTAATTTTGAATTGCATGTAATTGAAATTAATGTAATGGAAAAAACTCCAATTACAATTATGTACTTTCAATTTATTTTTTGAATTAAAAGTAATGATTGCTTGTAATTGTAATTAAAAGAATTGTAATCCAAAAATACCCAAGTCTGATCGCCATATACTCTTTTCACAAGCCAAGTTCATTAGATACAGTCATGATTTTTTCAGACAAAATAAAACATGAAATGACGGTTATTTCTGCATAATTAACTCGAAAATTTTTTGTTTTGAGTTATGACGGTCTGCCAGCCAACGAACGGATATGAGCCGTTCACTGCTCAAGACGATTAACTCCAGTTTTCTATTATTTTCATATTTTTGCGTTATGACACTGTTAATACCTAACTTTTCGATTTTGTTTTAAAATTTCTAAAAAATTTAGCTTGACACTAGGGATGTTATGGATATCTGTATCCGTAACCTAAACCACCGGATATCTGAAAAAAAAAGTTATCCGTAACCGAAAACGAATTAAAGATTTTTTAGTATTCGTATCTGTAACCGAAACCGAAATCTTATATCCAGATATAAACAGTTGTGCAATCATATTTGTAGATATATCTTTCTCCGCCTGCTGGAAATGTGGCGAGTGAACAGTTATTTAGTGCAGCAGGAAAATCACCAAAATTTCTTTTTGTAAAATATAAATTGCCTTTACTTCAATTAAAAAACTAATTTCATTGATTTGTACTAAAAATAAATAAAAACAAAAATACAATGACATGATTTTTTGTTTTTTACTGTTAGATTTCTGTAAAAAGTTCACCAAAATATCCGTATCCGAAATAAAATTATATCCTTATCCGTATTCGAAACCGATACAAAAATATTTTAATATCCACCGCTGCAATGTGTTTTTGTATTTTTCCAACACTTATTGTTTTATGGAGTTAATCGATTTGTACAGTGAACGGCTCATATGTACATATGTTTCTTATTTTTTTTGGTGTTGATAGTGCAATTGTTTTCACGCCTATGAAGTCAAGAAAATTTGGAATTTTCGTGTGTTTCTTTAATCTTTTTTCTCAGAATTTATTTGATAATCTGTCAATGCGGTCCTTTCATGTGAAAAATGTTATAAAACGTACTAAATACGATGAAATTGCAAAATTTCCTAACTTTATTGGCATAATGTACTATCAAAAAAAAAAACCATAAAGTACGTGTGTCCTGAATTCAACAAAACGATATGAAGTAGCTTAAAAAAAAGAATAAAAACTTAGCTCTTACCTGTCCCTATGACCCACAATTGTTGGGATTACTTTTATCTAAGCTCATTTATATACCTTTGGCGAAAATATCACAATTTTACTTTTGTAAAAAATACATACTTATTATGCCAAGTATGGAATATATCTGAAAAACTATCATATAAATTTCGTTTTTTACTTTTAATATATTACATATTACACTAACACTGTGCTAAAAAGGGCGCACAGCTCTTATATTTAATTTCTTCCGTTCTTTGTGCTCACTGCCATACCTATCAAATAAATTATGATCACGAAGGGATGGCGGTAAGAAGGGCATGGCCGTGGCCTTAATATTATTACTATTAATTTATTTTGAACGTTTTCCTATAATTCAATATTACGATACTATAAAACTATAGTATAGTGTTATTTTGTAAATAGTGTGTTTACAAAGTGCTTAAGCTTTAACGCTAGTGTAACTGTTTAAATTAAAATTCGTTTAAAAAAATCTATAAGCTTTTGACTGTATTTAAGCTTAACACATAACTAAATTTACATTTGTATATATTTATGAAACATGTCATGGGGTTATTCAAGTTTTCATTCATTATCCTGTGACAATGTATCAAACAAAACTCCTCATTTTACTAAATAAACGTATGTCGCTCTTTTTGTCCTTGGTGTTTTGTTTATTAATTAATTTTTTTTTATTATGCGCTATGTATTTGTACTGTCTAATTTTCAAAATTTGTCCACTACTTTAATTATTATTTTATTTTCTTCCCTTTCACAAAATTTTTTATTTTTTGTTTGTTTGCATTTAGGTGATGCATATTCAATGAAAACGTATCAAAGTATCACTAGTTTAGCGACCTCACCAGCAATAAGCAGTTATTCACTTTATAGCAATGGATTTGTTATAACAAACAAACCATACGAAAGTGACGATGACCAGAGTGTAGAAAATACTCGCCTTTAATTTTTTTTATTTAATAGCCTAAAAATTGAGACACAAGTTAAAATTTACAAATAACCAGCCTGATAAATTGTTAAAGCATTTATTTTATATGAATTTAAAAAATTAATATTAAAACAATAACGAATGAAATTCACTACTCATAGATGATATCAATTATTTACTATTAATATTTTAGATAGAACTACAAATTCTATAAAATGTATTTATTTAGTTTATGCTCCAAATATTTAATTTTTATTTAAAGTACTAAAACATAGTCAAATTATTTATATTAACAAAATTTCTGAAATCATTCTATCTTATATAGTTAAATTTATCTCTAATTTTATACAAGAATGCTATACACATACACAGTGCAACAATTTTGTACCCAGATTTTCCTCATAAAACTGAAACAATTAAATAATTTTCAAAATTCTTCATTTGTTATTCAAAATACACCACATTGTTGACAGCGACTTAAAAGTGATACAAACGAGTGGCTGAAGCTCTGAACCGTTACTGTCTTCAGTTGTCGCGTAGCCACTTATGTTGGTATCTACGTCCGCGAAAAAACAGATTTTTAGCATCAATATCAGATTCGGAAATAGAAAGAAGCCACACGGTATTAATTCAGGCGAATAAGATGGGTGGTCAAGCTCGCAGATATGAAATTTTCGCTAGAAATCGGCCTATTAAAGTGACATTGGGAGCAGTTAGGTACTGGTGCAGGTACTAAAGGCGATACCTGTTGATAACATGTGCCACTCGCTTAAATCACTCTTAAGTCGCTGTCAATAGTGTGTAGATTCGAAAGGGGAATGCTTTGATTCAAAAATTAAGAGCTTTGAATAATATTGAATTGTGGGGGCTTTCTGATGAAGGTCTGGGTGGAAAATTGTCGTACTGTGTATATAAAATATAATATATATAATAACTTTATTATTTGTATTTGTATCTAATTTAATGTTTTCTTCACTATTCATTCCACTAAAATGATATTATTTTGAATTTACATCTTCTCAAATTTAGTAAATTATCAATTAAGTACGAAAAAAAAATAAATTGTTAAACATTTTTTTTATTAACATCAACGTCGTTCTGTGAAAAACTCCTAATATCATATTTGACAAAAACTAATTAATATAAGACCTTGCATGTGCAAAATTTTTCTATAAAAACTACTAAAGTCCTATATTTATTTGTTTAAAATTTAATGCAGGTTTGAACGTTGTTCCATACAAAAATTTAAATTGTTAAATATTAACATTGAAATATCTCCAAAGTAAGAATTTGGGCTTAGGTATATAAGTACATACTTCTCACAGAACAATGACGACATCGAATTAGCAAATTTTCGTGCTAAAAAGTAGGCATTATAATCTCATTATTTGTTTGATACATGTTTAAAAATATATTTAATAAAAATATTTTGAATTTGAATTTTTTGCTATGTGAACTATGTTTTTCTAAAAATCAGTTCCATAAAAAAAGAAATAGGTTCAAGTTACAGGTTTTAATTCAATAAGTTAAGTATGATACAATGCTTAGGATAATTCTGTTTTATTAATGTCACTATACTAGGCGTAATAGCCGGCGAGTTTTTCCCACATAGTGCTACGTTTCTCAAAATATTCCATTAATATGTTCATGATGTCGATACTTTTCGAATTTTTTTCCAGTTCCTGTGAAATCCTCTTTAAAGGTCTTGTCATCGTTTAAAAAGCGGACAAACACGAGCAACTAACAACAATTATTAAGCATGTCGATTCGTCACATTGCAAAGCGAAATACATATGACAATTTTTTAAGTTTTGAAACAAACTGTTTCTCGAGTTTTAATTATGTTGCACGAAAAAAGTATTTTATTTATGAAACTTTATCAATAACAAGTTTTCACGAATGTTTCTCCTAATGTAAGTGAATTTTTGATTGGCCTATCAGTTTTATATCACTAGGCCTGAGTTTCATCTTTTTCAGCTTCTCTAATTTCCCTTAAAAGAATTCTGTTGGTCGGTGACAGACATTAGCGTAGACCGTTGAGAGAATTTGTAAAGAGCTATCTATCTAAACGTGCATTCAGGTAGACTCGTGAGTTTTTACGTGCCTATGTCTTGAATTAAGTTTTGCGCGAACCATACACATATTTTAGCTCGCAGACCACCCGGTTGGGAACAACTGCTTTAGAAGCTGTGAAATTGGTTGTATTCATTTTAGCGCTTATGAATGTCTCCATTGACTTAGATGTTTGTATGAGGCAATATTTCTGAAATTTCCATCTCAAAAAATCGATTGAGCTGAAATTTTGCAAATCTAGTAAAATATTCTTGAAGTAGCAGAGTTTTGAAAATTTCAACATTTTTAAAAGTAAAATATTTTAGTTCACCATACTTACTCGTATATTTATAATTTATTAACTGTAACTTTGAAATAGTCATTTTTAAAGATTTTTTGACAACCTTTACGCAGATCATGATCACTTAAAAAAAAAAGAATTTTAGACCTTTAAATTTACGGTCAAATGGTAAATATGTTTACGTCTCGAAGTTGATATTTTGAATTTATATCAAGGGAGTATTGTAACAAACAGAAAAAAAGAGTTTTTGCTTTCTTTGTTTAACTTCTTGCTTAGATTCTCAACAGATCTATGCAAGAAATGGAACATATAAGGCTAGCCAAACTCTTATTAATCGGCTTAAAAGATACTGATGACTTTTCTTAGCAGAAAACGAAACTAGTATAACTAGCTTTAGCCCATTTTTTCTTTTTATTTGTCTTTGTAAGTGTAATTTTTTTGGTTTTTGACACAAAAAAGTTATTGAACTGATTAGCTCAATAAAATAGCTAAATTTTGAATTTTTGTTTAATGGTCTAAGCAGAATGCTTGACTTGCTCGATGCAATATGTCCTATTGAACTAAACCAAACCAAGTCGCAAATTTTTCAGTTTCTTGTCGATTTACTTGAAAAGTGTACCTTAAATTCAATAAAATCCTTAACTAAATTAGGAATTAAGTAAAAATGAAAATTCAGACCCTTTTTGAAAATACTTTTTACTGTATGCGGTCTATTTCCGAAATCGTATAATTAGAAAATAAAATTTTCTGAAACCCTATAAGTTGTAAAATAATTCTCAATAATAATGCTTTAATCTAATTAACAGTATGTAGTCGGAAAAACCTACTTGTATTCGAAATATGTTAAAAAAAATGTTTTTTCGAACTAAATATTACCAAACTCTTTAAATTTGGTCTAATACATTAAATATTGTGCAAGAACATGCATATTATATACATACATAAGTACTTTTGGGAAATCATTTTCAGTAAAAAAATTCTCAAACAATGAATTTTTTTATTTTTAATGCACTATTACGATTTCAAACTGAAATTTGAAGACATGAGTGGTTGAAAATGGTGTTCAGAAATGAGTTTTAAATGCATTATCTATCATACATTTACTATGGAGCATCTTTTTCCTGATATATTTATGTCCATTACGTCTTTTTCCTGATGTACTGATGGACATTACGTGGCATAAAACGCAAATTGAGAAAAATTTAATATAGTACCTACACGCACGCCTTCAATTATGTTACCTAATGAAACTGACTCATCATTGATTGCTACAGTTCCATTACTTTAAAATTTTCGAGATAACCTTTGTTTGTGAGCACTCTGAAGGAACGATTCCATACGATTAGTCAGGGAATCGGATCCTTAAATATCTATAATATCAATCGCACCACCCTAGTTATGAAATGTAGTCAACAATAATATTTTCGCGTACTGGATGTGACGTTAGATTCTTGAAGAAATTTGATTTGTCGTCACTTACATATTTAGAAATAATTACATGATAAGTTTTTTATTGACTTTTTTGTGTACCTAGAAATTACCTTTATTTTGCATACCTATTATAACATATGTAGATTGATTAAACATAATTTGTTTGTTGTGTTTCCAACTACTTTTTTCATTTATATAATATTTATTTTATTACAATTCAAGTTGAGGTCGAGCACACATTACTATCGCCGGCACAAGACAAGCAAAATCATACACAAATTATTCCGATATCGATGAAGTTAAATGAAATTACAGAAGTTCCTACTGAATTGCATCAAATAAATGCAGCAATGGAGAACTGTCAGGGTTCAAAAATAAGTTAGTGTTTGTTGATGATATTGTTCTATTAAAGTTTATTTTTAAATTTAAAGTTTGTTTTATACAGAAATTAAAATTTGTGAAAAAATAGTGGCGCAAATTTATTTTCATTAATTTTTTTGTAAATTTATTGTTATGAATTTTAAATTACCTTTAGAGGATACAGTTTTGATGTTTCTCTTTTCCATTAGTTTTGAAGTTTTTCTTAGCTCAGATATTAAAGAACCTAGACAGCTTAATTAGTTTTTTTATTTATTTTTGGAACTTAATATAATATGAAATGTGCAATATTAAAGCATTATTTATGATTGTGACGTCATTTAAGTATTTGAAGACAAAAGGTACCAAAAATGCTTAACTGAAATGAGAAACTTCTGCCTCAACAGAAGAACAAGAAGAGGGCTTTTTCTTATAATTTATTTATTTTTTCCTTGAATATATTTAAGGAATATTGTAGAGTAATTGAAACAAATGGACAAAGCTATGCCTTCAAATTTTAGAAACACATGTGTTTTCTTATAAATGGCAAAAGTTGTTTCTAAAATAGAAGAACTTCTTTCTGTAAATTTCATCATTCATTTTGCCCATATAGAAAAAAGATGATGATTTCAGACCGAATGAACGAATCGTCTGCAAAACAATCACCTTTTTGTCCAATTAATAATTTTGAGAACCTAGTAAAACTGAAGAGCCCTAATTTTTATAATATATTAATCTGTCACACAGTTTTCTTTTCCTGGCTTTTTATACCACACACAAAAGGTACCTATATGCACTTTGTTTTTCCGTTTGAAACGCATATGAGGGGCCGTGACAGCTATAAAAAAACAAATATTTTCTTGATCAGCGTCACCATCTGAGTTGATTTAGCCATGTCCATCTGTCTGTCAAGCAAGCTAATTAAATGAAATTTGGCACATAGGCCACACCTACAAACAAGCTTCTTGGGATTGAAAATGGGCAAAATCGGTTCACGGACACGCCTACCGCCTGTACAAGTAAAACATTTAACACGCTATACAGAGAGAGTTATTTGATGTAGTGTAACCAAATTTCTCAAAAATACTAGGAAAAAAAAAGTTGGTAAATTTCGACGAGAGGACGTGCAAGCGAAAACTTCAAAATGCTATACTGAGAGAATTATTTAAGGTAATGTCACAAAATTTCACAAAATACAGAAAATGGTACAGGCAAGCATCAGAAAAGAAATTATAGAATTTCGAAAAGATGGCGTGACACCTCCCAACGTAGCCTAGGGTATTTAATTTTTGGCGAGGCCAAAGGTAATACCTTTACGTGTTCTATTTTAATTTGTTTTCCGATTTTTTGGCACTGTTTATTTTTTATGGGTACAAATACGTTTTGCTATTGCAAATAACACAAAATCACATTGAAATGGAGCTGTCAAAGAAGCCCCCAGTAGGCTTTTATGTATGTACATATATTGACTGTGTAACCAAATAAAAGTTCTCATTTGCCGTTTTTCACAATACATGATGAAGGGTTTTTTGAGGAGCTATAGTCTCCCTTAGTCTTATCTTAATCCAGCGATCGAAGGGGTTAGTATACGCAATTTCTCAAAAAATTTTGCACCGATTTAATACAAATTTGTTGGATTTTTTTAAAACATACTTGTGTTATTAATCAAAAAATGATATTGATATTTCTGATGTAGGATGAAATAAAAGCACGAATTCTCAAGAACTTTTACACAGATTTTGTTATAGTTTTTCAGAATCCAATTACACATACGAATGTTATTCATGATCGAAATGTTTCTCAATTTTCAAAATAGTTTTGTTTTTATAAAAGTCTTATGAAAGGAAAGAAGTTACATACTTTTTATTGCAAAAACCAACTTTAGATTTGTAACATCCGTCTTATTTTGGTCTTAAAAAAATTTTTGATAAACCTACCTACTATCAAGGATAAAATAATTTAATCTAATAAAGGAAAAATAAATTTTGTAAATCCTTAAAAAAGCATGTTAATTATAAATATTTTAATGAATTATATTATATTTATGTATATAATTTATATTATTTCAACTAAAAAGTTATGGAACGTTAAAAATTAAATTTTTAGCTTTTATATTAAGAAGAGTACACTTTGATTACACCGACTTATATGAAATATTTTTCGAATTCAAGTTTTGCAAAAAGTGATTGTGCCTACTGCAAATATATTTTTCAGGGACCTTTAATGAAACACGCCCACATATTTTTTATTTTTGTTTTGTTTTGTTTTGTTTTAAAAACTGATCCTCTATGTATTTTCTTCAAAAAAAAAAAATTTTAAATCATTATGAGTTGACAGAACACTAGATTCGAATTCAGTGCCCCTTAATCCCTGAGGAATTGCTATTGCCTTGTAAAAAAATCTGATTTATGACTTAGTTTTATTCCCAAAAGACACGTGAAGATATATCATCGAACATATTTTTTAAGTGCTTGTGTTCTTAGTATGTATGTATATACCTTCAAACTTGTAATATCTACATATTTATTATATTAAAAAGTATAAGTTTTAACAAGCTTGCTAAGTAGTTGTTTTTTATTTTAATAAAATTATATTAAAAAACATAAAATTTGAATTTAAATTAAAACCTATTTTAATCAAATGCATACTTCTTTCTGCACCACCACACACATACCAACTCTTTAAATAAAATCAATTTACACTACGCAACACTTCTACTATTTTCTACTTTTGAAAAACTGAACTCTAAACGAAATACTGATTATACATCCTAACATAAAAATTGGTTTTTTATATCTTTTGTAAATAATTTCATTGGCCTACGCGTACCATCCATATACTACAAACGAAACGAAACAAAAACTTATAAACTTATAAAAAAAAAATCGAACATTGGATCTACCTGAAAATCGCTCTTTGGATAAATTGTTTATTACTAAACTCACGGAATTCCAAAATACAACAACGACAACTAACAACTAAAATTTTCGAAAATTGGTTTTTTTCTGTTCTTTCTTTAATTAAATTAAAAACATGAATTTAAAAAAATATAAGTAACACTAAATGTGCCCGAGGATACGCACTCAATCAGAAGTTCGCTTGCAGGTACATCAGTAGCATCACATGGTTCATCAGAGACATTTTCCATGGAAGACAATAAGTAAATTGTGCTTTTTATATTTATTTTTATTTAATTTATTAATGTTTTCTCATTTTCTTTTGTTTTTTCAGCATTCACTTGAAAACCGCAAATGCTTTGCAAAATACACCACGACGCGAATTATTGCTTACCTGACGTCAAACACCTTCGCTACATCCACCACCCTTAGCCATTGGATGAGATTTAATGTCTCTATTGCTAATACAGGAACAACAAAGTGCTTAATAGTATATTTAATATTTTGGATAATTTTGCAATACACTTTATATCTATAAGTGCTAACTTTTAAACAAATAGAAAATACACAAAGCGCACACTGGGACTGCATTTTTGGAAAGAGTGCTCGAGATTTAGTTTTACGAAATTCTATAGCAGTGTTACTTTTGCGCTGTAGGACACGACTACAATATGCAACTTTAAAGTTAAAGTGGTTTGAACTACAGAAAAGGTATTCATACTTTTATAAAATTTTAAAATTACGTTGACTATGATACCAGCAAAAATGTTTGAAATCGCCAAAAAATTTCGGTGGCCGGATTAAGTTTGAGTACACGCAAGAACATAAGACCATTACTGTCTGATTTAGGGTATATATGATATCCCCATAACATAGAAAGCGCTATCTCCGAAGAACAAACTGTTTCAGAAAACAAGAAAAACAAATTTCTTCACTTCATCAATATAACTCATCATTGAATTATGTTTACGACTTTCTAATGTTATGAAAAGGTAAATTTTTTAGATCGATTCGAGAACGCTACAAAAAAGCATGTAGAAATAAGTTGAAGTTAGGACCTCTTAGCTTAGCTAGTTATTTTTCTTATAATTTTTTTGCTGCAGTTACTTATTCATCGAACAAGAATTATTAGAATGGCTAATAATATTTTGAAACTTGTATTGCATAGCTTAATTAAGTTTATGCATTCCCAAATTAATTAGCATCAGAAATAGACATGGCATACTATAAAATTATTTACATTCTGGTACTGCCTCTAAATATTATCAATCATTCAAGGATTAGAGTAAGGTTCAGATTAGTGTGTCCGACAGTCAATTTCAAATGTTTCTGATTCCAAGTCTCGTTTCGTTTTCACTTTATCTTCGACAATTTAAAAAAAAAAACATTTTGTAAAATGTAAACTATAATATTACTGAAAAAAGAGCTTTGAACTGCTTCAAAGCATGCGCAAACACCTTTCCCAACTTAAGTTGACGTAAACTTTTCAAAACAACCCTCGTAAACTGAAAACCTTGTACTATATTATGCATTTTTGTTTTAACTGTTATAGTTGCATGGGTACTAAGTAAAAGGAAACCAATTTCTTATATTTTTGGTATTGTGCATTTAAGAGTTTTAACAAGTAGCGAATTCGAAGGTCGTTTTCGTTAATTTTTGCTTCAATTTATATACACTTTATATCTTAGAGTATAAATAAAGTATCTGTGAGTTTTGTTAGAGTTGAGGTATTTTTATGGAAGTTGGAGTATTACAACTGTTAAAGTTGTATGCGAGGTGGACATTTCCAGGCTACCATAAATAAATTTTGCTGTAAAATTTCTTTATAAAAATATATTAAGACTCCTATCAAACCCGATCATTTTTTTTTATTTCGCACAAAAATGAAAACATAAAATTTGAGACAAATTGCTTTAAAAAAATGCGCATAAGTAATTTTAAAATAAACATTATTTTGGTTCCTTTGGATCTCGTATCTTCTAAGTTTTTCGATAAGAACTGAGATCTTTTAAAAAAATTGACTACACAAGTACATCATTAATCTTTAGAGAATCGTTTACAAAAAACTCAATTTCAGCACTGATTTTTTACAAGCAGTCCCAGTGGGCAGCGTTCTAACTTGCATTTACTTTCAACGCTTCAAGTCATTATGTGAAAAAGAAATTGAGAAAAAAATTTTATAGCATTGAGAAAATTAGATCTTGAACTATTATGAGCTGTTGCTCAGTAATGAATTGAAAATGTTTGGTCTAAGGAAGATCTCGAGCTATTGTTTTAGCACCTTGACAAATAAACTTGTTACTATTTACAAATGATTGGGGCAAACAAATAAAATATTATGCTTAATGATATAAATCCTGTCAGAAGTATCGATATATGAAGCACTGATTATGAAGGAAAAGAGTACTTGTACTTTGTCAAAAGGTCACTAGAAAATTGCGTAGAGTAGAAAGTCATAGTTCAAAATACTGTTTAAGGAAACTTCAACATTTCAGAATAATTTTAAACTTATACAGAAAATCTAGAGTAAAAGAAAATAAAGCTCAATTTATCAACCTTAGCTGAATGTTAAAATAATTGCATCTAATAACTACATTAAAACATTTTACTTTACTTTGAAACTTCAATAACTTGAATAAAGCTAATCAGATATTGAACTTTATGTTGATTGAAATGTCATTTAAAAATCTTTCAGTTCAGTTGCCAGCCCATTCATATTGATATTTTACTCAATCCATTCTAATAAATGTAGCTTTTAAAATAATATGTTGTTTGAATTATTTTTGGGAAATTAAAGGAAATATTCCAAACTTCGCAAATCAAAATCGTAACCATTCAATAAAATTAGAGCCATTTAGAAAAATGGCATGTAACTCTGAAGTTTCTAAAAGAAAACTTTTTTCTTGAATTTTACTTATCTAAAGGCAGAACCTTCATTTATTAAGTGCAACATAGGTAGTTTGAAATTTTTTTCTTCAAAGCTTAACTTTGAGAAATTATTTAAAATAGATTTGTACTTAATGACGACTTTCACTTTAAGCGATTCATGATTGCATCACGTGATCAATTCCCGAATTAAGATATATGTATAGCTTATGCCCAGATTTTTCTTACTTTTTTCCACTGTGTGCTGGTACAAAATACCTATTTCTTATACTTTTTTAAAGGCCATTTCTCGAGTTTCTTACAAAAAATCCATGGTTATTTTAACGTTTTTGAGTCAAACGTATGTTTTGAGTCAGAGTGTTCCCTAAAAAAATTTTTTTAAACTCGTTGAAGATATTCTTATTCTTAAAGAAAAAGGATAGACATTTAAACTTTACTTATCCTCACTTTGTAGGTAATTCCTAAAATTAAGAAAATAATGGTTGTTACTGAACCACTCCCTTATTTGACCGACGTGTCTTACTATTTAAGCTTTAATTTTTTACGATTACACTTTCTAGGCTTAAAATCTTTTGCTTAATTTTCTTTACAACGTTTTAAAAGGTGTCAGTTCGGCAAAGTTATTAATTTAGAACCTAGACGAAATAAACTGTACCTAAGAATAATAGTTAAAAAAAAATGAATGTCGACCAACATAATTTTAAAATTCAGCGCAAAATTATACCTGTCAAAATCAACTAACAACTAAGTTTCTAACGCAAGCGCATATAATTCTGAAATAAACTGTATTCCACTCTATGCAACCTTATTAACTTTAGGCCTGACACCTCATATTGGTAGATAAGGTCTTATTCTTAATTTTGAAATTGTTGTTTCATATTTGAATTAGGTATATCTAATAAATTAAAGCCTTTTTTCCCAATGTAGTACGCTTAGAATACAATATTGTATAAAAGCAGTTCTATCTATGAATCTTCGCTTAATTTTCGACAACGCAAAACGTTTTCAATTTAGTGACTTTACACTTAACATACATACTTCCACATTTAGAATTAACATTATACATATAGCAAACACAATTCAATAAAAGAAATGTAAAATTTTCAAATGTACAAAAGAAAAAACAAGAAATACAATATTTAAACAAACTCAATAAAATAAAAACAATATATTATAAGCTAAGTTTAATTTAATTATAATACCTACTCATTATAAACTCATATTAGATAATTGATAAGTGTAAACAAAAAACCAAAAGCAATCATATTCCAAATTCATACATTACATTTAAAAAGTAGCACAGCTCTAACCAGCATTAAAAATGAAACATTTAAAATTGTTGAAAAAAATGTTTATAAACACTAATACAAAATACTAAAATTACGTCCAAAGTTTATAAATCTACCTTATAAAGTTTATTAATTTTTAATTTAAAAATAAACTATAATGCCAATTTTTGCATTTTGTTAGCGTTAATTGTTAATAAAAGCTACATATTTCAATAGAGAATAAAAAACCAATAAGGAACAGTGACCGCCAGATTTGCGTTATTTAAACAACGTTGAAATTTTTTGAGTTGGGATTTAAGAACCTCGAGTGCTTTTGACATATGAATGTAAAGAAGCTGAAAACCATAATATTTTTAGTCTTTATGCAAATCAAAAAATATGTGCTATGGAAGAAAAAAAACATCGAATTTTTGACACAAGTTTCGACCAAGCTGCTTTCAAATTTAATGCCTATTCGCCCATTAAATTAATCATGTACATACATACATATGTACTACTTCAGATTCTTAACCCCCAAACTATGTGAGTAGTACTACTGTTAATTATTGAGAAATTACACACATCCTGTAAAATTGCTATTTTTAAATAATTTTTGAAAATTATGGCTTTTCGTTATATTAAAATTGTATTGCATTTATCGTGGCCTGAAAATATATAGGTTTTCCCAATTGGAGCGCCACGTTTAGTTTTTGAATTAAGAATATTATTTATTTGAAGAGATTCATTGTAGAATAAGAAAAAATTGCAGAAAAATGCTCTGCACTGCTCTGCTGCCAAAGTCTTGCTGGCAAATTGATATTTCTTCTTTATCCCTTGTAAGGTAGTCGCCAAATATAGTTTTTGCATCAAACACATTTATTTTTAACATGTCATTATTTTTATTTCTTTCTGAAGTATAAATGTTGCGATTACACAACTCAGATGGTAAACTCTTGTCCAAAACTTATGGATATTTTCCATCTTTAAAGTAAGTTTTAACTCTTTTGTTCTCTCGTATAATGTTCCATAATTACTAATCTCAACATTTTCCGAGTAAATGTTGCTTATAACTTCGGTATTCTGAGAAGCAGGTCAGATTTGGATGCATTTTTTTAAAACTTTTTATAAGACATTGAAATCAGAAATATTCATTTGAACAGTTATGTTCTTATTTTTTAGAGTAAACGGTTAAGTTTTTTTATTATTAGAAATTAGAGTTATTTCCGTACAATCCTTTCTTTAACGACACTTACATTAATTATGTCATGATTCGCTACAAGTTTAATGTTTTATGTTTATTTCTTATAAAAAGTTGTTCTATAACCATCAATTTATACGTATGTATGTAGCATAGTAATAGTGGCAATGTCGTGCCTAAACACACTATTTAGTTCCGTAAAATCAAAATTGTTGTAGTAGAAAAGCCAGCGTACAACTTGACTTAACAAAGCTTAAATATGCAGTTTGATTTTATATCAACTTAATATTCAAAATTTAATGAATTAGCTGCTTTACGCAGCCGGTAAGGGAACAAAAAGTATTAAAAATAAAATATTTTTTTTCTATTTTATATTTGAAAAAAAAAAAATGTTCATGGGGACAATAGATTTTGAAATTGTGCGTACCGCATCCATGTCTTTGATTTTTATTTAGCTGATAAAATTGTGTGCTGGATTTTATAGTATTATATGAATTTTAGTTGTTTACTCAAAGTCTTTTTCTTTACATTTTACAAAAAGAAATATATATCATATGTTATTTTTAAGTTCAATTAAAACTTAATATCCATACGAATACTTGTAATTAATTTTATGTAAGTACATATATATATCATCCATGCATTAAATAAAAGTGATATTAATGAATTATTTGTCAGTTTTTTCTCATTGAAATGGCGCTTAGGCAGTCAATAAAAGTGTATTCGAATAAATATGACACTGGTCCCATGGGTATAACAGTAGTGTATATATTGATCAGCGTCCCCTTCTGAGATGATTTAGCCATGTCCATCTGTCTGTACGTTTTCATGTCTAAATCACAATTACACGAAAACCAACCGGGATATTTTGATAAATTTGGTACAGTGGATACATTTTCAATTATGGCTCGTGGGACTGAAAATATGCGAAATTTGTTAATGAAAACGTCTACCACCTATCATAAAATGCTAAACTGAGAGCTATAGCTAATACAGCCCAATTTCACACTAATGTTAGGAATTGTTTGAGCAAAAATTGGCCGTGTCGCCTCAAATCCAACTTAACTCTTAGCAGTGTTATATTAAGTTATTTAAGTTAATGCAACCGAACTCCACACATATAATACAGGAAATGATTTTCATTCGCCCTGGTTAGAAATTAGGCGAAACTCAACAAGAGGGCGTGGCACCGCACATACAAAAATCCTTATGGAAAGAGTTGTTTGAAGCTATGCAATCAAATTTCATACAAAGACATATGTACGTACTAGGAATTTTTCGGACTAGTACTAAACAAAATATGGGCGCATTTTTCAAGTGTATTGACACCTCCCATGCAAACAAAAAGTTAAAAACGCTATGCTGAGAGAGTTATTTTAGGTAAAGCAACAATTGTTAGGAATAAATTAAAAATCTTTCATTAATTGCTCTATATTTTAAACCTACGAAGTTGTAAAAATTCTTTCTTATACTCGTCTCGAGATAAGCGTAAATCCTTCAGATGTAATTATATATGTATACATATATATATAGTACTGTGCGAATACCATTATTATTTTATTTCCCATATATCTGTCCTCAATCATCTTGATACCTTTCTTTACTGTAGTATAATATCACTTTTTTCTTAAAAAACTCAATCGTGGAGAGACTAGATACACGTTTAAATTTTCTCTAAATTGCCGTCTGAGTATTGTAAAATAATAATGAAATAAGTGAGAACCTTTTTTTTATTATCACTTCCTACAACGAGAAGGAAAACAAGTAAACAATAGCTTTTCACAGTCAAAAATATGATCACATTTGAATAGCTCTGAACTAATAACGACAACAGTTACACGATGTATGTAATGTTTAATTTGTTTACATCTATGTATTTACAATCTAATTTACTATCTTAATACCAAATTAAGCATTAAACCGATGCTGGCAATTATTTTTTACTGCAAGATGTCTGTTTGCCAGCTCCTTCAATAATATTTCCTAAATCTTTTAGTGAAAATTCACCAGAGCCTCGCTCAAGTGGCTGGGGTTGATTTGGACCTGGTTTCCAACCAACAAAGTAGATAATTTGAAATGTTGCTGGGACGCCATTATCCTTAATTTAAAAAAAAAAATTATAAAACAAAAAAATAATAAAATGTCAGACTAACCTTTCCATATAGTTCCTTATAAATCGCACTTGCTGCTATCATGGTATCTCTGTTTATGTGTGCCGGACGATTAAAAGCAGCATTATTTTCTGCCATGCCCTTTAGGTCCCACATCAGTTCATACATTGTGGGATAGCCAATAACTATTTCGTCAGTGTCAATAGTTAGCATGGTAAAGCCAGCTCGGTTTAGCAAAGCTCCAATATCACGAATTTGTGTAAACGGAGATATATGTGGTGATATACCACCTTTTCGCTCCATTTCAGCAAGTTGAAGGGAAGAACGTAGTTCGTATAGTGTGTCGCCGCCAAATAATGATGCAATAAATACACCATCCGGCTTAAGACCTTTAATTACTTGCACAAAACAACCGGGCAAGTTGTTAACCCAGTGAAGACTTAAACTGGAAATGACCAAGTCCAGTGAATTTTCCGTAAACTAGTATTTGAATGTTAACTATAACCTTATTTAGGTACTTATTTTTTGAATTATATGTCGTCCACATAATAGGCACATGCACTAAGTTTGTAAAGTACAGTTTTTCTCCAAAATTATTATTTTATTTTTTCAAAAACTAAAATCTACGCTAAGCTTAGTTTAATCTCCATACTTACATCAAAATTGTCTGTTCGACTTTTCCAACGACCTTAACAGAAACAGCAGTTTTCTGTAGATAAGTTTAGTTTACTTTTTCGAGAAAAACTGGACTATTCAAACTAAATTGAAGTGACCTTAATTAAGTGCATGCCACTGAATGTACCTACATTTAGTTGCTCTTCATCTAATTCCAGTTTGGTCATTTTTAGTCCCGGTGTTCCTTGTGCTTGTTCCAGCATTGTGGGACTGGTGTCACACAGCGTTAAATGTTCTACACTTTCTGCCATGATGTGTTTTGATATATATCCACGATTACAACCAATGTCGGCGGCTTGTTTGATTTCACGTTTAATATCAAAAACGCGATCAGCTAGCCGAAATCCTACCTCTTCTTTAAGGTAGTCGTACAAACCAACATCGGGGCTGGAAGTTTTTCGGTAAGAAGCGGTTGCATTATTGAAGAAACCATTACTTACTTCTGCGCTGCTCGTTCTTTTTGTAATTTCTTAGCATTTCTATCAAATATATTCATATAGGCGGGTTGTGTTGAAGTCGCTGCGGTCGAGTAGCTGCTGCAACTTGGCACACAAATATTTCGCATATTTTTTTGTGTCAATTGTGTATCACACCCGCCGTGATACTTCCATATTTCCAGTAACTGTTTTACCCTAAGAATTTTAAGTTTTTTTAACATTTTTAATAATATAATCCGATTACTTATTGCAGTGAAAATTAAAAAAATTACACAAGAAATGTAACACTTTACTAGCCATCAGCTGTTTTTGATTAGCAATATTTCAGAGACAAAAGACTAATAATATCTTCAGGGCTACTGTTGCCATAAATTCGCTTTCACAGAACGTTTGCGTAAAATCAAAAATATTTAATTTTTCCTCGATTTGCGAAAACGGTCTGTTTTATGTGCCGCGAAGTTCATTCTCAATATTTTCATTTTCCAGGAAACGGGTGCAATCGGGCTGAGCCTCGTCTGTTCAACATATCCCAGAGATTTCGGTCAATCCATGAAATTTATGAGGTCGCCGATTATTTGAGCGGTTGAAAAATCATTTTGATTAGGGTTAAAATTCGAACAGCTATTTAGTTATACGTATGTACTGTACTCGAAAAATAGACTTCAAATCGAAAAACAGTTCGACTCAAAATTTTAGAACACTACATATTTCTTAAATAGAATTTAAAATTTCTCTTGGAAACGATGTTTTTTTGTTAAGTCATGGATTGGGCAAGGTAACCTTAGGAGCTAAATATAACTGGGACGTGCGACTTAGCTTCAGTGTCAAATCGCACCAAAAAATAGAATTTATTCAATTTCTCTGCGATAAATTTTGTTTTGGCGTGACAATATCGTACGTGATTATATCGCTTCTTAATCTTAAATTCATGAACAGTTGCACCTTCTGAACTAAACATTGTAGCGAAAATGAATTGTCAAAACTCGATAAAATTATAAAAAAATAGGGCGAGTTGGCTTGTAAAAAATCCTTTTGTTTTATATATAGCAATCAACGTAGTTAAAATAATTTTGCAAATCATTACATTAATATCTAAAAACGCTAAATTTAATAGTGTTTCCAATAAAATTTTACAAGTGCTCAAAAAAAACATGGCCAACAATTATTTGCAGCCAGTGAATAATCATTTTGACCTCAGTAATAGCGATGACCTAGAAGACGTTGACGATGACATTTTCCTAAACAATTCACGTACTAACAGCTCCGTGTCTGGTGGTGGCGCTGGTAGTGGAACTGCATGGAGAAGTACAAATCCCTTTGAAGACCAGCACCAAGTTTACGCAGAAAAACGACGAATTATTGAGGCACGCACATTGGAGTCATCACAGAAAAGTTTAGGTATATACAATACATACGTATAAGGGGTGTATTAAACTCTGATGATATCTGAATGACGCAAGTTTTTAAGTATTTTTCGTTTAATTGAAAATCAAGAAATGATAACTTTTAATGGCTTCAGTTTATTTAAGCATCCATTCGACCAATTTTATTAAGCAAAATTTATCGTACATAGGTTTTCTACAGCGGGCTCTCCGCCTTTAAGGTTTAATAATAAAAAGGAGCATGTCCATGACTTAGAATATGACGTACTTTGATTTGATTACAATTTTGTGAGACTTGACGGTTGGGTCTAGCGATCTGTGTATGCTCGTATGCCTACAAAATTCCTATACCATTATTCCGCACCTTATTTTATAGTTTTTTTTTAAATTTATACACAGGTCTTCTATACGAAACTGAAGAGGTAGGCAAAGCTACAGCCGTGGAATTGGCCAAACAACGTGAACAACTGGAGAACACAACACGGCAATTAGATGAAATTAACTCAACGCTACGTTTCAGTCAACGTCATTTAAATGGATTAAAAAGTGTTTTTGGTGGTTTAAAAAATTATCTGTCTGGCAACCGTGATACACAATCACCGCGTGCGGCATCTTCTCCGACAGGTAGCCACATTTCAGAGGAACAACTAGCTTCAGTATCAACCAATTCCACAGCACTGAAAACAACATCAATGATGCCAGCAATGTCACCTGAGGAACGTTATGACAATCATCCAATTAGTCGAATACGTGATGATTCAACGAGTTTTTATCAACGTGAACAAACGCAGCAACAACGTCGCACTAATCCTTTCGAGGAACAGTTGGAGGCAAATTTAGGAGAAATGTGTGATAACTTATCACGATTAAAATTTTTAGCCACTGATTTGGGTACAGAAATAGAATCACAAAATGAATTGCTTGACAATATGAATTATAAAATTGAAGATGTTGATCTGAAGATGACTAAGCAGAATAAAGATATGAATAAAATGCTGGGCAAGAAGTAAAAACAAATATTGTTATACAAGCTGCAAAATAATATGATTTTAATAGAAGGCTTAGTTATAGTTAAAATGCTTTTTCGAGTGAACATCATAAGCGCATAAATATTGAATAAATTTTTCATTTACATAAATATAAGCTTATGTTCAAAAACATCATAAGATTATCATAGTGCTATTGTAAATGCAAGCCACTTCATTATTCCGCTATAAAAAAACATTTGTTTTTTTATATTTTCGTATAGCTACATTTTAAAAAGATATATTTCAATTATTAGTTATTATTTAGCCAATGCATACGTTCATATTGTTATAGATACTGAAATATTGTGAATTTAAAAGTTTAAGGTTTTAAGTTAAATAAAATTGTTTATTATTTCGTATTTGATGTCATTTCTCAAAATTTTATTTGCTTAAAGCTTGACGATCAAGGGTTTTTTACGTTTCACTCTTCCGTTACTATACCCAGTCCCTATGAAGCACATTTCGCAGATTTTGGGGATTCACAACTACGGTATAAACTGTTTTAGGTTAGTAGTTATTTTTGGAGCTGATACATCTGAATTTTTGTTGACCTCCACTTCATCGCATATTAGTTTTAAAAACATATTTTTTTATATACAAGAAGGTGAAGTTTAGAACATCATCCGAAAAATTAGGATTCCCTAATTCACGTGAGTAAAAAATTATATGCGAGGGAGGAGTCTATCTTAAACACCCTACGGGTAACAGGGAAAGGCTCCATTTTACAATTGATATAGGGTATTGCACCCTGTGCCCGCAGCACGTTCCAAAGAAATATTGAGGTTAAGCAGGACAGAACATAGATCTTAAAAATCTTAAATTCTTTTATTTAGTTTTAAAATTTTCACAAAATGTATAAGTAAAAATTATTTAATTTTTTATTTAAAATACGGAACTGTTGCAACCGTTCGTCATATCGACTAAAGTTTTAAAGATTTTTTTAAAAAAAAGTTTTGTATTGAAATATTTTTGATTGTGACATTTTTTTTTTTGCTAGAAAATACGTCCTCCATAAGCAAATTAATAATAATAGTCATACATTTATGCTCTTATTTATATTAGAATTTGACATTACAAACCTATATTAATAAAATGACACAAGCCGATGGTTAGAAATGCAACACAGATCAACAAGCACCCCAAAAAATATCAAATAATGTTGATTTCTCAGTCGATTTGAAGAATTTTTGTATTTTGAAAGATCGTGACGATATGAATCCACGAAAATACACGCCGCGATTTTAAAGCGATAAATCGTATGTATTATTGTGAACTATGTTATGTAGTTCACAATAATATTTTTTTTTTGTTGCTTATGACAGTTGTTTGATTACGCTGCACTTTGGACTTTCACTTTGTCTGATTTCGATGTTATAGATTGAGGTGCTTTAATTTTTTATATCTGGCTTGTAACTGAAAAGAAAGAGTATTAAATAAAATGATCAACACCGGAAAACTAGCAGGACGCACCCTTTTTATAACTGGAGCCTCGCGTGGCATTGGCAAAGCGATTGCGCTAAAAGCCGCGCGCGACGGCGCTAACATTGTCATCGCTGCAAAGACGGCGGAACCGCATCCTAAATTGCCTGGCACAATCTATACTACAGCTGAAGAAGTGGAAAAGGCAGGTGGTAAGGCGCATCCCTGCATTGTGGATGTCAGAGATGAAGCACAAGTGCGTAGTGCAGTTTTGGAGGCAGTGGCCAAATTCGGTGGTATTGATATTTTGGTAAATAATGCCAGCGCTATTTCACTAACAGGCACCTTACATACCGACATGAAAAGGTACGATCTGATGCACAGTATCAACACGCGCGGAACTTTTCTTGTTTCCAAAGAATGCATCCCATATTTGCTAAAGAGTTCGCATGCGCACATATTGAATATTTCACCTCCGTTGAATTTAAATCCGGTTTGGTTCAAAGATCATGTGGCCTACACTATGGCCAAATATGGCATGTCTATGTGTGTACTCGGCATGGCGCGTGAATTTCAGAATGAAGGCATCGCTGTAAATGCACTTTGGCCACGCACCGCTATACATACGGCAGCAATAGAAATGCTCACCGGTCCAGATAGTGCTAAATTTTCACGCAAACCAGAAATAATGTCTGATGCAGCTTATGCCGTGCTTATACGCGAACCTTCCAAGTCTACGGGTCAGTTTCTCATTGATGATGAGGTGCTTAAGGAGGCAGGTGTTACGGATCTTACACAGTACGCTTGTGATCCGACTTCGACTGACAAACTAATGGATGATTTCTTTTTGGACGTTCCAAGTGACACAACGATTCCCATAACTCCAAGCTCTACTGCCAACGAAACTGGTCCGACCGGCAAAGTACCGCTGATTTTTTCAAAAATCGAAGGTCTACTTTCGGCAGAAATCGTAAGCAAAACAGGCGCTGTTTATCAGTTTAATATTGAGGGTGATGAAAAAGGTACATGGTTTTTGGACCTTAAAAATGGTACTGGTAAATGTGGTAAAGGAATACCGGAATCAACTCCTGATGCTACACTCACAATGAAATCACAGAATTTCTTTGATATGTTTTCTGGCAAATTGAAACCTGCACCAGCTTTTATGACGGGTAAATTGAAAGTGGCAGGTGATCTGCAAAAGGCCATGAGATTAGAGAAATTGATGAAGGCCTTAAAATCGAAATTGTAATTGTTTAATTAATAAACTTTTTTTATCAAGCTTTATGTTTGCAAATTTTTTTAACTACGATTTTACAATTTTACCTTATTTATTATTGCTATAAAGTTTTTTATATTATATAATTTCTGTAATTATATCACATTAATTTTCTTATAAAAGTAAATGAATTTTTTTGTTTTATTCGAGACTGGATAGATAGAAAATCAAATAAAATATTTTAAAATTAATAGAAGTCTGTCTAATTCGAATAACGAAACTTTCTTATGTAATTTTTGGGGCCCTCATCCTTCTGAGTGGAAGAATGCTAATGTTAAAAGAAAGAGATCAGTACAAACAGCATATAAATTACAACCTTTAATATTTATGCATTCTATGCCAATAAAGTGGAGGTTCATGCATGATAATGACCCGAAACATACGACTAAGGTCATCACGATCTGGCTTCAGCGAGAGAGAATAAGTGTTTTGGAGTGTTCAGTTCAAAGTCCGAACCTTAAACCTAAAGCAAATTTATGGGTTGAAATAAAAGGATAAACTTTCAAATATTTTGACGATTTGTGGACTGCAGACCAAGAAGCTTGGTATTCATTTCTAAGGAGAGGTGTCAAAGGCTTGAGCCGAAGCGGCCATACAAAATAAAGGGCTACAAAATATTAAATATCCTTAATCATTGCAGATTTTTTTAAATTCTAATACGAATAAAACAAAATATCAAATTCTATTATCTGTGCTACTTATATGAATAGCTCGTTAGAACTATGTGAGTCATTTCTTTTAAGTAGATCAAAGTTTTTTAATTTTGATTTTTTGTTGACTGAATTGGTAATACATTAAGTCAAATTTTTGGATCTCCTTAGTTCTGGAAAAATAAGTTCATTTCCGTTAAATTAATTTTTTTAAATTTAAGAAGAAATCTATTTGATCACGGCTGTATAAATATTCACGTTTCCTTGTTACTTGCGGATTTCTAAAGGATAAAGAAAACATTTTTTTTTTGTTTCTACGAGATGATGTAAAATTACAATTATCTAATACAAAGCAATTGTGAAAATTCTATGAAACATTTTGCATTTACAAATCTCACTGCATAAAAACCTAGAATGAATCTACTCAATGGCTAAAAAAAACACACACTTTACTTCAAGCTTTATATTTTTTAAAGAAAAAATAGCTACGCGGTTGACTTTAACTAGTATAAGTGGGTATATAAATAGAATTCAGTATACATATGTATCTTAAAAATACTTAAGAATATGATTTTATACACATACATCTTGTATAAGCTATTACAAAATTCAAATATGACTTAAAATTTACAATTATTTTTTACGTTTAAGTTTAATTTTTTTTTTTTTAATGTTTATTCTAATTTATTATTCTACATAGGTTTATTTTAAGTTCTTTTTCTTCACAAGTTTTTTTTTTTAAGTCTTTAAAACTTTTTTCCAATTTTATAAACTATCACTAAAAAATAAGAACACAAATAGAAAAAATCTGAATACGAATTAAGTAAACCTAAAATAATGAAATTCTAAACAATGAGTAAAATTCAGAGGACCGAAATTATATAGAAATCTTTAACCAAGAAAAAAGGAACTCAGTTTCATATTTCTATATAATTTTAAAGTCTTGAATTTGCTACTTTTTCTTTATTTTAGACATACTTATATCGTATACAGATTTTTCATTTTATGTTCCTATTTTTTAATAAAACTCTTTTATTTTGGAATGAAAAAGAAATAGAATAAACCTTCAAATATTTAATGGAGTTTTTTTTTTTACCAGAATCAAAACTATTTTAAGTAATGTTCTTACATTGCTTTTATCACTTTGCTAAATAACTCTGTTCTCTTCTTTTATTTTTAGGTATCTTGTAAGTTGATTCTGCTACTAGGGAACCCAACGAAGATGAATGCTTAACAAATTTTCTTATATACTGTGAAGTGCTGATGCTCGGCGTGTTATTGTACTGATGAATGTAAACTATTCCGTTTTCTTAATTTTATTGATGAACTTAAGGATATCAAATGCCCAAGGATAAGTCGAGTCTTCTACTTCCTGTAGCCAGGATACAAAATTTG
This sequence comes from Meiosimyza platycephala, assembly GCA_963662105.1. Taxonomy (NCBI): domain Eukaryota; kingdom Metazoa; phylum Arthropoda; class Insecta; order Diptera; family Lauxaniidae; genus Meiosimyza; species Meiosimyza platycephala. The sequence continues at coordinate 76,510,858 of OY759211.1, read as the reverse complement.
TTTCACCAAATGCAGTACACACAAAAATGGCGCTTCACAGCGCTTAGCGACACGAGGGCTGATTTCCGTCCACAAGGTTAAGTGGTGTATGTAGTTGCAAATCGTCAATGCTTTTTTATTTCAACAATTTATTTTTGAGTTCGATAATTAACTTTTAATTTTGTGAAGCAGTTTTCTTTATTTGTAAACACAATTTAAGCAAGATTTTCTTCTTCGACAGCTCTACAATTTAACGATGCCAAGTCTTCCATTCAACAGAACCAAGAATGATAGAACAGAACGGATATCGCCTCCCATTTTGTTTTTTCATCCATCATTTCAGCTTTTTTGAATTGCGGCCAACTTCACACTTCTTGGCTATAAGGCTCGGTTCACACGAGCGTATTTTCAACGTGCGTTAGCTTACGCGCGTTCCAGCATAACAGAAGTATTTACATATGCAATGAGCTCATTGCATATGCGAACAGGCACCATCAACGCGCGTTATAGAATAACTCCAGCGTTGATAAAACCAACGCGTTTCGTGTGAACAGAACCTTACTTCAAATTATGAAAGTTGACGACAACAACAACGACACAAATTTCATGATGCGGACGCTTTAAATGATGTCATAACGCGAAGCGATATGGCAGTTATAAATGTCAATTCATTCTTTACAACATTAGGGACCATGTGAACTGCTCTAAATATAAAATGCTTGCTTTCAGAAAAACTTCGTATCTTTTCGTTCCGTTATTTGACATTTTATTACTTTATTTCATTTTTGGCGAAGCGCTCGAATTACAGTCCATTTGAACAATTTTGTCAAATAATCAAAATACTTTTCAGTGTTAATTTTACCAAAGCCATAAAATTAGGAAAAAGATGAACCAAGAAGAATCTGATATGCCCAGCACGTGTAATTTCCTCAAAGATCCACTGTCATTGAGGTAAGTTGAAAATATCAACAGTTTCAAAATCTGATGAGTTAAATTTTTGTTTATTTTAGTGACCTCATTGATAGTGGCACTAGATTTGAAATCAATGCCAATTTCGACGAAGGCTTCACCAACGATATATTCGAAGAGCTCAACATGGGCTCCGATGACGAAGAGACAGATGTTGATCGCAGCGCATTGGTGTCGCCCTGGACAAAGTCCTTTGAAGAATTGAAACAGCAAATGACGCCGATAAATGAATTCATATATAAAAAGATCACCAAAGAAGGTAACATAGATTTGGGCACTGTTCCGAATAATGCACGTGTGTGCATACGCTATAACGCTTATTGGGAAGGTGAGGGAGCGCCTTTTGATTCGTCGTTTCTGCGTGGATCCTCTCATAATTTTTATACGGGGCGCAACGAAGTACTCGAAGGCTTAGAAGAAGCAGTGCGTACCATGCGCAAAAGCGAACAGGCACAATTTGTAATATCATATAATTTACTTTTCCGTGATATGGGTTGCCCGCCACGCGTTAAACCCAAGGCTGATGGTCTGTTTATTATTGAATTGGTTTCATTTAATGCTGTCGGTGATGTTAATGCCGATCAGGAAGTGGCCGAGGAGGATCGAAATAAATTTTCAGTGGTATTTGATAAAGTAAAGGAAATTCACCTAAAAGGCCTGGATTTTTTTAAGCAAGGTTTATATCGTAATGGCTGTCGTGCTTTTGAAAAGGCTGTAGATGTGTTAAATTTTTGTCACCTGGCAAATGAAGTAGAGGAGCGAGAGCAGCGTAGTTTTCTACTCAAACTGTATACAAATCTAGCAGTATGCTATATTAAAATAAATTCTCCAGCAAAGACGTGCATCATGTGTAAAGAGATTCGACGCTTAACAGATAATAAGCCATCGTGTAAAGCTCTTTTCCAGGAAGGTCGTGCTCTTCTGATGTTAGGTAAGTAATTTGTTATATGTACATAAAATTACTCAAGCAAGGATAGACATTGTTATAAAATAATGCACATACATATTATGTACATACATAGCTCTCTTCATTACAAAGAAGAAATGATAATTTTATTAATATGATCCGTTCTTAAAATGGTCTTTCTAATGAAGTCAAGTATCTTCAAACTATATACATATGTACATACATAAGTATTTAAATTAAAGATATTACACAGGCCGATATATTTCAATGGTGCGAAATTCAAAACCGGCGGTTTTGTTGGGACAACCATAAAGACATGACTTTAGAACTTTTTTTGTAAAGCTGAAATCTGTAAGCTAATGAACTGCTGAAAAATTATCTACATGAATATTACAATATATTTTTTATGGAAAATTCTTTCCAACAGATTTGATCCCGTTTGTGTAAATTTTTTTTTCACGAGATATAAACTGTCAAATGAAGCATTCTTTCCCATATAAATCGTATGAAAATCGTAAATATTAATATAAGCTCCAATTGCACCAGAACTTTTTTTTAATGTACATACCTGCAACAATTAAACCTGTTTAAAACAAAAAAAAAATTTTTTTGAATCATCCTAGGTTACATGTACACACCTGGTCAAAATAATAGTTACACACTAGAGTTCAAAATTGAACTCAACGGAAATAACTTTTTATTCAAAATATATAAGAAAACACAAATGTAGATATCTTCGTAGACTTTATATAAAAAAAGAGAAATTCGTTAAGAATTACCATAAGGTACGAAAGTTGAGGCCAATACTATTTGCTCATTATTTGCTTGCTTAAAAAAAATAGGTACACTGGAAAGATATACAGAAAAACAAAAGAAAATGTTAAAGATAACTTTCGCAACTCTTCTCGGCATACTGTTGATTAGAGCTTGGCAGGTTTCATTCGGCATCTCATACCACATTTCTTGGGCACACACCCACAATCGCTCCGTATTCGTGAACATTTTTTTTCCTTATTTCTTCTTTAAGGCAAATCACAGGTTTTCTATCTGCTTTAAATCCTATGACTGACTGGGCCAGCTAAACGCGTTGACTTTTTTGTTAAAAATTTTGTTGGGACATGTAGTTTAGTCAAATGCGTCATTATCATTTTTGCTCTTTATTCAATAATGCGATTTTTTATACCAATTTTAGGTCAAGCTTGAATACACCATTCAAGCTTAATCAAAAACCTTTAAACATCATATTTTACAACGTATTTTTGGATTATAAATGTTTCTTTGTTATTCTATGAATTTTCTTAGGTGAATATGAACGTTCACGTCAAATCCTAACGCGTGCACAACGTATGGAACCGCAAAATCAAGATATAAGCAATGAAATGAAAACCCTTGAACAACGCTTTTCGCGTTATAAGGAAAATGAAAAAAGCATCTGGACTAAAGCAATGGGTGTCATTAAAGATCCAGATCCAAAATCAAAAACAGGAGAGAATGATGACACTTTATTTGAAACTGAAATGCTGCAATTAATGAAGTCACTTAAGGAAAACTTAACCTTAAAATCTTTAAAACTACCGCCGGGCCTTACAGAGGGAGAAATCGGGACAGTTGAATCGTTAGCAAAGCGCTTAGATTTAAAGTTATCGTTATCTCCGTTGGATAATTCAAGCTACACACTCTTTAAATAAGAATCATGTTAATATATATATTAACTACTATACAGTGCAAACAATAATGAAGTAATTTTTTTATATAATTTTTTTTCTAAAAGAGAAAGTAATCAAACTTGAAGAAACTTGATTTAAAACATTGTGGAATTACTAAGGTAAAGTCATTCGAATATTATCTCTTTTTACCATTGCACTATAGGTCAAATAGCACTTTTTGCTGGCAAAAACTAATAACGGCTATATTATCATGGCGATCAACTGGAAATGTATTTTTTATGTTGACTCTAGACTAAAGGAAGAATTCTCAAAAAAAATCTTAACCCTTGTACTACCGGGTCAAAAATGGCACGCACTATTTTTTTTTCAAATCTCATAATTATTAAAGAGAAGAAGTAAACAGGAGGAACTAAACCTTCTATAATATCCTTTGAATGAATGAGAATTTTGCGTCAGGTTTTTAATTTTTTACCAATATTTCGCTTCTAAGCCTATTCATATTTTACTGTTGGAAAACAGGCAACTTCTTGAGGCTTTTTACCCATTTTTCGTATTTTCCGTAAACTCTAATGCAAAAATTATGCGCAATCTGCCGCAAATATCTTAGACTAGTAGCATCCTAAGTATTTTCAATAAATAATTTTAAACGGCCTCTTCTTTTTGCAACCAGACTTCGAATAAATCGGAATTACGGGAGAATAAGTTACCTGAGAAAAATATTCTTTAAAAAAAAAAACGCAAAAAATCGCAACTTGAAATTGACGAATTAAACTCAAAATTCTTCACTTTACACATTTCTGATTGTCTAAACACGGCCAAATTCAGCCAAGATTTTAAAAGCTTGTCCAAAACCTATTTCTAAGGAAAAAACTTTAATTATAGGTAAGGTCAGAAGTATTAGTTCTTTTCACCAACAAAAAACTTTTTTTACAAAATCTTTCTCTTAGACTATTAAGCACTTACTATCACTTTTCTTTTCCATATTTTATTGAAATTAATGCTTTTTTTTAATTATTTAAAACAACTTAAAAATTCGACAACAATCACTGCGTATACTTCGTTCAACACGTTTTTCATAAACTATGACTTCGATCACCTGCTAAGCAGTCGCCGTTTCTTTTTTAGAAAAACAAAACTTACCGTTATATGATCTGATGTTTTGTTTATCAAATACCATCAACAAAAAATGTATTCTTGGAAGTGAGAAAAATTACTTTTTGCCACAAAAATGAATCAAATTACCTATAGTGCATTGGCCACATTCCAATTCCGGCATGCTAGCCGTGACATTTATCGCCAATTTCTCTTTTACATTACATTTCGTTTTTGTATTGGCTCCTTAATAACTTCACTTTTAATAATTCCACAATGATTTAAAAATTATTCATAAATCTTCACTTTAAACAATTTAAGTTTATATGTAGGCAATTCACAGTTGACTGTAAAATTGGAACGTGACAAAATTATAAGATGTCAAATCATACAACTGTGAGCTCATAAATTTATTGTTTGCAAATTATGTTTTTGTCACTCTCTTTTCCCGTACGATTCTCTCGCCAAAATTGAAAACGAATACAACTTTCAAAAAACATACTTAAAGGCATGTTCAAATTTATCGACTAGTTGTAATTAGCATTTATATGGGAAGCAATAACAATGTTGTAATTGTTTCCTATATAAATGCTAATGTTGTTCATGACCTGAAATGCGCATGGGTAATCTGGTATTTATTGATTCATGGCCAGAATCAGAGACTTATAGATACTCTTTTTCTTCCTCACACTTATTGATAGTCAAAAATTTTATAGAGTTACTATATGTTAAGAAATCAATTTGCATGGAATCACTCCTGATTTGTGGGTTTTTCTTTGTTGGTAAATGTGATTTTTTTTATAGAAATATAATATTATGTATGATGAAATTGTTTAAATGAATAAAAACGAAAATTGAAAACAATAGTATTTGCTTATTGTTTAATTTTTTTTTAAACTTAAGACCAGTAATACATACATACATATGTATGTACAGATGTAAACATGAAAATCAGTACACTATCTAAATTTAAGAAAGTCGCATAATGTTTTTTCACAGAAGAGCTGTGTAACAATTTGAACACTAACTGATTACAAGGGGTTCTGGTTTAATGGAGGAGCTAAAGCTAACCAAGTTTTTACATGAAACAACTACAAAGAAATGTAATTTTTTTCGAAAATTTGAATAAAGGAAAGTTGAATATTCAAACATTGCACTGCTAATTAGTGAAAATTAACTTTAAAGTTAAGGAAAGAAAGGAAATCTTATTAAGATATTCCAAATATTATATCGTGCTCAGCAAATATGTTATTCAACGCAATCAATTATTTAGAAAAACCGGGTAGAAGAGCTAAATAATGAAAAACTTTGCTGCAAGACAATGTCGAAATTGTGGTGATGTCCAGAAAAGATCCAATAAAATCATCATCATCATGTTATACATAAGTAATATTATTAAAAAAAGCCTTGGGTTTTTTTTCCTTTTGATGTATATCAACTCTAAATTACAACCTAAATAATTCCCCATCAAAGTCTTTTTTGTAATTCAACCTTACATTTTAACTTGGTTAAAGCCATCCGTAAATTGACGCCCTCTATTCAAATGTGTCCACTTTTTTCTGGTGTTAGATCGAAGCTTTTCTAGGGCATGAAATCTACGTGTTTTCATCTCCTATACAACATAGATCTTAATATATTTTTCTACTTGTGACTTACTTACCGAGTTATTGAGCGAGATTTTTTTTCGGTATCTTACAACCAGCCCCACAAGGATTCTGGCCACTGACGCTTATTTCGATAATTGTTCATATTTAAACTATCAGTTATAAATAAAATTAAGTGGGATAAAATTAGCATGGAAAATACAACGCTACCTCCCGAACTGCACTACAAATTCAAGAGATGGAAACTTCTTGGCTTTTGTTTTAAAAATTAACGGTATTAGAGAAATTGATAAACATCGCTTTTGAGCCACTTCATTCCACGTTTAGAGAACAACGACTTCCATCTATGGGTATTATTTAAGAAAACGGGTTTTGCTTAATCCCTCTGAAAATTCTTTGTCGTCTACCGTTAGACTAGGCGTAAGATAAAATATGTAATTAAAAAAATATGTAATTTAAAATAAATAAAATAGCTCAGCAAGCAGTTGGAATTTGTTTTTTTTTTTAATTGAAAAGTTGAAACGATTTGCTCGAAATCGTAATAAACTTTAAAAATATATTATTAGCTAGAGAGTATCATTTATTGTAACCAATTCCTATACTTAAATTCAATGGTCAGCTTTACCGTTCAAAAAGTTACTAGTCAGGTGGCAACGCTTATCAGCTGTCATCGGTTAGTTTAGATTTCGTTTGCAAAAGCGCACGTTAATTTCTTTTTTTAAATTTTGCACATTTGCATTAAAAATCAATAGCAAAGTAGTGAAATTTATATCTTTATGAGATTTTAGTGATAAGTTCTTTTCAAAATTTTGATAACATTGAGTGAAATGAAAAAAATAAAAAAATATTTTAAGCGAAGCCGTTGGCATAGCCGTAAGTGCAAGTGTTTCGTTGTTTTTGTTCAATTTTAAATGTTATTTACACAGCCTTCTTTATTTTCCGAAAGCAACAAGTTTTTGAAATTAAATTTTCTCTAACTAAAATTTTCTGAGTGTTTAATTTATTCAAAATAATTCGTTGAAAACGATTTTCAAGATGAGTGCATTGCAGTTGCTGCCAAAATGAAGTATCAGATAATTTCGCTTGAAGCGCTCAGGAATTTTGGGCAAAGCGCTTTAATTTTTGTAAGGAAATTTTAAGCCGCAATAGGTAAGTAGATAATTTCCTTTTTAGTTTTATTGTTTATTTATATAGTTTATAATCATTAAAAACATCCTTGAATTTAATCGAAACCACTAATTGCTGGTAAAATTACATGACCTGTGGCGTATCAAGAGGGGTATTTCAAGCTGAAGGTCCCACACAATATTACCAGAACTTTTTAAGGCGGAAACTAAAATAACAAAAAGTTATTAAACAATTTTTGGTTAGGTAACTTACAGTCCGGGAGGTAGCGTTGCATTTGTCAGTCCTTTCCTGGTGTTGTAAGAGACCGAAAGAAAAAAATTTCGCTCAATAACTCGGAAAGGAAGCAATAAGTAGAAAAATACATTGGGACCAATGTTGCAGTACAGATAAAAGTACATCGATTTCATGCCCGAAAAATCTTCATACAACAAGACTTGACCTACCTTTCACAGTTTTAAAGTTTCCAAAAAAATACTGTAATTCTGATCAGTAATTATTTTGGGCAAAAAAAATGCTGTTTTCAAATTTGTACGAGTTATTTTAGTTTAAGACTCAATAAAAACCTTATTTTTTTCAAAATGTAGATGGTCATAAGTAATTTTAAAACTATTTTTTGGGCATAAAATCGATGTGTTTTCATCTCTTCTACAACATTGGTCTAAATATATTTTTATACTTATGGCTTACTTTCCGAGTTATAGAGCGAAATTTTCTTTTCGGTCTTACAACCAGGCCCAACACGATTCTGGCGACTGACGTTTATTTCGATTGTTAGTCCTACTTAAACTATCAATTGCAAACGAAATTAAGAGAGAGAGAGAGAGGAAATGACTATGAAAAATGTAAAAACATAAGATTCAACGTTTTATTTTTTATGCGGGGTGTTTCATATACAAAGTATGCCCTATAAATTTAAGAGACTGCAATCTCAAAAATTAATTTTCCGGAAAGCAAAAACATACAAGACTTCAATAGGTATCCACAACATTCATATGTATGCTCAGCAATTTTCTATAGCTTGGGAGTTATGATTTTTTTTTTAAATTTTTAATTTGATTACCTTTCTCCCAATTTGATGATTTTTGTTTGTAATATTCAAATTTAATAGTTCCAAAAAAAACCAAAGTAAGAAATTTTGGAAAGCTTGGTTTCTTGACGTAAAATTTTTCCAAACGAAAATTCGTCTAATAATTTCTTCTATTGGATTATTTAAAACCTTCCTCTGATTCAACTGTAAAGAGTCGATTTAGCCTGTCTGTCTGTCTATCTGTGGTAATCATGATTATGGGAAAAATAAGCAAGATAATTGAATGAAATTTGGTACATACAGACTACATCTTCTTGGGATGGAAAATGAACGAGATCTGGTCAGGGACACACTTACGAGAGGCAGTTATTTGATGTAGTGCAACCCAGGAGCGTCACTTCACCAAAACTTTTGGGGAAAGAATTATAATTTCACCACTATTAGATGGTTTTATTGAATTGTTGTATTGAATAATACCTAATATCAGATCCAATACCCTTCCCAGCCCTACCGAATCGACGCCACTGGTGCAACCAAATTCCTCATATTTACAAAAAAAAATAACTTAGAAAAGTTCTGAAAAAGGTAGCGAATTTCACAAGAGGGCGTAGAACTTCCAATGCAAGCGAAAACTTCCAAATCCTTAACTGAGAGAATTAATCAAGGTATTAGAATCAAATTTCACATAAATAGTAGGAATGATTTGGAAAAGCTCAGATCAAGAATTTTGTAAATTTTTACAAGTGGGTGTGACTCCCTGAAACATAAACTTTAAAATACCTTACTGTGAGAATTATTTAAAGTAATGAAACCAATACACCAATACACACAAATACAAGAATTACTTCGGTCTAGCATCAGACAAAAAAATGGCGAATTTCGAAAAGAGGGCATGGCACCTCCCATACAAGCATTAGCTTTAAAGAGAGATATTTAAGTAGATGTCTAATTCAATGTGGGTACATTTAGTCAAATGTAGTGGTGGAAATATATACTTTTAATTAAACTTTAAAACTTACGCGCACTTTAACTGTGTTTCGCATTAAACTTCTATTTATTCTACCTATGGGTCAAATAAAAGTAAAACAATTTGGTAAAACTCATCAATATATTTATATGCTATTTTTAATAATACATTTTTGGTTTTATTTGTATATACTCGTATATTGTAGAAGAATCTTAACTAGTTTTAAATTACAAATAACATTTTTGTGGAAGTAGCACAGATTACAAAATAATAATTTCAATATTTTATGTGTTTACCATATGCTTTTAAATCATATAATTGATTTTCTTTATTTTTTGCTTTTAAATAAATTAATTATAGTTAGGTATAGTGTAACAGTAATAAACAACAATGTTTCAAATTAATATTGAGCATTCTTTGAGAATATTAAGTTTTTTTTCTAATGATATTTCTGTTATGAACTCTAGCTGACTGCTTAATGTTAACGTTATTTATTTAAGCGCATACTTATTATAACAATGATTTTTTTTGTTGTTTTCAATTCTTATCCTTAACTTTAATTTATAGTTTAAACACAGTGTACATTTTTTTTTGCTTAAATTGCATGTATGTATGTATTTGAATTTAATTCCTTTATTTCGAATATTTTTTTTTTTACTTAAATGCTCACTACTTTACTTATTGACTACAGTTGACTATGATAAGAAACTGAAAAATATTATTTTGAATTCAAGGAGTCAAGTGTCTGTTTTAAATAATAGATTTCTAAATAAGTTTGTATTTTTTTTGATACAAGTTATGTAAAACTAAAAAGATAATTATTTGAAAAAAATATGGGTCACTTTGAAACATAATACATGCATGCATTAGATTGCGCGAACAAAAAACAAAATGTTTGATTTTTAACAATTCCATCCTTTTTTCTTTTGATCTAAAACAAATAGCAAAAGTGTCCGCTGTAGAAAAGTCGAGTGTATAAGATTACAGGAAAAGATAAACGGGAAAGATGGTAATGCATTTTGGTGAAATAAACCAACCAGGGTTGCCCAAAAATTACCCAATTGTGTTGTTTTAATTAAAACTGGCTGATATTACAGCTCGAAATGTATGCCAAGTGATTGAATTCGAAGAGGCCTACATTTAGGGGTTACATTGTCAAAACCAGTCCCAAAAATGTTTTGACACCGGTTTTTTGGGTCACCCTTTATTCATATGTATTAATGCTTGGAATGTGTGAGATGGGCTTGCACCGATTTTTTGGGTTAACATATAGGGTTGCCTTGTCGAATCCGGTCTAAAACATGGATTGCCACCCGTTTTTATAGCACATTCTTCTTAAAAGAGTGGCAACCCATGTTTAGGACAGGATTCGTTAAGGCAACCCTATATATTATATTTAGGCTCTTCGAGCTCTATCATTTGGCATACATTTCAAGTTGTTATCTTCATTAATGAAAATTGACCCAAAAAACTGGTGCAAACCAATGTTTGGGACAGGATTCAACAATGCAACCCCATACATTATGTTTAGGCCTCTGCGAGTTCTATCATTTGGCATACATTTCGAGTTGTAATATTATACAGTTTTAATTCAAACAACAAAATTGGATAAAATTCGGGCATTTTCGGGCATCGGGACATGCTTTGGCAAGGCAACCCTGATTCGTTAATATCACCAAAACGCATTACTATCTTTCCTGTATATCTTATCCTGTAGTCTTATATACAGCGGGCTCTCTCCGCCTTCAAGACCTCTTCCCATATCAGCTGAAAAACACCGATATATGATGCTAAAAAATTTTTAGTTTTGATCTAATAACTTTAATCAAAAAAAAAAGGTGTAAGTTTTAGACTTAACGACAGGAGAACCAGTCTGGCAAAATTCAAGAACCGTCCAAATGTTAGCTGTGGATAATATTCTATTCATTTCTATCGGTCGTTAAAGTAAATATTTTTTGACAAAATCTCGTGATTTCAATGGACAGACGGACATGGCAGGACCTTCTCAGGAGGTAACACAGATCTAGAACATATACATACATATGTTTAATATCTCTGCCTCGGTCCTTTTGGTTCGTTACAAATGGAAGTACAAAATTACTATACCTTTTGTATAGGACATTAAAAGTTATATAACACCCAACGCTAAAAAGGTTAATTCAAAAAGAAATAAGTCAATGCCATTCAAAGTATGCTACCCCTATGATTTGGTCAGGTTTTTCTGCACTTTGAAAATAAAATATTGTGTAATGGAAATATTTTTATAAAAAAACTCATACAATTATTTCAATGATAACAATTCGGACGATTTTTTTTAATGGAAGTTCACTCAAAAAGTAGTTTTTAAATATTCGATTAAAATGAGCAACCTTTATACTTAAAATATTAGGAATCTTTTTCTGCGCTACCACTTAAGAACAATTTTGATCACAATTTCCAGTTTTCATATCATAGTGCAATTCTAAAAACTAATATACTATGCTAATACTAATAATTTTAGGTGGGTGTAGTTTTAAAGTGATTTATTTCTTATGTGGGTTATAATAAATTTTTTTTTCAAAACTTTGATTTCTGTAGTATATATTTTCAATAAGGGTCTAGTAACACAAGTACTAAGTAAATTCCTTAAGTTTTGCTTTAATTCTATTCTGTGAGCATATCAGGAATTTTTTTTAAAGAAAAACTAATGAATTGACTTTTAGTTAGATAACTGATATTTAACTTAATTCTTTCAGTTCGTTATTTTGTTTTTACTATAAATTTTTTGATTTTTTTTTATCGACAAATATTTTAATAACTAATACACTTTCAATATTATTTTCACATTTTGTTTTAGGTTAAACTGATTTTGCATAATTTTACTACATTTATTGTTGCATATATAAAATTTTTTTTAAATTGTTTTATAAACAATATACATTTTTCTTTCTATAAAGTCTAACATTTACGAATAATACATCTTTGGATAAGGTACATTGATCTACAGTTACATTATTTGAAATAATTTTCTTTATTTTCAACAGCCATTTAATATAACACATTTATATAATTATATTTACTTAATACTATGTTTCTTTGGCAATACTGTCTTGAATATAGTACAGGATAGGGCAAAAATATTGAGTGAATTTTAAACATTTTAAAAACACATAACTTTTCCATTTGTTAATCTCATTAATAAAAGTTATTCACATTTAAAATCAACTTAATATTCTTGGTATAGTTTCTTGGGATAATTTTTGGGACACCCTGCACACGAAGCAGTTAATGAAATCGTTTTTTTTTTTAAATATTCAGATAAATCTTTGTAGTTTTGCAACTAAAATATAATTTTGAAACAACCATTATGTGGTTTTGAGTACAGGTACTAATGTAGATAAGAGTTAATCATTCAGATAAATTGTAAAAAAAATACTTGAGTAAATAAATATGCTAAATTAGTCGACTACAATATCAATAGACAAAATATATACAAAAATAATTTTAGTTTTTAAACTGGTTACATACATACATATGTATATAACTCTATGATATTGCAAATTAAAACTATAGTTCAAACAATATGAAACAAATATCACTCTTCGAGCCACATCAATATACCTACTCCCAAGATCATGAAGAATAGGAACGCCTACAGACAATGGCTCTAAGTGCATGCTCGAAATATGTACGAATGCTCCTCTCACTTGAAGCTACGAAACTTTAAGATGCTACAACAAAACATAATATCAATCTCTCAGCGCTCTCCAGGAAATGCGCTAGAAGGAAACCAGAGAAAAGCAGTGAACGAGCAACCAATCCGTCTCATGGCGAAATCTGTGAATGCGAGTATGTTTTACAATCATTTCTTAGTGAATGCCATTTCATTTCGTTTCCTTTCGTATGAGTTTATGAGTGTTGCGTAAGCTACTTATGAAACAAAGGTAAAGATTATATCAAAAAAATTAGTGAAAGTGAAAAGTTTTGTGAAGTTTTTTAAAAAAAAGGGAGAAGTCTCAGTAGGCACCTTGAAAAGGACTATTTTTAACCTATTTTCGGTAAGGTTTTTTTTTGTTTGCTGCGATCGATGGGAAAAGGTCGAAAATGGCTTTTGAACATCACTTGAAATATCTCGAAGGATCGTTTTTCACCCATTTCTGGAAACTTTTTATTTGTTCCAATCGATAAAGAAAGCTCAATAATAGTTTCAGACATCACCGAAAGTTGCTCCTGACCTTGGAAATGATCGCTTTTTGACTTATTTTCGGAAAATTTATTTTTTGTTCGAAACGATAGATGAATCTCGAAAAAGAAATTCAGACATCACTTAGGGTGGCTCTGGCCCTTGAAAAGGACCGTTTTTGACCCATTTACGGAAACTTTGTTTTGTTCCAATCGACAGACTAAGCTCGAAAAAGGAATTTGGACATCACTTAGGGTGGCTCCGGACCTTAGAAAGAACCGTTTTTGAGTACACATGGTATTGACATAAAATACAATTCTATTCAATAAATTAAATTCAGACAAAATTTTCAGTCAAAGAAAAATGAAGAATAGATGTCAACATAAAGAGCGATACTTCGAGCTTGGAACGTATTGGATCGTAAAGCTTCCTGTGTCAAAAGTATAGCTTACGGGGAAGATGTAGATAGTTCCCAAAAGATTATTTTTTTTATGAAAACCGATTCTATTCATTCATTTGACCGTAGATTTTGCTTTTTGGCACAGGAAGCTTTACCATGAAATGCGCTTTGAACTTGGAATAAAGTTCTGAAAAGCAAAATGTTTAACTTTAATTTCACTTTAGCTGGATAGGTACGCAAATTTATTAAAAATAAAAAATTTAGGTTCTCAAAACATAACTTTTTGCGTGGAAAAACTACTAAGGAAACTGATGAAAAGCTAGTCCAATGAATTTTGAAGTGGTCGTACAAGCACGAATTATGCTGAGCGCCCGGGAATCAACGAATGAGATTATAACTGAAGAAATGATCTATAAAATCTAAGGTATTGTGTTGAATATTGATAGTCGATGTACGATGTACGAACTGTTCGCTCATTCAACTTATTTTCCAGACTTGGCCCCTTGTAACATCTTTCTTTTTCCAAATATGATGATTCGTATCAAACGAGGAGCTCACCGGGTACAAACAACAAACCCCTATTTTTCAGAATTTAAAAAATCGAATTTTTTAATAGAGTTGAAAAAGTTGAAAGCCTGGTGGGCGAAATATATTGAGACAAAAGAAGATTATGTTAAAAAATAAATCAAGTTTTAGCAAGAAATAAAATCAAAAGTTACGATTTTTGATAATCTATATGCATAAGAAAATGAACTGTGCGATGCGTATTAGGTAATGATGTTTAGTAAAAAAAAAGAAAACTTCCTTGCAAATTTGAGTGGCCCAAACGGTTTTTGGAAAAAATTAAAAAAATATGAATTGAAATGCAACATTATTTGAAGCCAAAAAAATGAGTTCAACACTGTTCAGAAAAAAGTTGGACTTACGTACTACCTATACTGTATACGTATTAATATAAAAGTTGTATCCACTCTTGGTTGCGTCGTTGAAAATGTGTAAAATGTTATTAATTTACATTTATTTTTCGTACCGAACTTTTCACACTTTTTCTTTTGTGATTTGCTTATGATTTTTCTCAATTAAGCAAAAATTTAATAATTTGAAATACTACACTTTCAAAACCACAAAATAGTGTTTACGGTTTTTTTTTTTTAAATCTATTTTGTCATTTCTCAACAAAGAGTGAAAACCTTTTATATTTAATTATATCATATAAAATTCTTTAATGGATAATGCTAGTACATGATAAAAAATATATATGTATAAGATATTAACTGAATATAAATAAAGTAACCGGTTACTCTTTGTTTACAATAAATAACATCTTTTTTAAATCAAATATCACAATTTTAATTTATTATGTTTCTTACTGTTTAGGTACCATTTAATATGATTTTAACTATCTAACAACTAATTTGCATACAAACATTTTAATAAGTATTACGCTACATTTTTCAACACAAATTCAAACTGTTTTTATTTTTCTAAATTTTTCTGTTTTTATTTTTTATAACAACAAATTCGGTGTACATTTTAATATTTTCTAATTTTGGATAAATTTATTTAATTGTTTTATACTTAATAACTAATTTGATTTTTGCCACATTTTCATTTTAACTTTAGTCCATACATTTGTTTCAATTTCTTTACTGTTTCATGAAGGTACTTGAGTTTATCTCTCATATAAAACACATCTCTTTGACCATGTTTAGTTAAAGGAAGCTTTATGGTTACTTAAATGTAGTAAGGTACAATACGCTATAGTTAACATATCTTTTATAACAAAAAAAAAAATTGTTTTTTTTAATAAACCCTGCTTTTTATGTTGATTTTAAATCCATTCATTTTCAATTTCAGTTTCTAGTTTTTACTTACATAGTGCAAATACTTCTTGTATAGGTACTATTTGTATAGTATTTAGTAATTCCTGCAAAATTCTAATTATTGTACGTATATCGTTCACTATTTATATAGAATTATAGTTTATGAAATTTCCTCTTATAGTTAATCTAAGTGCAGTTCCACAGTAGATAATTAACTCATGAATCGAGCTCATGTATATAAGTTCCAGTTTAACACAGTTTCTGTTTGAAACCCTGTCGATGTGGTTTCAACTCAGTTTATAAGCCCAATTTTGGACGTTTAAGCGCGGTAACGTTAGACAACAAGTGATGACTGGTAGTGGCTATTTACCATAATTTTTAAAATTTTTTTTTAGTAAGCCATTCAAGAGCTACAGGAAAATTACGATTTTTTTTTTGAAATGCTCACTGTGTAAGGTTTCATGTTAAAGATTTCTGAAAGGTTTCCGAAACGTTACATGCCGAGTGGTTCTTGAGCTTTTATGAATTTCTTTACTAAATAAAAACTCACATGCTCTTTACAAATAAGTGCAAATTAACTTCACACCGACTATGGGTATGTTAGCAAACAAAATTTCATTTTGATAATGGAGCATATTGTTTCGTAGTTTACCTTGAGTTGTGTTAAACTAAAACTGCATACGAAGAGTCGACCTCAGATATAGGAGTAAACTACATAATGTGAAACTGACACAAAATATAAATAATATAACCAAAAAAAAAAAAGCAAAAAAAATATCACAACTTTCTTGGAGAAAATCAAATTTTGAGCAAGATTTTAGTTTTTCTAGTTCAGTTTTAGCTTTCCCTCTTCTTCCCATACAATATCCTTTCGTATATCTACTTTTAAGCAAGAAAATAATTTAATTTTGTTTTGAAAATGTCAAAAATACACAGCCAATTCCATTATGAATTCCTTACTAAAATATCTTGAAAACATTTCGAACCGGTCAACACCCTTTTTGGAATGCCATAAAACATAATTTTTTAAAAATATTTATTTATTTTTTTTTTTAGCCCGATTGTTTCATACTTGGAGGTACTTTTTTGCGCGTCATATCGAAACCGTGAGAGTGACATACTTTATATCACTTTCTGCAACATTCCTTACATTGAGTCCCAAAAGAAGGGCTTTTGCTGTTTACCTATCACAATTCGCTCACGTACATACAAATTGTATAGAGCCAACCAAGGCACGCAGCACCCCAATATTCGAATTTCCAATTTTTACATGCGTTCGGAAATAAAATTGGCAGCGATGTATTAACTGGTTTCATAATTTCGTGGGCAAAAATTTATGAAATAACTAGGTTAGCAAATTTTATCCATGGGGGGTCTCCAAAAGTGTTCTACGCCCCCCTAGGCCTTATGTCAGAAATTGTTTGAAAATATAAGAAGATTCTAATACCAGGCTATACCGGGAATTTGTGAAGTAAGGTAATCTTACAGAGCGCCAGAAAGAGCCTGTAATAATGCTACCGTTATACAACGTTAGTAGGTGAAAATCTGGCTAACCCTTCAGTGCGTGACATAAAAAAACACCTTTCTCCAGCTGACAGGGTACCTGAGTGCCCCAACACAAATTGTATGAGAATTTAAAATTTTTTGACTCGAACTGTACAAAATAATGAAATCTCTTGAACTGTTCAGGAGAAACCACTCATATGAAAATATAATATTAGGACTTCTCGTAAAGTTTCAGAATTGTAGAGTATGCTCAAATGTAAAAAAATTTGTTTTGAAAATAAATTTGTACCCCGTCACACACAGAAGGGTGAAAGGTGCAAAGTGGACTGTTGGCTATATACCAAGTTTCTTTCGAAAGTGTTCGGTATATCTTTTTTTTTATTAAAAACGAATATTTTTGCCGTAAAATGTTTTTTTTTTTGTTTACCCCAGTAAAGCGTGGCGCTAGCACTTAATGTTCTTTCTATTCGTTTTTACTAAAAAATGTACTTCTGACAAACCATACACCATTGCTTGCGGTAATGTTTTTAACCAACACGTTTATTGAGTGCAATTGGTCATACCTTCAAGATTTTCACTTTACTTTTCTATATGAAAAATTTTATTGCTATGAATGTTTTATATTCGAGAAATATAGTACTAGTGTGCATTTATCTCTGTTTCCAAAAATAAAATTAAGAAAATTATACAAAAATTTAATAAACTTGTAAGTTAATAAAGTAGCCAAATATACACACATGCAGTACAAAACCCTCTGACTAAATACTAAGTTAACTTTAAATTGCATTTCAGGTTTATACCCAGCAAAACCAGTTGCGAAGCACTCATAATATTGACTCCGAAATGATTCTTTTTTTTAGGAAGTTCTCTGATTATCGTCATCAAAACGTTTGTTTTATGAGTTTCATTTGTATTTTTTGTAGTGTTTTACAATATATAAGTAGGTATATAAATTTATATATTTTGCATATTTTAAAAAAAATGTTGAACATAACTGAGTATTGTGTCAAAGTTTGCGGATTGTGAAAAAGTTGTAAAAGTGATCTGGTTATTATGTATATGAACAAGTATATATAAATATATGTTTGATTTAATAAATGTTTTCTAAACTTTGTGGCAACTATGAAAAAGGAGTCAAGATTAATGGATCAGCTCATATCTGAGCTTTGAGGTTCGCTTATGAGCCTTATGTGCGCTCGTTATGAGAGTAAATGCTTCGAAAAAGAATCAGATATGACTCTTATATGACTAATATGGTTTGCTGGGCTGTTTACTTTAATTTATATTATTTTCAAATATCGAAGATAGCCAACAATTTATTAAACATATATATAAGATCCCATGCACTTTTGAAGTTTATTAACACATAACATTTTAACAATTTTTATCTATACATATACATATAACATATGTATGTCCTTAAGTTTTTATTCTCACAGACAATTATATAGTTATAGGTATTCTTAATTTCTTTATAATTTTCTTTGTTGTTATTTCTGTTTGTGTTTTTAAAACTAATTATTTGCTCTATGTTTATAAAACATAAAGTTTTCATTTATACACAGCTATGAAATATTGTTATGTGTACTACTCGTAACGTAATTGTAATTAATTACTTTATACTTAACTCAAACTTATGAATGTACTTAATATACATTTATTTGTGTGCTTAACTGCTTAGTACATAACTTTGCAAAATTTTTCATTTATACCTCAAGTAATTTCATAGTTACAGCTATTTCAGGAGAATTCCCTGACTCAATTGTGAAATGTTATTCGAATTGCTGGACATTGAGTGAGATAATTTATCTTGATAAAAAAAACATTCAATTTGAACAAAATTTCACTTATAGTGGAAATTACTGAACTACGGCACCACTAATTTTGCCAAATATTGAAAAATTTGAAATAACCCGGTAATTTTTCATGCGTTTTATTTAATTGTAGGCGTTCGAATCGCATTTTTATAAACTTAACGCATACCAACGCTATAACCATTTGGCATGCAATGTTGCAGTAGTAATAGTTGCATATAAAACGTTACAAAATTCTCTCATATACCTATATATTTCAAATGTAATGTTTCGCTTGCAATCATTCTGAAATGTTTCTGAAAGGTTTCAAATTCAAAGTTTCATGAATCTTTCAAATGAAGTCTTTCTTCTTTCATTGTAATCGAGTCGTTTACATATAATCATTCTGAAGTGTTTTTGAAGAGTTCCAGAATTAATGTTTTTCACATCATGCAATGTTTCTGTAACGTTTCAGAAAGATTTCATATGAAATTATTGCAGAAAGCTTTCAGAAATGAAAATGTGGGTAAGCAGGATTGAACATTGGGATAAATATCCCACCTTGGGGGATGGAAAAAATTAAATAATGTTGATATATTTAAAAATCTATCCGCGGTCAATTCCTGTCACTTGGCAAAAATAAAAGAAAAGTCGACGTTTGAATGTGGAGTTTCCCAATAAAGGATCAAAGGCCAAACAAAGTCAAAATATGATACATTTTAACAGTAGCATGATTTTATGTACCGGAAATTCCGGCCCGGAATACGTATTTTCAAAGATTTTCATTTTAGTAAAATTTTGAAAATTTGGTAGAATTAGAGTTGCCATATTTAGATAAATTGCGCCAGTAGTGTGATTTTGTTTAAATAATTTTTTTTTTATCAAGACAAATCATCTGTCTCAATTTCCAGCAATTCGAGTAACATATTTTTAAAAACTGACACGGTATGTAAAGCTAACTCATTGGATTAATGGGTCAGCATACAACATCACAAGACAGATCGGACCAGAATGTTACGGTGCTGACTGGCCGTGTCGTCGGTAGAATGGAATATTGAAGTAGGACAACTCAATTTCTGTAGAGGTTGTGGGGATTTTGAAGCGATAGATACCTTTAAATATCTCATAAGCAGAATAAGCTAACGAAGTCGGAGAAGTCATGAGAGGCTTTTGATTATTTTTGGAATGACTTGACTTATGTTTTTGCTGTAAAAGAAAAATGTTATCGCCGTTTAAAAATTACGATGTGCGATTGAAAAACTCTGCAAAGTAATATTATTTTATGTATTCGGTTTTATCTAAATTTATCGTTTATTAAACGAATTACTTTTAGCTTATTGATTTTGTGTTTGTCGAGCGGATATATTTGCTGTTGCTGATTGGGTTGTGGTTGTTTTAACAGTACTACTCGATGTTGTTGTAGCAATTGCTGTTGTCGAACCTATACTCACTGTTTTCCCCAATGTTGTTGCCGTTGCTGTTTTAACAGTCGTCATTGTAGGTTTTACTGTTGTAACATTTGCTGTCGTTGGCTTAACAGTTGAAGGCAACAATTTTGCATTTGAAGCCTTTACATTTGTAGGTTTGACACTTTGTTTTGTTGTGCTCGTCGTTGGTTTCATTGTTGCAGTTGATGTTTCGGCTGATGTTGTCGGCTTGCAACTTGTCATTGTTGCTATCATAGTTGGTGTAATTGTTGCTGCCGTAGTTGTAACTATTGTGGTTAGTGGTTTGACTGCTGTAATTGAGGTAACAACAACAGTTGGTTTGATTGCTGTTATCGTGGTATCAGCTACTGTTGGACTCATATTTGTTGCGGCAGCAGTGACATTTGCTGTTTTGACACTTGTAGTAGTTATTGGCTTTGCAGTTGCTATTGTAGAAGCAACAATAGGTGTTTTAATGGCTGTTGTATTAATAGAAGGTATAGTATTAACAGCTGCCATACTTTTCAAAATATCAGCTGAAGATTTAACAGCCATCTTGTTAGAAGTATCAACTGTTGTTTTAACAGCTGTGATGACAGAACTAGTGGTTGTTGGCTTAACAGCTGATATTGTTTTAACAGCTGTCATATTAGTAGTAGCAGCTGTTGTAGTCATTATTGGCTTAACAGTTGTTGTGTTAGCAACAACAGTTGTTGGGTTCACAAGCGTCATGTCATTAATATTGGCTATGTTAGCAGCACCAGCAGTTCTAATGTTAGAAGCAGCAGTTTTTGCCTTGGCAGTTGTTGTGTTAGAAACCGTCACTGTTGCTCTGCTATCTGTTGTATTGGCAACAGTAGTGTAAGTAGTAGCTGTTGGCTTGAAGTCTGATATACAAGTGGTAATAGCTGCTGCCATAGGACCAGAAATACTTGATGATTTAACAGCTGTGGTTGCAGTAGTAATAGCTATTGGCTTAGCAACTGTTATATTAGCTATAGCAGCTGTTGGCCCTATGCCAGTCAAATTCAAGTTCACATCTGTTCGATGCATTGCCGTCATATTACTATTAGAAGGTATTGTTTTATTTATTGTAGTTGATACTGTTGTTGACTTTAAAGCTGTTATACTTGTTGTAATGTCAGTTGCCTTAAAATCTGTTATGTTAGATAGTGTGACTGTTGGCTTAACAGCTGTTATATTGCTGTAGCCAGCTAATGGCTTAACTGCTGTCAAATTTGTGCTAGTAGCTGTTGGCTTAATAGCGATTATGGGTGTCAAAATAGTTGTGGGTTTAACAGCTATCATTGAACTAACAATATCTGATTGAACTGCTGGTAGTGTAACAGCTGTTGTTGTTGGCTTAACAACCGTTGCATTATTTTTTAACAAATCGCATGAACTAGTTATAGTTGTTGCAGTAACGGTGGCAGCAGCAGTTATTGTCTTAAGAGCTGTCATATTTGTTACTACAGCTGCTGTTGGCCTAACGGCTGTTGCTGTAACTATTGCTGTTATTGGCTTACCTGTTGCTAATGTAGCTGTTGCAGTTTCTGTTAGTGTTCGCTCACCAAATGATGTTAGTGTTCTCTCTCTTCCGCTGTCCATTGTACCGGTAACCACAATTTTAGTTGTAGCTGGCACAGTTGCAGTAGGTGGTACATTTGTAACAGTAACTTTTGCCATTTTTGCTGTTAAATTAGCAGCTTCATTTAGAAACGATCCAACACTGTTATTGGCACGCAATTCAGCCTCAATGAGCGGTTGTTTGCTGGGACTCACATCCGGTGCTTTATGTTTACCATTTGAGCTTGATTGATTGGATTTACTTGATTTTAGTATGCTCGGACCGGGTTGTTTCATAACAGAAGCACTGGCACCAGGTACGAATGTTGATGTTGATGAATTGATGACAACAACTGGAGAATAGCCATTATCCTAGATGAAAGAAAAAACAATAATGAACTATTTTAAAAACATAATATATATAAAAATGTGCTTTTGCTTAGTACGCTCTAAAAATGAAATCTTATTTTGAACTATAGGTCAGATGAAATCATACTGTTTCGGATGATGTTGAATAGTATCGGATTTTATCTAAATGATATAGCGAATTGCATGGTAATGCATGATATGATCAGATAAACTCTTTCGATATAATTTTGTCGAAAAATTTTTAACAGTTTCAAATGGAATTGAATTGTATTGAATGTTAATAGCTTTGGAATATATCAGTTGACATCGGAGAGTATATGTACATATATAGCATAGTGAAACCGAACAATGTTGAATAGTGGAGGATTACATAAATCGGAAGCTAATGATTGTATCAGTAAATAATGTATTATATGAGATGTAATTCAACAGTTTGAGAGGGAGTCAGATTGTACTGAATGGGGTTCCACCGCATGATGATATCATAACTTGAATTTATTCAATAATATTTTGGGATATTTTCGAACACATATAGTATATATAGTAACTATTATTGGATTGTATGGGAATGTATATATGTCAGAAACTATTTGATGACATGGGACTGTTTATATGACGGTTTCGTTGGGCAAAAAGTATCGTTTTAAATTCTAAAAACATTGATTTTTTCTAGTGGTTATAGAAGATATTCAGTCATACTGATACGATCTGTGACGTTTTCGGATGATATTAAATATAATCCAATAAAAAATTTAAATAAGCCAGATAGCATTAATTCATAGACTAGATAGGTTTCGGAGGACATATCCCTATAAGGAAAATATATAAAGTATTGTAGTATCCATGACTTATCTTGAATTAACCAATGTTAAAGTTTCTTTGTAAATTCTAAAACTTTCAAATGTGCTTAAAAAGTTTCACTTAAATTTAGGAACATAAAATCAATAGTTCAAATAAATATAAATTCAAATGTGCATAAGATACTTATGATAACCATTATTACATTCTTCACATTTTCGCTTTTGGCATCGATATTGAAATTTCCTGCTTGCCAATGATTTCTTGACTTAGCATCGTCTACGCCATTACCACTCGACTCATTTCCTGTTCCATTGACATTGGCTCCCGCATGAGACGGTGCCAAAACTCGCTCTCAGAGTTGCAATGCCTCATCACGATAGCCATTGTCATTGCCATCACAGGGTGATGCCTCCGATGGCATGCCATTTATTAAAATTTGTGTGTTGGCAACACTATCATAATTGTTGCTTTGATAACGTTCAGCATGCAAATTGACACAGGGTCTACCAGCTGGACCCCATTCAGGTGTGGGCTTTAGTAAGAGACGTAAACGATCTTTGATGCTCAAATGTTTTGGTGCTTTACAAATCTGTTGAAAAGCTATAACAAATATAACCAGTACTGGCAATAAACCAATAAACCAGCCGACTGCATCAGCCCAAAGTGGATAGACGTAATGACCATAAGAAGCGGGCTTGTATTCAACCCAGTTGAAAAACAGTATGAACTGAAAGGAAATAAATTTGAAAAAAAAATGTTTATTTCTGAGCCTGCAAGTATTTATAAAGACGGATGCAATATAAAGGATGTTTTTTTTAAGTGATAGAATTATATATTATGTCGCTAAAACAGAGTCCCATTCTTGCATATTAACATCTTTGGTATTTATTTACCAATAAAGTTGCTGGTGTTATGTATCTCCACATTGTTGACCAAAAGCAGTTCCAAAGTTTCGAACGTTTCCCTATCATGCCTTGTATGTCATTAAGAAATCTTTGCGATCCATAAATCCAAGCAATAAGTACACATTCGGAGATTGCAATAAGTAGCACTGACCAGTTTGCTGCATATTTGTCCATCAATTGGAGCCAATACATTCCGCTCTGTGGCAAAAAAATTTGATTTACATTAAAAATAAATTTGTAAAATTGAAAGAAAACCACGAAAGTGAGCATCATTACTCACATTTGTTGTGAATCCTAGACCACCGATATAGCCAAAAACGCCAACAAAGAGTACAACCCATGTTTTGTATTGTCGTAAATTTGGGAATTTATCCAAAATGGCAGTGGTAACCGTTTCCATAAGGGCAAACTAATAAAAATTAGAGTACAGAATTAAAAAGCCCAGCTAACACATTAAAATTACCTGTGAATCAAGACCTAGCGTTAATAACATTACAAAAAATAAAACAGACCATACTGGGGATACGGGCAAACGTGTTACCACCTCTGGATAAACAATAAATGCAAGGCCAGCACCTTGATCGACGACTTTTTCAACCTCAACGTTCAATTCATGCGCTAGAAAACCAATAATTGAGAATATCACAAGACCGGCAAAAAATGAGGTCGCAATATTACAAAATGCAACAATTAAAGAGTCTCTGAAATTAAATTAAAAAATATTGAAATCAATTTCATATGAAAAGTTAGCTATAGGTATATCCTTACTTATAGCAATTATTAGAAAATTTGTTGTATGATGATAATGTTATTAGACCACCCCATGCGGGACTTAAGGCGAAAAATATTTGCACAGCTGCATCGCCCCAAACCTAAAATGAAATAATTAAATCATTATTGCATTAACCGGAATGAATTTTATAGAAGGACTAATTGAGTTTCTTATAATGACTATTAATGGGTGATTCAATTGTAGGCTACATTTCAAATCTGACAGTACTTTTTCTCTCTCAAAAATAAACAGCTGATATTTGACATTTGGTAATGTTGAGAATTTTTTGTGCTATACCCTTTATTATCGCATCGTTTCTATATGGAGCATAAGGCCTTAACGATCTTGTTCGTATCTTCACTATATAGCAAAAAAGTGTTATATCTTCTCAGAATTCGCGCTTATTTCGAGTCTCGACAAATTTTCGTAGCTAAAAGCCTTGCTTACATATATTAATTTTCAGCGCAGCTGACTCTGCTTCACGTGCTACATTACATAGCTTGGTGGACATATCCGGAAAGCGAACGTCAAAGAAGAGATATTGAGACATAAGTGTACTTATTTGTCAACGGAGATGCTTTTGTTGAATATCTCCTCACGCATATTTCGATAAGTGGCATTTACGTAGAGTTTCCTTTAATAAGATATATCTTATATATATATCAGCTTACTAGAAACGTGCTTAAATGAAAATGCTTCGCAGATAACATCACGTTATCAAAAGCTCTTTCAAATTGATGAATATCAAGAAGAGCGATAAACGCCATTCCATCAGTCAATATTCAGACTGTTATCATGATACCAAACAAATTTTTTAACGTGGAAACTCGCTGGATTTTTTCGCAGTTCCAGTTATAACATCCTTCTTGTAATTAGTTGGCGGCCAACTGTTAAAAATAAATTTTTTAATATAAAAAATTGTTTTCCATCTTAGCTCATCGTGTTTGTGTGGGAGCCTTTTAAAATATTATTGTACCAACTGGGCATATAGGTTATATACCATACTCAACCGTAGGATTTTGTTATTTCATTTGAAAATGGTTCATTTCTTTTGATTTGCAACGACTTTAGAACATACCTGCGCATTAGCCAATTGCTTCCAGTCTGGTGTTAAATAGAACAGTATCCCAGTTGATGCTCCTGGTAAAGTAACACCACGAAAGAATAAAATCACTAGCACAACATATGGAAAGAGCGCCGTAAAGTAGACAACCTTTCCGGATGATTGCACACCTTTACATAGACATAAGAAAACAATGACCCAAGCGGCTAATAAACATAATGCAAGCGACCATTTTATACTGCCGGTCTCTTCAATGCCAGATGATAAGCCCAGCACATAATTTCTGCATGAAAGAAAAGATAAGAGTTATTTACAAGATTGTTAAAAATCTTAAATATAAAATATTCTTTTGTAATATGAAAGCAATTTCTATTGAGAGAGAGAGCGTTAAATCGAATAGTATGAGTAAGGGACATTAATAAGTACAATATTTCGAAAAATCCTGCGTAAAATCTAAAAAAAGTATACGAAATATTATTACTCACGTAAAATATTCTTCTGCTGGTGGACGTTTTAGTGCATGCAAAGCCAATTCAGTTATATTGTGTTCTTCAGCGGATGTGCTATTGTAACATTTTCTTAAATAGTAAGTACCATTTATAGCTTCACATTGATCAGCCATTTCGTAGGAAAAACAGTCTGTAATTAGAAAATGAATAGCGTAACTATATGCTCTTTTTAAAATCTTTATATATTTTTTTTTTTTTGTAAGTTTTTACAAGAACTGGTACAAGATTTTTTTCTGTGATAGATAGTAATGTATTATACCTTTTGGGATTTTCAATACCATGTAAAATGGGTTAAGTCACCTTACTAAAATCTTCGAAGCTACTAAAGTAATAGTATTTAATTCATATAAGTATTATACATATACATATACATATACATATACATATACATATGCATAAACATATACATATGCATATACATATACGATGGCTTTATAAGTTACATATAGTTTTAGAAAATTTAACTTATTCAATGTTCTTTAATTCTAGCTGGAGCATAAGGCTTTGAAAATTTTACAAAATAATCGAATAAAAAAACAACAGTTCACAACTTGAGGTTAGTAATGAAAATAATAAAAAAAGAAACGAGTAAAAAACAGTCATTAGGTTTAATAACCCATATGCTTTTGTTGTTTTTATTTAGTGCGGTCAGACTAAAGCAATTTTTTTTATAATCCTTTGAGTTTTTCTTAGCTTTATAAAAAGAATAAAATTATGTTGAGCAAAGTTCTGAAAAATTACAACAATAACAAGCCAAATCAACAATGACAATCCTTCCAAGAAATTTGTAAACCAGATTGTTAACGTAACCACATTATTAACCAAAAGGAAGAAATGACCTCATTTTATGTTAAGTATAATACTACGAAGAGTTGACAAATGATTACATACAATGCCGAATGACCTTGTGAGAAATAATTGTGACTGGTGACACTAGCAACAGGCAACTTACATTATTATTATCTAAAACATAGTAAATCAAATTAATTCGGCCAAGTTAACTATTTTTATAAGTTAAATTTAACTATTATAATAGTTAAATTAACTAATGATTGGGTTGATTCAACAAAATTTTTGTGTAATTTTAAGCACTCCTTTATAGTTAGTCTAATGAACATACGGTTTTGGTTGGATTAGCAGAGTTTTTGAGGCCTTGTTTTGGTCCTCAACATCCAAAAATTTAGTAAAAAATGGAATTATTACAAACTATATATCGTCCTGAACAAAGATGAGCGCAATCTGGAGTTATGAAACAGTCTTAGAGAGGCAGATAGGCAAACATTTAAAATAGATACAGGTTAGAGCAAAATGACCTCTATGATTGGAATTCGTTATTACTATTTTAATTCATAGTATATTATAATTTTTTTTTTAAGTAAATACAGTTGGGGAAAAGTATCTACCTTGGACCGATTGTACCTTGGACCAACAGCGATATTACATGTTCGCCAGAGTGTAGCTAAAAATTGTAAAAGTACAATTTTCTCTAATTATGTAACCGATTACAGCAACGCTGCATAAAAGCTATTTTGCTTTACGTTCTTTCGTTAACTGAGGAAAACGAAATTTTCACGTGATTTGTAAATTTTGTGCAAAGTTTCAAGGTCGATTTACGAGCTGTGTAATTTAGTTGTGTTGGGGATCAATGACGAAATAACGTAACCCATCGTTTCTCTTCAAGTTAATTACCTTAAAATCTTATTATCTCCTAGGGTAAAATTTTTTTTTAGTATTTTCCAAATTTTGTGCTTGGCGTGTACCTTGGACCTTTCCTAATTACATAGTTTTTCTATGTCGTGAAATGTATTATGAATGTAATTCAGAAATATTCCTCGGAGCAAAAATGACGGTAAAGGTAAACGTAAAGTAGGCTATTTAAAATGGTTTAAGGGGTAGATCTGCTGCTAAAAAGGACAAGATCGGAAAAGCCAATTTAATTCGCCATTTAACTAAACTTTTATTACCTGGAAGCACTATATTGATATATCAGTCCAAAATTGATCATAAAAAACTATTTAGTACAGAGGAAAGAAAAATTTAGTCTCATGGTCCAAGGTACAATGCCTGATTGTACCTTGGACCACTTTGGCATTCTAAAGAAAAACGTCTTTTACGTGGGTTTGGAAAAAAGACTGCGGCTTTTTGTATTTATGCCATTATAGCTAAAATATCAGTCAGAGAAAAAAAAGCAGCCGTAGTTTGGAGTCAGCAAACGATTTACTCAAAATCGGTCCAAGGTACACGCACTTCCCCTACATATGTATATATATATTAAAGGGAAATTTTATTTACCTAATCGCGAAAGATTATGACTGAATTCCTAAGCGGTAATTGCTTTGCAGTCATACAAAATCTCGCGTTCCAAAACGCAACCCTTTATAAAGTTACAACATCATGTGTCCCTTAACGTTAATCGATTGTTTATGATGCGCAGAAAGATACAATATGCGCATCATTAGTTTTGATGATGCTCTTGTGATGCGCAGCTAATTTGATAATTTCACATTGGCGGAAGCAGATAGGTAAATTTTCTTTTCTGTGATATTTTATTAATATAAATAATAAGCTTCATACGTGCTTACAACTGGCATCTTGTTTACTACTGCGTTTATCATTGTTTATAGTGATGCTTTGCAAACAGATGTTCCTGATCGTCAACTGCTTTGATTGTTGACGTTTAGGAACTCAGTCTATGTCACGCAAATAGTGGCCACTTTCTGCTTCCAACATTTATTTTCATTACAACACATTTTCAATAACTTTTTGAAACTACAAGTTCCTTACAATATGTGCTGTGGCTCCATAATGTTGTGACTGCAGTTGTGAATGGCTTTGCACTGCTGAACTAAAAAGAACTGATGTCACTGATACTGACTTTGGCATCGAATTAATTTTTGGAAGGATTATGGACTATTGATCTTTTTGGCCATTACACTACAACAAACAGTAAGCCTAAGTCGGCATAGTCATCACTAATGAGCTGGTCTTGAACTTTCTGTAGTCCATATCTCACAGTATTGCAAAGCATTGAACGAAGTTATTTGATCGGAATAAGTTTGATCGCCGCTCTCGGTAGAAAGGGTCTAACTAATTTTTTTTCTCGA
This sequence comes from Meiosimyza platycephala, assembly GCA_963662105.1. Lineage (NCBI taxonomy): Eukaryota > Metazoa > Arthropoda > Insecta > Diptera > Lauxaniidae > Meiosimyza > Meiosimyza platycephala. Next base: position 76,481,318 of record OY759211.1, on the reverse strand, counting down.
AATTGAAATAAATAAATAAATAAATCTCCTCCCTAATCCCCCAACAAGACAAGAGTAGTATGTAAGGAAAAAAAGGAAGTGGTAAATCCATGTTCACATTTATGACCATAGTTCTGTAATGGTTGTATCGATTTCAAAAATGATGACGTCATATTATATATATATTATGTGACGTAAATCCATGTTCACATTTATGACCATAATTCTGTAATGGCTGTATCGATTTCAAAAATGATGACGTCATATTATAGATAATCACAACATTATAATCTTTCCTAACTGACTCACTAAAAACTTGGGAATCGCTTTTGCGAAATTTCTTTATTTGAGGTTTTAAAGTTTGGCTTTTCAAACCGAGAGCGACGATATGTTCCTATATATATTCTTTGTGTCCATACAGACTTTTGTTCAGCACGATGAGAGCCAACCTGAATTTTATTTTTTAATATTTCTAAACGGGGCATTTCAAATACACTGAGGACAATGTCCAAATATAATAAAGGATTGGTTTGGAGTGATAGAAATTTAAATTGAAAAAAATTAATTTAAATTTTCTGTGAATTCAAATTTTTCTAATGTAAAAAAATAATTTTTAAAATTTATGGTTTAAAAAAAAGTTTTCAGCATGTGTCCACTATGACTAGCTGTGATAATTTGTATTTGCAATTGAATACAATTGCACTAAAGTGAGATTTCATATCATTTACTCTAGCGACTTAAGTATTGTTTCAGGAAAATAATGTTGATTACCCAGGCGTGAATTGTTGCTCATTGATCAGCACAAACCCATATCACTATTGAAAATAGTCAACACTTTCGCTTGAAGCATCAAATATTTTCATCTGCACGTGTAGTTTTTCGTCTTTTTGTAGCTGCTCCTTACAGTAAAATACGAAATTTATCAATAACTTATTACAGATAGTCGTGGTGAATAAAAATTGTCATATAAAAATCTTTTAAATTGAAAAAAAAAAGAAATTTGTTTAGTTTAAAGTTCTAAAATTCTAGAAAAAACACCCTTTACATACAAACATAGTTAAAGACAGATAAACAACTTTTGCGAGTGCAATGAACACAGCGAGACAAATGATGTTTTTGTGTTTATTTCTCAGTTTCAGTTTAGGGTTTTTTCCTTCCAATTTTTTTCTGTTTCACTTTTGTTAAAATTGACATTTTGAGCATCCTGTTAATGATGTCGTTGCGGCAATTGAGCTGTGTTTTGTTAACTCTACCGATTTTTCTCTTAGTCGCACAACAAGTATATTATAAAAGAACGAATTGGTTTAAGATTACACATAAAATAAACGACAATACATTATGTATAGTATGTGTCAAACAACAAAGTCAGAGTATCTATTTGTGAGTGAACCCAATAGTTTTTTATAATTTTTATAAATAATGCTTATGTGGATACTAAATAATATCGAAATATAAATTTATAAGTCTAGTCTGCAGTTTTAGCTTACGATATGCACAAATTTAACAATGTCAAAAGTTGGTTACACATGACGTATGAGTAACATTTAATTAAAATAAAACACCCAATTCACGTCATATGATAAATCGGCGCTTTTTTTGGGTCGCAAAGAGAAAAGAGAGTTCTCGCATTTCCGTAATTTAAAAATTTCATAGCTACATAATATTTTAATCAAAAAGTAGCAAATCAATTCTTCATTCGCTCAAGGTCCCACATGCTTTCTAAGTTTTCGTTATTTCCTTGTACCATTCATACATTCATACATACATATGTAAGTGAAACTAAATCCTGCCAATTTTATTTGTAGTCTCACAAAATGTTAATACTATTTATGATATACATTCCATTGATAAGTGACTAACTGCTCCTTTTGATAGACAAGCAAGCACTGAGTCACGCAGTTTATTATAAGTTAATTCGTGTCACTTGGGTATTATTTACAAATTTATCACCAACCAGATGTCAAAATCATTGGGATTACAAAAAAAAAAAAAAAAAAACTCAAACACAGTTGTACTTTCCACACCCTAAAGAAAAAAATGTGTTACATATCATCAAAGGTTTCATATACATCAAAATCTACGGGTTGTTTCAATTTGATTTGTTTACTTTGTGATGATGGGTTTTTCCCTTTGAAGCTTTGCTGCATATCAATCATAATCGATAATGGATAACAGCGTGTGAAAAAATGTATTGGCAACAATTGGTTATTGCTGTATGGTTTTGTGTGGTTGTTGAAAATGAAACTCAATTTAATTTGCACAAATTTATTTATACGTTCGGTAGTTCAGCGCAAAATCGTTGGAGTAACATGAGATAACGTAAGTTACAACTTTGTGAAGTCAAACGTAACTAACTTTTTATATTTTTGAGCTTCCAGTTCAGTATGTAGTTTTTTTTTGTTAAAAAACAAAAACAAATTTACAAAAATTTTAAGTTTTCAAAAGCTCTTGCAGGGGCGTGGCAAAGCCTTAAACTTTAATTTTTATAACGTCATATCTCGCAACTATACAAGATATTATATGAAAATTTGGTTGACAGATGCAGACAATAAATATCTTCATTTGTTCAAAAAAGTAGACGGAATTAGAAAGTGGGCGTGACACTTTTTAACAGCTGAATAATTTGAGTCAATATTGCTTGAAAAAGACACCTACGATATTCATAAATAATTTAAAGATCATAATATTAAAAGCAGTCATCATAATAGGCCAAGTCACTATACTGGCAAAACTCATTAAAGGGCGTGGTACAACCCACAATACTTGTAAACGTTATAATAGGAGAACTAACAATGCAATCGTTATGAAATTTAATATGGTACAGGTACTTTCTATAAGCTATCTGATAGCGAGAAATAGGCGTAATTGTAGCTGTAGGCGTGGTAACACCCATACTAGCAAAAAACGTTTAATGTTATATTTAGTGTACAATAAGAGCTACCCTTATAAAATTTGGTATGGAGGTGTCAGTTACTATAAGCCTTTAAAATTCAATGGATTTCGACGGGATTGCATCAGTGGGCGTGATAGCTCCCATACAATCAAAAAACTTTTAATTTTATTTTACTTAGTGTGCTATACCAGTGATCCTAATAAAATTTGGTGTAGAGTTGTCGCCTACTATAAACTTAGACATTAAACGGAACTCGACAGGATTACATCGGTGGGAGTGGCACCTCCCATATAATCAAAAAATGTTTAAGGTTATATTTAACGTACTATTAGAGTAATCATACTAAAATTTGGTGTAGGGATGTCGGTTACCATAAGCTTCGATATTAAATGGAATATGACGAGATTGAATTTGTGAGCGTGACAAATCCCATCTTAACAAAAAGTTCCAAGCGTGGAATTTTGACTTTTTTTCATATTTTTTTTGACTATTTCAACTTTTTTCTACATATCCCCTTTTTCCCTTCTCATTCAACTTTTTTCAAGATTTTTATCTTTTTTAGAGTTTTTCCATCTCTTTCAACTTTTTTCATCACTTTTCATATATGCATTATCTTTACCTTAACAATTATTATATTTTCATCTGTTTCAACTTTTTTCAACATTTTCAACTTCATTCAATTTTTTTCGAGTTTTTCAACGTCTTTCAACTGTTTCAACATTTTTCAACGTCTTTCAACTTTTTTAACATTTTCCTTAATTTTGCGACTTTTTTAACCTCTTTCAATTTATTTCGACTTTGTCAACCTCTTTCAACTGTTTCATTATTTTTCAACCTCTTTCAACTTTTTTAAAATTTTCCATATTTTTTCGACTTTTTCTACCTCCTTCAATTTATTTCAGCTTTCTCAACCTCGTTCAACTTTTTTCGAGTTTTTCAGCCTCTTTCAAATTTTTTTAACATTTTGCATATTTTTCGACTTTTTCAACCTTTTTCAATTTATTTCGACTTATTCAACCTCATTCAACTTTTTTCGAGTTTTTCATCCTCTCAACTTTTTTTAACTTTATCCATATTTTTTCGACTTTTTCAACCTTATTCAACATTTTTCACCTTTTTCAATCTCATTCAACTTTTATCGAGATTTTCAATCTCCTTCAACTGTTTCAACATTTTTCAATCTGTTGCAACTGTTTCAACATTTTTCAACCTCTTTCAACTATTTTCAACATTTTTCATGTTTTTGCGACTCTTTCAGCCTTTTTCATCTGTTTCAAAATTTTGCCAACCACTTTCAATTTTTTTCAACCATTTTCATTTTTTTTCGAACTTTCCAAAACTTTTCGGCTTTTTCAACACTATCCATTTTTTTTATTTTTCAGTCTTTCTCACACTTTCCAACAGTTCTCAACTTTTTTGATTTTTTTCAACTTCTTTCAAATATTGAAATATTTTCCATATTTTTTCGAATTTTTCAATCTCAAAACGAAAAATTGAGCTATGGTCAATCTGATACATTTCAAAAAGTCAAAGGTTCAACTACAAGATTCCGGAAATAAAAGGCGTGACAAATATATTTATCTTTGAAGTTAAGCTTTGTGTCTTTATTTGCAAACTTCAATTATGGATACGTTAAGTTGGTGTAGCAATATTTCTGCGCTAATGAGTCAGAAGTGCTCATCAATGACGAAAATTATGATATGATTCAATACGAATATACAAGAGAACATCAAATGTCAGCTACAAATTTTGTTCAATGAATTAAATCGTAACTTTCGGGAACATGACCCAACGCCGTTTCGTAACTCTTTTAGTATTAATGTTGGTGAGGTTGCAATAGATGTCCTGGAAAAGCTCATTGAATTGCAAAATGAAAGAAACGACAAGGACGCGTTTGAATATTTTCCCTTGAGGATAAAGTAAAAAGTAATTTCATAAAGCAATTGCTAAAACTCAGGAAATTGCCTTACGCTATCTGATGCTTTCATCCACGACTTATTTATGTTAAGAAGAACTCGCTGATTTGCTTTTAATTTAAAACAAGTCCTTGAATCGATTGCAAGTAATTGATGCTATATATGTAACTTTGCGCAAAAATATAAGCCACAGGATACCATAGCTTGCAAAGTAGATACAAGCTTAAAAATCACATTGATAATTTTCAAATTAATAATTTGATAATTTTATTATTTTTGAATCTTATAATCGCTGCTATGAGCAAAATAAAAAAAAATCATAGTGGTTCCAGGTCAAATAAAGTTTAGTAATCACTACTTGAAAGTGTCACTGGCTCCGCGAAATTTTAAATTCAAACTATTGACGCCCTTATACACGTGTAGAGTGTACTATATGTGTATGTATGTGTATAAACGAAATATTGTTTGTCTTCTTTTATTTTTTTTGTAGCTCTTCTTTTTTTTTTATCACTAAGCATCACTTAAAATATCGATTACAATTGAAACAACTGAAGAAGAGCAAGCACAGTGGCATGTGCTAGAAGTAGGTGGCACATTGAATTTGAAGAAAAAAATTTATGTTAAAAATATGTAGGATGATTGAACGAGGTTTTATGTGCAGCATTGAATTTAGCAAGACATAGCTTGGAGGCGTAGCAGTAGCACTAAATCATAACCAATGCCACATTTTGCAGTAAAACTAAACCCACACTAACACACGGCACCATTTGAAATATTCATACATAGCGCCTTCACATGAACAAATATCTAAGGTAGCGGCCAGAGTAATGAATAGCATTATTGTTACATTCATTATTATTTTTAAACATTTTGATTCAAATTTTTTGGTGAATCTGTCTTCTTCCCTAGCGTTCTTAAATTACTGAGCAAAAAAAAAAAGATCCTCACTGTTCAATTTTTAACTGTGAGACAAATAAGACGCGAAGCCTTTGTACCTGTTTTTTATCAATGTGCTTAAATTAATTTTCTCATCAAAATAATAATTTTATTTACTAAAAAAATAAAATAAATGGCATCACTATCCACATCCCAAAAAAAAGGTTACCAAAGAAAAGTTCACAACATTTAATGAAATTGCTAAAAACATATAATATTACGAGGACCAGTTTCCATGATAAAAGATATAGCCATTTTTGACCAAGCAACCTCTCATTAAAGCCAAAGTACTTACTTTCAGTGCTCCACTCCTTTTCGCAATTTTGCCATGGTAATTCAGACGTTAACGATGCGAACATATAGAATATAGTCCAAGCTATAATTAAATTGTAATACAGCATAACAATGGCTGATACAATAATCATGCCAGTGCCAAGACCACGAAACAGCGGACAAAAGCGACGATAAATAGCAACAGGACCTAAAGCTGCATACTGACCAAAGGATAATTCCATAAACATTAGCGGTAGTCCAGCGATAATCAACATAATTGTAAATGGAATCAAAAATGCGCCTAAAAGTATGCACAAAGTATGTAAACCAAACATTAGCTAAAATTAGATTTTAATTATAAGTATAATCATCAGCGTAACTTACCACCGCCATTATTGTAGCATAAATATGGAAATCTCCATACATTGCCCAGTCCCACCGAATAGCCCAGTAGTGATAGTAAAAAGTCAAAACGTCCAGTCCAATTGCCACGTTCGGGTTCATTGACATCCACACCCAGCGCATTGCAATCGAGTGCAACCAACGCTGCTGCCGAATCACCACCTCCAATTGTTATTGTAACTGGAGAAACATTGCCAGGACGTGGTGTAGGCGCGCTTATGCCACTTATACAAGTAGGAGGATTACAACTGCTCAAATTATTTGGTGACTTTTTTGTCGGTAAATTAACAGCAGTAAAACGATCTTCATTTTGCTAAATGATTTAGGAAAAGATGCGATTAAGAACTATATAAAAACCTATTTTTAATTAATACTCTAATGTCATTTGTCTGATAATCAAATTTAAAACATTTCGCCGTACTTTTTATTTAATTCATAATGAAAAATTGCACTAGAGGAAATTTGTAAATATTTTCTGAGAAAAATCAACAAAAAAAAAAACAAAAAATTGGATTTTTTTTTCAATGAATATGGTTGGGTTTGAAATTTAAAACAGTGGACCCCATTTGATTCAAAGATATGTTGAAACACTTAGCACCTCTTTATGTATCACGATTCGTCTCGTTTCGTCTCGATTTTTCAAGCCTGAAAATATGCGATTGTATTTATCAGAATTTCGACTTCACTGGCATTAAAAAGGCCAAAAAGTAGAGATACAAATCGTATCAGGACAATGATCCTAAGCCAAAATCACTCTTGTGCAGGTCCTAGGTGCTATATAATTGCAGTAAAGTGATGAGTATATCAGTTCAAGCCTCCGATAAGATGAACCCAATTGAAAATGAATGGGCACATTTAAAAAAAAAAACCCAAAACGGGCTTTAACAAAAAAAAGCTCTCTAATAAAAATTATTAAGGAGGAGTGGACAAAAAGATACCGGAAGGACATGGTTCACCAAAACTTATTGCGTCTATTCCAAGAAAGCTATAAGCCGTGAATGATGTTCGTGGTGGAAACAGCAAATATTGAGCTTTTTCTTATTAGTTTTTTAGTTTCTTTACATGTTTCTTGCATTTTGCCAAGAAGTATTTGACACCATCGAATGGCTATTGCTTTTATTTATGCTCCATAAACTTTGGTTTTTGTTTTTATTAAATAATTTTTTTGTTGTTTTCTAATGCAGAATTAGCAAAAAAATTGAATAAAAAATAAAATTTTACAAAAAAATATGCATTCTTTTTTTAATTCAATATTAAAGTGAAAATTATGTATATAGCATAATTTATTACAAGACAGACTGTATATGCATTTTGCATATTACAAACATAAAAGCGTTTGTTTCAGAATGTGCATAAAAATTAATTTCACGTAAATAAACATACACTATATAATATTTTGAACATCTGCAAGTAATTAAATGAAAGATATTACTTTGATTCCTGTTCAATACATGAAGTCTTTGTATGAATCTTAGATGAAAACAATCAAACAATGACTTTTCTTGTTTAACATTTACAATGCATTTTTTTATGATAAAACACGATGTGTTATAGCCAATGTTTCAGTCTACTCCTGCGATTTTCTTTACCTTTTTATAGTTTTTTTTTTTTTTGATAAATTACATCCACTTTTCTGAGCGATGTGAGTCTGTAACCTTGAAAAGATGTTTTTCAAGTGAAGCATATAGGGGAAAGTGGGGTACCAAAAGAATGAAGGGATTTTGAAAATTGTTACTGTTTTTTAAACATCAAACTCCAAAAAAAAATATACTTAAAAAAAATGCGTCATCGATTTTTTAACTTTTATCAAAAATAGTAATTTCTTTCAAATGTTCCTGGACATAATAAAATGGATTTTTTGAATCTTCACCAAATTTTGCAAGGACATCTGTAAGTTTTTGTAGAAAAAAAAAGTCTTACATTTTGAAATTTTCTCTCTCAAATCAAATCCGTTTGAGTCCTTCAAGTCGGTAGGTATAAAAATGCTTTTATCGCTTTCGGCGCATCTTTTTGGAAACTTTGTTTCGCCTTTCACCTTTAATTAAATACCCAAGCAGCCGCTTAGTGTTTATAGCACTTTTTCTAGGTTCCGCTTATAAGCTCGACACTTTTCAATGGAAAAAACGTCCCTCTTGAATGTTGTGTTTGGTATGCAGAGACGTGGTATGGGCAGGCCCGCATTTAGAAATTTGCCGCCCCTAGGCAGTTGCAAAAATGGCGGCCTCTCTCCCCTCAAAACTTCTTTAATGGTGGAATAAGTGTGGTACGAAAAGTTTTTCAATCAATAAAATGCACCTTTCTCAGGGCAAATATTTTATTTTATTACAGTCAATAGCATCAGTGCTGGATTTCCGCCTAGGCGAGAAATTAAATTCCCAAGAATAAAACAATTTTTCAAAGTTTTCGCCAATATTTGCCGCCCTTTCATTCTTGCCGCTCTAGGTACGTGCCTCTCTACCTGTACGTTAAATCCAGGCCTGGGTATGGGTCGAACAGCTTCAGCTGTAAAAGCTTCATAGATTCTTCTAACCGACGCTTTTTCACGGAGCTCGATAGGATTCGCAAAGCTCTACTCTCAGAAGTTGTCTTTGGATATCAGAATGTACCGCTTTAGCAAAAGTCTAATGTGACCCAAACGTTCTAGAGGATTGTTTCTATGTTTTTTAATTATTACCGCATTATTTTCACAAAATATACTTTTATTTTGTTAATACATACTTACACCTCGTGCCAACATATTTTGTTAATCGATTTATGAAAGCAGTTATATATATTTTATAGAACGCTTACGTACTAGGTGTCGAAAATAACATCAGCGATCGTGAAAACAGAAAAAAGAACGTATCTTCGAAGAGAGTTGAAGAAGAACTGTCTAAGTTCATTAGGTTTTTTTAAATCAAATTAAGCACCATTCTGCATTTAAACTTTTTGGCGTCTTCACACTGAAATTGGCAAAGTTAAATGTGCCCTGGTGTCAAAGGTAACCCACTTTCCTCTACCTATATATGACTGAAATTGAAGAAACTTTTTAAATGGAATGGAATATTTGAAAGCCTTAGGGCCTCTTTATGTATCACGATTAGTATCGTTTCGTCTTTAATTTCCAAGCCTAAAAGTATGCTAGTATAATTCTTATATTCAAATTCAAATAGCATATTTTCAGGCTTGAAAATTAGAGACGAAACGAGACGAATCGTGATACATAAAGAGGCGCTTATAGTTTTTGATTTTCTGAAGGAGACAATCGGTTGTCCCAAAAAACTTTTTTCCTACGCTTTTTATAGCTTCTACACTTTTTTATGGAAAATTGTATGCTCTTTCTAATGGGCTTGACCCCATTCGTGTAAGATTTTTCTTTCATGAGATACAGACGAAACAGTCTATTAAAGTATTGCTTACTATGTAATTCCGATGGAAAACTAAAGATTTCAATGCGCCACCAGTTAAAGATAATGAAAACAATTTTAATTTTAATGATCATAATTTTTTAATAATATTGTTAGTTCCGTAATGAGCACTTGGACACCGATTCAAGGTATATTCCAAACATTTATGAAATTGGAACTTTTGCGATTTCTAATTTTTAAGAAGAATTTAAAGCTTAAAAGTTCATGATGACTTATGGAATTGATTCTATAAAAACAAAAGAAAAAGGAAAACATCAAAACTATTTTTACTACAATAACAAAGATAATTAAACAATCAACCATCATCGCTCATTTATTTTTGGTATTGTTCTGCCGTATTTGAAAATTAAATAAAGCAAACTTTAATAATTATGGCACATTTACACAGAAATAATTTAATTTAATATGCAAATTATGTATCCATAGTCAAACGTTGACCTATATAAATTCGTTGAAAGGATCCAATATCAATTTGATATTTTTTCTGACTAAAAACAAAAGAGACGAACATCGGATTAATTTAATTTTTCTTCATTTAATTTTTCATAGAAAAAACAATTAACAACATTTCCTCCAAACAAACAAAGTGATGAAAAAATTGCACTGTTCATGAATTGTTTATGTGTTGCTCAATTTTAGTTTCAAGGCCTCAAGTACCCTTGCCATTTTAGAAAATTTCATTTAAATTGGCAACACTTGATGCTGTCACTTGACGGCGGCTGGAACGTACAACAATTTGGCCCATTGCCAATGATGACAGTTGATCATGGTTTGTTAGCTTTGTTTGTTATTTTTTTATTTTTTTTTGAAAATATATACTAAATATTTCTCTCAACGAATATTATCGTATACTTCAGTGTGTTGGTATGTTGCATAAAACCTTTGTATTTATTTTATAACACCAACTTGCCTTAGGATTTTGTTTTTTTTTTGCCTGTTATGGAGAATGAAAAAATGTTGATTCTTGCTATTAAAAATAGGGAGGTTCTCATTTCAGTTGAAATAAATTGGCGTATAGCTTACTGCATTTTGACTATATCATATTTTTGCGAATAATTGCTTATATTGGAATATATGCCAGTTGAGACTCACTAAAAAATGTGTTTATTTATCTTATGTCCCGTCAATCTTATGTACAAGAATTAGTTCACTTTTGTTGATATAGAGGCTCAAAAGTTAATGGAGTTGATAAAAATTAACGTATAACTCGAAAGCTGCCCATAACTCTAACTTTTGCATGTGTAGATTTTCGGTCAGAGTCATATAAACTATATTATATGAAAAGGAAACAGTCTGTTTTTTTGTTTTTCGGTAAAATTGATTGAAATTTCAGTATAAATTAGTTCATAACGCCCTGGAGCAGATAACTGAGTGGCAGGCGTCGATATATTTAACTTTTATCACCTACAGTAGGTACCGCTTTTGATAGCATCAATCGCAATTCCAGCCAGGATGAATTGAATGTGCAGCACCTAAGACAACTAATCTAATCAAGGCTCAATACGCAGAATTCTACATAATGGATAACTTTAAGATCCTTTTGAGTCTGTCTCAGATGTGCGCCAAGGTTGTTTGCTTGTTTCTGATAGTACTTAGACTATACATATCGGCTCGACTACACAAATCACCAGTGTTCACCAACAATTGTTATCGCTGAATCCTGAAAATTTGATGGCCCAGGATTATCTCTAATGTCGAATGGCTCACCAGATATTGTCAATATCCGATTTCCATTCAAATCAAACGGCGAAATGGATTGGGCACACGTGGTGAATATCACCAACTAATGTCTGCCAGCAAGCATTGGAGTGGACACTCAGGGTAGCAGAATGTGCGGCCGTCCGTAATCATCGTGAAAACGATCGTTAGAACAGAAAAATCGTGAATTGGAGAGAATTTAAGGCACTAGCTTTTGATCGTGCCCGTTGGAAAAGTGTGCATATTATATGTGTGTATATTATACAACAGTAAGCATTAAATGCGTCTAATTCAAAATAAATTTAAAATTGCGTCGCTCTGACTTGGCCACCCTGTAAATTGAGGTTATTCTTTAAATATCAGTATATATTTTGGTTCCATTTCAAAACCGCCCCTTTCCGTAAAACTTAAAATATTTTACTGTCCGTCACTGTTATCATATTCTCTACACTTACCTCCCATAAGTCGACATCCAAACGCGTACTAGACTCCTTGTTTGCCTTTAGGCGTTTTTTATCCTTTGCTTTTAATTTTTTATCCTTTTTGTCCGACATTTTGGCAAAACGTGTTGAATCTAACTGGTAAGGCTGGTTGACTGGCTGGCTGGCTGATTGGCTGTCTGCTCGATTTACTCTGCTTCAGAACTATTATTAATTTATGGCAACTGTTGCTCGATTTTGTTTTATGTTTTGTTTTGATGATAAATTATTCTTTCTTATGTTACTTTGATTGCAATTTTGTTTTTCTTCTTTATCATATTTTAAATTATGCCACTCCAGATTAAGTTTGCACATATCAGATGCTTTAAAGAATTCTTTAGATTTGTTGATTTATGTATTTGAGCCATTTAAATTATCTAAAATTAAAGAAATAAAAGTTTAAAATTTATATTTTCTTATGAACTACATACTATATATGAGAGTATTCAGTATAATATAAAAATCAGGACTGTTCTGATTCTGTTTCAGATTTGCTTTGTAAACGTAATTAAAACTCGAAGTTTTATTTCAGAATCATAGAAGATAGCGAGGTTCGCCAAATTATCTGGAGTATATAGCAGCTCCAGTTCGAAGTTCGAAAAAAAAAGTTTCATAGCAAATTCTGACCAATAGAGTTAGAAGAGCTATTGACATTCAACTACGAACTTTAGTTCAACAAACAATTTTTGTTTTGTACGTCATGTGTCACGCCCATTGATTCTATATCGCCCACTTTTGTTATAGTAAAATTTTTTGAAAATTTATGTTATAAGAAATTACACTATGATTGCTCACATAGTTCACCAAATATAATATTTTAGGTTTTATATTTATATGGGATGTGGCACGCCTACTCTTACAATTCCTTCCACTTTTGGATCAGAGAATCTAAATACTGAAATGACACGCCGCTGCTGTAATCTCGTTGGATTTAATTACTTAGTTTAAAAAGTTTATAGTAACTAACATCTACTAAATTTTATTATATTTCACTTTGACCTTCAGATTCTACGACAGTGAGAACTATCCCTTAAATGTGAAAAAAGCCTACAATAATTTCAAATCTTTAATACAGCCTACAGATACACAAAGAGCTTCTCGAGTAGATATTTTCATACGGATCGCATATGACTCGCCCTTTTAGAGATCCGGTCCAGACTAGAGCAATCGGATCAGGCACGAATAGGTTTGACAACACATGGTTCCAGGCTAACCAGACTAGGCAAACCTGATGTGATAATGAACAGTGTGCCTGATGCGGCATTAATCAGACCGAGTAAAAACTTTCGTTCGGATCGGATATTGTTGGCCCTATTACAGATTCAGTCCGAACTTGAGTAATCGAATAAGTTTCGGACTTGAGTATTAGAATCAGGATCGGACTTGAGTAATCGGATCAGGACCGAATAGGTTTGGTAACGCATGTTGCCAGGCTAACCAAACCGTGCAAACCTAATATGACACTGATCAGTGTGTCTGATGCGGACTTTTCTATACATTTTATACCCTATGTTCTCTATTGGAACTTATAGTTCATTTATTTGTGTTGCTCAAAGATGCTCATCTTAACCAACTAAGCTACTCTCATTATTTTTCCAAGAGACTTAAACTATATTACTTTTTTTTTTCAAAATGGAAAATTGAATTTTTATTTTAATTAGTTGCTAAATTGATAATTCAAATAATACATATATTTTTAGCCAGCCAAAAAATAAGTTGGCTGATGTCGTTAAACTACGCATGTAACAGGGTATGCTCAGGTTTGAACCCCAGTAGATACGACAATATTTTTTTTTTTTTTAAATTAAATAGAATTGCATGGAATAATTTATCACACTGTTTCAAAAGTTTACCCCCGCCCCCTCCCTCATCATAAATTAAAACATAAACAAAATTATTTCTCATAACTGTCGTAAGTACTATTCCATTCATTTTCCATTTGCTGAAGATCTTAAAATAGTTCACATCGCATAGAAACTTCATATCAAAGCTTTCCATTGTTTCACAGCTAATTAAGTCATCTTGACATTCATAACAATTTATTGTATATTTTTCATTAATTTTCCAATAAAGCACTAACGAGTAAATGATAAATTTTCCAAATGAGTAGCAAAGTATGCGCGAGTAACCGTTTATGCGGAAACTATTTATCATCAAAAGATTTTTTATCACACCTACAGTTACGAGTGAATACCCTTGGCCGTACAATGCGCACTCATTTAACGCTATTTTTCTTAATTTTTGCCAATACTTTGCCAATTGAATGATTTATTTTTATACCAACCAAGTCTAAGTACTTAGATTGCAGTGTAGGTAAGTTTGCATGCTATTAGTTGCACTGGAAAATAGTTGATATTTTTAGATCAACACCAATGTTTTATTTTTGTTTACTGCAAGAAAAGGTGTTAACTACGCAATCGTAGATGGTATAGAAAATATGATAAAATCATGTTAATATAAATGAGTTATTTCTGAGTTCGCAAGTTGAGAGTTTGACTAGTTGAGACTTTGAGGAATTTGGCCTAGAAGGATTGAAGTTTTTGTAGTGATTTAGCGGGGTCAAGTTGTGATTGTGGAAATTAAGTTTTCAAAATACTACTACTGTTAACTAGTGTTTCACCGAGACGAGAAGGATACGATAATTTTTGATTCGTGCTCGTAGTGGCGCCAAGCTTATCGTCTCTCGTACTAGTTCTCGTACGAAAAATTTTTGATCTGTATCGTTCTCGTCTCTTTATCGGCGATATTTCTCGGTGCTACAGGCCAAATTAGTTTTCCTAGGCCAAACTAGTTCATTTGTATGCCTGAGGGTATGCAATTTAGTTTTGGTTCGAAAGCACTGTGGATAGCGAAGCCGGTGCTGCACATAAGTATGATAGACTGAACCTTGACCAAGGGTCATTGTAAGGCTGGTAAATGGCATATTGTAGGATGTAAATCCTGAGCCGCTTATACAACCCCGTTAACATTTTACGTAGTCTTTACTGCAGACAATTTGGTCCATGTACGAAATTACAAAACTTGGCATAAGTTCCAAGAATAGCAATGTTAGGGTTTTTGTTGAATGCGAGGAGCTATGACTCATTAGCCAACACCGTTTATATCTAGCAAGTTGCTCGGCACAAACAATTTTCATTTACGTATCAGGTTTCACAACTATAGTTGCGATAGATGCCAAGATATGGCGTTTTAAGTACTTTAGATCTGTAAAGGTGCCACGTCCCTTTATCTAATCTTGCTCAGTTTTCCTGAGTTACTTAACATAGACAATATACATTCAAGCATCGAATTACAAAGTACCTGCTACCGTAGGTGCCAGGATATTGCATTTTAAGTGTTTGTATTGTGGGAGATCTGGCTGAATCTTGTACGAGAAATATTTTTTTTGGTATCGTTTCGTTATCGTTCTCGATCCCGATATCCAATTATGATCCTATAACTCAATTATGTGCCTAAAGGCTGAACGTAATTTCTATAGCTCTTTCGATAAATGTTTCATTATTCTATGCTGTGTAAGTTCTTTTCAATTTTTGATATATGTACGAGTCACTTTCTATCATCTAGTCAGGCCCGGACTTAGAAATTTGCCGCCCTTCTTTCTTCACTGGTGAATATGGGAAAAAAATGAAGTGATGACCTTTTTTTTTGCTTCTCATCATTTTTTAGAGGTAGTTTAGGGGGCGACCCTTTTTCTCCCTGTATAACTCTGACCATCCCTAAATACTTGCTGCCATAGGCACTGGCCTAGTGTGCCTGTAAGGTAAATCCGGGCCTGTATATAGTGCCACAATGTATTGGATCTTCCTCAGCATAGGTATGCCTCCATTCTGGCTTCTCCAAAAAGCTAATCAGCATACTATTCGTGTGGGGTTTTCATAACCAGCGTCTTTTTATAATCTCTGTTGAGATAGAGATATGTTTGATAGCCAAATGAAGTGCATTATTCGAGATCGTGCGAGATCACCATTTCGTCAATATCCATCTCAAGCAAGAATTTGCAATGACTTCTTTATTCTTCTTTATTGTTCAAAGACTATACCACTTAAGTTTGTGAAAATATTGACTTGACAGTAATTTCAATTGACTTGACAGTAATTTCAATGGCTGGAAAGACTAATTGGTTAAACCAATTCACAGGATGTGCGTCTACTTATTTTAGTGTCCTTTGCACCCACATTTTTATGCATTTAATTACCTAAAACATTAGGATATTCTAATCTCAATTTCCTCCATGTAAAGACATGACAGAAATATTCATACATACGATATTTTCATGTTAATGTCCATCGTCACGCCTATTTTAATCTGTTTATCGCACAAAACCATAAGTTAAACCACAACTTATGGCCACAATCCATCAACTTTCGGTGGCGATAGCATCAACGTGATGAGATGACATGAAGTGCCATTGACGTTCGTCATTTTCTTAAGAACTCATTAATCTCGTGCAAATGTTCAACATTTTCACACACAAAATCATTGTGCGAAAGCTTGATGAAAAAATATGACTTGTGATTGAAGAGTGGATGGAAGAAGAAGAAGAAGACAGCGACGTCAAAGAAGAAGAAGAATAAGCAGACGTTGAGAGGGGCTTGCTACAAACAGCTGGCACACACAACAACAAGCAATGTTATGTAAGTTAATTCAGCTTGTGTACATATATGTGTGTTTGTGTGCGAATGACAGGGCTACCAATGATAACTTTTTGTTAGTAAAATTGCCCAAAAAGCGGAACATTTAATTAAGTAAATGTTCATTTTGTTATGAAATTGAAACAGCTAGTATACAATTATTTCGTTTTCTCCATGTAGGCTTCCAAATGCACAGCGGTATTCGTATAGTATTCCCCCTTGAAGAACAATATAAACCAGGAGCGTCACTTCACCAAAACCTTGGTTCAAGAATTATAATTCCACCACTATTAGATGGTTTTATTGAATTGTTGTAAGGAATAATACCTAGTAATAGATCCTTGAGGGGCCAATGCCCTACCGAATTGACGCCACTGATATAAACCCCATGACGATAAACTTTTTTTTGCTCTTAATATCCATACTTTCAATAAAATTTATCTTAAATATATAATTTCATTGGGTAGTAAAATTGTTGCGGTAGCCCTATTTTCATAAAGGAAATGAGCAATTTCGCATGTGATTGCATGAAAGGCACAGCTGATTTGCGTTGAGATGAGATGCCATCAAAAACGATAAGATATAAAGAGTGATATTAAATAAAACAAAAATATCAACAACGAAAACTATGACGATAATGTTGATGATGATGGTAATGAATATGAGGTGTGAACGAGTTGCATCTTAATTAGTTGATAAATGATATTGAAGGGAAATTTTAAGGACAGCAGCTGCAATATAAAAAGAATAACAAACAAGATAATAAGTAAAAAAAAAGTCCTACAAATAAAGTGACAAGTTTGCAAATTATGCAGTTAATATTTTAATTGTTACGTATGGTATATACATATTTATAAGGACATTAGGTAAAAGCTGTCCTTCACATTTTGCATAACCCGACAAGAGGTTGGGGCTCTAATTTGTACCGAAGTTTGATATGAAAAAGGGAACGAGTTTGATCATATGTTATGTTACACTAAGAGAATATAATAAATGCAGCTGCTTGCACACAATTTTTTCCTGTGATTGAAACTTGTGTTAATTGACTTTCCGACAGAAACATAGATAATTTGATAGCATTATAATTTAATAAAATTATCAAATGTGTTATTCATTTTAATTAAACTACTAAACTGAGCTGTTTTCATGAACAGAATTCTCCAAATATCCTTACTCAATTCTTTCTTTCTTATCTTTGTCTCAAAGCTATGTTTTTTTTTTATCGAGAAGTAAATTGAAATGTAATGTTTCAGATCGTAGTACGAGCTATACCTTAAAAAACGTCGAAAAAATAATGTGTGAAATGCTACAAAGCTGTTATTTTCAAAATATATATAATTACAAGTGTACCCAGTAGACGTTGTTCTGCAATTCCTGTCCATGTGCCTATCTCTGGCACCATACGCATCCCTATTTCCACCTCCATCCCCATCGTTTACCTCAACCCTTACCATATCCCGATTCGTATCCTCATCCCTACTCCTATATCTATCCTTATCCCTATCCCCAGGCCCGGATTTAAAAATTTTCCGCCCTTAGACCATTCATAAATTGCCGCTGGTGAATATGGGAAAAACAATTTTTAATATGAAAAGTGAGGACCTGTTTTTTTTTTACTTCTCGACATTTTTTCATTTCTTAGGTACTTTAGGGGGCCACCATTCCAAGTATTCACACTTTTCTCCCCCTGTGTAACTATCACCATCACCAGTGCATTCTAATGCATTACCACACTTAAAAAGATTTTCAAAGTTCCCAATATTTGCCGTCCCTAAATACTTGCCGCCTAAGGCACTGGTCTAGTGTGCCAGTAAGGTAAATCCGGGCCTGCCTATCCCTATCCCCATCCTTATCCCCATCTCCATCCCTATCCCTACGCCTGTCCCTATCCCCGTCCTGGATCAACAGACATTGTTCTGCTTTGAAATTAATATATTTGCTGGAAAACACAAATATGGTGTACATTCTCTGTACAAAAATCTCATACAAAACACTATTTTGGTTTCTAGCAATTCTCCGATTTTTCTTCTTTCAAACTTTTTTTTGCTATAAATTTTGGCTGAAAAATTACAAACCATTCTTGAGCCTTTGCGAGACTAATGCACACCAATTCATTTTTATAGAAGAAGATAAGATAAGATGTATATTAAACATAAAATGTTTACCACATTTGAGAGATATACCTAGGATATTTTTTGATGACTCGTTATCCGAACTTGAGATCCGTGATTTTTTCACCAAAGTTATTTAAAACTTCGTGAAAATATTTCGTAGTCCTTGTTGATAGAAACCGTAAGTTGTCATATCATATAAAAGCCTTTAAAGTCGAAGTTGGTTGAAATAAAACTCTTTTTATCGATTTATTCGATTCGAGAGACATCAATAGCTCTTAGTTAATCAGGATCGTAAAAGGTAATAAAATCATATGAAAATAATGCTATAAGGTCACATAGTATTATATATAATAATAATAGATAAAGTTTATGTGAATTTAATAGTTTAAACAGTGCCACGCTCCTGAAATGTTTATTTGAATAAACACACAATTTCTTCAGGTTTCACCACTATTGGCTAAACCATTTCGAAATAATTTTTTTTTCTTAAACATTTCTCGGTAAACATTTCATTATATTGTATATCCGAACAAATATTTGCTATAAATTGTTTTTTTTTTTTAATTTATAGATATGAAAAATTCCAAAGAAAAGCTTCTCATGATTTTCTACTCTTTCCAATGCATATCTACGTCGCGTGACCTTTTAAAGACTGAGATTGATTTCTAGTTTTTTTTATCTCTTAAATTTTTCTACACCATGTCTAACAGAATTGTGTGTGTATTCAAGTATTTCCTGTAGTTGTGCAACCCAACGGGAAAATCGATAGCTTTATGATGAATTCTGGATGACTTCTTTTGGGTAAAGAAGGCTTGGTGCATCATATGCAGCTGAATAACAAACATTCACTTTTATTTTTACATCACTTTTATTTCGTTTCAAAAATCATATGGAAATTTCAATCTAGTTTCAAAATTCAAAATCGGGCGTTTTCTGAGTTTAAGCAACTAGTCCGTGAGGTAGCGTTGCATTTTTCAATTTCATTTCCACTCCCGCTTAATTTTCTTTGCAATTCATAGTTTAAGTAAGGCTGATAATGGAAAAAAGCGTCACTCGCCCGAATCGTAGCGAGTCTGGTTGTGGGAGGCCGATGAAAAAAAAGTTTCGTCTAATAACTTGGAAAGTAAGCCACAAGTAGAAAATTATGTTAAGACCAATGTTGTAGAGCAGATGAAGAAACATCGATTTCCTGCCCGAAAAATTGCGATATGACGAGATTTGACCCACTTTTCATAGCCTTAAAATTTTTTATGATCATCGACATTATCGAAAAAAAAGGTTTGTATTAAAAGTTTTAATTTAACATAACGCGCTCAGATCTCAAAACCATATTTTTCGCCAAAAATAACTATTTTTGCTTAAAATTATAGTATTTATTGGAAACTTTAAAACGATGAAAGGTGGGTCAAATCCTATCGTATGAAGATTTTTCCGACATGAAATCGATGTGTTTTCATCCGATCTAAAAAATTGATCTTAACATAATTTTCTACTTGTGGCTTAATTTCCGAGCTATTGAGCAAAAACTTTTTTCATCGGCGACTGACGCTTATTTTCATTATCAGCCTTACTTACTTACTTATGCAACGCTGCCTTTCAGACTATACGTTGAGATTTGACTGAAACACTCGAAGCTGAGTGACCTAATTGTTATAACTTCAATTTGTATCGCAGCATTAATTTCCCGTTGGGATGCATCTGCCACTTTTGTTGTTGTTGTTCGCTTATTCAGTGTACATTTATGGAAGCACATAAAAAAATCAGGAAACTGCAACACAAAACAGAACTATTCGTTTATAAAGTGGAAATTGTGTAAAAGTAATAAAGAGCAAAATAGAAAAAAAAAAAAATCAAAACTTGTCATGTTTATGTCTCGCAGGCTTCGTTGCATTTGGCCTTCCATGCACTTGTAACACATCCTGTCAGCAGCGAAACCTTTGTACGGTGGGAATTAAGTAAACAAAGTGCTATAATAATAACAATATAAAAAATATATAAAATATGTTACATGGTTTTTTATTATCAACTACATAACTTTGTATGTAAGTAAATATTTTTGAAAAAAACTCAAGCATTATATTTTATCGTAAATATCGACTGAAGGCCAATGATTAGCTATAGACTTCACGGAAACTTACATAAAAACAATTTATTTTGCAGTTAACAGTAGATCTGTAAACAAAACTTAAACCTAAATCTTTTTAGAAATATATAGTACCTCTCCTTTCACTCTTCGTACAAGTCTGCTAGATGAGCGGCTTTTCTTCCTGAAACGTTGGGACTATTCTTCAACATGGTTACGACTTTCTTTGCGTTATTATGGTCACCACCTTTTTCCCAGCGTGATTCCTGCTTTTGATTTATGTTAACGTCTGTTTTAAAATTTTCTATTACCCGGGATACCGAATTTATGCTAACTTTAGCATCCCTTGCAATCCTTTTTAAGGTATATTGCGGGCTGTTTAAAAAATGTTTATAATTTTTTCACGCACTTCTATTTCATTGCTCATGTCTTCGCAAAATAATAGATGAGTAATGCAAAGTGATATGAAATATTATTTGACATGATTGTCTAAGCTAACCTGATAGTTTTAATTGTTCTTTTATGAAAGAAATTATAAACAAAAACGTGTGCACTAATTGCTAATGACGCACTCCTTAGTGCTACTTATTACTGCAACGCTTTCACTCTGTGTACTTTGCGCATACAAACGCTTAGGATTCGATTTTACTCTGCATGCAGCCTTAGTGACAGACTACCTAACAATCTAATAGTGTTATTCACAGAGGCCTCGCACATTCATCTCAGCCCAGCATAAATTTTTATTCGCTTAAGAGTTGTGCTTTGATCGCCATGACGATAATTTTGATCACGCTTATGTGCTGATATCAAGTGAGTGAGTTTGTTTGATCGTTTCTTTTTTAAATTGGTGCTAACGGAGTTGTTGGTGCCCGGGAATAAAAAAAACTTCAAAGATAATTTTTGATGATTAAGTTAAACTCCACCTTGTTTATTTTTAATGATTACTAAGGACTGAGTTTGTTTGTTTGTTTCAGATACGTTTCAGATAACTTTCATTTTCAATTCATAAAGCTTTCCGCTTTTTGCTTTCATTTGAAACGTTACAGAAAAATTTTATTATGTGCTGCTGAAACGCTAAAGAAACGTTATATTGTCAATTGTCAATTGCACAGAATTTATACTTGAACACATCATCAAAGCGACAGCCTGATATATAATTCTGGAATCCTTCAGAAAGACTTCAGAATAATTACATATAAAACACTTCGTTCACAATGTGTCAGAAACATTTAATTTGAAAGGTTCAGGATACGTTGAATTTGAAACTTTTCAGAATCCCTTCAAAATGATGGTGTATGAGTTAGATAATTCGAAACGTGCACTCGAAACGATTGGAAAGGCTAAAAGTTAAATGTGGATAAGACCAGGGAATATGAATTAACAAAAAAACCAAAACATGAGCAGTGGAATAAAACATGCAAAAATTAAAAAAATTTTGATGATTAAAAAATTGCAAAGAAAAATAAAAAGGAAGAGGATATGCAAATGTGTAAATAAAATGAAATCAAGCAAAAAATAAACAGAGCCAACAAATTCTATTTTATTTTTTTGTATTTCGAATGCATTTTTGTAAAAACATGTAACTATATTCATATTTGCTGAATATGCAATGAGCGTGTGTAAGTGTTGGTGCATTAGTGTAAGTGTAATTCTCCGCATAGACGGAGGCAGAGTAGCGCGCATTGGGGGTGCATTCCGAAGAAGAGATGCACTCATATGACAAACATATGTTGGAACTAGAGGTCTATAATTTTTTTTTGCTTATAGCTTTTGATTGGCGAATGATTTACCATTAATTGGTTCGACATAAATCGAACCATATCTGAAAAAAGTCTTTCAAAACGCTAATTCATATTTTATGTTCTAATGAAATTTTTCATGGCAATGATAAGAAATTTTTTTTAGAATCTAATTCTTTTTAACATAAGCTTTAAAAAATTGTAGCGCAACAATAGTTCGAGCTATGCCGAAATCATCTACTTATGTTAAATCGTCAATAAATCAAATCAAACCCACTAAAGAAGAAACTAGCAAAATCGAAAGTCTAAGGGTTCAACTCCATTCGATTTGGCGAACAATGCTTCATATAGAGTTTGAAGTCAATTCGTTCGACTCCCTTCTTCGACGCCTTTTCTCATTTTGGTATGATGTCATACAAAAAAATATTTCAGTTACTCACTGAATATTACATTAAAATTGCAGATTTTTTGTTTTGTATATTTTTGTTTCTCGCGTTTTACTTACCTTATATTTATTTAAAGGTGAGGGAAGAACTTAATAAATGGTTTTAACCGCAAAGTTTACGTAAAAAAAATTTTATACCACTGGATTTTTCACATAATGCAGGGTAAACTTCATGAAGGTGGAATAAAAGCTGAATAGAATAGAAATTGAGTAGAATAGAATAAATGGACATATCACATACTTGGTGCTTGGAA
Organism: Meiosimyza platycephala; assembly: GCA_963662105.1. Lineage (NCBI taxonomy): Eukaryota > Metazoa > Arthropoda > Insecta > Diptera > Lauxaniidae > Meiosimyza > Meiosimyza platycephala. Next base: position 76,458,069 of record OY759211.1, on the reverse strand, counting down.
AGAAACCGTCAAGTGCCTAGGTTTCCTAAAAAGTTACATACATTTTTCACTTCAGCCAGGGTTGCCAAGTTGAAAATGAGTAATTAGTGACCATCCAAGAAGACAAAAAAATTTGTTAAAATGCCAAAAAATTTTTCGCAAATAATTTATGACCTTTTTTTCAGAATAATATTAAGTAACACTGTGGAACATAACTTTTTTGCAAAAGTCTACTCGGATCTGACGCTGCGGGTGAAAATATAGGCCAAAACAAGAAACCATTTGGCTCAGTTTGTTCAAGTTGGCACAAATTTTCGAGAAATGGACATTTGAATTTTGCACCTCGATTCATGTGGTTTTTTCGATATATTTCGTAAGCAAACTGAGCTTTAATGCTTCTGGTGCTGGGGTTTTGTTCGTCTCTTCAATATCTATAACTTTCACCAACAAATCAGACCTTTTGGATGCATTTTCGGCAAGTTAGAGCACAAAATTCCAAAAATAAGTAAAATTTTTTCGGTAAGAAAGGGTTAATGTCAAAAATTTTTGTTTAAATGTTGTATCATCTTAAAGGGGATAAATTGAGCTTTATAAATATTTTAATAAGACTGTAGAGTAATAACGAATTTTTTTGGAAAAATAACGATTTTTTGAAAACAAATCGGTTCGAATTCCAGAAAAGTCGTAGTATCCCAAAAAGTACCATCCGGAGTTATAGATATTGAAGAGACGAACAAAACCCCAGCACAAGATGCAATAAAGCTCAGTTTGCTTACGAGATATATCGAAAAAACCACATATATCGAGGTGCAAAATTCAAATGTCCATTTCTCGAAAATTTGAGCCAACTTGAACAAACTGAGCCAAATGGTTTCTTGTTTTGGGCCTATATTTTCACCCCGCAGCGTCAGATCCGAGTAGACTTTTGAAAAAAAAATTTTGTTCCACAGTGTAGTGCTTTATTTTTGAGGAGAAATGTATGACCTTTTTTTATTAAAAATATTTCTATCTCCAATTAACGGCTTTCTACGCGGCCTACGGCTTTGCCATTCAATTAACGGCCACTTGGCAACCCTGACGTCAACTGATTTTTGCTATATAAATTTCGAATGAGCTATTCCAAGCTCTCTTAAATCTTTTTTGTTGACCAGCTTAATATTTTATTTTAGGCGACATCCCTGCGCGTTAGTCATTTGGAAAATTAAAGAAACTTAGTATTACATTTAAAACTTTATCGAACTCGATAGCCTGCATTTGCGTTATTTACCCTATAGTGTTTTTGTTTTTGATTTAGTAGTTCTCTATTTTATTTTTGCTATTGCTATAAATATTATTTTATTTATTTTTCCGCTGTTTGCATTTATGAGGAACTGGATTTTTTTTTCATCCTTTTGATGTTATTTATTTATGCATTCAACTACCTTGAAAGCATCACAGCATATTACGATTTTTTTACATGCGCCAAGGTGGGCAGTCGGACAACCAGGTATGCAAATTGTTGTTTTTAAAATTTAATGTCCGCTGCAATATATTTTCAATATTAGAAAGAAAAAAAAACACACACAATGACCATGATAAACCTCATAGTAGAAAGTTTCTATAAAGGTCAAAAAGGAAATTTTATAAATAATTCTGAATAATTGAATTTCAATAAATATTCTAACTACTTTAGACGAAATCATGTAAATAGTAATAGTAGTGATAAAATAGTACAATTCAATAAAACGCAACAAAATTTCACGCATATGCCAGGAATTATACGTACAAGCTCTGTGCAAGAATTAGGTGAATTTAAAGCAGAGAATATAGCATTTCCGAATCAAGCAAAATCTTTAGAACGCTTTAAAGAAAAAGTTATTTGGGGTAATACAACCAAACTTCATACGTATATTTAGAATAGTTTCAGATAGTACTTGGTAAAAAATTGGGAAGACTATGAGAGGGAAATAGTGCCCTCTCAATAATAATTTAAGACTTTTCCACACACTTCTACTGTCAATTCTGTGTTGGGTTTTTAATTTTTTGGTGAGTGCAACAAACGCTCTTAACAGCCTGAGCTGTATCGACAATTTGCCCAACTTTGAATTTACATATGAAAATTTGCTGTTTAGCTCTTTTTAAAGCTTCAATAAGGATAAGTTAAATTCAAAATCGTATCATTGCCACTTTTTAAGACATATCTTAAAAACACGGATTGTTTTAAACATAAATATGGTATATCGAAAACTTCATAGAAAATGAAAAAAAAAAAATAATAAAAAGTTTTAGAAATATATGTATGTTCCAAGGACTTTCGTATTTTAGAGAAAGGAAAAACTTATGAACAGCTCATTTGTGGAACCAACATGATGATAAGTGCTGAGGAAGGTTCAAAACATCATGGTGCTGAATGATAGAAAGCAAAAATCAAAACGAATTGAAACATTAAACCAGGGATTGAAAGAGCTATAAAAACTTTGTTCAGTCCCTATGTTCCTAGTGGTCTTATATATGTGGGACGTTTCACGTCAAGCGGATCACCATCGCGGCCAAAAATTGGCTGGACCGATCAAAACGTATGAGGTCTTAAAATGTTTGTCTCACGATAATCTTCTAAAAGCCGTGTGGCCCGTTCAGCAATAGAAGCTTGTAAAAATAAAAATTCACAACCGATTGGGCCGTTTCTTGGCTCAAATTAGCTCCAAAAAGCTTTCGTGGTAGGTTGACAGAATCCAAAATGGCGGATCCAATATGGCGGTCAAATATTCAATATGGTGGCCAAATTTTTGAAAGTCAACCGATTTTCATTAAATTTGGTATACGGGGGTCTTAGGGTCACTGATCACGAATCTGAGGTCAGATTTGACAAAATCAAAATGGCTGATCCAAGATGGCGGACGTATGTTTTAAAAATCAACCGATTTGTACCGAATTAGTTATACGGGAGTTTTTGAGGTCGCCGATTACGAATCTGAAGCTATTTTTCAAAAATTTTCAAAATCAAAATGGTGGATTCAATATGGCGGACGTATTGTTTAAAAATCAACCGATTAGCACACAATTTGGTATACGGGGTTTTCTTTGGTCGGCTTAGAAGATTTTCGTGTGACGAACATTTTAAGACCTCGTACGTTTTGATCGGTCCAGCCAATTTTTGGCCGCGAAGGTGATCCGCTTGACGTGAAACGTTCCATATATATGTATATATTTTTAGCATTTTTCTAAGACTTTCCAAAATCTTTGGAAATTTGTGAAAACGGGGTTCTTGCTTCCCTTTAGCTTTTTAACTCTATAAATAATGATTAAGTTTTACTTAGAATTAAGGTTGCTAATCTGATTCTGAAGCATTTTTTCGAATTCTGGCTATTCTAAAATAACTACAGAATGCAATATATAATTCTTAATTTGTCAAAGAAGTTTTCCCGAAGACAGAGTGTCTATATGGTGAATTTCTCGAACTGTTCTATTCTATCCAAATATTTCAGACTAATTTTTAATATGAGAAATTTTTTAAAGAATTTTTTAATGTTAGAAAATAACAATCCTACAGCTGCTTGAAAATCGCCCATAATCGAAAAAAAAACTTTAGACAGGAATTAAGTAAAAATATTGGAAAGCTCGCAGAAGTACAAAAGACAAATCCCAATAACTAAAATTTGGTAAATTTTCGAAAAATACTAAAGTCTCTTAAGTAAAGCCATTTTTCTCCAATTTCATTCGAAGGCCTGAAATGAAATTAGGAGCTCTGATTATAATCGTACATTAGTATGTGTGTATCTTTTACAGGATTGTTTAAGAACACACCATAAATCAAAAATTCAAAAGGATATTATGTGTAGAACTAACCATATCCTTAAACTTATGTTTGTAGTTTTAGTAAGGTAAAAGTTAAATCAATTTAAAGTTTACAATCAATTGATGTTTATCAACAAAACACGTTGGCATATGTAAACAACACTTGCTAAAAAGGGTACACACACACAATAGCATGGTTGCATACAAAAGCTATATATGTATGTGTGGGAAAATATACATAGGTAGGAATCATTCTTTTGGGTATCAAACAAATTCAAAAAAAATTGCAATTCCAAGAAATTGGAATTAGGAATACATTAAAGTTTTTAATTTTTCTATATCATTCGGGTGAAGAATTCTATAGTTAAATGCGTTTAATTTTCTCTTTGAATTTCATGTAGTGTGATATGTCCTTTGATGTTATTATTTCTGAATATAAATGGTGCATCATTAGCAATCGGTCTATGAACTTCAAACAATGAATCCATATATATCTTATTTAAGGAGGGTGTCTGAGGATGATAGCAAATCCGAGCCTATGGCGAAAATATGCAGTATGAAGGTATATTACAACTTTTTCTTAAAAAATTTTACTGAGAAAAGATACAAAGGAACTAATATTGTTGGTTGATTTTGAGCCATCAGTTGCATTTGAAGTATTCATTTACATATAGATACAGTGCAGTCGCGGTAACGTGAACTAATTAAAACCAAGATTGTTCACTGTAGCGAAATAGTTCACGTTAGCGAATATGAAAATTTAAACCAAAAGTTATGCAGCGCAGTCGCTGCAACGTATTTTGCATCAAATTTTTATTCTTCATATCATTTGTAGCACCAAAAACTTCAAAAGAAACAAAGAACTTCTTCACAAACTACAATATAAAAAAATGAAAATAAAAATACATAAACAACCTTATTTATTTATCTTGCTACAAGGTTGTCAATGCAAAATTTATTTTGTTCACGTTACCGCGTTGTTCACGTTAGACCGTGGTCACGTTACCGCGACTGCACTGTATATGTAACTTAACATCTAGCGAAATGTTTTCGAATGTAGGTTGGATTTAGTAAAACACTGTGGTCGTTGGTCGGAGAAAGGGTAAAGGTTCATGATAGCTCGAAGGGTTATCTATTCGATTAGGAGGAAAAGTTCGATTGTCAAGTTTATAACTATTAGTTATGGTTCTGCAAATAAAAGCTTTCACTTTATTGGGACTATATAATTTTTGGTGTTTGATTATGATGTTTTGCAGAGGGCTGTTGTTACTTCTTAACATAGATTTGTGATAGTTGAGAGCTTCCTTTGATGTTCGGTAAAGAAAAGATATGTTACAAAAAGTTAGTTGTTAATGAAAATTGACCCATGGCCATGGCATGAAACATGGCAACCCATATTTGGGACAAGATTCAAGGAACCCGGTTCGAATCCCATTCGAAATGAAAATTTTTTTTTTAAATCTTAATAAAAACGAGTATTAAATTTTAATACAAAAAAGTATTAAAAATTAATTTTAATATTTAGGCAAAAAAATACCAAAGTATTAAAATTTAATCCAAAATTTCTAACCGTGAAGCTTTGAATTAACGAGAATCGTTTTAGTTATTTTCAATCAGATTTCTGGTTGAAATAACCATATTTTAACTCGACGCCAAAACATAACGTCTTCTAGTTGAATTAACCAGGTTCTAGTTGATTTTTTTCTCAGTGTATTATTTGGCATAGATTTTAAGTTGTAGTACTATATAATTTCAATTAAAATAACGAAATTGGCTAAAATTCGGGCATAATTTGTCGGTACTAAGAAAGGTTGGCCAGATTAAAAAAGGAGGCTCGTGGTGTATAAAAACTTTAGAGATAAAAACGCTACCCACAGCTATTTTAAGTTCATGTGAGTGTATATAATTTATAGTCAAAATTCACAAACAATTAAGGTAACAATTAGACTTAGCTTTATTTATAGATGCTTAGTTTTTATTTATACCTACCCGTGTGTAAAGAGAGAATCATATGAGAAACAGAAGAAAAATAATTTAGCAAACTTTTTGTGTCTTTAATTTAGTGCTGCTGACATTAAAGCGTGTGTATTGTTAGTCACTAAGAATACGTTTCCCGCTGTGACAATAGTTACATATACAATTGCACGTGCATGCATATATGTATACATACAATGACAACTATTCACTTTTATTTTTCACAAAAAGTGAACAACAATTGATTAAATCCACAGTCAATAACAAAAACAACTAGAGAAGCAGTCACTAGCAGTAGCAGGAGCAGCATCAGCAGCAGCAGCAGAAGCAGCAGCATTTCATTGCATTACAACGCAAAACTGTTTCATCTAAGAGTTGCTTTGTATGCGGATGTGTAATAGTCAAGGTCAATGTAATGTTTTCATGTGCACAAGTTAATGTATGTCTGTGTGTCTGTGTGTGTATGTGTGTAACTGTTTTCCTTGTTTTTATTATTTTTTTTTTTGACTGTGAGACAGGCTCATGCTGTTGTGTAGGTGGTAGGTAGCCTAGGGTTTTGATAGGCAAATTTTGTGGGCGTTAGGTATTGGCTGTTGTTGTTGTTGTATTTGTTGTTTATTTTGCTTTTAACCACAATATCGAAACTGCATTTTAACGTAAAAATTAAGTAAACAAATTCTTTAAATTTTCCTGCATATTACTCGGTTTTATGATTTTCTTTGGTTGAAAGTTTATTAATTAGAACACAGCCAAAATATAAAAGACTTTTTAGAACTCATAAGATTTGCTGTAGATTTCTTAAAATTGTTCAAATAGTTCTATAAAGTTTTGCGAAAATTCCTTGTTAAAATTAAAATTATTAAAAAATTATCAAAATTTCATACGAACTTTAGAGTGGAACTTGGCAAGACTCCGCGAAGCGATCAAACTCATAGGATATAATAAACTTTTGACAGAGACAGAGCAGCAGTATATGCAGGAAGTGAAAATATAAAAAAAACAGGAAAAAATCCTATAAAACAGCGATGGGCACGTAGTGGCACTTTCCGCCCTCATGGCCTGGAACCGTTATTCAACGCACAAGCAACCAAAAAACAATTCACAGAATTTCAATGCTATCAACGCACAGCGTTGGCTTTTAAAAAAAATACAAAGGCATTAGCGAGGGTGCCGCATTCTGTCTCGACAATTTGGTTTTTTTTTTGGTGCTGTTGGCAAATTTGGAGTGAATGCAAAAAAATTTTAAAATTTAATTTTTTGTTGCTTGATTTCGTTGTTGCGCCCTTTTGCTAGATTTCCATGCCCACCGCTGCTATAAAACATAAAATTAAAATGTCATAGATTATGAACATTAGCACGTGGAACTTTGTCCAACATATTAACATTTCTTTTATACCATAAACATCAGATCATACAGCAGAAATTTGTTGCTTAAACTTTAGGGTATCCACAAGGTGTCACAATATGTCGTCACTAGAGCATAAAATAACTTTCAAATTAGTTTACTAATTGACGACGTTATTACGACATCATAATTTGCAAAAATATAACTCTTTTGTCTTTCTTTAAAACTATTACCTAACTTAGAATTCATTGCGGTCGTAAGTGCCATCAGGACATGACGTTTCTGGCAGAAACTGGTAGTTTTTTTGATTCCTTAACAGCTTTGTAGTTAAAATATATGGTAATCGCATGATCGTTCAGAAACTTGAGGGTCAAATTGCTTTTTGTCCAATACATAATTTCAAAACCAATCCATTTTTCTCGAAAGTGCAAAATTCATTGCTTAGTAGATCAACTTGAAAATTGTTTTTTAAGCGCCAAATGTTCATCGTATGTACATACGTCACTGGCAAAATTTTAGGTAATTTTCAGGCGAAAAATTTAAAAGCAAAAAAAGAGTAATATAAAAGAATATTGTGGCAAAGAATAATTCTATCATAAATAAAATAATTGGGGATCAAAATAGTCACAGAAATTTTAGTCAAGCCCTACGCTCCTAATGGAGTTTTAAGACATTAGCAGTAGTAGTATGAGACTTTGTTCCTCTAAAAAATAATCATTTTGCTTATGAAGACGTAATTAATGGCTTACTAAAAGATTTAATGCCTAGGCAACTATAATTTACTGACACTAGGATATAGATTTCTGTTCAATATTCGTTTGTAGCTTAGTGCAACCTTTGTATTTTGAATTATCAATGTGTATTCCTTTTGCTCTGGATGTTCTAAGAGACTCCCAAACAAAACAAAAAAGCCTCCACCGTACTTAGTACTTTCAAAAATAAATAAAGAAAAACGACTATGTAGAGATAACAAAGTAAATATGCTATGGTGAAATCACAGAAAAAAATAGAAAATAATAAATCAAAAATTAAATAAAAGAATTATGCAAGATGCGGTAAAACACGCTGCAGGCTTCACCATTGATTTAGGGAGTTTAACAAAAACTGAGAAACAGCAACTGGGAAGGAAGAATCAACATCATTCATAATTCTATGAATGCACTAGACATTTTTTTTAATTGTGGTTGCCTGGCATTGAATCTTCCCGTTAAACAAAAGAAACCAAATATTTTGCAAACTATCAAAAACTAAAATAATAATATTTTTGTACAAAAATGATACATGAGATATTCCGTTTCAAAAAATTTTTAATTCAAATTTTAAAATAGTCATACCTTTTTAAAAAACAATTTTTTATGAAATATGTATATGTATGTTTTAAATTCAGCTAGTTATGTACCTAAATTAAAAAAACGTCAAAAAATATTGAAAAAATTTAAAAATGTTGAAGAATTCGAAAATGTAAAAAGGTCAAGTAAAGGGATCAGAATGAAATTATGAAAATTTTATTTCCAAAAAATAACAATTTTCTCCTATGTACCTACCTTTAAATTTGAAGCAAAACACCAAATATCTTGTAATTTTTATGATTTGCAAGAAAATAGAACAACACTAAGGCAAATAGTGTGGGAAAGTGAAATTATGGTAACGAAATCAGAATTTGTACTTAAAAAACAATTACACTGGAAAAAAATCGTTGAAATTCAAAAAATATTAAACCAGTCGAAAAATGTTAGGAAGGTCAAAAAAGGTTGAAGAAACATAAAAAAGTCGAAAAATATGAAAATATGAAAATAGTGGAAAAGTTTTGAAATATTTGACAAGTGTTGTAAAGTCAAAAAATGTTGATAGACTCAAAAGTATTGAAAATGGTGAATAACCTGATATACCAGATAAAGCGGCACACATGTGACCCATGTGAAAAGTTTACGTTGGCACAACAAAGTCAAAGCCAAGTACAAGCATTTCAACACACAAATTCAAAAAATAGCTCCTGCAGCCCAATGTTTAGAAAAAAGACATACTTCTGACTTAGTGCAAAAATACTACATATGCTAGTAAAAAAATTATATATAGACGCAACGGTATGCAATAGAATCTTACTTATGCATCTCTTTACTATATATGTATATGTGTATTTATCAGAGTTGTGCATGAGTGAACTCAAAATGATCACAATATAAACTTGCAAATGCAATAAGTTTCGAGTGCTTGGTGTTTCGATTTGATTTGTTCTTTTTGTGCACAAAATCTCGATTGACTCGCAACGAGTGGCTTGATGGTCATTTCGAGAGCACTGATGCAGACCTCTAACATGTATGTAGCAAGTTTCATTCATTTGCGTCAAATAGTTGATGAGATTTGATGAACTTAATTCCTTTCTTATATCGAAGGGCGTGGCATTGTTCATTTTTTTCAAACCAAACTATGCTAAGGGGACGTCCATTAATTACGTGAGTCGAAATAGAGGGGAGGGGGTCCGGAAAAATCTCTCCAAATCTCACCAAGTGGGAGGAGGGGGTCAAGGAAAACCTCACGTCAACTTCTTAATGCATAGAATTTACATTAAATATTAGAATTTAAATCTCACGGGAGGGAGGGGAGGGGGAGGGTACGAATTTTCAAAAAAACGTCCCCTAAGAACCTTTTACAAACTATAGGAAACATATGTATAAAATCTTATCTTGTTATTTCTTTGGCTCCCCTGAAGATGACTTTAAAATTATGTCGAAATATTGGGAACAAAAATGAAATACTCAACCAACTTAAGCTTTTGTTTTATTCTACGGCCAAAACCAAAACAAACCCAACTAAAGCTGAATAACGTTAAAAAATTCGAAGAACATTGAAAAATGTTGAAAAATATGGATATGTAATATCAAACAAATAGAAAAAGTAAAAAGAAAAAAAGATAGAAAAAGTCAAATTATATCGAAATAAGTCGAGAATTAACTCTAGCCTTAAGGTTTCCAAGTAATATTCTGATTAGATACATAAATTCTAAATGTGCTTCTAGAACTGAAACAGTTTTAGAAGCGCTGTAGTGTACACTACTATTTAGAGGTGAGATAGCTTAAGGGTGCTATTTGGGCTAGTACGCCACATGACGGTTAATATTTACTTAATGTTCAACCAATTCACTTTAGTATTATTTTTCTTAAACCCGTCCTATATCAAAGATTTGATGAGTTGCACTATTTTTCGGTTACGTGAGATGTTCTTTTGAAAATTCTCACCCCCCCGCCCCCCTCTCCTTGGTGAGATCTGGCGGGACCACCTCCCTCCCTCCCGTGAGATTTACCTTATAATTAACTGCTATAATAATGTAAATTTTTTGCATTAAACCTTTAACATGAGGTTTTTCTTGACCCCCTCCTCCCCTTGGTAAGGTTTAGTGAGGTCTTTCTGGACCCCCTCCCCCTCTATTTTGACTCACGTAATTAATACACGGCCCCTTAGTAGTATTATCAAAGGTTATCTACCCTTTAAAATTAAATATTACACATACGCCCTGTTAACTAAAAAAGATTACAGAAAAAAGTGTATTCAATAGCGAAAGAGAGAACATATTTGCATTGCCTTTTAGCTATTTAAAAATCACCATGAAAAAATATTTCTAGCATTTTTTAGGCACAAGCAAAATATGTACTCACAACAAATGAATTTTCACCGCTCCCTATTAATGAAATAAATAGCACTCATACGCCTACGTGCACAAAGTATGAATAATAAATATTTTCTAACAAAAATTACCTTTTAATTATTTAATGAACTTAGACGTTGAAGCAGACCCCTGATGTGGCTACTATTGCTGTTACCAGCACCACCACCACCACCGATGATGAAGATGATGATGATAATGACGATGTTTTGATCTCTGTTACACAGGTACAAACACACAAACAAATACTCGTATCAATTACATGCACAGTTGCCGAATCTGCTTTTCTTGCTGCTTGCTTTGGGAGTTTTTTCTGTTACTTTTTTTTTATTATATTGCATATGCACACACACATTTATTAAGAGACCGTTTGATTTATATGTACATACAAACATATGTAAAATGCTTCAATTTTTGTTGTTGTTTCTTTTTCTTTTGGTGATTTTGTTGTTTTTTACATGTTTTGTTAATATGATTAACGAGTTATTACTAAAAAACATTAAGTCGTTTTTTATTAATTCATAAAAAGTCGTATTTTAAAAAGAAAAACTGTTTTTATTTTCAAAGCTGCAGCATCTTTTACTCCGTGCAGCTCATGTTCATTTTATATAACGCATAAAAAATCATCATTATCAGGTACACTATTTTCACATTGACTTTCTGCCTATGCATAAATGTATGTGTGTTGTTATTGTTTTTGCTATTTTTGTTGCTTTTATGCAAAAAGAATTGCAAAGAAAAGAAATTTCACTGGTAAAATTTTTATTATGTAAATTATAATTTTGAAAAAATTATTGATTTTAATTTATTTAGAAAAAAAAAATTACATTTGCTATGTTATTTAGATTATTTTTATTTGCTTGCTAGGAAAATTAGTCTACAGTTTCTTAGAAATCCCTACGCGCTTATCAAAAGTTCCTTGCTTATATCGTGTGAAGAAAACTTTATACGAAACCTTTTTTCTGAGTGCGTCACAAAAATTAGTGATTTAAATTCTCTTGGAAAATATTGATTCTTCTTTAAATTGGCTTTCAAGGAAATTGAAATCGATAATATTTGCCACATCAAGAGTCTCGTAAATTTATTTCATAGAACTTTATTTTGCAAATATCAAGAAGCATGTTGTATTGGTTTTGTGCTTGTCTTATATAAATATCTTGTCAATCGAGATTAAAAATAAAAGTCCATTTATAGTCAATGTTATAAAAATTTAAGTTACATGAAATAATTTTAGAAAAAGTTAAATGCTTTTGGATAACAATAAAGCAGCACAAACAGATTTTTTCTGCCATTTTTCTCGCAATGGAAAGAAAAAAAAAATTTCCAGACTTAAAATGTCTTCTGTTTGACATGGAAATAAGCCCCTTTGAAAAGTCAATTCTCAAATATTCTTTTTGTTCTGATCAACTATCTGAAACAATATATTCTTTAACAAATATCTCAAAAACTAATCATTGAAACTACACCATTTAATGTATATCGTCAGCGTATGCAATGACTTTGACATCTTATGATTTTTAGCAAATCATTCAAACGGATGATTGAAAGTTAAAGCAAAATGACTCTAATCTGAGTTGGTCCCCCTTCAAACTGATCTATAAATAGTGCTATTCATCAGTTTGTATCGAACTACTCGGTTTTCCAAAGATGTAACTTCTGACGCTTTATTCTATGCTAGGAAAAATTATTTAAAACGAATATATTCTCAAATAAAATTAAGCGTCTCGTGTTTTTTCCTTTAATAAAATCATGTTTTTCAGTATATAAAGTATTGACTTTCGGTCTAGCAACCACTTTCAAGTTATCAACAGAAACGACGACAGGCTGATAGGTCTGTAGCTTATAACTGTCAAGTGGCTTGATTTTCATGCTTTTGGAATAAACTTAACTCGGAGTTTATTCCACTCATACTGCTGGTATCTTAAAATGAACACAGCAGTTGTTTTTACCAAACTTCTTTGAGAAGTATTCCGTGGCATTAAAAAATTTTTTCTCAATATTTCGTTGTCCGAATTTCTAGTAATTATAATTTAAAATTATTTATTATATATTTGCTGTAATATTGGAAATTCTTTATTGATATTCCGAGGAAATTTTTCTTGTTTTTCAATGTAATATGGGGAAAAAATTTCGGAGCCGAAGAGATCCTATGATCTTGAATTCATTACGGGAAAGAAATTGTTGCACCACAATTAATTTTTTCCGGAATATGAATTCAAAAATTTTCGGAACTAGAGATGACTAACTCAAGAATTTTTTTTTCTTTTACAAATAACTTTTTGACTTCATATGCAACTATCAGTTCTTCAGCTCACTTTTTAAGAGTTAATGATGTGATTAAAATTACGCCATCAAGAAGCTATAAGCTTTACATAGATAGCATAAACTTAAAATAAAAAATATAAAAATTTTACATGACTTATTATTGTCTTGGCCACTCTAAGAAATTTTCTATTTCTATTTAAATTTATTTTCTAAGACTTCGAGGCAGCATTCTTAAAAGTTGTGAAGTGAAGGAGCAGTGTATACTTTTTTTTTTTTAATAGTAGGCGGTGCTATGCCTCTAAAAATAAAAATCGCTTCCATGGCTAAACTAATGGACTGATTTTGATGAAATTTAATGTGGAGATAGATTGAACCCTAAGAAAGGTTACTATAAAGTTAAGTTTGGCTCAACTGAATGAAAAACATTCCAGAGAAGATTAAGAACAAGGAGTTCCTGGAAATCGTTTCATCTCTTTCCTTAGCGAAAACATTCCCAATTACCGTGTCAGACCACCAAGAGCCATCCGACATGATCGATGCACCAGAGCTATAAAAGCCCCCAATCAAGCATTTATTAGTTCAATTTATTCTAAAGTGTTTTTTACGTTTATTTGTATAAGAAAACTTTAAGGGGAAGCAGAAATGGGTAGATTGATAAAAAAGTTATAGATGTGTAAAATTAATGGGGTTTGGTAATAACGTTCAACATTTAGTAGCGCCTTGGTGGATTGGAAATAGCCAAATTCCGTAAGGAATTCAATTTTGTATGCGGAACCCCTTAAGGGGTTGAGATATGGGGTTAGTATATTCTAAAGAAATGTTGGGAAGAATAAATTAAGGGGGAGGGGGGGTTGAGCATATACTTGAACCTTCTAGGGCTACCCTGGTAGCATTGGGAACGTTGGAAGTACATTTCATAAAAACACCACTTTTGTATGGAAACCCCCTAAAGGGGTAGAGAGAGGGGATAAGTGTATTTGAAAAAAATGTTGAGCATGCAATATTATTGAGGGTCGGTCATACAACCTATCGCTCTATGGGCTACTCCTGAGCTGCTGTGGGCTAATTTGTATGAAAATCTCCAAATTTTTAAATTTTGACTTTGATGAGACGCCATTTACCCCCCTCCCATCCCCTTCATTTTTGGCTCACGCATTTTTTTTATCAAACCTCATAATATAAATGGTCCCAGCGTATCGAAATCGAAAAATCCTTCACTATTCCATAGCTAATGTACATATTATATTAAAAATTCATTTTTTTAACCACTTCGAGGAAACACGTTTTTTTGATCTCTTGAGAAAAGTAGAAAATAAAGTTTTTTTGAGTAAGTAGATAACTTGATAACGATTTCTAGTTACCTGTAATCAGTAGCGTTCCTTAAATATTTTTTTCCCGGGCGAAGCAAAATCTGCCGCCCCCTCTTCTACTGCGTTTTGGAAATAAGTTCTTATTTTATTTTACTATACATATCGCTCCTTGCGTGCATAACTCAAACAATTTTTTTCTTTGAGTTAACTATGCAAAAATATCCAACATTTCATGTTTTATTTTGTGTGAAAAAATTTAAAAAAGTGATCTAATGAACTTGCCTAGTGAGAAGAGTTTATGTAAACACACTTTTTTGAATTTTCATATAAAAAATAATTTATTTAAAACTTTAAATGCATTTTTCTCCAACTTTAGGTTTTTTGAGTTATGCCGCTCTTGCACGCAAGGAGCAATATGAAGTGAATTCAGTGTAAAATAGTGATGGCATTTGGATTTTTTCGGAAATGCTGTAGGTATTTGTGATCTTTAAAAAAAAAAGAAAGCAAAAAAATCACCGCATTTTGCGTTTTCTTTATTCCTTTTTCGTCCATACTCTGATTAAAATTAAATAATTTTTTTTCATATTCTAATCAGCACAAATTCTTAACATTTGTTACCAAAATTTAATAGATTTTTCCGCCTCACAAGAAATTCGCGCCCCCGGAGGGATGACCCACTTTGTCCCCCGCCACCTAACTACGCCAGTGTCCGCCTGATGGAATCAAAAATAGCGCAATTCTAATTTTGATTCCTTGAATTGAATCGAAAATTACGAATTCCTTTTGTCATGAAATCGAAATGTCAATTTTAGATACGAATTCCTTGGAATTGAAAAGGAAAAGTGAACAGCTCTGGCATATCATGACGTATGATAATATTTAATTTAACGAATATGCCTTCCGCTGCTAGTGTTTCTATACTGGTTGTGAGTAAATTAATAAAAATTTAAATTTGATTAATTTGAAAAGTTGTATTTCTAGTGCTTAACTAATGCTTAAAATTGTGCAGCATTTTCTTTTTTTTCTTCAGTACATATTGATTAGTACAAAAAGTTCAGTAGTCTTTTTTCAAATCAGCACTTTTCGAAAACGTATACAAGAGAAGAAGAACAAGTAGAATTCACTCGTGCGGTACACTTGTACTCAGCTTATCTTTGTCAATTTGACTTTTTCATCCTTGCAATATCCTTGATATTGGTTGCGCTTGAATTTTTTTCTAAAGCTTAAGTTTACCAGTTAAAAAAGTTGAACTTGATCTTCAACACGATGCTTAGCAAATATTTAAACTTTTAAGAAAAAAAAAAACGTAGACAAGTTTACATAAAAAAAATTCAATTAATTTTAAAGAAAAAAATATTTTACCGATTTTTATTCATTGTTGTTATTGTTGTGCTGCCATTAGCCTTGCACTTCTTCTCTTTTAAGGCAAAACTTCTATAAATGCGCGTGTATGTGTTCGCAAAACTTACACACAAGCACAGATATCACTATACACATTGCAAACACACATGCAATTAAGTGTTATTCTCGCACACGCACACTATGATTGCATGTATCGCACAATTTGAAAAAAAAAAACGAAATTGAAAGTTCCCACATAAATCGCCAAAAAGAAAACACAGAAGAGTTCTATATGAATTCACGATTATGTACTTCAAAAAAATAAAATAAAATTCAAGAAAAATAAATCCAGCCGATTTTAGACTCCGCACAAAATTTAACACGAAAATATGAAAAACGACTGAATTTGTAGACATTGGCGAAGCAACTAAACTTTAAATTCATCTCTACATTTAGGTGAACCTGCTGCACGAATGCGTTGGTGCTGACGCTGGCGCAACGAAGTCGACTGTGCTGCAAAAAGGGTTGCCACATTTTAATGAGCGTGAACCTAATTTTTAGTTTTGTAAATTGAAAAAAAAAACATTTTTTTACTTGTAATCGGAGTTAAAATATTTCTAATCCCACCCACTTTTTGTTCATTAAGTGCTTGTGCTCTGGTTCATTTAGCTTTAGCTTCATTGTATGGGGTTTGCTAGTTTGCCTGATATCTATGTATGACTTACTAGCTTATGACCTCAACAAATTAACCGAGTCAATTTTAAAGCTACTAAAGCCCTGTGTTGTCTTGTGTCTCACAGACGAATGGATTACTCCCCTCCTTCCCTTAATATGGCTGGCTTAGATGTTTCGAAAAAACCACTTTGGAGCTGCTAGATCGTATTCAGCGACGTGTGATGAAACTAATAGGTGATGAATCAGTCAACTCCTCCATCGATTCCCTTCACCATCGGCGCAATGTAGAGTATTTGACCCTTTTCTATAGGTACTTTAACGGGAAATGCTCAGTCCGAATTTTCTCTCGCAGTACTCTGGCGTCTCATCAAGCCCATCCTTTTTATATCACGCCGGTGTTCAACAGGACATCACACTTTTGCGATAATTCTTTTTTTGGCCGCATGATTAAGTTGTGGAACAGCCTGTCTGCGTTTATCTTCCCCAGCAGTTTTGACATCGGAAAATTCAAGATAAATGTTCAACGACACTACTCCATCTTTCCCCCTTCCCTCTAACTTTTCTCCTTTTCTTAAACCAACACGGTGTATTGAATTTATAGGGGACATCCCCTGAGCATTGGCTTATGCTTTTTAAAAAAAAAAAATAGAGAATTAATGGCGCTGACCTGAGAAACTACAGAATGCATGGAAATAGTTTTCACTATACAATTCAGTTTAGTACAAAAATGTTCCTTAATATAAGTAATTTTTCCTCATACTAAGGAATTTTTCTTCACTTGGTCAGTGGATCCCAAAATTTTTCACTAAGCGGGGCACTTATAGGCTTAGTACTATGACAAAAAAAGACAATAGAGATATTTTTTTTTTTTATTTTGATGGCACAAGACACAGAAATGAAAACAACCACAATCTGAAGCTCCGTCATTTTTAAAATAACTCATACTTTGTTTCTTTTGTTTTACTTTTTTGAAACATAATATGTCAGAAACTATGGCAAATAGTGTACAAAAAACTTGTATTCCTTTTGGTTTAGAAATCATTTATCTTATAGGAAAAAAAATAGTTTATTTACATATATAATTTAAATACAAATACAAAATACAAATATGTTATTCTTCAATCAATCCTAAGAACGTGTCTGCTTTCAAATCGAAATTCCATATCCGATATCCGATACCCAGAAATGCCAGCAATTCGACCAAATTTTTATTAATGAATGAAAGAAGACGGAGAGAATATATCGCTCACTTACTACAAGACTGGCGTAACTCCAAAAACCTAAAGTGGGAGAAAAACGCATTTAAAAAAATAAGTAAGCGATATATGTAGTGTTTTCATATCGAATCCTGCCCCAGACATATATAAGTTGCTACTCAAACACACTTTCACTTAAGAAAACTTGGCCCAAAAACGAGTTTGGGACAGGATTCGACAAAGCAATCCTATAAGTTGAATTTAGGCGCTTTGATCTCTATCATTTGTTACAGATTTCATGTTGTAATTTTAGATATTTTTAATTGAAAAATAAAAAAAATGTCCCGAAATTTAAGCATTTTTGGGCATTAGGACGTGCTTTGCCCAGGCATTTTTTGTTTCAACAAAATGCTATATCTCGTAAAAGAAGACTCTTAAACAAATGGGTAAAAGTGTATCCAATCATGTTTTTCGTGAAGATACTACTTCTTCAGTTCATTAGCTTTCCGAGTATAGAAACATTTCCAAGACTGATCTCTTCTAAATTTGACAACTTCAAACAGTCTTAAATATTAACGCCTTGTCAAGACGTGTAACGCTATAGGTATTCGCTGCCAAATCGTAAAAAACACGGTGTTAAGAAATAACTGAATTTGAATATTAGGCGTGGAACTATCTCTTCAGACAAAACATTTATCTATTAGCTTGTATCACAAGGGTCAGTTTCTAAGTATCATTGCATTCGCTTACACGCTTTGCTCGCCTATTTTTGTCCAAAATATAACATTGTCATTTGATGTCATTATGCCAAGATTTATTAAAAAGAATGAATGATATTTTAAAAAGTCAATATCCCTGTAGTGTTTGACGTAAGCCTCCTCCAATTCATTCCTGAAAAAAATTAATTTCATAACTATCCGTCAAAAAAAAATGTATATACATTAAAAATTATATTATGAAGCGTTTGGCAGCCCTATCATCACTATTACTCGTTAAAATTCACATCGTCGATGCCAACGTCGTCGACGTCAACATCGTATACTATTTGTTGTAAAATTAAATTTACATCGTTTTTTCAGCTGATGCCCACAAACGACGTGCATTGCCCGCACCCGCACAGCTGTAACTACAGCTGGAATGCCTTCCTGCACCTCACACTAAACCACCGGCTTTCTCTCGTTGTCTGTTAGTGTATCTCTTACGTAGACTTTCTTCACTCAATTAAAGTTCGTTGCGTCAAGTTCGTTTCGCTTCATTTCTCTCGTTGTTCATTCATATTTTTCATTCGGTTTCTTGTCGTTCAATATGGCAGCTAAAGGATTTCCGCTTACGACATTGCCTTTTATGTTGTTGTCTCACGACGATGTGTCTGTTATGCGAACCTTGGTTCAACAGTTGAATTTGCTTTTGATTATCATTTTCAAGTACAATTTGGTTTTATAAAATTGGATGCTGTGGAAGAGAGCAACAAAAAGCTTTAATTGATAGAGATAGTGAGAAAGTGTGAGCGAAAAAGCTTTACGGCTGCATATGGCGGTTTATATGAGTAATTTGTTAGTGCGGGTGTTAGTTTTTTCGCCGTTGCTGTTGTTTTTTTTTTTGGCGATGCATAACTGATGTTGTGTTTGCAAAAGTCCTTGAAAAATTATTTACTTAATTGTTGTTGCTATGTTTTTTTCTTCCTGACTTTGTAACTTTTCATTTTGTTGGGAAAGGACCGAATATTATGTACATATGTATGTATGTATATGTGTGCGTGCGTATTAAATAAGATCGAAAATGAGCAGGCGGCGATTAAAGAAATTTTTTGCAAATTTTATTATATTTTAAAGGGAATTTTGTTCTTGCAAAATGCTCGAGGGACTTTTTAGAATTAATATAACATTGCTTACCTTCGGAGAATACATATTTGAAAAATAATATTAGAAAGCTAAGTTATGAATTTTAAATGAAGGATTTCTTGAAACAGAAAGATAAGGCCACAGCCAAAGAATATCCAAGAAGACACAGACGGTTAACTGCTGCATTCGGTGGAAGAACAACTGACCAGATGGAAGGTAAACTGCTTGATAAAGATCAATTAAATATTTAATTGAATCAAACATATATTTTGTTTCAACCAAGACTTGCCACTATGTATTTCTGATATAAAATGTTTGATACAAATCTATATATGTACATATGCAACTACAAACATACACGTATATACATATGTACATTAGGGTGGTTCAGATATATATGGGAAAAATTAAAGTTGCTCCGATCTTCGCTTCCCGCGCACCAAAAGTTTCGTATTGGTGCCAATAAGAACCACGTAAAACTTGGTCCATTTCAGAAAACATTTGATGGACCCGCGACCGTTTCGAAAACTGGAAAATGGTCCTTAATCTATCGAAAATCATTAATATCTCCCCGAAGGTACCTCGTAGAGGGATCAAATGTATGACAAGGTCCCATTATTTTTTCTCCTCCAATATTTTTGCCAAATAGTCTTATCCACTATCACCACCCCCACCTCTTCTCAGACGCCTCTGCAGGGGTAAAATGTGAAACCACTTTCTATTATATTTACTGTCCCAAACTTTTCTCTTGACACACCTACCCCCTATCACCCACCCTTTTGGGAGTCCCAATACAAAAACACAAAAAATTTCGAAAAATAGTTCATAGCTCCCCCGGAGAGACCAATAGAAGTTTTATATGTATCCTATTATATTTTCTTTTCCAATATTTTTGCCGAAAATGCCTACCCTCTATCTGCCACCCTTTTGGGGTTCCCCTACAAAAAACACAAAAAATTAAGAAAATTTCGAAAAACCTTTCATAGTTTTCCCGGAGTGACCCGTAGAGGGGTCAAATGTATTACCAGGTCCTCTCTACATTTCTTTCCGAACATACTTACCCCCTATCTCAACCCCTTTGGGGGATCCCTTTGAAAAAATGAAGAAATTTTCGAATATCAATTAATATCACTACTAGGCTGTATTAACTTCCTAATGTACATACATACGTACATATACGCCGAGACAAAACAGTTAGACCGCTTTTTAGCTGCCAGAGCATGCCACGCCTCTAACAGGAAAATACTTTTCCACGGCTAAACTAATGAACCAATTTTGATTAAATTTTGTATAAAGCTAAGTAGATTGAGCCATGAGGTAGAATATTTAAAACTTTGTACTTAGTTAGTGGGCGTGGTACCGCCCCTAATGAGGAAAACACTGTCACTGCTGAGCCGCTTAACCAATGTTGATAAAATTTGGTATGGATTCAGATTGATTTTTAAGTAAATAGGTTTGTTTGTAGTGGGCGGTGTCACGCCCCAAACAGGAATTTTTACTGCTAGATTCAAACGTGGAAAAAGGTATTTATTTGTAAGTGGGCGATGTCATGCCTTCAATAATAAAATTTATTTTTAGAGCTAACCTATTGGACCGATTTTGATGAAGAAAGGTATTTGGTTTTAAGTTGGCGATGCCACACCCTTTATAGAAAAATAGCTTTGCAGTGCTAAATTAATGGAACGATCATGATGAATTTAGACAAATTCAAAAATTACCTAGTTTTCTAAGTCAACAGATTTGTCGATATTTTAACAAACCACAAAAACACAATTGAAACAGGAAACATTTTTTGTGCATATGCAATATCAGGAGCTTTTGAACTTTATACTACACTTTCTTTTTACTCTTTGACTCTCTCAAGTATGAAGTTCTCTCAATTCGTGCTTTTCAATGTCAAATGTAATTCTGTCTGCCAGCAGTGTCCTTAACCTAAGTTATGCTATACACTAAAACACTGTGGTCGCAACATCGCAACATTCTTTGTGCCCCTTCTTTCACCCACTTATTTCCACCATCTGTTTTCATCACTTTTATTTATTTAATCTGTATGTACATACATACATGCATATGTACATAAACCTAGACCCCGAGACATACAGATACAACCCCAACTTGTATCTGTATAAATCATAGTTCAACGGTTTTTCGTTCAATGAGTAGACATCTTCTGTTGTTGTTGTTTTTGTTGTTTCTTCTTCCTGTAGCTGTTAATATTATTGGCGTTGACTTGTTTATGCTTCGTTTATTCTATCGTAGATTATTTATTAATCATCTTCGTAAGATTTTCTTAAGAAAACTATAAAGTTTTGAAGGTATAAATAAACTTTGAACATGGTGCGGGTAATCGCCTTAAATACATATGACGCAGTTCATGTGAAATATCCTAAGTCAAAAATCGAAGATAACCGATTGACCGCAAACTTGGGCAAAATGTTGTTCTATTAGATGGATGGAAACAAAAGATTTTTCTGTTTCTTCAAAAATTGCCTAGGGTAGGGGAATGATAATTTGAGATTTTTGTTTGGTATCCAAATTTTAAATTTTTAAATTTTCAAACACCATCATGGCCATTCGAATGGCCATTAAGAAATCTATCGAAAGCTTTTGGACTAAGATTTTACAGTTCAATCAATAGAACAACACTTTAGCCAAGTTTGAGGTTAATCGTTTTTTTCGATTTTCGGCTTTAGAATTTGACATGATATGCGTCATATATAGCGCCTCCTTATATATCAAGATTCGTCTCTCTAATTTTTCAAGCCTGAAAATATTCGATTAAATTTTACATAAATGAAAACAAAAAAATCCAGCCTGTGCTTAATGAATAGTTAATTACAAATATAAGAATTGTACTAACATACTTTTCGGCATGGAAATTAGAGACGAATCGTGATACATAAAGAGGCCCATAATGGCGTATCTTATAAAGTAGTGATGCCTATTTTAGCACAAATGGGAAAAGGGCATGTATGATTTCAGCTGAAAACGAATGCCAAACTGGAAAAAAGTACAAGTTTATATGTTACCAGCCAAACTAGTTACCGTGAAGCCTTAAGAAATGTAATGACATTTTAATGCAAAAGTATTAGTGAAGACTAGGACAGTATCAAAGTAAGACAATAAAATTTATCAAAACTTCGGCCCCGACTCAGGGGCCTCTAATCCTCTAATCTCTCAAACTCAAACTATGTAGATAACCGAAAGTGTTAAAGGCTCTGATTACTACAGAATCAAAAGTAACTAGGCGATTTTTTTGTAAGTTCTATAAATGTATTTTTTTTAAAAACATTTATTTTTAAGGAGTAATTCGAAAACTGTTGAATTTAAGGCCTTTAATTGTAAAAGAACCTGTACTGATGTTATGTTAAGCATAGTTCATAATGATACCACAGTATCTCGGACTTTCTTTCAAGTAGATATATTTAGAATAGTCTGCTGTACACAAGTACGAATATGAAGGCATAGGTTGTTATTACAAAATCTTTTAGTAATTCGTGCTCAGTGATGGCTACACCGAGAAAAAAACTTACTCCGTTTAAGGAAAAATGCCTAAATGTAAGGAAAAAATGTCCTTCAATACGAGCTAAAGCCATGGGTACCTCAAAATAAGTAAGTTGGATTCCTTAGTACAAGTAAATGTTGCTGCTTTGAAATAAGGAAAAGTTTACTCAATGTGAGGACAAGGTTATAAAACTGAGGAAAATTTTACTTTTTCTAAGGATGGAGGTATCCTTAAATGAAAGAAATTTACTTAAAATAAATTCGTTGATTTCAAAACAAAATTTTTAATTTTCTATTTCTTCTATTTGTTGGTTACTTATTGTCAGTCATTCTTATTTTAATTGTAGTACGTTTTTAAAACTTCAAAGGAGAACTTAAATTTTTTTTTACCTGTCACCCGATCAGAGAATTGAACCTGTGTTCTGCGCCATGCCACTGTTCAAATATGCTCATCTTACCCAACTCAGCCACCGACAGTATTTTTAAGACATATTAAAATGATGCTGTTAAACTGCGCATGTAACAACCATTGTTTGATCAGGGAAGCTTCGGTTCAAATCCCGGCGACGACATATTTGTTTTTTCTTTTAATTTTATTATTTTTTTATTTAAAAAACAAGTAGAGAACTATAAATATATAGACAAAAAACGGAATACTTACGAGAAGAATAGATATTAATTTCAGCGAGTGTTGCCACTCATTTATTAAGGAAAATTTTCCTACGTTATAGTAAATTTTTTGAAGAAACTAACTAAAACTGAGTACGATTTTCCTTAAACAAAACATTCCATTAGATTGAGGAAATTTTTACTCAAATGAGGAACAGGTTGTCCTCAAAAATTCTTCCCAAAGAAAAATTTACTATTTCAAAGGAAAATTTTACTAAAACCACAAACTCTATATTTGAGGAAGAGCTTTGACTTGCTTTAATGAAACATGAACTCATTTCAAAGGACTCAATTACTAAATGAAACGATATTTTCATCAATATGAGGAAAAATAACTTAGATTAAGGAAAATTTTTGCAGTAAATCGGAGGAAGGCAGTTCTTCAAATTTAGTACTGTCTTTTTTTTCGGTTCCTGCGAGGATTTGAATAATATTTGACCAAAAGCTCTGCGTCGTATTCGTTTGAAAGAAAGGCAGTACCATATAAGATAATTCAAAGTTGCCTCTTTATTCCCTTTGCAGTAGCACCATGTGTACTTGGCTATAAGTTCCATTCCATTCTAGGTAACAGGAATATATGCAAAAAATGAACTTAAACTTTTTTTTATTCGCTATAGTGGAACAAATATAAACTTCAGCTCTTAATCGCGTCCTGTATAGAGTCATCAGTATATATGTTAATTGTATTGGCAAGGTCTGAATCGGTGTGTGTTCAGAATTATCTTAACGAAAAAACTATAAAGAATTTTCTGTCAAGATGAAGTGTCTGCCTAAAATTTATCTGAGTCGCATATATTGCAAAAAGAGTTAGCTAGACACATGAAACGTCTATGTACATTTTTGATCCTAGTGGTATGTACCGTATAAAGTAGGTCCCAAACAATGTTCCAAGTTCGATTTAATCAGTAAGATGATATATACATTTTTTTCTTAGTAAATCAGGATGTTGCCTCAGGCAAATCTGAGAAAATTCTGTCGATTCGAAGACTATTCGCCATTTCACAGGCTAAAAATTGAGAAATATATGCCTGAGATTAGTGGAAGTAGTCTCACCAGAAGTAAAGCTTTGCCGAAATTTGGTAATTTAATTTTTGGTTTTGGCATAAATATTCTTTTCTACAAGAGTCTTAAATATATTAAGAACATAAAGACCGTTTTTCATTTTTGTAGTAAGCAATATTTTTCTAAGATTCTTATTTAAATTTAGAGGTTATTTTTATTTTTTTTGGGTGAGGTAGATGAAATCCTTTAAGCACCATCGGCCAGATATTCGCCAAGCCAGGTGTGTCAGGCTCCCGTAGTGGTATACTGACTTATACACCGAAAAAAAAACTTACTTCGTTTAAGGAAAAATGCGTAAATGTAAGGAAAAAATGCCCTTCAATACGAGCTAAATCCATGGGTTCCTCAAAATAAGTGAGTTGGATTCCTTAGTACAAGTAAATGTTGCTGCTTTGAAATAAGGAAAAGTTTACTCAATGTGAGGACAAGGTTAAAAAACTGAGGAAAATTTTACTTTTTCTAAGGATGAAGGTATCCTTAAATGAAAGAAATTTGCTTAAAATAAATTCGTTGATTTCAAAAAAAAATCTATTTCCTCTATTTTCTTATTTGTTAATTACTTATTTGTCAGTCATTCTTATTTTAATTGTAATACGTTTTTAAAACTTCAAAGGAGAATTTAATTTTTTTTTTACCTGTCACCCCCGATCAGAGAATTGAACCTGTGTGTTCTGCGCCATGCCACTGTTCAAAGATGCTCATCTTACCCAACTCAGCCACCGACAGCATTTTTAAGATATACTAAAATGATGTTGTTAAACTGCGCATGTAACAACCATCGTCTGATCAGGAAACTTCGGTTCAAATCCCGGCGACGACATAATTTTTTTTTTTTTTAATTTTTTTATTTTTTTATTTAAAAAACAAGTAAAGAACTATAAATGTATAGACAAAAACAGAATACTTACGAGAAGAATAGATATTAATTTCAGCGAGTAAAGCAGCGAGTGTTGCCACTCATTTATTAAGGAAAATTTTCCTACGTTATAGTAAATTTTTTGAAGAAACTAACTAAAACTGAGTACGATTTTCCTTAAACAAAAAATTACATTAGATTGAGGAAATTTTTACTCAAATGAGGAACAAGTTGTCCTCAAAAACTCTTCCCAAAGAAAAATTTACTATTTCAAGGGAAAATTTTACTAAAACCACAAACTCTATATTTGAGGAAGAGCTTTGACTTGCTTTAATGAAACATGAACTCATTTCAAAGGACTCAATTACTGAATGAAACGATATTTTCATCAATATGAGGAAAAATAACTTAGATTAAGGAAAATTTTTACACTAAACCGGAGGAAGGCAGTTCTTCAAATTTAGTACGGTCTTTTTTTTCGGTGTACGCTTCCTCTTGTTCAAAAATACCTCTCCTTGGAAAACTTCTCGAGCATTACTTTAGGGGACGTTCCCTTTACTTCAACGTTCCTTGACATCATCTGTTTTCTAAACCTGTGTCCAGGTTTCGTTATCTCAATTTTAATATTTCAATTTGGTAAATCACAAGAACGTTTTCTACATATTTCTTTGCTTACCAGCATGATCGGTATTATGTGTTCAGCTGTCAATGGCCCAGCGCGTCGCTGTAGCTCACATCTACTTTCAGCCTAGTTTCTACAATTGCGAAGCGTATGTTCTGCGTCATCGTATATGCAGTCAGGCTACTCAGTTTTTCATATCCAGATAGAAACTGCATGATGTATTCATTTAAAGGTTAACACCCACATTAATATAAGATTGTTATTAAGTAATAAATAAATTAGTTCCTATGCTCTTTAGCTGAATGTTACTGGCTCTTTAAGTCGGAGTGCATAGTCTACAACTTCTCCTATTGCCGAAATGGTCTATGAGCAGCATACTCAGTAACATATTTAGCGTCTCATTTAAAGCAGAAAGGTCAATCATATAACAACTACCATACTATCAAATGCAACCCTGAATGCTGCAATATTAAATTTTTTGTGCTTATCAAATACCAAAAAAACAATATTAATAACCATATACACATACATACATGCATGCAATGTTATTGTAATGGTAGTTGTATGTATTTTAAATTGTATTAAATTTTATGTTGCTTGCTGCTCATGTAAGTTTTCGTCCTAGCATATTTATTTAGTGTATGTATGCATGTATTTGTTTGTATGTATGCGTTATGCATGCTGATGCCTCGTAGCATTTACAAGGTTATGAATGAAAAGCTGAATGAAATTAAGTGTTGTCGGTATGCGGTGGGCAGATGGGGGGCATCGTTGTCGGTTTGGTGAAAATGCGCCCTCAGGTTAAGCCCTTGTGCGCTCGAGAGGGTGCTTAAAAAGCTTTCTTTTTATGCTCTTTTCATTGTTTTTTTTTTGTGCTTCTGATGTGATTGTTTTAATTTTTTTTATTGTGTACCTATTTAGTTTTTTTGTTTGTTTATTTTTTTTTTTTTTTTAATTTTTATATTCAGTTAATGTGGGACTTTAACAGCTGTCTTATTATTCTGCGTATTTCAACGGATAATGACTCTGACACAATTTGTTTTTAGGTGGAGCAATGATGGTGAAAATTTTTCTTGAAGTTACCGGTGTCACAGCTGTTGGGAGAAGCTAACGCAGTTATGTTATTCCTCAATTTAATGGAATAATTAATCTTGTATGATGAAGCGTGACAAACTGTTGAATAGGGATAAGCCCTTTACGTCGCTAGGGCATTAAAGAGAATCAATAGCAAATATTCTTATACGCTATATACTTCACAAAGTACTTTTATTTTTTTGCTGAGCTTCCTTTTCAGTACTTTTAATGCAAAAAACACAAAAAAACTACAAGCGCAATATGCATTCAAGAAAAAGAAAAGGAGCTGTTTATACTAGTTTCAATCGCTGCTACATTATATCATCAGTAAGCTTTGTAAGAGTTTGCAAGCAAACTATGTTTTACTTTTTCCATTGACCAATTAAGAATCATAGCAAAATATAAACACAGTTCGTCAAAATTCTACATACATTGTTTCCTTGTATGCATTTGTTTTTGTAACTCTGAACGTTGTTGAACTTAATTTATGAGCTCCACAACAGTCTTGATGCTCCAGCCCAGTTGTGTAAATTTTACTTCAGTTAAGGTCAAATGACGACAAAATAGACTGATCGTAGATCAACTGAAGTAAATCTTATACCGTTTTAAATCACCCAAACCGCTTCTTTTGATACTGCGAAAAATAATCCGTCTATCTTAAGTGCTGTTGTCCAAAGCGTCAAGAGTTTTTGATATCGTAATATCAACGCCAGCCTTATTAAGAGGAAGGGGAATATTACATTCGCTTTTGAGACAGCATACAAAATTGATCCGCTGCTAGGAGGTCGAAAGTCATTTAAGAGTGTATCATTTATATATCATCTTTTTATTTCAACTTCCATAGAGCTTCGGCACTAAGCAGTTGGTCACAAATAAGTAGAGTTAACTTGCACAATGCTAATCTCCGCGGTAGAATAAGTAAAAATTATTTCATTTTGAAAATGGAAAATGCGTTGTGGAAAATATTATTAAAGAAAAATTTGTACTAATTTTAATTTGATTCGAAAGAGTTATATACTCAGGGAAATGAAAAGGTAATATACTCAGGGAAAAACATTTTTTTTCGTCTAAAAATAGGAAAAAAAATGGACCACAAGATTCCATATTGATAACACAAACTATATACATATTTAGGAAATTCGAAAATCCTAGTCCACTCATTGTGGAAATTATCCAAGTAGAAAGTGCCTGTTATAACATAATAGTATACCTTTTATTGCCAGTGCTATGGATTGGATATAAAATGGATTTTTAAGCTACTTCTAGCAATGGCAAGGCAAAAACAGAAAATTTTTTCTGTTAATTCTACTTCATCGGATACTAAACCCATCTTAAAGTATAATTTCCTAAAAAAACAGTGGCCAAAAGTGCTATGTATTTTTGCTGTTTTGGCCAAATCAGCCACAAAAAGTGCTCTAGAAAACGAAAAACTGAGTAAATCAATGTAGCCGATCTTAAATTTCTGGTAGGAAGTTGCTGGGCGAAACATATGAAAAAATGATAAAAACAGCAAATTCTTTCAAACACGAATTTCATGTTATTTTAAAATTAATTTGTGGTAGCTCATCCCTAACTTGTTCGAGTCTTTCCACTTTTTTTCTTCAAGATGAGGCTTTTTAACTTATTTAAAAGAAATTAAACAGCAACTTAAACCCTCAAATTTGATTGCTAGAGGCCCGTCATTGAATGCCATTGTCTCTATTAGCTCAAGAGCCCGCTGTAGAAAAGTCGATTGTATAAGATTACAGGATAAGATATAGAGAAAAGTTAGTACACAATGGATTTTGATGAAACTAACGAACCAGGGTTGCCTTGCCAAAGCCTGTCCCCATGCCCGAAAATGACCGAAATTCACCCAACTTTGTTGCTTTAATTAAAACTGTATAATATTACAGCTCAAAATGAATGCAAAATGATAGATCTCGAAGAACCTAAAAAGAATATATACTGTTGACTTGTCGAATCCTGTCTTAAACATGGGTTGCCACCCGTTTTTAGGGCCAACTTTTCTTAAATGAGTGTTAAACAATGTTTGGCACAGGATTTGACAGGGCAACTCTATATATTCTATTTAGGCTCTTCGAGCTCTATCATTTAGCTGTTATTTTCATTAATGAAAACTGACCCAAAAAACCGGTGGAAACTCATGTTTGGAACAGGATTCAACAATCCAACCCCATATATTATGTTTAGACCTTTTCGAGTTCTATCATTTGGCATACATTTGGAGGTGTAATATTATACAGTCTTAATTAAAACAATAAAATTGGCTAAAATTCGGGCATTTTCAGGCATCGGGACGTACTTTGGTAAGGCAACCCAGGTTCGTTAATTGTACCAAAATTCATTACTATCTTTCCCGAATATCTTATTCTGTAATCTTATTCACTCAACTTTACTACAGCGGACTCTCCGCCTATATATGTTCAAGTGGTCTCAATAAAGGACTTTCATAGCACAAAGAAAGGAAACTACAAAGTGTATGTTGGGATACATTTTGCTTTCATGCTTTTCGTTCGATCCATTATTCTATTTTGCGATTCAAAGCTTCCTACACTCAGAAAAAAATTAACACAGACAAACTTTAAAGTTGAAAATAGTAAAAATAACATTTCTTCACTTTATTTTTAACGCAAACAACTTTAAATTCATTTTGAATTTGAAAAGTATTGAAAATAACATAAAAACCTTCAAATTGCATTTTATTTTATTATTTTTATTTTACATTAAGCACTTTGTCACCTTGAATCATAACATATAGGAAATCACTTTATATCATTGTGGACTCTATTTTAATCCAAATCAAAAATTTTTCTCTTCAATTTCTCTTGAATTTCAATTTAATTTAATTTATTTGTTCCTATTTCCATTGAACAATAAGACTTAGTCTTTAATAGTTCATCATAAATATAAGATTCTCATATAAATACAATTCTCAAATCTTAACTTAATAAAAATAAATAATATACTAATAATATTAAATAATAAAAAAAAAGGAAAAAGAAAAAGATTGAATAAGTGATAGAGAAGAAAGACAAAAATGAATAAGAAGGAATAAGAGACCATTAAGTAGTTAGATATGAACTGAGAAATAATTATAAATAGCACGTTTGAAGCTGCTTCTTAAAGTTTCTTGTTTTAAATCAATGGGCAAGGAATTCCAAATTCTAAAATAAAAACATTGATTTTTCCCTGAGTGTACGAAAAGTATTCTGGTTTCAGGTGCTAGTGACCAACAGTCGAATGTAGGCACGTGTACAAACACAATGCAAAGAGATGATGCCCAGTAGGCAAGGACAGAAGCTAACAGCGCTTCTAGAAGGCCTTCCTTGGGAAGTATCAGGCCTTCCCACCCCTCCATTGAAACGTTAAAACATACCTAAGAAGCTTTAATATAAATGCGGTTCTGCTTCTTTACCTTCTAATCTCAGGTTTAATAGGACGTCTGCTATGGAAATTCATATTAGCCTTTCATAAGTATGTATAGTATACATATTTTTATTTGCCTGAAAATCTAGTTTTGAGAAGGCTTCATGCAATCGCAGGCCTTCTCCGTGGCAGGCCTTGCTCAATTGCCTGCTGAGTAATAATCAAAATATTTTTGATTTATATTTGTGTTTACACAGCTTATTACAACGCTTGAGGACATGTTGTTTAACACTTTTTTTAATTGTTTATCTAGTGGTTTGTTACGACTATTGAATTCTGATTTATATGATAGCTGCTATTTTTGTATGACAAGAGATGAGAAATTGTTTTTGTTAATGAATTGACAGGACACTCCAAAAAAAAAGTTTATGAAGAAGCTATTTGGAATGAGGTTTTACCAACTATGTGATACCTTTTACGTAATAATTTGATTTAAGTCTAGTAGCCTCATGGTTAACGTGTCCACCTACTATGCAGGTTTGAACCCCCGATGAAGAATGTTTTGATTTACTGATAGCCGTCTCGGAAAAGCATCTCCTGATTGCGCATCCAATTGGCTTCAAGTCTTAATATTGCCCAAAAATTTAGCTAAACTTCACACTACAAACCAAAAAAAAAAAAAATGAAAGCACTAATCAATATCCCAAAATTAGATCTAAATGTAAATATTTTGCTGTCATATTATTATTTACACTTTATTCCATCATATATGGATATGAAACCCTTTCCCAGAATCAATAGGAAATGCAATAGGAAATTGATGGGATTATAAATAATACTGCATATTTCTTACAACATTAGTTGTTCCTGAACTCCCAAAGCGTCACAATGCAATATTCAGTAATCACCATCATAGTGCTGATATTGCTGCCAAATTCAACAAAGTGCCAGCGCTATATGCATCTGCCAATAACAATCGGTTCATACGAATATCAATATGTCTACAATTTAACCAAATATCTACATCGTATACATCAGTTTACCAGTTTTTTAATATATCGCGATTTGGCCATTTCAAAGACACCATCCTGTATAGTACCACGTTCGCTAGAAGAGACACTCATTAGTGATTTTGGTCAATCGATTTTTATCATTGGTCCCGATAACAACATTAAGCTACGCAATTTTATTGGTCTGAATAATTTGGCTTTTGTCGACATAACCAGCGTTGATGACGCTCTAATGAAAACAGTTAATACAACGTTAGAAGGTCTACATTTTATGCCAATGATTTTTATCTTTAAACGGCCCGATTATGTTGTGCCCAATATGAAAGAGATTGAAGAATTTTTCTCCTGGTGTTGGAGTGTCAATATAGTGAATGTTTTGTTAACATTTCGTGTCATAGAGTTTTCTTTGGATAGAAATTGTAGGCCTAAAGTGCGTTATGTGCAACATCAGGTTTTCAACTATACACCGTTTCCACGTATCACTGTGCAAAATTTAACATCACAGAAATTTACAACTGATTTTCTACCAGAAAAATTTACCAATGTCTATGGATATACATTTGTTACACCAATTTATATGGACCCACCAACAGCATTTATCGTGAGTACATATATCTAACTTCTCTGCTAAATGAGTCAAAAATGTATGTCGGTCATTCTATAAATAACTGAACACTTTGTTTTTTTATACCCTACTTGTATCGCACAGAAGGGGGCGTGGCAAGTATAGAAAAGTGCATATATTATTGATCAGCGTCACCACCTGAGTCGATATAGCTATGTCCGTCTGTCTGTCTGTCTGTCTGTCCGTCTGTCTGTCTGTCTGTGTGTCTGTCTGTCTGTTGAAATCACGTTTACGGGAAAACTAAGCAAGCTAATTCAATGAAATTTGGCACACAGGTCACACCTTCTTGCAAGCTGCTAGCAAATAAAAATGGGCGAAATCGGGTCACAACCACGCCTACCGCCTACACTCTATGTAAATATACCTCAGCCCATTTTAAAAAAAGTTGCTGCGATTTTGATGAAACTTGGTGATTTGGTGAACATGTGAACAAAATTAAGATTGGGCTAGGTTTGGAATTTGCAAAGGCTCTTAATAGGGCGTGGCACAGCCCTAAATTTTAACTTTTATAACGCCATAGCTCGTAAACCGTGCAAGATATTGTGATGAAATTTGGTACACGGATACAAATCATATATATCTTGAATTGTCTTTAAAGTGGGCGAAATTGGAAAAATGGGCGTGGCACTTTTTTAACAAGTGAAAATTTTGATTCCGTATAAATCAAAATTGGCACATACGATTTTTATGAAAATTTTAGGGATGATACCACTGAAAGCAGTCATCAATACAAGCTAAGTCAGTATACTGGAAAAACTCGTTGAAGGGCGTGGCACAGTCCACAATATTTATAAACGTTATAATAAGAGAACTAACAACGTAATAGTTATGAAATTCAATATGGCAGATATACTTGCTAAAAGCTGTCTTATTGCAAAATTTTAGCGCAATAGTGCCGGTAGGCGTGGCACCTCCCATGTAAGCAAAAAACGTTTAATGTTATAGCTAGTGAGCTAGTGTACCATGGAAGCGATCTTCATACAATTTGGTGTATAAATGCCTGTTACTATAAGCTTTAAAATTAAATGGATTTCGACGGCATTGCATCAGTAGGCGTGGCACCTCCCATATTAACATAAAATTGTAAGCGCTATTTTAAGTGAACTATTGCAGCAATTGGTATGAAATTTCATGTAAGTTGTTTACATGCTATAAGGCATATCTGAACCAAAAATGGCCGAAATAGCACCAGTGGGTGTGGCAACTCCCATAAAATTCACAAAGTGGCATATCTATCGAAACATGTGAGCAATAATACTGAAATTTGGTGTAAGATGTTTGTTTAGAGAAAGCTATTTCTGGATAAAAATTGGACTGGATTGTACCAGCGGGTGTGTAACCGCCCTAAATTTTAAGACTAATTACGGCATAAATCGCAAACTATACAAGGTAAAATTTTGAATGCGTATGTCAATTACGAATATAATTTTTTGATCCCAAAGTTGGCGGGATTGGAGAAGTGGGCGTGGCATATTTCGTCTATTTCATTTTATTCTATTTTTTTTAAATATTTTCCACATTCTTTTGACTTTTCCAACCTTTTAACTTTTCCCAATATATTCCATATGTATTTTTTCCACTTTTTTAAACCTCATTCAACTTTTTCATCAATTTTTCAGCATTATCCATATATTTTGAACTTTTTGCATTTCTTTCAACGTTTTCAATGTTTTGCATATTTTTTACACTTTTTCAGTTTTTTTCAACTGTTTCAACACTTCTCAACTTTTTTGAACCTTTTTACATTATTTTCGACTTATTTAACTTCTTCAACCTTTTCAACGTATTTTTAACATTTATTTAAAAAGTATGTATGTACTTTCAATGCAGTATAGGGTATGTGAGTTTCGGCCTGGCCGAAGATAACACCTTTACTAGTTTAGTTTGTTTTACGAAAAAAAGTGAAAAACAAAATTTTCGTAGCACCAATAGCTCTCGAGATATATGGCTGAGAAAAATTGGAGTAAGTCGCGCACTCCACTATGTTGCGTACACTAGTGTAGACGAGGTTTGATGAAAAAATAGCGCGAAGTTTTATTTTTTTTTTAAAAATTGAATGCTGAACTCATCAATTTTGTCACCTTCAAAGTATTCCAACTCAGATATAATATACTTGTGCGAGCACTCTTTTTGTAATCTTGGAAGCTCTTCTCTATCTAGAACTATTTTCATAAACTTTTTTTTTTCTGAATTCACCCAATGTAAATACCACTTGCACAAGTTTTTCAATAAATGTACGTCGAAAGAATTCCCTCAAAAAAACTCCACTGACACTATCAGTAAATATTTTGTGACTTGGCCTTACAATTTGGTGACCAATTTATACAACTGCTCTTTTTTAATTTCTAATTAATGCCTATCTATTTTTGGTCATTGCATTTAATCTATTGCGAGCCTTAAACATGATTAGCATAAATGTTAATTAACACATAATTTACAATTAATACGTCTGTCTGTAAACGACTGAAATTTAATATTTGTTTAGTTTTAGCTACAACATTATTCACAGACTAATTAAATCCTTTTCCATATCATAATATCCAAATGACTACTGCGTTTAATACAGACAAATATTTCAGTTGCGCAACAGCTACTCAAGCGACATAATGTGGCAAAATTACTACATAAAAACTTTTTTTGGTATTTTGTGCCTGCAATTTGTCAAGGCACAAGTAATGTGGGCAATTGATGCAGGATCTTACGACTTTGATTTTGTCTACAATTTTACAAGGAATTTACATAAAATTTATCGATTTAATAGTTTTGTTGTATTTCGTGACTCACAAGCTGTGAAGCGACCGGCCGTTGTCATTTCACGTCCTTTGGAACAGGCACTTGTCGATGATTTTGGTCAAGCCGTATTTGTTTTCGGTCTACAGAAAGAGCATAAGCTGCGTAAAAGTATTGGACTTAATAATTTGGCTTTCATTGATATAAGCAGCATGGATGATTCACTCTTAGATGTTGCAGATTTTACGCTTGAAGGTCTACACTTTATGCCGATGTTGTTTATTTTTAAACGTAACGGAAATATACCACCCGATAGAAATGAAATACATCAGTTTTTCGCCTGGTGTTGGAGTGTTAACATTGTAAATGTTGCACTGACATTTCAAGTGATAACACCAATAACGCGTTTTAAGCACTACATACAAAATCAAGTTTACAATTATACACCATTCCCGAAAGTAACTGTTCATAACTTAACGGCACGTATACGTTACGACACGGTCTTTCTGCCAGGAAAAATATCAAATGTCTATGGATATACATTTAGAACACCTGTATATATGGATCCACCGACAGTGTTCCTGGTAAGCAATTTGATTAAGTAAAAAAAAACATCTTAAAACGTATATTCGTCAACCTTGGCCTTAGAGCTATACCATTGATGAGGAATCATAGACCATATATCATTGAGCATAAAATATAGATCATAGAGAATAGACAGAAGATCATGGACCATAGATCATCAGCCTTAGGCCATTGACCATAGAACATAAACCAAAAACAAATGAACATATATCATAGAACATAGAACCGTAAACTACAGACCAGAGGCCATATATCATATACAATAGACACATTTACACATCGACTATAGCTATCATGTAAAGCAATATCTTCGTCAAATTTCCCCGAGTACACGCCGTCCAATTAAACTTCTTTGTTCCTTGAAAATTCGGATGATTGAAATACCAAAGACTCGTCGAAGCCCGAACATGATCTATAAGGGTTGCCAAGTTGAAAAAAAGCAATTCCTGGCTTTCCCAAAAAAAAAAATTTCTTAACTTTTTTATTTTTGCTCGTTAAACCAAAATTAAAAGTACATGTCAAAAAACGTCGAATTCCCGGCTATTTATGAATTCCTACCAGACCCCCGGCCTTGACATGAATGACCAGGTTAAATGCAAATTGTTGAAACATCCACCCTATTCACCAAATCTGCCTCAAATTGACTTCCATCTATTTCGACGTCTCAAGGGATATCTGCACGGAAAGCGTTTTTCATCAAATAAAGAAGCAATTCCAGCCGTTGAGGAGTATTTGGAAGGCCTTCCGGAAATCAACTTTAGGGATGGAATACATAAATTGGAGAATCGTTGGAAAGTAAAGGGAGATTAAATTGAAGAAAATAACAGGATTCAAAACCAAACTCATAGTCTTACATTTGTTTGTCCGAAACTTGTTGACTAACCTATATACATATGGGACCGAGCCATCTGAATGATCAAAAATTGACGCAACGTAAAGAATCCGTTTTGAACTTAATTAGTTCCTTTATTAATGGGCTTTCGAAAGTCGAGTAGCGTTTTGAAAAATTCAAGATGGCGGACCCAAAATAGCGGCCGGAAGCCGGACAAAAATTCAGTGTCCAGCAAAAAAAGCTTGTAAAAATAAAAATTCCTTACCGATCGGATTGTAGCTCAAAAAAAGTTGGCGTGGAGGTTCACAGAATTCATCATGACGAATCCAATATGGTGGTCAAAAATCCAATGTGGTGGCCGAATTTTTGAAAGTCGACCGATTTGCACCAAATTCGGTGTACAGAGGTCTTGGGGGTCACTGATTACGAATCTGGAGTCAGATTTTACAAAACCATTACAACGTCGTAGAAGGGAAGATGGACTTTTTCTCTAATCCCAAATATTGCAGTATGGATCGGCCGTAAATATGGAGAGGTGGACTTTTACCTAACACAGTTGCTTAGTGGACAAGGATGTTTTAAATCATATCTTCATCGGTTTAAGCATGAAGAAAACCTCTTCGGTCCTGATTGCCCTGGTGAATCACGGTTCAGAAACATGCGTCGAGAAATGCAAGAGGCTTTTGACGAGCTTAACACAGTGCTAAATCTCGTGCCAAATGTGTGTGAAACATCAACAATGACTTGATTTATTATTTCGCAAGTTAAATTTTTCACATCCAATTACTGTCAGATATACATAGATATAGTGAAAATAATACATTCGAATAGATTTCTAAGTTGCATTTCTGAAAAAAAAAAACAAACTCCTTATAGCTCGAATTAAATCATTTATCATGTATTAATTATTGACGATAATTTTTCTCTTTATTTTAGACACCATTTGAAACGCATCCCCATCATACAGGAGAAGAAAATTTTGCCATTACAGGAACTGCTGGACGCCTTTATCATGAATATATCTACAGCATTAATGGAACGATTCGGCTCCTACCCCGTATGAATGCAAGTTTTTATTCATACCATAAATGGGCGTTGCTACTGGCAGCTAAGAAGTCCATCGACATAGGCATACATCCTTTTTCAGAGTTACTAGAATTTGCCAACCAAACCGAGGGCAGTTATCCATTGTCGCAGACAAACGCTTGTATTATTGTTCCAGTTGTACAAGAGATTAGTCAGTCTAGCTACATATATCGTACTGTTGAGCCAATTATTTGGTTACTTACAGCAATGTTTGTGATAGGACTATTAATATTTCATTTTGCTTTGTATTGTGGAAGTGGAAGTCTCAACAATAATATTGGACTTTCAATTTTATACAGTACTGGTTCCTCATATCAGCAGTCATTACCTTTGAGTTACTTCAAAAATTGGAGTATGCGTATGAAACTTCTTCATGTGCTAATATTGCTAGCGATTTTTGTTATGACAAGCAGTTTCACAACCTCTTTGACTTCGTTACTGAGCACAACTGTGATGGGTAAACAGATTGAAACGGAAGACGATTTTCTGGCGTCTGGACTGCAAATAATGCTGCATGAATACGAGCGTACAATTTACTTTGATGCCGAACGCTTACCGGGTAAATTACACAGTCGCTTGTATGTCACTGATTTGGACAACTTAATAGCACATCGTGACGTTTTAAATACGTCATATGCTTATGTAGTCACTTTAGAGCAATGGCGAATGTTAAGCCTACAGCAACGAAATCTTTGGAAACATAAATTTCGCATAGCTTCAGATGAACTCTGTACTGCAAATTACTTTCAGAAATTTCCATTACAATGGGATTCACCGTTTGCGGGAAGCATCTCTTTGTTTTCGATGATGGTGCAAGAATCTGGACTTTCAAAGAAATGGGATGATTTGAGTATTCATCAAGCTTCTGAGATGAATTTGATAAAAGTTCTTGTCGAGGACCAGGAACGTTCAAGACCAATATCTATTTCACATTTGGTATATCCTTTCATATATCTCATCTGGTCTTATATTATTGCATTCTTGGTTTTTATCTTTGAAATACTTTATTACAAGAAGAAGAACGATGGATGGGTAGAAGAAGAGCTTCGTAAATGAAAAATGTTGACAAGGCATAGGGCTATAATTGGAAAGTCATCTGCTTATTATCGAAGGAAATTCTTTTAAAGCTTTAAATTAAATGTTTGTAATCAATCTCTCTGTCAAACACTTGTATTTTAAATAAAGCACACTGTGCACAGTTTTGGATTATTTTTTTTTTAAATTTTTGTTTCAATAAAATATTGTAAAATTGGTTCGCAACACTAACTGAAAACTTATTGTTTTTGGTCTATTGGTTTTCTTTAATTTGATTTTTCTTTAAATATTTTATTTTTCTAATGCAAAAAGTGAATTGAAATGTGGTTTTTGTATGATTGAACTTTCAACTTCGAAGCTTAAACACAATGTCTGCGAATTTTGAAAAGTGGGCGTGGCACCTTCCAAACAAGCATAAGCTTCTTAATGCTACAGAGAGAGCTTTCCAAGTAAATGTTGCCGAATTCAATGTGGGTAAGTTTAGTCAAACCAACCGGTGAACAGAACGGCACATGTCCATGGTCGCTCGCTTAGAGTATTTTGATGAAAGTCTGTTCATTACACAGACACTTCAAAGAAGCATTAGATGTCATACTTTTTTGATAGCAAAGTGTAGGCTTTCCTCTGATTAGTTAGTTAGTTAGTCTGACAGTTTTTGGCGATTTCTGAAAATTTTTAACAACTGGACATGTGCCGTTCTGCTTGCCGCAATGATTATCTTAGGACAATTACTTAATTTTAATATCAAAAACTAAAAATACAAATTTAAAAATGTTTTAGCCTCCTAAGTCAACAGTCTTTAAGTTATATGCAAACCACAAAAAATCATTTGAAGCAGGAAACAAGCAGTTGATGTAACTTTTTGAACTTTGAACTTTACTTTCTCTCTTCCAAACTAAAAATCATTTGAGGCAGGAAACATTTGTGCAAACGCAGTTAATGAAATTGTTTGAACTTTGAACTTTACTTTTGGATCTCGCAAATATAAAGTTCTCCCAATAGAAAATGTTGCATCAGTCAGCTGTGCAACAAGTTATGCCATACAATCAAATTTTGTGATTACAACATTAGATTTCTTTCTGCCTTGATTCATAAAATCTAACTACTTTGTGTATATACAGAGGCGGCGACTATGGGGAGCAAGGCAATTTTTGTCCCCCCAATACTTAGAGGGACATTGCCTCAATATTTTACAGAGTAAAGATTCATATTTGAGCACCCAGTATGTACATCATACAAAAAACAATTGTACGGGGAAAAAAATAAGTTGAGTCAACCTGAAATCAAGCTCCGTTTAGCCTGACAAAGTAATGCTGCGTTTTCAAAGTTGGGTTAGCCTGTTTGTTATGCTGGATTAGCCTGGCGTTACAAGTTAGACAAGTTCACTTTGAACCAGCCTGGGCATCAAGGTAGAAACTAAAACTACATTAGCGCACTATACGCGCACGTATACGTGGAATGGCTTGCCAGCCTGCCATACAAAGATAGTTTCTACCTTAAGTCCCAGGCTGGTTCAAATTGAAGTTGTCAGACCAGTAACGTCAAGCTGGATTAAGTTATTTTTTATCATCATATCAGTAAAAACTCTCAATTCACCACTCTACTAATGTAGGGTATTAGAGAGACGTAATTTTCTGTGACGAAGCAAAAATCGGAGACCGAACACAGCCCTGCAGTAGAAGAATATAATACCCAATGTAAAGTGTCGATAGTTGCCCGTGATGTTAAGGGGTTACATATCATGGAAAGGCGTTGGGTAATTGAGACTTTTTTACGATATTATGACGAAGGAGTTTTGCTTAAACACTCGTCAAAACGAATTGAAAAAGAAGTGCTCAGAATTTCGGCTTCACTGACACTCAAAAGGATTAAGAAGAAACAAAAACATTTCGGAATTTTCACTTAAAATGTACAGTGTTGTTTTGCAGTACAGATAAATCCAAATTTTTGTGCCTCAAAGCAGAAAACCGTTTATAACTTTTTTATTTTGCTTATTCCTGCAGTTCAAATCTTCATATCGTCTATGTAGAACAAAAAGTCACTATCTACATTTTCATGTTTTCGAGTTAGAAGTGTTTTTGTATGCATTTTAACAGTTTATGTCTTCTCTTTATCAGTTAAAGATAACGATTATTGAAAAGATTTGTTTCGGTCATATTGAAATTTTAATGATAAAATGTATATTATACTTAAGCAACATACTTGAAAACAAGAAAATGTAGATAATGACTTTTTGCTCTACATTGACGATATGTTGTGTTCTTACTAATGACTTTGCTATCGTTTATCTGTAGTGTGGTCAGCATAATTTTACATGTTCATACCACGTTTGCCATTTAATGTTTTCAATCATAAATTCAAGGATATTGGACAAAGACAAGTTTCTGCGGTTAACAGATATTTAACCTTTCGCATTTGAACTGACCGAATGTACTAGTATATTTCAGTGTTCATTTGAATTGCATAAAGATGCAGTATTTTTAAATTCTTTGCTTACTACCTAATCCAATTGCGTTATTGCTATAAGTATATTTGTTATCATTTTTTTATTTTTGCTCATCACGTCAGGTTTTTTGAGATATCCTACCCTAAAAATCTAAAAAAACACGTTATTTTTGCTACATTCGGAAGTATATTACACCGCGAGTATATCCGTGTCATTCGCTATATTCGGTGTAATATAGATACTCCTGAATAAAGCCAAAATATAACTTTTTTTCTTGCATTTTAAGGCTAGGATATCTCAAAAACCTGACGTAATAGACTATAAATTTGTTCGACAGGATTATATCGTAGTTCAAGAGCGGCATGATTACCGAGTACCAATACTTGAATTCGACACTGCTAACAACATCAATTCTCCATCAAGAGAAGAGTAGAACTCTGGCATAGAAGGAACAGAGCTAACCGTCTTCACGGATGGATCAAAGAAGGAATTCGGCGTATGAGCGGGTGTTTACCCGAATAATATGGGCATGGAGATGTGTTTCAGACTAACCAATTACTACAGCGTTTTCAAGCTGAAGACATGTTCCATAGGTGTTACGGAACAGGAAGCTTACGCCCTCTTTCATAACCATATACACTGAACGCCAAAATCGTGAAGTCTTAGTGTGTAGAACACTGCAGGGAGTCACTATGTTCAATCCGACAGCATACTAAAGAGCTCTGCTGGGTGGTCGGGTCATAAGGGTATTTCCGAAAATGAGAAAGCTGAAGAATGTGCCAAAATAGGATCAGAGCAACCGTAGAATCAACAAGATATCGCTAGAGGAACTACACTAACGGATAGAGGGCATAACCAAGAAACAAAAGAACAAAATATGGAACCTTACCGCCGACTGCAGAACGTCACGGAACATGTGGCCTAAACTGAATCCAGGAAGGACACAAGTTCTCTTCAGATTCAGCAGAGGAGAGCTAAGAATTGTTGTAGGAATACTGATGACGCACTGTGTTATTGTACTTATGGTCGCCAAATATGGTGCCACTTTCAGAGATTTCTGCAGGAGTTGTGCAGATGAAGAAGAGGATGAGACGATTAAAAATACCTGCCCTGCGAATGCCAGGGGCTAATGAGAAAACGAATCAAATATTTTGATTCTGCATCTTTTGTTGGTCTTGAGAAACTAGTCGAGTTGGAGCTCACCAGCATCCTGAACTTCACCAAGGCTTCTCGGTAGTTCGCCCCCAATCAATAAGATAATTTAAGAATATATACTACATACAGTGGGACCTCTTTAAGTTGAACCTCGATAAGTCGAAAACCTCCCAAACTCGAAGAAATGTTGTGTTGCCTTCCCTTCAAGCCCCAAAACCTCCATTGCTCGAAATCTTACCCCTCTATAAGTCGAAATAATTAGTGAGTCCCTACAAGTAAATTCAGTACATACATACATATTTTCTCTCTATAACTCGAAAAAATATATTTGACCTCTGCATCTCTAACTTAAAAATTAGTTGGAATAAATCATAACCTCTACAAGTCAAACATTTCTTGGCAAAATTTGCTTAAGTCGAAGTCCTCCATAAGACGAAAACTTTATAACTCGAATTTTTTGGCGTCTCAAGACTTAAAGAGGCTCTACTGTATATATAGGGCACCACAATGGGCAAACTTCCTCCGTGATCGTGATTTTGGGCTGACAGGAGGTGATGATTAAGAATATATAGTATACATTTTCTTTAACAGCCACGCCCCTTTCCATGCGTTACAACCGGGTATAATTGCGATATATCTGTAAAATATATTCAACTGAAAGCGCTTTTTTAGCAAGAAAATATTTACTGAAACTTTTTATGGTTTGTGCATAGTATAAACTGAATATTTGAACTGATAAGCTTTACGGAAAAGCGCTTAAAGCTGTCTGCATGAAAAGCACATAAGCTTTGAAGAAAGAGTTCAAAGAGTGATAGCCAAAACACTCTTAAAAGCGTACGTGCATATCATTGTGACTTAAGTTCTCCCTTAAATAACCATTTTAACAGCTGATCGCACAGATCGAGAGAGAGAGCAAATGCTTGATAAAACAACAAACGAATGATACCACTTAATTTGTATTTTAAATAACGTGAGCTCTATCGCAGTTTCAATAAATAGAACTGCAGTGGTTTTCTTGTAGCAGTTGATATTTGAACTTAGTTGTGGTGTGTGTTATTTTCTGATTGTTGAGAAAATATTTTGGAAATACCGTTTATTTAAAACAAGAATAAAAATAAATAAATAAATAACAAGAAATCAAAGTAAAAATTCTAAAAGAAATTGTGATATCTAAAAAAAAATAATGTTTTCTAAGAAAATGTGTAAAAGGTCCTTATAAAAGGAAGTTAATTTTTTTTTCGAAGAATACAATAAAAATTAAAAATAATTTTTCTTAAGAAAAAGAAAAAAAAAACAACAAACTGTGTTTATTTTGCTAACAACATAACCGTCGATTTTGTTTGCAGCGTTGATTAAAAATGATAACAGACAGGTAAAAAAAAAACCAAAACTTAGCTTTAAGTGTCAGACACATGCAAGCAAACAGGTATATGGCGGGTTATTAGGTACAGACATACATATGTATGTATGCATATTTAAATTTGCAATTTTAAATAGTTTGCTTTATATTTAATAATGAACTTTGATAATTTCATGTTTTTAATTACTTGTGCTTTTATTGTCTAGTGAATTCTACAGGTGTCAGACTTAATTTTTTTGCGTATTTCTTACTCATTCTCATTTGATTAACAAATTAATTCTTATCAGCTGTTTAATAAACTCTTCGTTGACACTCGACTAAATTACCGCATGATTAGGCGTTATTACTTTTTATTAGATTTATTATACATGAGCGGTTACAAAGCTGTCAATGAAAATTTCAATTGAAATTACACAGGACTTACTGGAAAGTACCTATTAAATAAACATAAGGGTAATTTTTTGAAATTTTGCTTTCGGAAATTTTTTCAGTGGTTTGCACCGTATGCACATTTTTTAACAGAGTTTCGCGTATGTAAATTTTTTCAGAAATTTTGACGAAAATGTTGCATAGAGAGGTTAAGGAGTGGGTGTTGGAGGTGAGGTTATGTAAATGAAAAAAAAGTTTGTCTGAGGAACAACTTTACCTCAAACACCAAAACTCTCGAACTTCAAATAAAAAAAGTCATAGGTTGAGGACTTGAAACCATCTCAAAATCCGGCTAATTTACCGAAAAGTTGACGAGTAGTCCAAAATCTGACGGCAGGATCGAGCTGCCATATGGTGCTTTGTATAGTGGAAATAAATCAGAAAATTTTTGGTCTCCAAATAGCACGAATTTGGTATCATTCGACAGGTGATATTCCCATTTTGAAACTCAGAGGAAATGCTATTTTAAAATACATTTTGCAAAAAAAATATAAAAATAAATACCTAGGTATATCTATATAAAGTGAAACCTGGATAACTGGGATCTCCAAGGGACCAAAATTTTTGTCTCAATTAAAGAGATTTCCATTTACACAGTTTCTCAAATAACCAGGTTTAAGATCGAGTTGTCCCATTTAAAGAGGGTAACACTAAGAGAGATCAAGATGAACCTTTTTTATTTAGAGGGGAAAAAATCTTCAATAAAAAAACAAATTTTATGTAAATGACCATTTGAAAATGACCATTCACAGTCTGCTTATATTCTATGACATTTCTTTAAAACAACCATTTCACAGCCTACTCAGACCGATAAGACGTGCATATTCAAGTTCAAAAAAACAAATTATACACACATACATAAATATTCTTTCCCACTTATAGCGGTTATT
The DNA here is from genome assembly GCA_963662105.1 of Meiosimyza platycephala. NCBI lineage: Eukaryota > Metazoa > Arthropoda > Insecta > Diptera > Lauxaniidae > Meiosimyza > Meiosimyza platycephala. The sequence goes on along the minus strand of OY759211.1, from coordinate 76,413,369 downwards.
TTTAAACGGTCCCAGTAATAGAGGGAAAAGCCCAGAGGCGAAAACGCACAAAAACTTCAAAAATCATATCCCAGATATAGAGTTTTAATAATCCCAGTAATAGAGGTATTTTGATGCAAAAGAGCTGGGACCTTGAAGTGAGTCTCACTAGTAGAGGTTTCGCACTTATCCAGTAACCTGGTTAAGACCAGGTTTCACTGTATTTTAAAAAAAAAATTATTTTAATAAATTTTGGTTTTTGAGTTTTTGAAAAATACTGAAAAATATTATTTTGGTGAATTTTTCAACTTTAAAAAAAAAAATTGTTAAAAGTGCTATTCTTTTTTAAATCATAAGATTAAACCCTTGTCTATATTACTATGAAAAAAGAAATGGGCTTTAAAAAAACTCGATTTTGAAAAAACCTCTAAATTAATTTCAAAAGGATTCCATTGAACAAGGGAAGGCAGTAATACTGTTTTTCATCGAGCTTTTTGTCTACTATTGCATTCTATCATTTCTAATTACCATTAATGTAATTCACAGAAGATGATAAACAATCATTGGTGAAAAGATGATTAGTTTATACGGTATTATATTGAAGATTCTAGTGATACTGATTATACTGATGAAATATATTTTCTAACTTTGAAAGCAATTTTCTCAAAAAATATTTAACCAAATTAAAATCTTGCTTACTTAAAATCAGTAACCTTAAATTATTTTGAATACAAAATTTCATCAAGATTGGACGACTCCTTCAATTTATTTCTAAAATTTTTAAAGGCACAAAGCAGCTTGCGATGCCATATGCCTTAACGAAGTACATATAAAGAAATGCAAATTAAAAAAAAAAACGACGTTATTAATAGAAATAAACTGGATTTGGGATTAGCGACTTAACATCTGTATGAAAAAATATAATTTCGTTTGAATAACAAAAAAAAAAAATTTATATCAAAAAAGTCCCGTGGCTTTCCAATTAACGGCCTGGCCGCGTCAAAAGAGGCAACTTAGCAACCCTGGTCATGTTAGCCTATCTTGACCCTAGCTTGTTTTTATAGGTTTTGCCGAAACAGAATTAACAAACGAAATATAATATCGATACCTTTCACTCCACGTTCGCTGTGTGAGCTCTCCAAGTTTGTCAAATTTTATGGAGAAAATAATTTTTTTTTTTAAATACATTTGGAGTGTATTTGATTTTAAGTGATTGTAATAATAAATTACGCTTTTTAAAAAAAAATAATTTTCGATTTTTTTTTATTAAATTTGACCAACTTTGAATGCTCATAGGTGAAAGGTATCGTTGTAAAATTTCTTCTGCTCGTTTTGTTTTTCCAAAACGTACAAACTATGATGAACAATTTTTATTAAAAAAAAATCACTGGCTAGCATCATTTAGTGCGTGGTTTTAAATACAGTGAAACCTGGTTAAGCGGTACCTGGATAAGTGGAAAACATCTACTAGTGAGACTCACTTCACTTCACTTACATTTTGGTTTCTTGGAGTTCCTAGTTATCCTGGTTTCACTGTTGTTCCTAAACAATCAAAACAATTCATTAATGTTTGTTCATCATTTTTCAGTCCCAATATCAGATTATGCACAAAAGATCCAAAGGTATGCATTTGGTAAACAAGAACTATAAAAATAGAATTGAATCGTAATACCTATAGCTTAAGTTCTTGATATTTTTTTCGAAGATAAAACTTGCAAAATTAATTTAGACGATGCATGTAGGCTTAAAGTATTTTGAACATTGAACTTTAACTACATAACAAACAAACGGATTTTCCAAATGCGTAGTAATCAATCATGTTTTACAATAAAATATGAGGTAGCAACTAAAATACCTTCTTATCTTAAAACGTGCTGCTATAAAAAAAACGTATAAATAAAAGTAAATTCTTTGTATTACTCACTTATAGGATAACAATTAAAATTGAAAAGTATCTATACTGTAGGAATGTATAAATTAAAAATTAAAATAAAAATTAACTTAGACCACATAGGAAATAGTTTTTTTTTAATTTTCTCAAAAACTGACTCTAGAGTCGAAAACTTCCGGTAATAACACTCTGTCCTACAGCAAATTTACTTTTTAAAGTTCGAGTAGTGTTGCTATTAGATATTCATGTGCTGAAACCGAATCCAAGCTCAGAATTGCTCGATCACATAAGGCTTTTGAGAAATTCTAACCTAAAAATAAAAAAACACTGTATTTGAGGATATGTAGCACCGTGATTTTTTTTTCAAAAAACTATGTGTGGGATCTTAAAATCTTCAAGTCTTCCTCTCTCACATGCCGTTAAGTTTTTTGAAATACCTCTTCTTTTCGCCGTGATATAGCGAGGTAGTGTAAATAGAAATGTCTTTTCCTGAGAAATAACTCTGCCTTAGACGCCAAACTTCTCCGGCTTGAAATAGACAAAGTCGTAGAAGAGCGTTTGTAACTACGTATGTCGAAATCAATCTCACAACGCTGACGTGTAGGCCAAAATCTCTTGGCCTTGGTTTCAAGCTCAGCGATCTTAAGTTACCCTGCGGTGAGATCAATCGATGTTCCTATAATTTCATTGCATACAGTGTTATTATTAGTATCTATACAATTGTGACTTCGAAAGAAATACTCGTAGAAAAAATCACTTGGTGTCAAACCTCATAATCTTCGTGGTAAATTCTGATCTGCATTTCTTGAGATCACATGATTTGGAATTTTTTCTAGCTGCAACGCAGTTTTGTTTTTTCGCGCTCAGTGTGCCAAAACCCTTACCAAACAGTAACGCCGCGTGGTGAATTCATTGGTTTCTTGTGAATCACCCGAATTTTTTAGAAAATTATATACAAATATATTTCTTCGAAAATTTCTCACTATACATTCAAATTTTCTACATAGATTTACTTTTATTCACTATAAAAAAAAGGTCCTCATTGACTTTCAAAAAACCCTAGCAAAATAAGATATATTCCACGACCATATTGCCACCCCTCCAAGCCTTGCGCCTGGAGCGGCCGCACCACCCTAGCTACGCTACTGCCCTGTATGCATTAATTTTTGGTAGAAACAAGTTCCTTACATACACATAGAGTCTAAAAACTTAAGTTTTGGCTTAGTAATACGAAAACAAAGTAAAACGAGAATTATTGGATTCTTCTGTAGTTAATTGAGAAGACTCATCTCTATAAATAGCTTTCAAATTTGACACTCTTATTCATTAAAAAAAATCCACAATTTCAACAAATCCTTCATCAAAAAAAAAAATAATAGTCAACATGGACAATGCATTAAGACTTAAATGAAAATTCATTTAGATTAGCAATATAGGGGTGGAACTTGTAAACTATCCAAAACAGTTTTGTAAAAACCAGTCGTATATGCACATAAAGGGTGTTCAAAATTGAGTTACCTTTTGAAATTTTAAATAAAGAACATAAATTGTATGAAATTTTTGTTTTTTTTTATTAAAATTTGACGTAAGTAGATTCCGGTTAATAATGAAAAATAATATTGCTCAAGTGACCTCCTTTGCAAGCTCGGCAGGTTGCCAATATTTTACCAAAATTTTAAATAACTTTTTCGCATAATGATGGTTCAATCGCTGATGTTGTCTTTAAGGTTTGAGGATTATCCGCATACTTAGACTTTACTCTTCAAGAATCTATGTATGAAGAAATTCAATGGTGTTAAAACGCATGATCTTGGTGGCCAATTCACGTCTGTTCTTTGAAAAATTATTCGTTTATTAAACTTCGCTTTCAAAAGATCTATTGATTCTGTTGCTGTGTGATATAATGCAGCGTCCTGTTGAAACCACGTCAATATCTTCGAATTGACTCCACAAAAAGTTTCTAACCATCTATCGATATCGAGCCACACTCACAGTAATTGCATTGGCATTTTGATTTTCGAAAAAATATGAACCATTTATCCACACCATACAGTAACGACTACTACGATGATAAATTCTGTTCCTCTGATCTTGAACTGAACCTGTTTCTACAAATTCGAAAATGGTGCCTCAAATTTTGAACACCCTTTATATAATATAAATGGCAATAAGCTATACAAGTATTATAATTTTTTAATAGAAAAAGGTTTATTCTTTAGTGAATTCGTAAATTCTTTACATTGCCACCTCTTGAGCGCAGGCGATCTTGAAGTTTTCAACACTCCGCTTAGGAAAAATATAGTGCTACTTTGCGAATTCCAGTCCTTATTTGGGTATTGCTTTAAGATTGATGAAGTAACTATTTGAGGATGGCTCGCATTGGTGGCCAGTAGAGTATTTTCCTTCTCTATTGTCACCTAAATAAATACAAAATATCACGACACAAATTGCAATAAAAAGCTAGTGTGCAATAATTGCTAGGAGTATGCTGTAAAAACACTTTTAATGCAATTGGCAAGTCATTTAATGTCTTTTTTTGAGGATGATGCTCAGGGCCGGATTTAAATTTTTGGTGCCCTAGGCTTTTAAAGAAAAAGGTGCCCTAGTTTTTCATTTTATATTAATTTTTTATTTGAAGTAAAATATGTAGTTACAATTTTTAATTTATACTTTATTGGCCGAAATACTGTTTCCTTGACCTTTTTAATAGCAAAATCCTTGCTAATATCGTCAAATCGATTTCACATAGTAACTAGATCGCTTACAATGCAAATTATTGATAATGCATCCAATCTATCCTGCTTCATCACAGTACGACAAGGATTTTTTAATCACGTTAGTTGTGAGAATGATCTTTCTGCCGTACAATTTGTAACCATCAAACTCAAGAATATACGTAAAGCAATATCTACTTTTGGAAAAGCTGATGTTAATTAATCTTCCCACATTACATATTTTATATAAAATAGATTGACTATAAAATTTTTGTAAACAATTGTTTTCTTTATTACATATGTGTACTCATAGTTTGCTTAAAATAACAAAAAAAAAATTAGATTGCGAATATCGACAACGTACAAATTTACGGATCGCTAAATTTTGAAGAAAATTAACATATTTTATTTTTGTTTTATTTTGAATTATGTTTCACAATAAATCAAATCTGAATGCATTTAGTGCATTCGTAATAGTGAGGGAATCATTTTTGTTTTAGTTGAATAATAACATGCTATGTTCTTTTTTTTCATGATAAAAAATATAATTTTATATCAGAATTTCAATATCTGGTGCCCCCTCCGCGCTGATGCCCTAAGCCTGTGCCTAGTGTGCCTACTTATAAGTCCAGCACTGATGATGCTGAACACGATGGCGGTGCTTAGAATATTTTCGGAACTGGTCCCACCCCCCAATGTGGCCAAAAACCGCCCCAACGGACCCAAATTACCACTTTTTGCCATTTAGGGGCATGGGGTCACTTCCAAAAAAGTTTTAAGCACCGCCATCGTGTTCAGCATCCTCGAAAATGGAGGGTGACAAATATTTTACCTATGGAAGACGCGGAATATGCGATTCCCCCATTTTGTGCCGGTTTATGGCCATTTTAGGGGTGGAGTCAACTCCAAAAGAATTTTAAACTCCACCATCGTGTTCAGCATCCTCGAAAATGGGGGGTAAAGGTGGTTTGGTTGCTGCTTTAAATATTTGTATTTTTGAAGTTTTTTTCCGACTGACAGAATCCACTATAAGCCCATTGTGCAGAGTTACAAATATATATACATAAGAATTACTTCAAGTGCGATCCATTTTTGTCTCAACGGAATATTGTACTTTAATATTTTTAACATTTATATAATTTTTTTCGTTTGTCGATCGGACAGGTAAGGCTGTTTTTCATTAACATTTAATAAATAAACATGTTTTAAACATTGAAAAATACATTATTTAAAATTGAAAATCTCACTTATACTCTATTTCAATATGAATCGAACACCGTTAAAATTATAAAAATCGTCGCATCCGTTCAAAGCAAAGTTATAAGCTTTTGAAAAAATTTTATCCCCGAAATTCAATTGCCTATAACAAAAAAAAAAAAAATCATTTCACATTTTAATTTCTAGCACATATCCACTATCTAAATAACAAAATTTCATTAAAAAATAAAATTTTTTTTTTAAAGTGGCCCAGTTCGTAAATTCTGACCCTACTGTAAAGATATGAAATACTAAAATTCTGATTCCTAAAAGCGCGCTATAAACTATATTACAATGCAATCCTGATCAATTCCTAGTAGCAAGAACAGCAATGCAGCAATGAGTTTTGCTATAAAAGCGCTGTATTAGCCAAAAACTTGCAACGTATGCTACTTGGGGAATGTTATAAATACCTGTAAGTCTTCATATAACGAATACTTAACATTTTTCTTATATTGGATCATTCGAAAGTTTATTTTTCTATTATTTAGTAGAAAAATAATAATAAAATTTTATGCACTTACACGTCGCACGATTATTTTCTGTTCATAAAAAATAAGTTTTTTTTTCAGCAGTTTTAAACAATTAAATAAGTAGGTACTTAATAGGAAACTAAAAACGTGATGTGTTGAAAAACAGCGTGCTAATTTTTAGCAATAAATCCAAGTATGACGAAAGTAAATATTTAAATTGTTTTGAAATTAATTAGTTATTTTTTAAAATATAATAAAATAGAGAATAAAATTTAAAATTAATTATAGCCCACTGTGCGTAAGCACTTTTCAATTGTGTATTGTAAAACATAAGTATTATCATCATATCATATCACCACTTTAATAAATCATACTTCTTCATTTTGGGCTATAAATTAATATAGTCGTATTTCATTATAATTATTACACTTTTTTATTGATACTGATTCCTTCATTTGTGAAGGAGCCAGCGTCATATAGTAAATTGAAATGAATTGAAAACAAATCGAAATTACAATAAAATCAATTGAAATGATTACGAGGATATTACATCACTGTTAGAAACAACAACAAAAAAAGTGGGAATATACGAGCGCGTGAGATTAAATTCAATGCCCAAGTTCAGCAATGATAGTGGCAACAACAGCAACAACAAGAAAAAAGCAATTGCAATACCAAGAACAACGTCAGTGCTGGATGTTGCTTAAATGCTTAGTAAATGTGCACAAAAACATTTACAACAACCACAGCAAAAATTGATAATTAGTTTGAAAAAAAAAAAAAAAAACATAATAACCGAAAGTCATTGCGGCGATTATCGATACTTGTGACATAAATACAAATAACTATTGATAATTTTTTCACACTTATAAATTGTAATTACGCATCTGATAAGATATTTACGAGTGATTTTTCAATGAACCCATCCACTTTAGTGCTAACACTTATGAAATAAAACAAATAACGATTAATATATTTTTGCTGTCTGTAAAATTTGAGTGATTTTTTTTTTTTTTTTGTGATAAAGGTATCAATCAACCTTTAAAACTGCATTTGACGCGGACAGGCCGTTAATTGGAGGATTTTTAATTACATAGAAAAAATAAAATAAAAAGGATTATCGATTTTTCCACAAAATAAATTTGCTGACTAACAAAAAGGTCATTCAAGTTTACATAACCCGCATCATTTCCAACTAAAAAAAGAAAGCAAAAAAGAAGAAAGGTCATCAACTTTTCCAAAAAAAAAAAAAAAAATAATATTTTTAGAAGGCCGTCGTTAATTCATTGATTTCAACTTGGCAATCCTGTGACATTGACAATAAGAATTTTTATCACTTATTGTTAGTATTTTTGCTGTTTAAATAAACATCTGTAAACATCTTTTGATGTGTGTACAACTTTACTTTCTACTCTTTCAATATATTTCTACTATTTCAATATTATTCGAATTTTTCAATATTTTATCGTAATTTTCAACATGTCCAACATTATTCGACTTTTTGTACGCTTTTCAACTTCTCCAACATTTTCAACGCATTTCTCGTTCTTTATTGACTTTTCCAACATCTTTCGACTTTTTTTCAACTTTTTCAACTTTTGTTTGACTTTTGCAATATTTTTCGACTTATTCAACTTTGTTCGACTTTTTCAAATTTGATCAACATTTTCAATATTTTTCCAATCTTTCAATATCTTTCCACTATTTCAATATCTTTCCACTATTTCAATATCTTTCGACTTTTTCAACACATTTTGACATTCTTAACATTTTATTGACTTTTTCAATATCATTCAACTTTCTCAATATTATTTGACTTTTTCAATATCTTCCAACGTTTTCAGCATTTTACGACCTTTTATCGGGTTTTCCAACATCTTTCGACTTAGCAACATTTTTCGATAATCTTAACATTTTTAAATCATGACAAACAATAACAATTCTGTGGCCATAAGAAATAACAACTAAACTCGATATTTAATGACAAGGCAAAACAACATAAATTATTTGTGTACATATTCATATGACTTATACTGTTTCGCCTTGTCATCAAATATCGAGTTTAGCTGTTATTCCTTGTGGCCACAGAATTCTACGTATGGTACATTTTTTTTTCATTCCCTATTGCTTTATTATTTGACTAGCTATTGGCACGTAACTTTCAACGCGTAACTTTCTATTTCTATCTGTATCTCTACAACTATCAGTATCTCCCATCTGGATCTCAGTTCTTATACTTCCATCGCCATCAAAGCCCAGCAGTACATAACTACTAGTATTGATGGCATTCGTAATATTTTGATATGAATATTAGAATTTTTACCTCTACGAGCAGTGTCACGCCCACTTGTTGCGACAATAATGGCCAAACGTCTAAGGAAATATATTCAAAAAATATCCAGTAGCTATCGTTATGTATGCATTTGAAATGATGTTTTTTGGCTGCTCATACACATGTGATGAGTGTTATTGTCGCTGTGACTATTTGGTTGCATGTGACTAACATTATTGTTGTTTTGCTGCTTGGTTAAATGCGAAAACTACAGTGAAGTAAGAAATTAAATGGTTAAATAGCCTGTATGTTTTAATTGTTATGTGCCTGTTTGTTAGAAATGTGTGTACAGTCGCATCCCAACGGGAAACGAAAGCGTATAAAAAGCGCTTCGGATGTGCTTCAAGGGAAGCAAGAAGATGTTTCCAATGCAATTCTCACTTCTTATTTTTTTTAACATATAATGTTATTGCGGGGATGCACATCCTTGGAAGCATATGATCCAACTGAGCTACTCTTATTATTAAATTCGGTGAGACTAAAACTACACTAGTTTTCAGTCTAAATGAAAATTTCAGATTTCGATTTCTATGGTTGTCATTTGATAATTCAAATAATATACATACTCTTAGCCATCCAAATAATAACAAAAGGCTTGGCTGTTGTAGTTAATCTACGCATGTAAAAATACAAAATGCCCAGGTTCAAGCCTCAGTACATGCGGAATAAAAGTTGTTTTTTTTTTTAATTAAATAAAATTCGGAATTAAATACTTTCACATCTGACGTGCTCCTCTTTGAAAGCTGCTTCCAGATTTCGCATTGGGATGCTAACTTAAGCCTTTGAATATGTGGTTGACAAATTTTTTTTTCTATTACCGCTTTTAAGTTTTGGTTTGTATCAGAGGTTCAAATACGCCGACTTTTCAAAGGATGGTTGGTTTCATTTACTAAAATAAAACATTCACTTAAGCTTATTAAAATTAAATTAAAACAAAATATAGTAATTTAGAATACAAGACCGACGCCTGTTTAAACGATGTTTAGTTTTTTGAAACTGGCCCTAGTAGTTCCTGAAATAATTCTTAGCGTACAGGAAAGTCTTGAGGTAGGCTTGGGCTTGTATGGGTGCTAAGCGTATACATGAACCGGAGAAGAAGTAATCACTGTACAATATTTTATCAAATTATCTCGATTTGTTTTCTTGTAATTGTAATTACCGCAGACAGAGAGACGGACATGGCTAGATCAACTTCGGAGATAATGCTGATCAAGAGTTTATAAACTTTTCTTTACCCAACACATCCACTTCCATACGTTTCAAACTTAAGAGCAAAGTTAATATACTCCTACCCTGCTTATCTGCTATAGATATATCACAGAAAATATTTCTATACAAAAAATGCAAACAAACTTTTGAATTTGACAAAAAAAAAAAAAACCAAATAAAAAACTGCTAAACAAATAAAAACTCACATGGTGATATAAATATTGGTAAATTCAAATAAATTCATATATAAAAAGTTAATGAATGCTTCAATGAATGCTTCAATGAATGCTGTTAAATTTTTGCGATTATTACTCATTAATTAATGAAAAACAAAAAAAAATAATGTTATCACGATACCTTACACTGCAAAAAAAAAAAAATAAAAAAATTGAAGAATATGCCTTTCTTATTTGTATTGAAAGCAAATTTTGACAATGTTCCAAGATTTTTTTTTTATATATTTGGCAAAACAATGTTATACATATGTATGAATGTACATTGCAAAATAAATTATTTGTTTAGACACAATAAAAACAAATTAAAGAATCTTTAGCGTTTATCATTTCTTTATATTGCTAAAAAACGCAACGAAATATACAAATAGATTCAGAAAACAATTTTTGAAATTATTTAACATCAAGTTTTTAAACAAAATGAAATAATTTTCTTTTATTTAAGCCATTTATCAAAAAAAAAAAAAATAAAAAAAAAAATCAATTTTTCAAAAAAAAAAATATGAGTTATTCCAGAGAGCTTAGAAGTCTTTGTAGTAGTTTTCATTCTGCGGAATGAATTTTTACAATTGCAAAGTCTCAGAATATTTTATGTGGCTACTCAAAAACTGACAGCATTGCCAAGTTGAAAGGAATGAGTTTCCGGCCCACCCAAGATAAAATAATTTTTCCTTAAAACGTTAAAAATACATTTTTTTGTGGGAATAAGTAATATTTTTTTTTTTTTGTATTAAAAAATAATAAATAATTAATTTTTATTAGAACTCATGAAAAAGGTATCAATCTGTAATTAGCGCTATCTGTCAAAGCTCATCACCCACACGACAACAGCTGATCAAAGCACACGCTATCAATTAAAGTGATTGAGTGATCATCACCCATTATGAGTATGAGTTGTGACTGCGTTGTTTATTTTCTTAAGCCACCCTTATAGGTTGAACGTGTTTTTATATATTTTACATGCCATGTTCTTAATGGATGATTTTGTCTTCGACAAATCGATTTAACTACTTGACTTATGTGCATATGTGCTTGCCAATAGCAAATTTATCAATTGATTTATTTTTCTGAAGCACTTGAAGCTTCACAATGAGTTGCAATTTTATATATAATTTAGTTTGATTGATATTTATGTTATGTTGATCATTTATGGTTTAAATTTGTTATTTTGTAAAGATAACAAAGCTATATCATTATAAAGTCGCATGAAATTGAAATACTTGCAGTAGAATTAAGTCTAAATAATTTGTATGTAGAGTAAAAGTCACTTTAAAAAAACTTTTTTTTTTAATAAAACGCCAACATTAATTAGAAAAAAGGCATTACGAGCACAATCCTAGTGCAAAGTTCAAGAGCATATTTTGTGATTTTTTATAAAAAAAAAATTGGTTATATGGACCATCGATTACAAGCACACCTTGGAATTATTTTTTATTTAAAAAAAAACGAATTGTCGTATTTTTCCTTAAAATTGAGTTAAGCTGAACGTAAAGAAACCCTTAGTTACATATATATAAGTTATATATAATATTACCCTCGGATTTATGAATATGCTCAACATTAATTTGGTAATATAATCGAGAATGTACTGTACTTATTTTATAAACTTATTAATTACGAAATTATAACAATGAATTTTACCGTCATAAAGTGAACAAAATTACACAAACAATATTCGCTGTTTGTCCTATGTCCTAATATTTTACAATTGTTGTAAAAGTGTTCTGGTCTTCCATATGAAAATGAAATAAGACAATACAGCTCTACACCTTACGTTTTTTGAGTGTTGTATACATTTTTCTTTTTTAATGAGAGAATCGTATAGAGAAAAAGAGTGACAAAAGAGTATTTTGTAAACAATAAAGTTTTCCTGAGAGAATCGTATAGAAAATGAGAGTGATATTTCATTCAAAATAGAACTTATGACACCTTGTGAACTACCTAATTATGTTTCATTGCATTATAGAAAACTCAACTCGTGCTGCTATTTTTATGTTGTAGTCGTTCTGATATATCTTATTAAGGTGTCGTCAAAAAAAAAAAGACTTCCGCAGCAGGAGGGTGGGGAGTGGGTCGTAAAAACGGACAAAAGTGAACAAGCATGGGGTGGGGATCGAAATCTTTTCGGACATCTATTTTTTTAAATGTCACTCTTGAATTTTTTTCGTTTTTTGTTCATTAGGAAGATAAAAAAACAATGGGGGGAGTTAGCATTAACGTTTGTGGATAGATAATAAAATCGGACGTAAGTGGACAACCTGCGGTGAGGCATTAAATCTCCTGAATTTTTATGAAATTCATTTACGGACGACCCCTTAGCATTTTTAAAAATTTTTAACAAAAAATCAATCAATCAATAAGCAAATGAAATGTTGGATAGTTTCCCAATATTTTTTTTTCAACCTTTTTTGTCAAAATGCACCTATTCTGTTTTGTGATGTTTCTGTGATAGTCCGAACCATCCTTAGGATTTCTGTAAAATTTTAATATAAACGAAAAAAGTTATTTCTTTAACTTCAGCTAAAAACAAGAATTAAAATTTCATTGAAGAATCAATTTCTTAGCATTGTTTTCGTTTAAAATATTGATGTTTTTTAATTCAAAAAAATGCGGTTCTCTTGTAGAACTTAATTTCTTTTTGATCCTGTACCAGTAAACCATAAGATTATGAAATTATATTAAAAGAACAAATAAATATAATGATAAAAAAACTACCATAAAATTACAATTAAAAAACTGCAAATCAGTTAATCTTTTATAATAATCACAAATAGAGGAAGTTAGAAATTGCATGTAATAAATTGATTATACTGTGTAGTAGTTCAGACAAAAACATTTATATCAACCTATTAGAAAACTAATTTCTAATTAATTATTTTTATTTATCTACTTATATGCAGAACTGATGAATATAGCAAATTCATGCCAAATATGGTGCAATACCAAATTGTGCCAACAACTGATAAGGAACTTTATCAATGTAAGCCGTTGTCAACACCACCGAGTAAGGGTACATTAACCGATCAGGCGGCATATAAGCGTGGGATTTTTCATCAGGTATGTACATACAAATAATATTGAGATAAGACCAAATAAATATGCTGATTGCCTAGTTAGATAAATAATTTATATTGCGAAAAAATTAAACTGCTATTTCCGTATTTACTATGTCTGCGAATTCTTAGACAAACAACTTAATCTAACACTCAAAAAATAATTGGTTTAATCATTATTTTTTAGCATTAACTTCAACTTCTGTCGTAAATTTTGTTAAAAGGCTTGGAAAGCCAAATTCGCTTATATTCTCAAGTAAAAGTTGGAATCCAAAAAACCCAAAAAGGTCGGTTAGTTTCAGTCCAACAATTCATCATTACTGGTTCGACATATAGAAAAAAAACCTATGATTCTTCATCAACTAGTCAAACAAAACCTACCCAAAAAAAAAAAAAACAATCAGCAAAATTGGAGACCTCAAGTTCCGGCTTCTCCCGTTTCGACTTGTAAATGCCCCAAATACATGTTTTGTTTGCTGTTGATTGCAGTGCTTTAGTTCTTTTACCTTACCAAAATAATTCAAGCATGATGTCTTCAAATATTTGCTCTTTGTCAATACTCTCACTAATATGCCGCTTATGAATTATTTTGCGCTACTGAGATGATTTTACTAAATGTTCGCTCTTAAAAAATTGAACAAATAAAAGCTCTTTTACACATCAGAGTTTATAACCAGTGTTGCCAGTTAAACTTCTTTGAGTTAAATTTAGGTACTTTTCAAATTCCGCTGAGAAAATTATATATAGTTAGCTCCTCGTTAATTTTTTTTAATTTCTTAAATAAAACTGAAAAAAATTATGTAAATTCAAAAATAATGAAATAAATTACATATCTCATTTTAATGTACTGTGAAATCAGTAATTTGTCATTGACCTCTAACTGCGATTTAGGAAGTAATGAAATAATTTAAATTCAGTTGTTTAAGTACATTTCAAATAAATAAAATTAGTTGTAAAAATGCAGCTTGATCATTTTAAAAATACTTCAAAACACGGTAATACGTGGGCGAATCAATGTGTCGTGACTTTTCGAACATGAAATATAACATTGGTCCCGTCAAGTATCATATTTTAATAGATGTCAAATTTTGAGACACTTTCGTCATTAACTTGACGTTTAACAGGTGTTCAAAGCATACATTTTGCAAAGAACAGAAAAATTGGACTATCGAAGGCTGGAAAAGAGTAATTTGTTCAGATGATTGATCGATTCCAGTCAGACGGTAAGGAATCATGACAAAATTACTGTTTTCCAGTGTTCGACAGTATAATTTTTCTGTTCTTTGCAAAATTTAAGCCTGCCCTTTACATTCTTGTCAGATAGTGCAGGTTTTTCTTGTTTAACGTCAGACACCAATCCTTGGTCGACCTCCACGACTAATAAATGCGTTCAAATTTCAACGCTTTCTTACTAAATTAACTGTTCGGTGACATATCTTTAATTTATCTGATATATTTTGAGATAAATATCCTTTTTCACCTAAGCTTAACATTTGATTTTCGGATTGAAGTTAAATTTCACTATTCCACTTTATTTCACCAAATTTAATATTTACTACATTCTAACACAATTTTTTGTTTGAAATCTTCCACCGTCGAAAAATTTCAAGTGCCATCACTGACCGCAACCATATTGGCCAAAAAAAAAAAAGCTTTCTCTTTAATGCATATAAAATCTCGCAATAAATTTTGACTTTTATTTTGCGCGAAAAGTTTAACAAATCTTAAACCACCATACGCATTGGTAATATGTTATCCCATATGGTCTAGTGGCTAGGATATCTGGCTTTCACCCAGAAGGCCCGGGTTCGATTCCCGGTATGGGAATGTTTTTTTATTTATTTTTAATAAAAAAAAACTCAAATAAATGAATAGGGCTTATTATGTTAATGTGTTACGTATGTATAGGTCATTAAAAGCACTTTTACCAGGCCAACCATTATGGTCAACAACGCAGGTGACAAAATTCGTGCGAATAGCAACAAGCCTATTTTGCCAAAAATTTTGCATGAATAGCTGTAACGAAACAAATTAAAATGCAATTAACGTTATATTGATGTTTGATTATATTATTATTTTTTTTTTTTTGTTTTGGATAAAAGCAATTGATTCAAATTTTTAGGAGAAAATACCTTGGCATGCTAGGTATGGAAAGGGCTTGCAAAAAAAAAAAAAATTGTTGTTATTCACATACTTGCACCACAAATTAATGAATTTAGATTTACCGGATCTCCTAAATATGGTGCAATATAAATTTAACATGGTGGCCCAAAATTATTAAGCGGATTTTTAACAAAATGAGTGGAATATTTAAGCTGAATCTTTGGTTTTATTATGATGATAGAAAGAAAAGTAATACCCTTTTGGATATGTGACTGCAACGATTCTTTAAAGTCGCAGTACATCAATAAATATATATATAATAAATATTATTTATAATAAATTCCAAAAAATTAATTAAAGTCCAATTCATCCCCTTTAATATGCCAAAGTTTCATTCAATTCAGTTGATGATTTTTCAACTTTTATCGATTTTTTCTATACTTCTAATACACATAAAGTTTTTCAATTTTTCAATAGTTAATTTTTCCTTATTAAAATTATCTTTTTTACCAATACAAGTCGACCATTTGAAAAAATTTCATTTATTAATGATTTTTTTAGGGAAAATCTTATAGGACGTTGTGGTTGTTGTTCGTTCAGGTACTTTATGAGCTCAAAATCCGTATAAAATCATTTTGATCAATATTAAATTTATCCTGAATTGTTTTGTGGGTATACTAGTAAATAAAGAGGTATGGGAGTAATCTCTAATAATCTAAAAATTATTCTGCTAATAGAAAGCTATACTATCCCTGAGTAACAGATGCTTTATTTTACTTTGATAAAAATAAGTGGCATTGCACCTTCCACACACAAAAATGCTTTGAATGCTATTAATTGCCACCTTTAGTAGCTGGATCTTTTAATTTTGGCCCTAGCATGTATTTGTCTACGTTGAGTAGTTCACGAAATATGTGTTGGATTACGGAACGGGTCATGCACCCTCAACCAAAGCACTTAAATCGCTATATATTGGCACTTAGGGTAGCAGGAGTTTTGAAATTTGGTGCTAGAATATTTCTTGTCAATGCTAAGCTACTCGCAAATTACTAGGCTGATTGAAAAGTCCCGGCCCTGACACATAGAGCACGCCACAAATATCGAATACTTATTATTTTTGACAGCAACTATCCTGCAAAAGGCTACATGTGAAATTTTATTAACATCTGTCAAATAGTTTGGTTTTCACAGCTGTCCAAAGTGCATCACCTCTGTGTTTTTTTTAACTACATATGAAACAAAGTGAATTTCGTATTTTGATAAAACATTGCTTTGTGATCGGAAAAATCGAGAAGCAAACATTGGAATGGCTCTAAAAACATCACTGCATATCTGCTCCGTCGAAAACAACTATTTACAGATGGTTTGCTGAATTTAAAATGGGTCGTACGAGCACCAGTGATGCACCACATTCGGGCCGGTCAAATGAAGCTATCACTTCAGAAAAGATCAAGAAAATCCTTCTGATCCTTTTGAAAGACCACAAAGTTAAAGGGAGAGAGCTAGCAGACATAATGAAGTTGTCGATCGGTAGTATTTTCAATATTTTGCAAGAGCATTTCGAAATGAAAAAGATGTGCGCGCGTTGGGTGCCGCGTCTGCTGACAATTGGTCAAAAGCAAGATCGTGTCGGTGATTCATATCAATGGCAAAATTGAACGAATTGCAATACGAATTGCTGCCCCACCCACCGTATTCTCCAGACTTGGCCTCCAGCGACTGTTATCTTTTTCCAAACTTGAAAATATGGCTCGCTGGTAAGCGCTTTCACTCGAATGAAGAGGTCATTGCCGAGACGGACGCCTATTTTGAAGAACTTGATGGCGACTACTACAAGAAAGGCATCAAAATGATCGAGGCCCGCTATACTCGTTGTATTGAGCTAAAAGGAGATTATATTGAAGAATAAAATCAAATTTTCCGAAAAAAATATGTTTTTCTTTGTTAGGCCCGGGACTTTTCAATTAGCCTAGTATATTGACTTTTTCGATACTATTTGCTAATTTTTCATTCGATTTTAACTGATATATATTTTTTTTATGCTTTTCGGTATTATTCGATGTTTATCGAGTTTTTAGTTTCCTTTCGTTACTATTCATTACTATTGTTAAAGCTGAATCGAGTTCTCGATACTATCCAATACTTATATTGACTTTTCGATATAATTCTAATCTATTTGTATCGAGATTTTTGATACAATTCTAATTTATTTGTATAGACATTTTTGATACAATTTGAATTATTTTGAGCATATACAACTGATATCAACTACGTTCATTCCTTTCGGTATTATTCGATATCTATTGAGGTTTTTGATTCTCTGCGATATTATACTTTACTTTTCAATTATTTTATGTTATTCTGTACCTATCGAGTTTTATGAAATTTTATCGAACTTTTTGTCTCTCCGTCGTTTTAAACAGTCTGATTATAAAATATGTTGCGGTGATACACTCTTGACGCAAGTTCTCGAAATAAGGCGTGAAAAGTGCCACGCTTTTTTTCGTAATACACTCTAATGTATACCCAGGGCATATAAATTCTGCTTATAATATAAACGATGCAAATTCATTAAGAACTATTTAAAATTAAATAAAAAGTTTAATAAAACATTGTTGTTGTATTTTTTCACATACATACATACATACATATGTACATTGTATACATTGAGTAAGCGTCAATTTTACGATATCATACAAAAAGTAGGAAATTAGGTCAGAGCGACTTATTAAATAAATCACTGATGTATTTATGTAAAAGATACTTCTTAATACATTAAAATTGAATTTTTTTTGTTCGTATGTATAGCTAGCGATAATTTTTTAGGAATGCAGCGACGTATTAGATTTATAGAAAAAAGCATGATATCTATACGAAATTCTCAGCAATTAAAATGAAAAGTTTTGCGATTCCCTTTAACAATGCATCAGTCTTATAATCCTATTTAAAATTGCGCTTAATAATACAATTATTAATGAGAAAATATCTTAATTTATCTTCTAGATAATCGCTACATGTGCTGTTCTCCTACTAACAGCCTCATGTGGAATGCCTATTGGATACTCAGCAGTATTGCTACCACAATTAACAGCACCGAATGCAACATCAGAAATTGCCATTGACATTGAAATGGGCTCGTGGATTGGTGAGTTGGCTTTCTTTTATTCTTATATTTAATTTTTTTTATTTTTTTTTTTTTTTTTTTTTATTTATTTAATTAAGTCTATGAACATAAAGATTCTTACAGACTAGAATAACATAATCTACATTAATTCAAAAAAAATTATTTAAAATATGCTTAACTACATTTTTGGTAGCCGAGAAGTCTATATCATTAACAGCATTAACTTCGTTAAACAATTTCATTGCTCTAAAAATAGGCGCATTTTCGGCATAATTTGTGCGAGGAGTTGCAAGATGAAAAGGAATTTGATTTCTTAGTGCTCTTGCTGGAACATTAAAATTAATTAGACCCAGTAAATCAGGGCAATCCATTGAGTTAGAAACAATATCATGTAAAAATAGTAAAGACAAAATATTTCTTCTACTTTCTAAGGTTTTTAAACCAATCAAAAAGGCATCGGGCATTATATGAGGGAGAACCATTTTCAAAGTTTAACGATCGCAACGCAAACTTCGTAAAGGATGTTGTTGAAATAAAAAAACTAAATTTTCATTTTTTTTTTTTTTTTGTGCAGCAAGTGTACATAGCTTGGCAACACCTATGGGTGCGCTGGTTTCCGCACCTCTAGCCGATTATATTGGACGACGTTCTACTATGTTGACTGCATGTATACCAGTTTTTATTGGTTGGATTGTTTTGGCATTATCTCAATCGTATGCTATGATAATTACAGGACGTTTGTTATGCGGTTTTGCAACAGGACTTTTGGCTGGACCAGCACAGGTTAGTAAGAGAATATATTTGACGTGCAAAGACATCAAATCAATCTCTATTAACTGCAATTTTTAATTTGTTTTAGTTCATATTCTAATGTCCCGTGCACGATCAAAAACAATCCTTTGATCTCATTTCTTGATTAATAACAGCAGCAAGTGTGTCAAAATTTTTGCTTAGACAAAGTTTTATGGATATAATCAAAGCAAGAAACAACGCGTACAGTAAAATAAAATTTAATATTTTTAGAGCTGTTTAAAGTTGTTCACGTGCGCAATAATAAGTGTAAAACTTTTGTAATCTAGGCAGTTGCATAACGGTTTTAACTGCCAACATAATTGCTTAATTTTTTTTTTGGCAAAGCTATGCCACGCCCCTAACAAGAAAATAAGTTTCCACGGCTAATCCGATAAATTAATTTTAATGAAATTTGGTTTGGAGATATGTATGTAGATTGAACCATTAAAAAGGTTATTAGAGACTCTATAAGTCCTTTAAGTAGGCGTAGCACTACCCTTAATGGGAAAAAACGCAGCCACGACTGAGTCCCCCTACAACAAATTCGATCAAATTTTGTATGGGGATAAACAGATTCTTGAGGAGTGAAATTTGTTTTTAATGTGGCGATATCACGGTCCTTACAGGAAAAAACGTTTTAACAACAAAAAGAAATGTTTCATATTCTTTTAAAAAAATATTTAAATAAATTTGAATTAATTAAAATTGATCTCACCAATATAATTCGACAATGATTAATATTAAATTTGTTTTTTAATTACTATATAAATCTTATATACGAAAAAAATATATAAAAAATTGCACAAGTGAACCAAAATGGAAAAATATGTCACGTTCGCAATGTCCCGTTCGTTGCTTTGTAAGAAAAAAAGAAAATAATATTTTTCAATCAAACGAAATCTAATAAAAAGTGATGTTTTTCGATAACATTTTAAAATTAGTCGCACTAAAATATTGTGGCAGGTTTCGCTGCTTTCTGCTTTTTCACAGATAGCCATGAAAAATACTTCCCATTTTGGTCACGTGCGAATCGCTTTTTTATTACTTTTACCTTGGAATGGGTATTACATCATGCTATCAAAGAGTTATTTTGCAAAGTAACAGAAGGAAAGAAAAAGTGTTTTTTCCTTTGACTATTATTCCAATTTAAAAGTGTACGTATGTCCCGTTCGCCACCATTTAAATACCCATATGTAAAGTGCAGCAAAAGTAATTTTTTTTATCAGAGGAAACCAAATGGCTCGAATATTCCATACTTAAAAGTGACTAACAAATAACCACATGGTCAACAGATAATTATGAGAAAATCGTTCTCATGGCAATTATTTGATAACGAGCAAACAAGAATTCTCTTTACTCTTTAATATTTGTATTTTTCTTTCCAATTTATAAGCAACAACTTGCCATCTGTGTAACGCCAAGAAAAGGGGATTCACACACCCACTGTATAGTATGCGTACGCGTCATTTGTCACAACAAGTGAATGATTGCGCATTTCTTTTCCCCAAACACAAAATGCTGCCGGTTGAGTTGAGTTAAAACACAAACAGATATTTAAGCTAAACGATTTTAACTGTAGACTGAGGTCAAGAATCCGGAAGAATAACTGTATATCATTATTATACACTTATTTATATTATAAGTATCAACATTTTAATTTTAATATCTTCCAAAATCAACCCCCAACAATACAAAAAGATAAAGAACCGGTCCCATATTTGAGACGCAAAATAATGCAAAAAATCATTATGCAAAAGCAACTAAACAGTCAGGCCGAAAAGTCATGGACACACCAACAAAACAAATGATGAGATAAGAATTTCTAAACGAATCGAGAATTTCTCGAGATTCAATTGTTGTTCGCTTCATCGCTGGCGTTTGGATATGCGATTACATTACATCCATTGTTCATTTCTGTATCTGATTATAGAGTTGTTGTCGGAAGATGTTGCTTGTGATGTGATGGAACACTTAATGAAATTGTTAGACAAATGTATTGTACATAGTCAACATAAATAGAAAATTAAATTGTACAATCAAGATATATAAACGCGCATGTAAGTGAAATTCGCTTATGGTTGGTTGATTAGTCATGAACTCGTCTAGTTCAAGGTTCTATGAGAAATGAACGTCACAAACAGTGGGTCAGTAGAACGTAAATGAGACGCATTATGTTAGAATGGGTCATTCAACTTAATTTTTAGAAGGACGTTAAAAGCTATTGGTTGTTATTTTTACTATTCATTCATTGTATCTAATAATGCTGTAGGTTGATTAATGAATATTTATTAAAGTTCTTACTAAATTGTAAATACAACTTATACAATGAACAACATATTTGCTCATACTTCCTATCCACATTCGTAGTTATGACGAGATAGGCTTAAGTTATGCTGAAACTAAACGTCTCCCCTTACTTTTGCTGGTGCTAAAAGTAATGCCGAAATGTTCAATGAGTTTTTGTTTGAAAACTCAAAGAACGCGCTCGGGAACTTAACCTATTTAAAGTGAAGAAGCCTCAGCTTTCTTTTTTGAATATTTTAAATAAAATACATCAAAATCACTTGGACTAAGAAAAAGGTTAGTTCAGTAAACAAATTATCTACACGAAAAAGTGGGTATCAACCAAAAAGCTCAAATTATCATCCCCCAACCGCTGCCAGTTTTTGAAGAAACAGCAAAATATTTTGGGATATACATAATTACCATTCAACAGGATGGAAATTTTGCCCAAGATTCAAGTCAATCGGTTATGTTCGATTTTAGCATAGAAGATTTAACATGAAATGTGCTATATATACATTCTTTTTATACCCTACACAGAGGGTATATTCACTTTGTCATTCCGTTTGTAAAGCATAGAAGGTGGCGTGGCTGGTAAAGAAAGGTATATTTATTATTGATCAGCGTCACCACCTGAGTCGATATAGCTATGTCTATCTGTCTGTCTGTCTGTGTGTCTCTCTCTGTCCGTCTGTCTGTTGAAATCACGTTTACGGGAAAACTAAGCAAGCTAATTCAATGAAATTTGGCACACAGGTCACACCTTCTTGCAAGCTGCTAGCATATAAAAATGGGTGACAACCACGCCTACATGCCATACCATAAATATATGTACCTCAGCCCATCTTGAAAAAAGTTGCTGCGCTTTTGATGAAACTTGGTGATTTGATAAACATGTGAACAAAATTAAGATTGGGCTAGGTTTTAAATTTGCAAAAGCTCTGAAAGGGGCGTGGTACAGCCCTAAATTTTAATTTTTACAACGCCATACCTCGTAAACCGTGCAAGATATTGTGATGAAATTTTGTACACGTATACATATCATAAATATCTTGAATTGTGTTTAAAGTGGGCGGAATTGGAAAATTAGGCGTGGCAGTGGCACAGCCCACAATATTTATAAACGTTATAACTAGAGAACTAACAATGTAATCGTTATGAATTTTAGTATGGCAGATATACTTGCTAAAAGGTATCTTCTTACGAATATTTGGCACAATAGAACCGGTGAGCGTGGCACCTCCCATATTAACATAAAGTTGGAAGTGATATTTTAAGGGAACTATTGCAGCAATTGGCATGAAATTTGATATAAGTGGTTTAGTTGCTATAAGGTATGTCAGCATCTAAAGTGGGCGAAATACCACCACTGGGCGTGGCACCTCCCATACAAGTAAAGTACCTTAAGTGGCATATTTATCGAAATATACATATGAGCAATCATACTGAAATTTGGTATAAAAGGTTTGTTTATGGAAAGCAATTTCTGGATCAAAATCTGTCTCGATTGTATCAGTGGGTGTGTCACCGCCCTAAACTTTAAGGTTAATTAAGGCATATATCGCAAACTATACATGCTATTTTGCTAAAATTTAGTACATATGTGGATGTCAATGACGAATATAATTTATTGAATCAAAAGTAGGCGGAATTGGATAAGTGGGCGTATCATATTTGGTTTTCTGCATTTCTATTCTATTTTTTTCAACATTTTCCGCATTCTTTTAACTTTTGACCTCTTTGAACCTTATTACATTATTTTCGACTTCTTCAACCTTTTCACCGTCTTTTTAACATTTATTTGGAAAGTACTTTCAGTGCAGTGTAGGGTATGTGAGTTTCGGCCTGGCCGAAGATAACACCTTTACTAGTTATCTCTTATTTTATTGTTTTTCGTAAATATTTGGAAAGCATTTCTCGAATATTTATCATTAACTTGTCTTCTCTTTTCTTTATTTTCAGGTGTACATTGCCGAAACGGCTGAGCCCAATTTGCGTAGTTTGCTTATAGGCGCCCCATTTGTATCTTACTCTATGGGCATACTTTTCGTTTATGCACTTGGTTCAGCATTCCATTGGCGTACGGTTGCTTGGTGTGGTAACATACTTCCTACACTCTCCGTTATTGCTATCTTTTGCATTCCCGAAAGTCCCGCATGGTTGGTGCGACAAAAAAAGTTGACCAAAGCGCTTAAGGGACTCACTTTTTTGCGTGGCAGTGAAGTAAATGCACAAAATGAAATCAATGATATGCATGATCGTCTGCGGCGAGAACATGCACTGATGCAAACAAATGAAAATATTTTCACACTGTGCAGTCAACGGGCAGCGATCAAGCCCCTAGTGATTGTTATACTGCTGTCATTCTTGCAAATGTTCTCGGGTACATTTATTGTTGTCTTCTATGCAATTGATATCATATCGGAATTTGGTGGCGATTTTGATACAAAAACTGCTGCTATCTGGACTGCTGTGGTGCGCATGATTTGTGCGATAATTTTCTGTGTAGTGTTGGTATTTGTACGACGTCGACGTATACTTGTCGTTTCGGGCATTGGTTCTGGGCTGAGTTGTCTGGCGCTGAGCATTTACATGTATACACGCGTAAATCAACCGAAAAATGCCGCTGATATCATTGTTGGTGCCACATGTCTACTTTGCTATATTGCATTCAATACAGCATTGATGGTAATGCCTGGTATTATGATCGGTGAATTGTTTCCTGCAAAAATACGTGGACGCACTGCGGGTGGTGTCAATACTACAATGAATATATCACTTTTTGGATTGGCAAAAGCATTTCCAATGCTACATATCGCTATAAAAATGCGTGGTGTTTTTCTGATGTTTGCGATTGCAAGTTTTTTGGCATCAATTAGTATGTTCTTGCTACAACCAGAAACAAAGGGTCGTTCACTGGATCAAATCGAGGATTATTTCAATGAAGATCATTGGTTTTGGTATAAGCGGGATAAAAACTATAAAATGGAAAAAAGTGAAATGAAGGCAGTGAAGGCTTGAAAGGCGTAGAATGTTATATCTTTTATTAGGTGGAATATAAGTAATACTACTGAATCTTATGTGAAACGCGGGGTGATCGTATGAAAAAATAAAGTATCTTTATCACAAAACTGTGTGTGTGTGCGTGCAGTCAGCGAAGAGTACGTACAAAAAAAGCAAAGATCATGGGCTGGTTGAAAATTATGATCGCACAATATACATACGAGTTAATACAAAATATGTAATGTTCATATAAATGGAATTATTGGCTATTAATTAGAACTTGAAACTCAAATAAGTAGCTCTAACTTGAGGAATATCTATTTTTTTGTTCCAAAAAAATTGTTATTCTCAAACATTTTCTCAATTTGATATAAAGTTAATATTAAGCATTGTATAAATTTCAGTTATTGTTAATTTATTTACACAACCACTCATTGCGAGTCAGACGCCGACCAGGAAGCTCCCCTCTTCTTTATATCAGATGTTACACGTATTTGCTCAAGCTCATATACGGGGGGTTAACTCCAGGAATCATGAACCCTCCACTTCAAAAAAATTAAAGTTTTGTAAATAATTTTTATAAAATCTATAAAGAAAAAAACAAGAGTATAAAATTTTTTTTTGTGTCCTGAGATAAAATTCTTATTTTACGTACTCTGCGCTTGCCTTAACAAATCACTAAAAACATTAAGGTAAATTTAAAAAATCGCGCACCTTTTAATCGCACCACTGTAAATAAAATAAAGTTAAGTCAATAAAACTTTTACATATTTGTTATCCAAAAGATGCTATACATCTTAGAGTCTGTGATTGTGGCATTTTATTTAAGCGTGTTCGATACATTAATATAGGGTAATCGAAACTTATTTTATGCATAAAAGACATATGTATGTGTGATGTTTCTAGTAAAGCTACTTTTATTTTAAAAGTTAACTTTTTAATGTGATCTTATTTTTTAATATTTGTATATTGAATTTTTTGTGGCATCTATTAAATGTACAGATGTACGTATTTAAGAGAAAATATAATGGAAATACATATGTTTTATCCAGAGATCAGCTTATATAGGTTTGAAAGACTTTTATGCGGCGAAAACATTTATTAGTCTAATCTCTGGATTTGACCAAAAGTTATTTTTTGTATGTAAATTATTTTGTAATAGCAGTTTTCACACTTTAAATTGTTTTTTCATTTACTCTCTGGTTTCATGTCGAAAATTATGAAATCACACGAAAAAATATAAGAATTCAAAATTTCAAAATAATTTTTTTGTTTTTTGAAAGTTTTCGATTTATAAAAGTGAGAAACTTAAAATATTAAATGCTTTATATGTCACAGATATTTTATTAACATAAGCTTATTTTATAGTTCTCTATTTAACATAATTTAAAAATAAACAATATTATATATTTAAAATAAAGTGTTTTTCTTTTGAAATAGATTAATACCCAAGAAAAAAAAACCAGGCTGATTTTCTCAAAAACCCGAGAAGTTTTTACGCTTAAAATTTTACTGTGGATTTGTATTAATATGAGAGAGAAATGACATGAGTTTAATGCACGCTAAAAGACATTTAAGGTCAGGAGATTTTTTTTTTTCATCATTGCCAAGCCACTCTACGGTACTATTTTTAAAGCAAATAACAAAAGCAACATTCCAAATTACTTTCTGCAAGTCGTGCTTGCATTCTGCGTATGTACTTTTGTTTTACCGTTATTTTCGTAAGAACTTTTTATCATGGGAAATATATAAAAACATTGTACGCACATATAGCTTTTTCACTGACTACTTCTGCGGGTTTTGAATGTTTTGTTTGCTTGACTTTGTCAGCGAAGAGTGGCTTGACAATGATGAAAAAAAAAATTGATATTTCGAATTTGGAAAAAAAAATCAAACACACACGTGTCTTCAGGGCGTGATAGAGAATAATTTAAGTTAATAATTCAAAGGACGAGCACTGAATCGTGATTTATCAATTGAGGGGTCAGTCCATATATCAGATTATTATGCGTGTGAACGAATCTAAGTTTTTTATTTTTTTGGGATATTTTCGTTTGTTTTTCCTTTAAAATCTGTCAATCAAATAAAAAATTAAAAAATTTTATTTTACTTTTTTCGGGTTTTTAAAATTGTTTGTTAATTTAATTCCAAATTTTTAAGTATTAAATAAAATTCATTATGAGTCAAATAGCGAAAAGCTTCCAAAGAATATCAAATACAAATAACAATCGCAAATCTTTATCATTCTCTAAGGAAGCTGCTGAAAAAATAAAATACGATGAATCTCTCATTTTAAGCTTCCTTCAACAGAAAGATGTGCCAGCCTGGTTTCGTGGCACTTCAATATTTCAAATAAACGGAGCCGATGGTCTCTTGAATGCATTGCGTGATGATACTGAACAACGTACCTCACATCGTGTACATGCCTGCTTAGTTTCCATCGGCTTAATTCCCATGGTATCTAATAAACAAATTCGATTTTTAATGCGTCTAAGTCGCGGTAATGATTTGGCCTTCTTGTGGTTTTTAATGGAATTGCACTATAAAACGCCATCTGAAAATGGTTATACTGTTAACGAACAGTTGATAATGTCAGCTATGTGCCATCTAGATATGATAACTACCATGCGAGAACTCGATAAAGTTCTACCACCGGGTCATCCACCCTTAAAGGAAATTCAACGTATGGAAAAACAACAGCTTGAGGCGCAGCTTAAAAAATCAAAAGTTCGTAAGCTTCGTAAGCCAACACATTCATTACCATATTATGAAACGCTAGTACGACCAAAACCCTATGGCAAATCATTAACAATACGCGTTCCGGACTTTAGGGTTACATTTGGTCACTATGAGAACTATAAAAATCCGAATTACATTGTGCACAATGAAGCCAATCGCTGGTATGCTAACTATGATTTACAACTGAACAAACGGGTTGTGAATAGCATAATCCAGGAAGAAATAACGGGTATGTTTGATGACTATGCAGCAGTTTCGCTGAAAGCAGAAACTGTTTCCACTCTTTGTGAAAAACACAAGGCTATCAAAGGAATAGAGGAGCGTATGGAACATGAGTTGAGAGTTGTTGTGCGTGATAGATGTCTGAAATTGATGGGCATTGATGAACAAAAAAAAGAGGTAATAAATATAGAAATTATGTTAATGAAATGTCATTAAGTATAGCGCACAAGCTTTTTTGTGAGACACATAGAAATATTCCATAAGCTGTATAATGATATGGATGTAGTTTAAAAAGTAAAAATCCATCATTGCATTCACTCAAACACATTCAGCGAATAGAAGACAACATTTCAGCTAATTTGGCTCTTAACTCACAGCCATAAGTAAGGGTGAACTTTCAGATATCTGCTAATCGTCAGCACAAAGACAACGATCTCGACTGGGACCGTGTCAAATGGAAAGTAGAATAAAATAGACATTCAATCTGTATTCTTACTTCTCAATGCTTTGTTTTTGATAGATTAAGTATTTCAGGGTAGTTATGGTGGGTGGGAAGACCCTACTTGTCGCCAAACAGTTGCGATGCAAGTAAAACTTAATAACATCTGAGATATTTCAGAAGATTTTGGTATGAAAGTCAACATTAAATAGAAGCGGTCTATGTACAAGCTGTGCTTATGCAAATCAACAGCTGAAATCTACCGACAAGCATTGAAGTGAAACTTTCAAGATAGCAGGAAACGCGTCCGTCCTAAATCATCGTGGAAACGATCGCTCGGGCAAGAACATGTGGATCGATGAAATGTTGAAAACAAATGTAAGACACTCGCCAAAGACCGTGCACAATGCAAGAGTTTTGTCGACGACCTTTGCTACAGGTAGAAATAAAGAACATAAGACGATATTAAGTATCACTAGGTTCTCGTACTTTCATAATATTGGTAATAGTGCATTGCGTTAAGGTATCTACATTTCTGGAGCTGTTTTCAAATCGTTGACTGAACGTATTTTTTGACGTAGTCTTTAGGGGATATTATCAATATTCGGCGTTACCCGACAAATCTACGGGATTCTTCTTTCAATGCATCTGACTGTGTGGTAAATGATTAGCTCTTTGATTCTCCATAAGATTTTTACTCTAGTCTTTATATTTTTACGTCAATCTCTTATATCGCTCACCCGCTGCATCACAGTCATAATTGTGTATCTTTCTTAAATTTCCAATTTCTCTCTCTGCTTTTTATAACTTTGCTACTATCTTCTAATATATAAAATTCTCCTGTAACAGTGTTAGATACAAAACTCCTACGAAACGGCTTGACCGTTTCTTATGAAATTTTGTGTGTATATTCAGTAAGTCTGAGCATAGGAGGTGAACTATTTTTCATACCCCTATTTGGGCTATTTAGGGAGGCCCTCATACAAAAAATATTGTAAAAATAGCATTTTCACAAAGACCACTTACTCGATTCACATAGAACTTACACCACGTGGCTTCTATATTAAGAATAATAGCTTAGACAATAAAACTTTTATTTAGGGTGGCCCTCATACAAACATATATTTAAAATATTACTTTCACGAAGACCGGTCAATCGGTTCACATGTAATTTACACCACGTGGCTGTTATATTTAAAGGCACATACTTAGGGTGGCCCACATACAAAAGTATGTGAATTTTTACGAAATTTCATAACTGTTTTTAAATGTCCACGGTATGTTTTTGCAAAGCTATGTTTAGAAAAATGGGCAGTGACACGCCCTCCAAAATCAAATTAATCATATCTCATCAAGTACTGAACGCAGATGAATGGGACTTGATATAAAACAGTACGGCAAAATAAGTTTCACTGAAAAAATGAGCTGTTTCGCTTATACATTCCATCGCATGAGTTCATACAACATCCGGAACACCTACCGCAAAGAGCAGAACAACGTCTGCCGGGACAGCTAGTATATGTATATAGAATTTTAAATGTTGTCAAATTTACTATTACGCAAGTTTTATAGCTTTACTTTTTTCTAAAAGTACGATCACTGTATTCTGCTTCAATCTGTAATTTACTTTATACTGTTCTTAAAATAATTGTTTTATTTATTTTTCAAAATATTTCACAAGTCTCATCACAACTGTTCACAAACTCTACACAAGTTTATTTTTAAATATACCACTCTTCATATTTTTTCACTACATAATTGAAAAACTAAACTCGACATATTAAAAACTTGACTTGGGGTCGCTGTGCCACAGCACCTAAACAACTTACCGCATGCAACTACAGTTTTCTTGAAACATCTGTTGGAATTTCAATTCAATTCTTCAATTTTCCAAATCTTTGATAGAAAAAACGTCAACGCATTCTCGACCAATTGGAAAATGATATTGAAAAGTATGTGTGCCAATTTAAGGAATTAGCTGAGTGTTCCCGACGTGAGTCCTTATCTCAGATTTTATCGAATGAATGTTGCTGTAAAAGAGCTGGTGTTGAATGTAAATGTGGTATTCTGGATTTCTTTGAAGAGGCGGTTAATAATGAATTAAATAATGTAGAAAAAGTCAATAGCACTGAAAATAGCAAGGAGGATGTTAAAAAAAATGAAACCATCAAACATGAAACAAGAAAAACTTCAGACCGACAATTTGGTATGGGTGACACTTTGGATGGCAACGATTCTGATATACCTAAAAATGATAACAAAGAACTTCATAATTCGGGTGATAGCCGTCGTGCTACAATTCAGTCTGAAAAGAAAAATAATCGAGCAGATAGACTCTCATATTTAAGTACTGCAAGTAAACAAAGATCCCGTATAAGCGAATTCGCTACCAAATATTGTGAAGCTTATAACTATGGGCACCATTTGACTGCATCACCGACTCCATCAGAAACTTTCTTTGAGGTACCTAAGGATAATGTACCATATAAGTTCGACTATAGAAAAATTTTTCGTTACAAATATAATACCGAAGATAACTTAAACCTAAAAAGAGCATTTGTCGAAGCTCTAGATAATGATTTGGATTTGTTAAATAAGTTATATGAGGATAAGCGAAAACCAACTCTTGCTGAACTGGCAGACAAATGCGCACGACAAATGTGGAAAGAGGGTGTAAGGAAGAAAACTGATGAACTACAAGCAGAAGAAGAAGCGCAAAAGGATAAAGCTAAGTCACCAATGGAGAAATATAAACGGCAATATTATAATCCTAATGATAGGCAACTAATGCAAGATATGCTTAAAGATGCCTTGGAACATATTGCTGAAAATCCAAAATTTGTTTTGGCTTCTTTTCCAGAGGTATCCAAGCTACCGCTTTTGAAAGAATTTATCTATGAGCGCTATGGTAAAGTATATACGCACGAAGATCGATGTAAGTCTTTCAGTTTGTCATTGAAAATCTTTAAAGCCTTAGATAAGGTAACTCTAAATATACCAGCGCCGAGTCCAAGAGAACTTGGCACAACTCTATTTGTAGATTATTCGTGTCGAGATTATCTCCTTAAAAAGGTATGTAATTCGATTTTGATGTTTTAAATAAACTATTGATTGTTAAATTTTTCTTTGTTTGCTTTTCAGGCTAATTTCATAAAACGTCGATACTATGATAAGCTAGATGCTACTATTATGGAACAAGCGCGCGTGTTCTGGTTTACGATGCGTCCATATTTATGCTCAGGTGGTCCTCCAAGAAATACCTACTTTGCTTATATGCCATCCCGTATTTCGGATATTGCACGTTTCCGTTTGTGGAAGCCTACAGAGTTTATAAATGCCAAAAGAGAATGGGATAGACGTCAAACTGCTAAAAATAAATCATACTAATATGTAGGTATATGTATAAATATTTATTATTAAGTTCTTAAAAAAAACGTTGACTTGTGATAAGAGAAGAGAAAATTTTTAAAATAAATATAACTATGCGTACACACTAGGCAAACAAACAAAAGGGTTTTGGATCGTTGCACAAGCAAACGATTGATTATTCCTTCGTTTGTTCGTCGAATGTGAACGCACTGTAAACGATTATTTAATTAATTTGCAATTTATATATAGTAGACCGGGTCGATTTGTATGAAGCAAAATAAAGTCAGCCAGACACCGACTCAAAAGTTTAAAGGACCCTTAACAACAATATCTGCATCACTTTTTTTTTTTTTTTTTGTTCGGAGAAAAACCAGTAGAGCACTTTTGATTCTTCTGAAGGTCCATTTTAGCTAAAAAAAATTGTTTTTTGCTCGTAACTTTTATTCCTGCATAGAAAGGATACTATATCATTGAAAAACAGTACAGTAGTTCAAGCAAAATAAATAAATAAAAATTGTGAAAAATTTTAATTTTGGGACTGAATAGAAAAAAATTTTAAATTTTTAAACGTCAAATTTTCTCCAAGAACGAAATCTTTATTTTTTAAGCAAATTTAAGTATCTATTCTGTGAAGGAATAAAAGTTACAAGCAAGTCAAAAAGGAGCGCTTCAGGAGAATCAAAAGTGCTGCATTGCTTTTTCTCGGAACGAAAAAAAAAATTACGCAGATATCGTTTTTAAGGGACTTTCTAACTTTTGAATTGGTATCGGGATGAATCTAAATTTCGACCCGGTCTAATGTTTAGAACCATTCTACGAGAAAGGCTACATAATGAATTTTAGTATCATATGTATATGATTATTGGGCCTCGACTTTCTAACATCAGTTTTGGATCTTTTACGCATTGACTATATTTGTTTTCGAACCCATTGAGAAATCCTCCGCTTTCTGAAATATGTTTTGAACCTTTTTCCTATTATTTAGAATGGAAGTGTTCCTAATTTCTAAATTAATATTGGACATTTTATAGCCGATACGTACAGTAATTTTTTTTTCCATAAATGGAACCAAAAAAAGCCGTTGAGGCCTCCTTTCCAAAGTTTATCTTGGAGTTTTTCCATTTATACATATATGCGTTTTATACGTTATTCGAAAAAATTTTGCACAACCAACTATTAATATACATAATAGCAATTTTCTAATGGCCGATTATTAAACTTTGGTGCCTCTTCTTTGTAAATAATTTTCTCTAATTTAAGTTCCACCTGGATGACATACCGCTGTCCTCATTTTTTGAAACGTGCATTATCGAATGGATTTTTGCTTCGGGTGCATCTGTTAAGATTTTTTCATGGTTTTGAAAAACACCATTAATAAATCGTTGATTACAATCGTGCATTACAATTTCATAACAAATTTTTGTAGAAATATAAAGAAGAAAATTTAAATAAATTATAGAAAAACAAAACAGAAATCACTTACCGATAGCGTCCTTGCGACTTGCACAATTGAAAGACCACTGCTAAAAATTAATTTGCAAAGCATTTCGGAAGCACTGAAATATCACTTTGAATATGTAGAACAATAGCGGATGCCGCGCTACAATACATTTTAGCAGCCACCAATGCACACACCACTTAAGAATTTTTAATAAATTATTTTCAGATATTCGAAAAATTTCGAAAGAATTAAATTTAATTTAAGCACTTGTTGCATTTTTTGTGAGCAAATGAAAAGATGTTTAATAAACCCACTTTTAAATTAACAACAAAAACAACTAAACACTGCACTCTCACTGGCTGCTCTACCGATGGCACCATTTTAAATGCGATTTTTCATTTTCATTTAAATTTATTAAAACATTTTATGGCTTTGTTACTCGAAATTTTTATGTAAATAAATACCACCACTTTTCATTATTTTATTATTAATATATTACTGCAAAATATGCAAAATTTAACGATGGAAATAAACCGGACTTTGTTTTGCAAATTAAATGAAAACCAGGGCTGCCAAGTTGAAAATGTGTAATTAACGGCTTTCCAAAAAGACAAAAAATTTGGTGAAATGCACAATATTTTTTTGGGAAAAAACCTGAAAATGCACTAAATGTATTGAATATTCGCTC
Organism: Meiosimyza platycephala; assembly: GCA_963662105.1. NCBI lineage: Eukaryota > Metazoa > Arthropoda > Insecta > Diptera > Lauxaniidae > Meiosimyza > Meiosimyza platycephala. The sequence continues at coordinate 76,380,025 of OY759211.1, read as the reverse complement.
ATTGTACCGAATGCATTAAAAATTTCTCGAATGTACTGACACATATTTTCCACATCGCAAATGTACTGAAAAAAGTGCAAATGCACCGAATTGAGGCAGACCTGCTGTAAATACGTTTTTTTTAATGTCTGATTTTCACTGAGTTTGAGGGTTTTTTTGAAAGATAACGTAACGATATCTCTCGCTGTATCTTCTTTCTTCGGTAAGTATATAAAACAGATGATCTAGCAAAAATAGAACACTCTGCAAATGCGAACAAAAGGACGTTCAAGCGTCTATGGAGAAGATCATGTGCTAGAAAGTCTGACGAAAAGTCCGGAATTTTTTTATTCCTCGTTTAACTTTCAAGATATTTTAACACTATTAGCAGTCATGAAAGTACATATATCATCGAGTATTTTTATACGGTTAGAAAGGGTTAATATGTTAATAGAACTGTAGATCTGGCACCTTTTTAGGAAAAATAATGATTTCTGAAAAAAGATCGGTAAAAAACTTCATAAAAGCCATGAGTTTGACATCGAGAATTTATATCATAATAGTGTAGCTTATTAAATTACGTTTCATATGACACCCTTTTTTCAAATTAACACAATGGTTCCCGATATTTAATAATAGCACTATTTGCCGTAAAAAAAATTGGCGAATGTGAGCTTAAGTAAATTTGATTTGACATGTGTTATTCTATCAATAAGGAATTATAGAATGTGTGTCCCAAATGTCCTAGTTACAATGAAATAATGAGTCAGATAAGTCGATGCTCCGTGTAAGCAAAAAAGTTACCAGGTGGCACTCCATCCCACAACTATTTAGTCGCATATAAGTATGTCCATAATATCTGACATTTCTATAATTATTTTATTTACTACATTCTGAACGCAACACGTGGCTTATTGTGTTAACAAAATTTTAAAATTATTTTACTTCTGAAACTATTATTTATAATTTCTAGTAAAATGGATAGTGTAAGTTAAAGCATATCAATAAAATTTAATTTTTGAATTTGTTCAAATATGAAATTCTTAATAGGAAATGCGAAATAAAGTGGACGCCTGTTGTCGCACCGCAGAAGATTTCACAAAATTGTATTACAACAGCTTCGATAAAAGACGACATGTAAGAAAACCAAATTAATACTTTAACCAGTTAATTGCATAAAAAAGATTGCAGCAAATGAATCGGCTCTATCTGGATAATGGTCTATTTGTATGGAATGGCAATGGTGCTACTGGAAAAGATAACATACAGAAGTATTTTATTGAACTGCCATCATCGGATCATCAAATATCTACTCTGGACGCACAACCTATAGTAGATGAGGCGGTCGCAGGGCAATTGACTTATTTAATACAAGCTGGTGGTACTGTCAAGTATACTGACCAGCCAATGAAACCTTTCCAGCAAACTTTTATTATAACCGCACAAGATGATAAGTGGAAAATTGCTAGCGATTGCTATCGATTGCAAGATGCATTAGTGACCGCTGAAAATAAATGAAGCAAATATTTGTAAACACCATAATTTAAGAAATATTACGCGTAAATGAAAACATCTTTTTAACTTATGATTAAGTTAAATTTAAAACGTATTTTTGCAAAAAAAAAGAAACTACAAGCTGAATTGTACATTTTTTCCGAAAACTGATAGGTAACTGCCAGTTATAGGATTAAGAAAAATTAGCATTATTGATTCGGTATACTAACAAAAATTGGCAAAATATCAAAACAATTTTAGTTTGAGAAATATGTAGTTTACACCTTACACTTGCTAAATTGGTCGACGAAAGTGACCTGCATTTGTTCCTTAGCGTTTTAACCTTTCGTTTTACAAAAATTTCCTTAGATCATGTAACACACTGCAAAGATCAACTTATTTTCTTCAAAATCGAATGTTAACTCATTGTTAGAAATCGGGTCCTATTTTACTATTGATCTAACAAAAAACTTATACAATTTTTGTACTGTTAATCGGATTGGATTATCTCCCCAACAAGCATCAATATCATGAACTTCAGAAAATTTGATCACTTTTTATTTATCTCGACTTGTGAGACCTGAAATACATTTTCTTTAAGTTGATTTTTAAACAGTGATTTATTGCCACTTAATTGCTATTGCTTGGTCGCTCCAAAACAGATACCATTTTTTCCGTTTTGAAGCAAAAAACCTCATCACCATTTGAACTGTTTACTTTCAGTTAACGAAGAAGTTTGACATGTTCCTATAGTTTAATATTACTTAGACTACTTGATATTATTCTCAAGCATATGTTAGAGAATATCCAACAATGGAATACCATTAAATTAGCCGTCATGAAAGGGAACTCATCCGGACATATTTACGTGAATTTTGATTCTTTATCGTTAATTCATATTTTTAGCGTAAAGCAGCACGAATATTTTGGTAAAATTTATTCAAATCATGAATAAAATAATTTTTTTTTTCGATGGGGAAAGTTTAAAAATGGGTTTCGCAAGTCAACGGGGTGATCCACGACTCCCTGAGGAGGTATGTACGTGTTTTGACTCCATTTGTGAAAAAAACGCAATAGGTTGAAAATTAATTTGTAAGTCATCGGGTGTTTTGACATCATTTATGAAAGAAAAATTTCTCACCAGTCGATGGGAAAGGGTCGAAAATTAATTTTATAAGGAGGAGCGAGCTTCCCAAGAAGAAATAAAGGAATTACTTGACATTTTTTCATTACATAGCTTTAGAAAGAAGGAAGATCTGCTGAAGCTGATATGAAAACAGTTATAGCTCGAAGTCACTCAAACACGGCCTCATATACTTATAATTTGTTAAAATGGATTTGCGCTAAAAATTAAACTTTCGGTCACGACTCATGAAGTTTACTTCTATATATTACCCATGCCTGTGAAGCATTGTCCCACTCGCCATCATTTAGCTGCATTCTCTAGAAATTGCTGACTCTGCGATAAAGTTGCTCTAGTTTGTGTTTAACATTATGAAATGCAGATTTATAAATACTGTTCATGTTTTTGGCGATTTTATTTTAGTTCAGCTCCGCCGCAAATAAGACTTCAGTGACATGGTATTTTAGTTTTCAAATATATAGCAAGGATTAGCCAGGCAGCTTGTTTTAACCTCGTGTTTTCATTTTATACTCTTGACAGATTACAGTCTGATTTATTCTACCTTATAATTTCTAACCTATTTTTTATAATTTTATTAATAAGATTTTCTATTTAAATTTTTAATTTTTCATTGAACAGTTTATTAAAAAACTCATAGTATTTAGTATATAATTTTATTAAACGTTAATCTTCGTTAATTAAATCAATTGGCTTAAAGTGGTTTATAACATTAACCGTCCAATCAGATTCTTGTCCTTGCGTAAATTCTTTAATGAATCGATAGTTGCAAATAAAAACTTTATCTTGATACTCCGGCAACGTACCCATATTCCATGGAATTTCCACACCACGCTCTTGCATATCCGCTAAGCCTCGCAATATATGAAAGACCATTGTGATCTCCACCCAGCGTTTTTGTGGTTTCTCGTCATTTTCATCGAACATAATACCAATCTGATAAGGAAACGTGAAATAGATATCTTCTTTTTTAATCTCCAACTGTTGCCGCTGAGACATTGACAATGTATGTATGATGGGCTTTACTTTATCTATAGCATCTTGCGATACAAGACTACCCAAAGTGCTGATGTCACCTCCGGCCAGTTTGGCAGAAATTATCTGCAATGCTTGTTTGGCCCCAAACACAAAGTCCCGTATATTAAAGTCACTATCGAAATATGGGCGGATGATGCACTTTGTCAATATCCAATTTTTCATAGTTTTCAGTGCTGACGGCCACAGTACTTCAGGGAATTCCATTAAGCGGGGTAAAGAACGTTTATATGGTAGCTTCTCTGGATTCGGCATGGCACTAAAAGAACGATTGAATTGAAGTTGTGCAGGGACGAGTTGGATGGGGCAGGTGTTGGATGCTTTTAGGTTGATAAATGAGGTAACACTGCATATTTGCGTTGTTGCGATACATCTTGCAGGATTCAATTTAATATGTGCGTTGTATGAAAATTTAGAACTAAATTTATTTAGAAAATTTATTCTAAAAGCCCCATTCATGTTGATGCAATAACAACTTTGTTCAAAACAAAAACGAAGATCGGAATAAAGATGAAGAATGATGGACGAAAAGAAACGACAATTTTCTCGTGGTAAACAAACTTGACATTAGTAAATACCATGATTTTACTAATATGGTTACTGCACTGAAAAATGCCTCTTTTTTCTAGTGCTGGAAATGTCAAACAACACGTAATAATTTTGTCAACAACAACAACTATTTTATTTTTATATGATTTTGACTTTTACAGCACTTCTCTCTCAGTGTTGCAATTTCATTATTTGACAAGATGCTTTTACCTTTTATGATTATACCATGGTAAATACCCACCGAAAACAAATTCACCACGACATTTAACGCTATACTCAACATGTGAATTACCTTATTTATTTACGCACGAGCGTTTTTTCAACGCGCTTTTAAGCATAACTCCAATGTTCAACCATGAAAATGCCTATCATAATTGTCAAAAGTAAACAAAACAAAAACAAAATAATAGTGCGCGTTTTTAATTGTGAAGAGATCAAACAAAAAACAAAACAAGCTCTTTAGACAAAAAAGGCAGGCATACAAATAAAGAAGAAGGTCTGTCATTTAAAAATGCTGCTACCATGATAATTGTACACTGTCTGGTGGTTAATATTGCTTTGTGTTCACACGATACAGTTTGTTGTTCTCTACGCAAAAACGATCGTAGAGCGTTGATTTCGCATATTACATTTATGCAAAAAATTATTTTTATATGTGAAATTAGTCGGCGATAAGCATTGCCAACTAAATGAACTGTCATTCTCTTACAAAATTTTGTTTTTAGCGTGTTACCGCGTCAAAAAAAAATCATGGCTATTATGTATTATGTGAACGCGAAACGATATTAAGTCACGCATATTATCAACATGTGAATTACCTTATTTATTTAATTTTTTTCATTATTTCAATAATATTGTTTTTCGTTGTTGTCTCTGTCTAACGAATGTCTTCTGAAAGAAAGACGTTTTTGTTTTGATTTGTCAACGAAAATCTCTACAAAAGCGAATTGCGTGTAAAGAAACGAAAATAATTGGAAAAAAGTGTTGAGTATTTGAGAAAGTTCGAATGCAACAAAAAGCAGAAATTTTTTTTCAAGTTTCATCAAAATTTCAACAATTTCTTCGGAAAATACCATAATTGAATATATTAATATACATTTTCCAACCCAACTCAGGAGGGGAGGAGTGAGTAATCAAAAAAACTAAATGGATTATGTCTATTGTGGGGCTGAGTCCATTGGGCCACCTGAAGATATACTCGCGATAACAAGTAAGTGAAACAATTAGCCAAAGGTTCAAAATTTATCCTTCAGAAATGAAGTACAATGCACAAAATTTGACTTAAATTAAATATATAGATGTATACGATGGTGGTGCAAACCGTAGCGCTGGACACTATTCGCCCAATTTTGGAGGTTTCAACATTGGCTCTGGCGAACCAGACTACGTGGAGCTAGTTCCAATTTTAGCGGATGGTGGTGAAAATTTTGGTGTATCAGCGGTAACATTTGATGACTATGAGGAACTTTTGTGGATGGGTAATCAAGGAGTAAGTATCATTTTAATTAAACATACATTGTTGCTATTGCACAGATCTAGTGGTAAGTCTTCCAATTGACTTTTCGAAAATATCAACTATTATAATCACAGTAAAGCTTCCAACAGGTTGCAGAGACAAAGCTTTAATTTAATAATAACACTGTGCAGTCGAATTTTAGAAAAATCGACTGTTTAGGGTAATTTGGAATCGCTGAGCTCGAATCTGCCTTCAGATTTTTGCCTACACGTCAGCGTTTTGAGATAACAGTCAATTAACCAGAAATTGACAAGGTTACAAACGCTCTCATGACTTTTTTTCACTTCAGGTCTGAGGTTTGTTCCTCATAAAAATAAAAAAAAGTTTTCATTTACACTTCCCCTCCAGCACCACTTCTTAAGGACAAACGACAGAATTTTTCTGACAATCTTGGGCAAAAATATGCCTATTAAAAATTAATGTCGGTCCTCAAACAAGATTCATCTGTGTGTTAGTAAATTAACGTTTTTTTTTTTCATGCATTAAAAACATTTAAAAAGTTGTATCTTGGTACCTATGATAGCTACAGTTATCAAATTTGATACATGGATGCAACAAAAACGCTATATCTTCGCAGTTATAGTTTGGAAACTTCATATAGGGATATGTATTGTTTTGTACTAAGCACTGTCCAAAATTACGAAAACACTTATAGCGTTATACCTTGGTGTTATAGCATCTATAGTTTTGAAATTTGATTCTTGGACGAATATTGTCTGTACTAAGCACCACAAAAATAAAAACAATATCTAAGTAGACTTTAACCCGAACAACTGAGGCATATTAAACGACGGAGTTTCTTTTTAACGGTATGTCAATAATCTATTCTGTCACCGTTGTTTAGTTTCAAATTCAAAATTTCCCTAAAGCTCTAGAAATTCAATTGAGGCGTTGATCCAAATTCAATTAAGATCGTGTAATTTAAGGTCAGATGTTTTCAATTTACAAAAACGTAGCGCACATTTTGAATGAAATGAAAATGTCTTAACGGCTTACGAAATTCAATTAAATTCAAAGTTTTTTCGCTTATATATGCCACGATATCTCAAAATGCCGACGTGATAAAAAAAAAATAACCGAATATATTAGAACAAGAGAAATTTGAATATAGATTTTAATCTAGGGGACCCAGAGCCTACTTAACCACTTCAGCATAACCATCAATAAAATCTTTAAAAAGGAAATAAACCATTCCAAACTACTTTTAATTCTTATACTTAAGGTTCACCACTTCAGCATAACCATCAATAAAATCTTTAAAAAGGAAATAAACCATTCCAAACTACTTTTAATTCTTATACTTAAGGTTCGTTTGTAATAATAATAATACGAAACAGTAAAACACTAAAAATAAAATAATGAGCAAAGACGTAGCATAGTGAACATCTAGCGCAAACTTCCATCTATTGATGAATTCAGCATTAATCTAGTCTACATTGCATTAACAATGGGGCCATTTATAATTTTCGTTAGCAATAAGCAGAATCAACAGCTATATTTGAAACCTTTTTTGACATCTGTTTTAAATTTCTTTCATGATTATTGGATTCAAATACTCAGCTGTCCTTATTTATATATTCTTTTGTATTATTAAAACTTTCTTTGATTCGAGGCTTACATTATACTTTATCCATACATTATACTTATCGATTTTGGTTATATCGCTCGTTTGCTGGAAGACCGTCATAACTCAAAAAACCTAAAGAGAAAAACGCATTTAAAGTTTTGAATAAATTACTTTTTATATCAAAAAGTGATGTGGCTAAAATCGTTTTAAGACAACGTTGGATTAGCAAAATATAAATTTATTTAATAGAAAGTAAATGATTTTGAAAATACTTATGGTCATACACCGCTAAGGAATGAACTCCTTCAATATTCTGTATTTTTAAAATATGTGTTTTATAGTGTCTTCAAAACTGCTTAGCAATTGGAACATAATTTTATTATTATTATTTTTTTACATGATTATTTACTTCATTTTGTTCAACTCTTTACATATAAATGAATTCCATTTTATACAGGGTCATGTTACCTCTTACTATAGCAGCACTCTTCAAAAGTACACATCGTTTCAAGTGCATGCTAGCGATATAGTGCGCCAAATTTCCACGATTGACTCTGGAATATTGGCTTTGACGCAAACATCACTGCGCCATCAAATACGACGTGGTATTCCAAAATTTACACACAGGCAAGTCAATTGAATGATATTTTTTTGATGTAATTAATTGTATATTTTCATAAAAAGATCCAAAAATATGACAGACATGGTGTGTATGCAACAACTATCTCCACAGCGTATAATAATGGCTGGATTACAAGATGAAATAATTGACTTTGATATGAGAACACTTAAAGAAACCAAATTGGTTAGTTTCTTAAATTATTTTAATTTTATATATATGTCTCATACAATAACTTACACATTTAGGAACATGTTGGTTCAACTGGTTGCACTGTTTTACGAAAAAACTCTCGTTTTCTATTTGCTGGGGATCCGTTTGGCACGGTCACGTTGCGCGATATGAATTCACTTCATGTAGAGCACACAATAAAAACGCACACTGGCAGCCTTTCAGATTTTGATGTGCAAGGAAATTATCTTATATCTTGTGGCTATAGTGGACGCCAAGGTACGCTTGCCGCAGATCGGTTTCTCATGGTTTATGATCTTCGCATGTTACGCCTTATTTCACCCATACAAGTGCTAATTGATCCACAATTATTAAAATTTTTACCAGCACAAACGTCTCGTTTGGCTGTTGTATCAAGCTACGGGCAAGTGCAACTTGTTGATACTGTAGAATTAAGTGAACCACGCGTCTCTATGTACCAAGTAAATACAACTGGCAGCCAGTGTCTTTCGTTCGATGTTAGCTCATCATCGCAAGCGATGGCTTTTGGTGATCAATCGGGACATATAAGTATTATTGCGGCCGTAAATTCACCACAACCACAGTTTAATACATTCTCACGTGACACTGAATTCGCGGATCCTGTGCCACAGCTCCCCATTGTGCCGATTACAGACACAAGTTTTCCATTGTCCTCTATTGTTTTGCCACACTTGGTAACCGGCACACGCTGGTTTTCTGATTGGCCAGCCGAGTTGCTACGCTATCAGTACCGTCGCCCAAAACCAATCGATCAGGATATCTTAAACACAATGAAAATGCAGGGTCCAATTGGTTATTCACCGAATCCACGTTCGATGCGTCGCAATCAAATACCCTACATTATGGAGGCAACAGGAAGTTCAGTAAGCAATGGTAATAACCTGACCAATGCAAACAAAACAACCGAAAGTGGTGTTAAAATAATACCACGTCGCTATCGTAAAGTTGATTTAAAATATACGAAATTAGGCACACAAGATTTCGACTTTGAACAGCATAATCAAACTTGTTTCGCAGGGTTAGAGGCAACATTACCGAACTCATATTGTAATTCTATGTTACAGGTGCATATTAATTAATTTGTTTTTTCTTGTTATGTTTTTAATATATAAAATTTCTTTAAAATTTTGCTGCAGATTCTTTATTTTATACAACCTTTACGTCAGAAATTAATTACTCATTCGTGTACTAAAGAGTTTTGTCTTTCCTGCGAGTTAGGATTCTTGTTCAATATGCTTGATAAGAGTTCAGGTATGGACTTAAATAGATTGATTGATAAAATAGTTTTTTTCCATGATTTTATTTTTTTCTAGCGGCAACACCATGTCAAGCCAGCAATTTTCTTCGTTCATTCCGCACAGTACCAGAAGCTTCAGCTTTGGGATTAATTTTATCTGATCGTTCGTCAAATGTTAATTTAATAAGTTTAATTCAAGTAAGTTGTATTTTATTAGTTAAGATGTATAATTTTGGATGTTGTTTTTAGAACTGGAATCGTTTTATTCTACATCAAATGCATTATGAAGCTTTGGACTCTCACAAGAATAAGAACAGTCATCTTAATAGCTTGCTGTACCCGGCAACTTATGGTATGTAAATATAGTATATAAGGGCAAATCTTCCAAGAATTCATATTTTGGTGATTTGATTTTAAATAATTATCTAGTTATTGATACTTCCAAACGATATTTGCTGAACGAAGGGGGATTTGAAAGGCTAAAGTTCAAAACTATAGATATTTACCTATAAAGGTAAATTCCAGGCATATAAACGGAACGAAAAATTTGTTACTTAATGATATATTTTTTTTTTTCCTAGTAGTTGCAGCTGCACTCAATCCATTTAGTTATGCTTTATTACTTATACATTTTATTATTTTTAAACACAAATGCATTAAAAAATATTATTGTTAATGGTAATTAAATATTTAAGGGTCAGAAATGTTAATGAAGCTCAAACAGTATAAAATTGCTCAAATAAAAAATTCAGAATGTCAGTAATGCAGTCCTATGGATTATGAGCTGCTTAAACTAAAATCCAGAATTTCTCAATCACATTCACATTCAAAATAAAATTCATAATTTCTTATAGATCTTTTAGTGCTGATTCTAAATCTGAACGTAACATTTTTCAAGCATGTCAGAATTTTGTAGAATTCCATCCATCCTAAAGTCGCCAGTAGAAAAATTGCATTTTTTTAAATATCCTGACATGATAAAACGATAGAACGAAAACACTTTTTTTATGTTTATGGATGTGCTATATCAAAATTCGTCCGCAGAACCAATGAACCACGATACTAAATGCAACAAATATGTCATTTTTCTATTTGTATCTATTTTGCGACTTAGAGATGGAATTCTTAAAAATTATCAAGTTCTAAAAAGTTCCACGTCCAACATAGATAAATCTATACAAAAATTACAAAATTTTCTTCAAAGGTTCAAAGGGTTAAATGTTAAAATTTTTTTTAAGGATCAAATATCTTGAAATGTCTTCAGTCTAATATCAGATACGTCTTTTGATTATTGTTTTTAAGAGTTACATGAACTTATAGAAAAAATATCTCTCATCTTTAATAGCTTTTGCGATTTCCCTCTATTTGAGCATATGCATATGTATAATAGGTTTTCTACCTTTGGCCATCACTGCCATTTTAATTTTCATAATTTTTTTGATAAAATTGAGACTACTCACAATAACTTTGTTTCTTCTGATTTTGTGGCAATAAAATTTAAAGTGAAATCACGAGATTTAACAGACTGAAATTTCTCTGAGGAAGTCAAATCACCACAAAATCAGAAGATGAAAATGAATGAAAGAATTAAAACTGTCAAAAAAAGTTCATAAGTTGATAATTGAAAGTACTCGGTACTGATCGTACACGTTGAAAGAGTTTTTTGTGGAGGCCCTATGCTCCGTGAGGACATAAAGGACACAAGTGCGAGAAAATGAGAGCTATACATTAGGATTATGTTTATAAACACTCTAAATCAGGATGATAAAAACTACAAAATATCAAAAAATGTAGCCATATTAGCAGGGACAAACTTTCCAAAGTGTTTGAGCGGGTTCCTTTGACTCAATTTTCCTTACAGCAATCACAGAAATCAATATTTAACATCTCAATGAATAAAAAATAATATGATTATGATAAAATTAAAACCTTGCTGTACAAAATAATTGAATCAAAAAATATTTCGATTATATAAATATTTTGAATATTTAATTGTTAATTATAGAAGACTATGTTGCATTGAAACAAAGTCAACTAACGACAAAATCAAAACAAACAACATTTTCAGACGAAAGTCCTGCTACAACTACAAGACATACAAGTGCAGTTGAATTTATGAAACCCGTTGATATATTCCAAACTATTGATGTGAAAAACGGTAAGTTAAACTTTTATTTATAATTTGAGATATGTACATATGTATTAAATGATTAACATTTCTTTTAGAAATTGAAATTGGAAAAGACGATGAACGTGAACGCAGCAAAATAAATGAAGAAACAGATATAAGTAAACTTTTTGGCACAAAACAAATTTGCATAAACCGTTGCTTAAAATGTAATGAAGAGGTGAGATATTGAAAAAATCTCGATTCCTTAATTTTAGTTTTTATACAAAAGACAATTGTATTTAACAGAAAAAAAAGCAAAATATTTTACTGGCATGCAACCTCGCCTATCCTGTTCAAGTAAAAGATATTGAGCATTTTAATTTTGGTACAATTCTAAAAGGTTCACTTGGTTCAGAAAAAAATATACAAGCATTCTGCGAGCATTGTAAGAAATTCTCACCAACTAAGCAAAGTGTCAAGGTAGTAACAATACGCTGGTGCTTGATAATTTAGCTTTTATAATCTTTTTTCTTATTATTGAATATTTTTAAGGTATCATGTCTTCCACAAATACTTGCTATTAATTGCGGTCTTAGCACAGAAAAGGATCTTGGGTTTTTAAAACGTCAACTTAATCGTAATCTTCACACGCCCTCTGAGAGTCCGGCAACATTGAACACAAATAAACCTTGCCGTTATGGAATAAATTGTTCGCGTAGCGATTGCCATTTTGTGCATCCTGACAGGTAAAAAGCAATTTAATTTAAATTAAATTACATTTTCAAATAATTTTTTTCATTTAAGGAAATCACCATCGAATACTAATCAAACTAATAACTCATCGCCAAATGGGCGTCAGAATTCCTGGTTTCCCTTAAGCTTTTCAATGGCTGTCAGTGAGCAAAATGAATTAAGTGTGCAAACTGAAAGTAGCAATACAAAAGCTGAAGAAGTATGCGTTTTCTTAAATATATTCTCTGTTTTAATTTTTAATTTATTCATTACAGCAACAATCTACTGAGAACAAAGAAAACCAGCAAAATCCACATGAGATGCGATGCGTTAGCGGTACTGGTGATAAAAAATCAACAAAAAATGGTATGAAAAAGTAAAAGAGTAGATAGACATTATAACAAAAATTGTAGTTTTACAAAACTGTACGCTTGCAAGATTTGTGCGGTTTGCCGTCGATATAGACTTTGCACGGGTCTCCTCAACTAGCCCAAAGTTAACTTAAGCGGTAGCAAAATCTGAGTACAGTGAAATTCTACCGAAATTAATTTTGTATGGAAAAGTTAATGAAAAGTGAGTGTCGACGAAATGTGTCCGGCTATGGGAGCTGTCCGATTATGGGGACTGTCCGTAGTGGGGAATTTCACTGTATACGGTTTTGTAGGCTTTTGGAAAAATTGTTCCTTATCATTTTTTCAAAAACATCTTACATTACATTACAATACATTTTTTTTGTCATTATTTAGCAACAAGCGATTCATATCGTGAATATACGCTCCATGCAGTTGTTTGTCAAGTAGATGATGGTACACAAAAGAATTTAGTTTCTCTCATTAATGTTGGCAAAGCATACCACAGTATGAAAATGGGTAATGTAGGAAATTGTGAAGAACAACAGCAATGGTATATTTTTAATGATTTTAGGTAAGTTTTCAAATTTGAAAAATTAATTTTAAACTTATTAATCATTTATTTCTTTATCTAATAAAGCATTTCACCCGTATCTGTACAAGAATCTGTTTGGTTTACACTCGATTGGAAAGTACCGTGTGTTCTTTTCTATAGTGGAATAAATACTGAAGAAAAAATTAGCACTGAAATAAAACTGGATGAAACCAAAACTGCTGAACCAGAGATAAATATATTTAATCCATTTATTCAAGTATAGAACAATTTATATACTCTTTAATTTGTAATGTCATCAAATAATTATTTATACATTTTACAGGATATTTTCAATCCCACACATCCAAATACTCCTGGCGAAATACTTTTTAAGCCGCTGCAACCTAATGAAATGCCACAAACAGGTGATTTGGTAGCTATGGATGCTGAGTTTGTCACATTAAATCCAGAAGAAAATGAAATACGACCAGATGGCAAAACAGCAACCATAAAACCATGTCACATGAGTGTGGCACGCATTTCATGCATACGAGGGTAAGTATAGAAAAAATCAAATACTAAGTAGACCCAAGAACTTTGACTTGAAATGGCTAAGAAAACAGTTTAATCTGACTCTCCTTTACGAGAACTACATAGATCAGAAGTTTCAATAGAATGGGTGTGAGCATTTAAAAGAAAAATAGTTTGGTAGCTTGCTTTCTAAAATGCCCACAGTTGGAAGGGGTATCGAGACTCTTAAAACGCTCCATATGGAGTTGATTTTAATACTTAATCCTAAAAGAAAAACGCAGAACAAAACATTGCATATGTATAAAGGCGAAGTGAAAATGTTTTCTTTCGAAATTAGAAATCAGCGTATTATGAAAATATTATTTTATGTCGAAAATTAAATTCGGCCACATAGAACTGTTTTTTCAACATTTCGGTAAAAATCAGGATGGTCATTTTACTTTTGTAAATTATCGTTTTCTGACTCTAGTTATAAAATCTGTTATTAATACTTAGGATCATCGTTACTAGAATATTAAAATTTTTCTAAACCTTAGAGATTTCTAGTTGTTAGTAAAAAAAAACATTTTTTATGCCATTTTTAGACTTTTAAAGGGTAAATTGACAGCACAAAAGGTAACTTTTATGTATACGCCATAAAATATTATTTTATAAAGCCATTTACTACTTAATTTCACTCCACTTTAAGAGCTTCTAAAATGTTTTTTTTTTTTTTTGGGATTGCATAATACTGATACAAAACGTTTTTTTTTTTCTAATGAGCTATTTTTGAAATTCAAAGCATGTACATATAAGAATGTTCTATTTTTTATTCACATACCATCAGCCAAGGGCCCGATGAAGGTATTCCATTTATGGATGATTACATATCAACACAAGAAAAAGTTGTAGATTACCTTACGCAATTTTCTGGCATCAAACCAGGTGATTTAGATGCCAATTTTAGTAGCAAACGTTTGACCGCACTCAAGAACTCATATCAAAAATTAAAATATTTGGTCGACACTGGAGTGATTTTTGTTGGACATGGATTGAAAAATGACTTCAGGTGAGTGAGCGATTTTTTTTAAAAACTATAAGCCAAAATGTAATTTTTTTTCACTTTTTTCCTTAGAGTAATTAATATTTATGTGCCGTCGGAACAAATTATTGATACAGTACATCTTTTTCATTTACCACATCATCGAATGGTTTCATTACGATTTTTGGCGTGGCATTTTTTGGGTATGAAAAATCCTATAAATTATCAAACTTGATTCCATATCTTTGAAAATTAGTAGTTTAAAAAATAAGGCTATAGGACGTTTGCGTCACATTTTCAATATTGGTTTCCCTGAATCTAAGAACAACATTTTTCGCATTTTTTTTTTTCGAGAAGAGTGGGTTCAGTTAAACCGTCTCCGTAATTTTAAAAACGTATAGCTTCGTTATTTTGCAACCGATTGCTAGGTATTGTTTTAAACGTACTTTTACGTGCATAAAAAAATCGAAAGGAACTTTGTGTCTATTGAACAAAAAGTTGGTCAAAATTCAACTTATCGATGGCTTATAGTAAAGTGCTAGTTACTATTCTTTCATATTTTTACTACAGCTTCTAAGCTGATTTGGACAAACGAAGTGCCATTCTTAATAAGCTTTTTGTATTAATAATAAGATTAGAATTGAGATAATAATACTGCAAACGTTTGTTAATAGGGGACGCTGTAAGTAGAAAAAACTTATTATTTTCTAACTAATAAGCCGATTATTCTTTTTGTGTTGCTAAGGAGATTAGAATGGAAATACCCAAATTCGTTTAGCAAAATAAAAAAAAGGAAAAACCATGCGACTTACATAATTCTTCAATCGAAAAAAAAAATCAAAACAAAGATAATCGGAATAAAATAGTCTATAAACATAATTTTGATTTTTTCAATTTTAATTTTATAAAATTAGAATTGCTGTTTTTTTTTTTTTGAAAGCAAATATAAATATATAACCTAAAGCTTTATAATTTACTGCATTCATTTTATTAAAATTAATTTCTTTATATCAAAAAACAGGCACCAAAATACAATCAGAAACTCATGACTCTGTTGAAGATGCACGCACTACATTTCAACTATACAAACATTATTTGCAATTACAAACTGATAAAAAATTTACAACAGCTCTCAAAAATCTCTACGATCACGGTAAACAATTGCAATGGAAAGTACCAGAGGATTAAATTTAAAGGAATATCAACATAGCACTGGAAACTGTCAAAAGAATAATGTTAGGAAAATAAAAACATAAAAAGAAAATAAAAACACAAGGACAGACAGCATACATAATAAATAACTCCATTAAAATTTTTATAACAAAAAAGTACAAAACCAATAACCGAACCGTGTAAAAAACATTTTTTGTTATTCCATTTTTTACGACACCTTTTTAACAAAAATTTAAGAGAAATATTTTGTTACAACCTTTGTATTTTTTAAAAAAAAGAAGCACACAACTTACATTTCAAACAAAAAAGAAAAAAAACCAATTCGCCTGATTTCAAATTTGGCTAAACATCAATAAATTAAAAAGAAAAAAATGCTTTCGAAACTTTTAAAAATAATATTTATTTTCTTAAAAAAATTAAAAAACAAAAACTAATTTTTAAAAAATATATATTTTTAAAAAAATAATCTTAAAAAAAGTGTTTATATTCCGACTTTTTCAACTATTCCGACTTTTTTAAGTATATCAACGTTAGGGGACGTCCTCACGTCAACTTCTTAATGCATAGAATTTACATTAAAAATTATAATTTCAATCTCACGGGAGGGGTCCCGAATTTTCAAAAAAAACACCTCACGTAATTAATGGACGTCCTCTTATGCAACTTCTGGACATTTTTCAATATTTTTAAGCTTTGGTTAACATTTTTCAGCACATTCAAAATTTTTCGAATTTTACAACATTTTTGAACTTTTTTTAAACATTTTTAGAAATTTTCAACATTTTAACATGTTTCGATTAACAAAAAAACCAAAGATGATTCAAAAAATAATGTTCTTTAAGCAGCAAAAAGTTTACTTGAGAAGTGAAATACAATTTATGAAGAAATCAAATTATGGCGAAAAAGTGAACATGGATAAAAAGTTCCAGGCTTTGTGCAGAAATATAATATAGTTAGCTCGGACACGACGCCAAAAAATGCTGACTTATCCATGCTGTAAAGCATAATACTATGGCAAGCGCAGATGTTGGGTAAAGATGACCGAAAAAATATATAATTGTAGGTCCTTAGACCTACATATTTTTCAATCGCAAAGTTGATAAAACAAAAACTAGCTAACTAATTGATTTATTCAGGTTCTCGAAGTATTTTTAACTTCATAAATCATACGAATCAATTTTATAAACTCAAAAAATATAGATCAAAAACAAAGGAAATTAAATAATAACATTACGACTAGAAAACCCAAAAAAAAACCTGTAAAAAGATGAAAAACTGACATAATCTGGTATATTACCGTTTCCTATATTACACATGTGATTGATTACGCCGCTACTGTTCCGGTAAACCAAGGTTTACAATAAGCAAGCTTGCTTTTAAACAATAACTGGTAGTAGATAGTAAAACTTGATGGTTTCTATCGCTCTAAAAATGGGAAAATATTGATAAATCCGAACAGTAATGGCCAAAATTCGATGCGAAATATACAACGAATACTCATTTCTCTTTCGCTATAAAAGCGCCAAAGTGAATCATTTCAAATTACCAGCGGAACAGTCTGAAATCGCCGACATAACTGAAGGTACTTACCCGGGCTGGAGCGAAATACTTACTAAGCAGATATGGTAACGTAAAACTTTTTTTCAAATTAAGTTGTATAACGATCTTATCTGATTGATGATTATGTTAAACTTTAAGATAAGCCCCCAATCTATAGTTTGAGCTATTTTTCGGAGAAGCAAAAAAGTGATTTTGAGTATCTATGTATATCTGAGTTTTTACATTAAGTTTTCAAAATACTCAAAATGTATTCAACCCTCTGTTGAATAAAAGGTTTCATTTCATTTTTATAAATTCCAGTACATTAAATATTAATTCTTTATTTATCATCGTTAACGAATTCGAATAATTATAGCACGTTCTACATTAAAGGAATTCTAACGTTCAGTAACAACGATGTTATGAGATCATCCAAACAATCATAACTAAATTACTATTCGAGTGTTCAATTGCGATCTCATTTTTCGTGTTAAACTACATTTGATTGGAACTGCTTCCGATCACGTACGGCGTACGCCATTACGGTTTAGGTTTTGTTACTAATGCGTATGTATGACTCTTTTAAACACTTTACAGATTGTATTATTGGAACTTTTATTTATTTATTTTTTTTTTATTGGAGGGTAGCTGTCTGCCTGATACCGAATAGGGCACTTTCGATGACATTTACCTTTTTGACATCAACCCATTCACTACTTTTATATTAAGCATAGTTTCTTTCCAATTGCCACTTCTGTCTGCGTTAAAGATTTGTTTGCACAGTATGAATGAAACTTCTTTTTTTTTGATTTTCCGATGCTGAATATATACCGTTTAATCTTCTTAGCTATTTAGATTTTAAGCATTAAGTTATCTATGTGTCAACTTATTTGTATTCCTTCAAATGCCAAAAAATACCTAAAATAGTCCCACCCTTTCATAGAATTTTAGACTCTTTTAACATCCTCCACCTATGTGTTAAATTTGAAATCTGAAAAGGAAGAGATTCAAGTTGATAAAATCTGTCTCAAACGGCGGCTTCAAAGTTATTTCTGTTAGCTATTTAATGACTGCAGTAAAGTTTTGGTTAAAAGACAAGTTTTTGATAACCATTTCATGTATACATTTGAGTCCTGCAAGTCTTACTTGAAAACGTTTTTCAAAAACTCTTAAATGATTTGAATGGCGAAGTCGAAAGGGCTGCTCTGGATAGTGATTTAAATCAAATTAAAAATTCTTAGTTAAAACATTTTATTAAAGTCACTCAGTACTTGTTGTACATAAAAAATAAAAATTTCATTTAAATATTGTCATAGTCTTCGTCTAATTCGAAAAAAGAATTAGGTTTCTTGGCTGGATCTTTTGTTGTTGCTGGTACTTCCACAGCCGATGCGGCTGCTTTTGTGGTTAATAATTCATTGACAATCGTTTTATTTGGTGAATTAGTTGGCGCTGCCATTGAAGGATTTGAAATTGAAGAAAGCGGAGCAGCAATATTGCCAATGCTAATTGTAGCTACAGCTTGCTGATTATTTAGTGAAGATGCTGATGTTCCAACAATATTAGATAAATCAATATTTATTACTGGATCTGTATTAAAACTGAAACCGGTTGTAGCAGAAGCAGTTATGTTAGCGGGTGCACTAAGTGGCGCTATAGCCGAAGTCCTTGCTGTCGCTGGTATTGTCAAATTGCTGTAATCGATTTTTACAAAGGGTTTATTGCAGAAATCAATGCTAACGATAGGTGCGGGAATCGGAGGAAGCTGTTGTTGCTGATGCACTGAGTGCGTTGTGTTGTATGGCAATGAGCTGCTACATCTGCTATTTTTGCTGCTACTGAATCCTTGACCATGGTTTCCAGCATTTGGGACTGATTGTGATTGATGCTTCAGACGTTGTCGCTGCTGCTGTTGGTGATGTGCAGTAGTTGAAATTTTCGCATGTGCCATTGGCGGATGAATATGTTGCTGTTTTTGATACTGGTCCTGCTGCCAGTTGCCAGCAGCTGTTGCGGGCGCTGAATCAGTACGGTAAAGTTTAGGATGCAGGCAATCATTTGATTTAGGATCAGTTACTAGAAATGAAGTAGTATGCTTGATAACTGAACTGGGCATCGCTGATAGATCTTGTGGTGTTGATGTTGCAGATGCTGACACCGACGATGTTATCCTCTGCCTCAAGCGTTGCATAACATCTGGATCACGTTTAAGGTGCGCTCGACTAGCTTCTTCCAATTGTGTTGCAAATTGGGAGCGTGTAACCTGAATCCCTCCTGTGCTTGAACTGCTACCATTTTCTGCATATCTATGCACTGGAGCTAACTGACGTTGTTCACCATTTGTTGATATGCGTGATGCTTTCGTAGATGTTGAGGGCATGCTCAAGTCATATGGAGTATCCGAGTCTGGATAATTCTCTTCTGGTGAGCTTTGTAGTTCATCTTCATTGTAATTTGCCGCTTCCTCTGCAACGCTTATATCCGGTATATTTTTTACCAATTCGCGCAGGAAGTCAAAACGCTGCTCAGACATGATGCATTGTTTCATGTGAGAAGTGGACAGTGTTTTCGCATTTCGAGAGTTGGTGATTTTAACAGTCTTGTTTAGTAAGGATTCAACAAAAAGCTCAAGTGTCCTAGGTATTTACGAAAAAAAAGTTACATGAGTAAGTTAAGAAAACCACTGCAAAAAAATATTTCAGATTAATTTTTTGCTAATTATATGTAGTACGATTTTTTAAAATTAAAATTAATATCTTATCTTTTATAAACATTATCATGAAGTAATCGATTTGTTTTTGTATTAATGGTATTTTTTTTGTTTAATAAAAATTTTCTAACAATCAAAGAATAAAATTATTAAAAAAAAGGAACAAAATTTGTTTTATTTTGACGATCATTAAACTCAGATCCCTAATATGTACTTTGATTGTGAATTTACTTGTCTTTATCCATGTTTAGAAAATGTGAAGCACATTCAAATATTGTTTTAAAAAGGATATAGATTATAACTGGAACAGCCTGCGCAACTTTGCCAATTTCCTCGTCACTCTGCATAATCTTCTTAATGCGTCCCTAATAAAATTATTTAAAAACATATTAATAACAACTTAAAATAATAATTAGATGAATGTAATGTTTGTTTTAATAATAAAGAAAGCTCTAAATTACAAGTTTTTTATACTGCACTGAAATTCGTACAATAAGAGTTAAAGACAACATTGAATAGACTAAGAACACAACTGTTGTACTGTTAAATATTTATCTCTGGTGTCGTTTATCTTCTCATGGAGCATAGCGCCTCCACAAAACTCTGCCAACATGCACGATCACTAGCGAGTGCCTTCAATTTACTCCAACATTTCCCCGTTTCACGTATTTTCTGTTTCGGACGATCGCCTTTTCTGCTACCCTGAGGATTCCACTTCAAAAGCTTGCCGGCGGACTTCAGTGATAATCTCTGTCGTGTCTTCATTTTTATTTCCACTGTGTGATTTGAACGGATATAGCATATTAACAGTATCTGCTAAGCAATTCAATATTGGATATGACCCTAGACCACCAAATCTTCGGAGTTCGGCGTATACAATTGTGGTTAACACTTGTAAATCGTGTAGAGCGCTGTTGGTTACCCAAGTTTTACAGCTATATAGAAAAATTAACTTCACGTCAAACTCAAAAGTTTTGAGCTTAGTTATCGTTGATAGGAGCGAAAGTATTTTCATATATGGTCCATATTGGTACCACTACCGTCGTTGTATATTTCGTGTTTGTCGTTTTTGCAAGAGGCTTTTGCTTCTTTATTAAGTGCGTAATATATCCGTGCGTCATATTGCGTATATTATGTTGTTTGCATTTAATGTCTTAGAGGATTTGCAGCTGAATGTATACTATCTTGAGCCGAAGAAAAGGCACAATGAGGTAGTAATCGGAGCCAATGTCAGTGTTCTCCTGACTCTCGCGTCGAGAAATCTATTCTCTAGGGTTCTAGAATACAGAAATATTTTATCTGGTGAACTCTCCAATGATGAGGTGAAATCCATGTATTTGTATGTTCAGTTTGTGCTGAAAGAATGTTCTTCAAATAATAACATTTAGGTCAATGCAGAACTTAATAAGAAGTAGGTCGTTCTCACTTCTGGTGCCGCCGCTATGTTGACCCTTAACGTGTTTGAGATTATTGCTCTCGCTTCCTTTTTTAGTGTTGAAGTCGCCCATAGCCATAAGTATTCTTTTCTGTTCTGTTAAAATAAGCCAGCAAACAGTTGTTTTCTCGCTTGTTTTCCAATATCGTTGTGCTCGAGCGTTCTATGTGCCAATACGTATGTGTTTCATCAAGAAACTGTTGTTTTAAAGTTTTACGTCAATGGAATTACTAAGTTTTGTTTCAGTTTTTATTACTGTTGAATCTAGTTCTAATATGATATGCATGCTGCCGATGCAGGTGATTTTACCGGTATGGCGTTACTACTTCGAGCGATATTCTATTCAAACGTTTCAGAATCCTTCATAGTGCATGAATTATGATACATTGTATGAATCATGATACGTTCATACGATTAGATTAGTGCGCACCTTCAATAAAAAATTCATATTTTTCAAAGTTATGTTGAGAATTTCGATTTGCAAGCAGATACATTTTTAGGTTGCTTTCAAAAAATTTTTAGAAACTAACAAAATTAAGGCAATACATTTTTAGGATTGATTAGAGAATAATATATCAAAAAATCTAAAAAAGGTGTAATATGTAAAGAATCGGTTTAACGTAAATTATTTATTTTTTGTAAAATAATATAGGAAGTGCAGTTATTATGAGATAAACCACTCTTGAATTTTTTTGATATCGTCTCAACCAGACCTAAGATGTACGGATGATGTATACGCTCGCCCAAATGTCTAGGTATGTACATTTTAATAGTGTGAAAAATATTTGACCGAACAAAGTTTCTGCAACTATTCCGATCCCTCGTTTCTGTATGATGGGCCAATTCGTTCTGATTTTTGACATAACTTTTTGTACTATAACTTTTAATACTATAACTTTTTATACTATGTATAACTTTTTATACTATAACTTTTTATGCCATGAAGTTTTACAATTTCTTTTCTGGCTTTTGCAATGTTAATACGAAGTCCAACAGTGGGTACCTGACCGCCTACCCTTGTACGGTTGGTTTGGATATCGGACGATCTTGAAGACAGAAGAGCGACACCATCGTTAGAAGTCAGTTTTTTACCCCTGCCTGAAGGTTTGTTGCTGTGGATGCTCCGCCACTAAAGCATGTAGTAGTTCACTTTTATAATAACTATGTTTTTTGCAGACATTCCTTGTTCTAAATGAGATCCAAACATAATATATCATTTAGGGTTTTCGAAGGCAGTTATTTATTCAACAATGCATAATGCAGGCTTGTTTTCCATTCGCATCTTTGCTCCATGATATTACTAAGACTGACTATATAATCCGTATACGAGTGATTTGTACGCATGCCTGCTTGGTGTCTGCGCAATGATCTCTCGTGTTTGCTTTGAATTCACCAATATAAGCCTTG
Organism: Meiosimyza platycephala; assembly: GCA_963662105.1. Taxonomy (NCBI): domain Eukaryota; kingdom Metazoa; phylum Arthropoda; class Insecta; order Diptera; family Lauxaniidae; genus Meiosimyza; species Meiosimyza platycephala. Next base: position 76,357,132 of record OY759211.1, on the reverse strand, counting down.
AATTGTAGTGAAATTCGCACTTTTAGCCTGGGTTGAATTCGAGTTCAACGACGTTCGATATAAAAAATATAAGATATTGATTACACCACAATTAAATTTCAATAGATTTATTGCGCATTTCTCATTTCCTTTAAATGAAGGATTTTCCAATAAAACTCTGCAGCTAAAGTACATACTGATCATAATTGTATGTATATTTTCAAGAAAATTGTTCGTTAACTTTCAACAAAAAGTATTTATCTGCAACTCCAAGAGGAAGCGCTAGGGCTCCATGGTTTGACATTTGTTTGCTGTTTTTTCTTTGTTTTTGTTATTTGCTGAGTTTGTAAATGTTTTATTTATCTTTTTACTTACCGCTGGAAAACGTGCATTGTATTTTTTCTTTTTCGATGGCATTTTTATATTTTTATTTAGTTTCTGTTCTTTCGGTTTCTCACAGAAATTTTTATTGAACTGATATCAGTAGTTCTAATTCTTTGGTGGAGGGTTGAAAACGTTTCTTGTATTTCTTTAATTTACTTAAATATACTTTAACAAAGTTATTGATTTTATCTATGTTTATTACTTAAAATAAATCATGAGTTCTAAATATTATTTTTCTTTCAATAAAAAAAATGACATGGCATGTCGCCCAATTCTTTAAACTTCTTTTCTATCAAAGATAGTAAAGATGTGCACCTCTCACCCGCCAAAATATTTTGCTCACACGTATTGCTTGTCAGAGAATAGTGATTTGTAAAACAATGTTGTCGTATCATATAAATAAACGAGTTTGGAAAGTTGGTACTGAATTTGGCTGTTATTGGGCAATTATGAGATTAACATCTTCTAATATCCGCCAAAATACATTGACTACTCGTATATTTTACTTAAAAATGCATCATAAAAAATTGTTAAATTAGATGGAAGCTGAACAGATATTTAAAAAAAAATTTTCTAACTTAGCTATACATAATAAAAAATATACAACATTTACTAAATATTAACGGAATTCATGATGTATATATATGTCCTGCATAATACATGTATCGGTGGGAGATTATATGGCGTATATGAACTGTCAAACTTGTGTACAAACTAAAAATATGCGCTCAAGCGATTGGTACACGCCAATGTATTGATTCATTATTGGCGGTGTCAAATGGTATCAATGCTGAATCAATTTGGATAGAAAATTTTTCACATATAAAATAATAATAGTAATTTTTTTTGGTTTTTACTTTTGTATAATTATTTTTTAAATATTCCCTAAAATACAGTAAATAATAATCTAATAACTAAAAATAAATTTTTCCCTAATTTGGGAAAAATACCCAAGGTGGTAAGGACACAGTGTCAAAAGTCTCCACTCTAGATGAGTTCTTGTATATCAACCCATCCAAATGTACATAACTATATTGTGTTAGTATTAGTACTTTGCTGAGAGTTGTACATCTTTAAATCCATGTTTCTGTGCCTTTTCCATTTCACGGCGAATAACGGCACTGTTCAGAAAGTACTGTTTGCTGTGTACCAGTCCAATATTTTATTTTCACAACTCTGTAAAGCATAAAAATGTTGTGTTGCAAAAAATAAAAAAAAATCTTTCAGAAAATGTGCCCAAAAAAAATATATACAGGAATATGATTAGATATAAAATAAATATGCGGTGTAAATACAAAAAAAAAAAAAAAAATTACAAGGAGCCAGCGAGCAAAAATAAAACATATTTATAAATTTTTTCACATGGTAGTACAAACGATTGCGTACAATTATTCATATTACATAATTTTTCTAGTATTTTGTTATGTTTATTCTTAATAGCGATGTAAGTAAGTTCATGTTTGCATTAAGTAGAGTTTGATAAAAAAATTATTGCATGTTAATGGTCAAATTCCATGCATTTTTTTTTAATTGTTTAACAAATGCATAATAGAACTATTTTATTGTTTTATTCATTTTATATAGCCTTTTCTAAATTATAGCATAATAGAACAGTTTGACCTTCTGAATCCCACTTTCGGTGGTTGAGCAATACCAAAATTTGAAGAAATATTTGATCATGTACATTTATGCTCAGTTGTCAAATTGTTTGACAAACCGTTTGATGAAAAATTATTCGTCTGAATCCCCCTTATTTTTCGTGAGATGAGAAAATTACTTAAGTATTAATTACAATTAAATTAAAAGACTAAATTATAGATGCAAAGAAAACCAAAAGATCCTTGTAAAGCGAACGCGTGCAAAATACAATCCTGTTTAAACGGTAAATATAGTGCCGGCTTTGATATCTACATTTATAAAAGATGTTTATATAATTTTATTTCGTAGATAATCACTATCAGGAAAATGCCTGTCTAGATGTGTTGGAGCAAATGCGTCTGTGCTGTGTAAAGTGGCAAAAGGAGTCGTTTGTTTGTTCAGGAATCGATTTGGAGCGCAGCTATTTGCCAGACGGTAAAAGGGGGGCTATTATTGAAAAGAAGACTAGCACAAACTAAGCTGCATTTTCTTAAAGGAAAGGTTTGTAACTTTGCGATTATCTGTTTCTGCAGTCTGAATTTAAAAAATAAAAATTTATGTTAAATGATATAGTTCAGTTAGTGGAAGGTTATGTTTATTATTTACTTATATTGCTCGAATATAATATAATTACTAGGTCCATTAACCAAAGCTACCAGAACTTGTTAAAAATAGCTATGAAGTAATGATTCCCATGATTAGAATGAATAAATTGTAATTATTTACGATAACTATATGGTCGTAAATTCAGAAGCCTACTCTGAGTTCGTTGTCTGTGTGCACTTTCTCTCTGTAATCTGTGCGATATCGAAGTTATTTTTTGGGGAGTATTTGAGTCTACAAATAGTTCTCTCATTCATAACTGGTTCGGTTTTAGAACAGTGGGGTAGTTAACTCTACCTGAAGGGCCAGATTCTAAAAAATACTTGAACGCAGTTTGTAGCCACCCTATCTATGTCTCTTATGTCAAAAATAAAATACATTTTTTTTGGATGTATATCGAATCATTTTAGGCCGTATAGCGATACTGAGTTATATTTGAAAAAGAACGTTATGGCGAAACGCCGTATGAAGAGCGGCCGTATATCGAGGTATGAGTATATAAAACCTAAAAACCTTCATATGAATAAGTGCTTCAAAACTTTCATCGGAAGGACTTCGCCTGCATGGAGTGTAAACATTACCTGCGAAAGGTAACATACTTTCTACTAGTGCTGATGACGAAGTAGGTGTGTTGTACTGTAGAAACACTTTTTGGATAAGGGAGTAGCACCGCGAACATGTTTTGCCCTCTTCCCTTATTTTCTTTTCATATATGAAAGCTCATTTTAGGTGCAATAAATTTAGCGATAATGGAAAAAGTAAATTTTATGCGGTATTTTTTTATATATTTTGGGAACACTACAAGCCTTGGTTCCTGCTTGTTAAATTGATAAGCAAAAAAACAACATCTTTCCTTGGCCCATTGCTGGTCCTCAGAAATCATTTGGGTGATTTTAGGACAGTGAAAGTAATAAAGAAAAAAAGCTAAGGAATTACTTTTGTTCGAAAAACTTAGGTAAAATATGTCTTACCAGTTCTAGTGTTAAATCAGCAGAAGGGTAAGAACAACACTAAACAGCAAGTTACTTATTCTAATATGTAGTAATAATAATAAATTAAATTGAAATCATTGTTTTAAAAAAAAAGTAGTTTTACATAAGTGAGAGATATCAATTAAGTTCAAAGTTTACGTCTTATTTAATCTCTTGTTTATTTTTGTTTTTCAGTGTGTAACAAGTGATTTATTTTTGTTGATTCAAAAATAAGTCCTGAATATACATACACAAGCACATAGGTAAAAACAAAATTGTTATCTATGTTGCGAAACTCAACATTATAATAAAATAAAATATAAAAAAATGTTTAATTATAATAAAACTATTTTTGCTTTAATTAAAATCACTTAAAAATTTTAATAATTTTTGCTTTTTATCAACTTAAGTAATTTGTTTTTTTTTCAGCTTTCTTAACCCTCCCGTTATTGTGGAGTTAATAACGGGCGAATCAGAAATGTATTTGCTGCCAATAATCCCTCCTCCACCATTCAATATGAATTCTGGCATATGCAATGCTCCATAACATATATACTTTTTTCTTAAATAAAAAATATTGTTTTCCCTTTGTTAATAAAACATGATAAAAAACAGGGGCTAGATTCAGGTTCTATGTAAAAAGTTCCTAATGGGAAACTTTGGAATTGTGTCTATTTGAACCAAATTTATAAAATTACAGCTTATAAGCCCTACAAATTTGGAAAAAAAATCTGTGCTTAAGAAACAATAGCCACTATAGCATCATGGGCCTTTTGATTCGCCTGGTCTCAACTGCCAATATGAGATAATTTTGTCTTTCAAATTTATCTGTGTTGGCTGGAACCTTAGAAATACCAAAAACCTAGCTGGGGTGCAAAACTAATATCCACTCCACTCATATCCATTTTTGCAAGAGAGCGTGTCACCTCTCATAAAAAAAACTTTTTAATGCTATACTAAGAGAGTTAGTTAAGGTAAAACCATGAGGTAAAACTAAACCAAAAGTGGGTAGATTTTTACAATAGGGCGTGGCACAAAACTTAATTTAGCGATAATAATGGAGTGACTTGGCTATTATTAACTATTAAATGTTTAACTAAACAAAATTGTTTAAAAAAGTAGCATGTTAACAAATACTAAACATAATATCCCAATTTAAAGGATTTTTCTCAGATTATGTCGGAACATTTTATTTTTGTATAGATTTTTTGAGTACGTAAACGCTTTTCGTACTAAATCCTGTAAATGTGTGTGCGGGAAAAATGCTAATACATACATATATATAATATACAACTATACATATATTAATAAATTTTGTTTTTGTCAGTTTTGGCTTTTTGTAACTTTGTAAATACATGTAACGCATTTCATGTTAAATGTCGTAAGCCACAATTCGAATGTAACGGATTGATCTCAAACTTGGTTAAAGTGCCACTGATACTACAATTTTAATATTTTGGGTAAAAACAAAATCTCAATGACAAATTTTATTATTATTTTTTCATTTAATGACAAAATCTAAAAATTTTAGAACAAAACAGATTTAATTTCTATACGCATGCAAAATTAGTTTTTATAACTTGGTGTATAGAAAATCTTTAACGTACAATTTATCAATTTTTTAATTTGCAGTGAATAATGCAAGGACCATCTATACCGCCTTATAAACCACCGCAACAAATCCAGGACATTTTAGATCAAAAGCAAAAGATAAAGCTACAGCAACAACAGCAGCAACAGCAGCAGCAAGAACCGCAAGCACGCCGACGCACTGCGGTGCTACCCAAACGTAATTGGATACAACGGAATCCTAAACTTTTTCAAATTACATTTCTCACAACATCGTTGTTGATACTCTTTTCTAAACCTTTGTACGACGCATTCATTGCAGATCCAGTACCAGCGACTGGTGTAGTTGTGCCACCGCACAAGCGATAAATATAAGTGATATTATTAAGCTGCAACAAAATCAAAAAAATTGTCTGTTTATTAATTTGCTATGGAATCTGTACGCAAGGCGAATCAAAGACTACGCAATTATCCGCTACTAATGGGTAAATGTGCTGATAAGGCCGCTGTCTATGCAGCATGTGTAACACGCGATTTAAATGTGCAACAACATGTGTGTGATAAGGAGTTTCAACAGTTTAAAAATTGTCTACAGAAGGCAGCCAAAGAAATGAAAACAAAATTGTAAAGTAAAGCCTGCGTAAATCAGAAAATATGCTGATAACACTAATAAGGTGAAATAAATGTGAATTATAATTCTACAGAAAAAAAGACAAGCATAAAATCTATTTATTTCCAATTATAGTATTTACTTAAGAATTTAAAACCGAATCGAAACAGTTTGACAAATATTTAAGTAGAGATAGCTTGCGTAAATTAACAGAGTCAGCGAAAGTCTTGCAAGGCAGTTCGATATAATTGCTACAGAAAAATAACAACGGGAAAATTAAAAACTTTAATTAAAGATTTGTAAATCTCATAGTGAACAATTAAAAAAAAATAAAATTAACAAAACTTGCGCAAATAATTAACAAAAGTATAAGAAAAGAAATATATAACAAAAAATACAAAATGTCCAACTCCACTAAAAAATCTACACCTAAAACTATTAAATTCTATCAACGCTTCCAAAATTATTTACTTAACATAACGTTTCGTACACATTTGTTTATTTCAATCACACTCCGTTTTACACTGATCTACTACAGTTTACTGCATGATGCACACTCAGAAGTGCAATACACTGATATCGATTATAAAGTTGTCACCGATGGTGCGCGTCAAATATTGGCTGGGAATTCACCATTTGATCGACACACTTATCGCTATAGTCCTGTGCTTGCGTACATGCAAATTCCCAATATTCTGTTGCATCCAGCTGTGGGAAAAATTATCTATTCTTCCTTTGATATATTTGTGGCAATGTTAATTTATGCATTAGTCCACAGTGAATTACAGTCACAGTGTCGTAAGGCAGTACAATCATTATTAAGTAAATTTGGTAAAATACGTACGGCATCACAACAAAGCTATCATGAGACGGCCGATGAACGTAATCGTCCCGAGAAAATTGCGCGTGCCTCAGCATGTTTTTGGCTTTATAATCCTCTAACTGCTGTGATATCAACACGTGGCAATGGTGATAGCTTTTCTAGTTTTTTCGTAATATTAACTGTATACTTACTGGCCAAATCTGAGAATACGACACAACGTCGGGGTCATCACAGTAAGTGGCTAATTTTTACTGCTGGACTGTCTCATGGATTTGCCATACATTTACGATTATATCCGTTATTATTTAGTCTCGCCTATTTTTTGTGCCTTTCAGAGCGTTTAGCACGCTCTACACGTGATTTTTTGCGCCAATTGTTATTTCCCTCATCACGCCAATTGTTGTTAGCTTTGGGCACCCTAATAAGTCTCTGTACAGCGACTGGTTGGTTTTATCATCTTTATGGTTGGCCGTATATATATGAGGCTTATTTATATCATTTTGTGCGCAAAGATGTACGTCATAATTTCTCAATATATTTTCTAATGCAGTATTTAGGTTGTAGCAGTGATGCAACTATTACAGATGCTACTACTGCAATTGTTGAAAAATTTTTGATTATAGCTCCACAAGTTATCTTACTATTTTATTTGAGCTTTAGCTTTGGTCAATTTCGGCAAACATTGCCGTTTTGTGTGTTTTGCTTAGCCTTTGTCATGGTTACTTTTAATTCGGTCGTAACATCACAATATTTTGTCTGGTACTTAGCGTTATTGCCACTCTGCCTTAATAATTTACAATCGTTGTCCACACGCAAGTCAATAGCTTATATTGTTTTGTGGCTTTTATCGCAAGGTCTGTGGCTATTGCCCGCCTATTTGCTTGAATTTAAAACTTGGAATACTTTTTACTGGATCGGTGGTCAGGGTGTTATATTCTTTTTAGTTAATAATTTTCTTTTGACATGTTTTATTCAGCACTATAGTTTTACCTCATTTAAGGTTAATTTCAAAAAGTTATTCTAGTTATTAAAATAGGATTTATAATTTTACATTAACTAACTTGTAATTTATAACAAAACCAAAAACTAGTATGTAAATTGATAAATAAATTGATACAATAAATAAAACTTTAAGCAATTTCAAATGAGTTTTCCACCTAGAGATTATTAAGAATAGTTTTTATATAATTTCATTTAACTTTTAATGTTTACTTCATAACCTTAATTTTTGTAAAAAAAAAATATTCATTCAGGGCTGTTCTGATTCCGATTTAGTTCGGGAATTCAAGTTCGAAACTAAATCAATAAGTCTTCTAAATCTAATGGACGGAATGCGCTGTCAAACTTTTTTTGAACTTTGAACTTGAATTGTTATAGTTCCGATAACTTGACGGATTTCTTTTTTTGTATGATCCTGAAGTAACTTCGAATTTCAATTTCGTTTCCAAAGCAAATCTGTAAGAGTCCTGATTATCTATTTTTTATTAGTAGCCGTCTTTTTGGAGTTTGAAATAATTTTTAATCAAGAATATTCAAATCTTTAGATAGAAAGACACTTCACATATTTGATAATTTATACTACTGTGGCTTATATGTTTCTCAATAAATATATTCATCCGCGGTAATCGCTATACTGATAAGACTTCAAGCAAATTTAAAAAAAAAATTGTAGTGTCACAGGCAAACATTGGACAGAATAGGGCAGTTAGCCTCCCCACCAAACTTTTTGCGTTGACCAGTTAAGAAACATAGCAATATATAAGCACAGTGCGCACTTCTTTTTGTGACTCTTTTGACATTACACATTTCTTGCGAGCGCTTTTTTGAAAGCTTTTCTGGTTGGTCAATGCAAAACGGAAAACAGTATGCTTGGGAGTTCTTAAACGTCGGCTAACAAAGCTTACTGATGCTACAATGTAGCAGCGGTTGAAACTAGTATAAGCAGCTAGTATCCCATTTTGTCTTTTATGCATATTGTAATTGTAATTTTTTTGTGTTGTTTTTTGCGCTAAAAAGTACTGAACAGGAAGCTCAGCAAAAAAATATATTAATTACTTTTTATGCATTATGCTATTTAGATTAAGAACTATATTAAGACGACAAGAGAGGAAGTATTAATTCGTTCCCTGAATGATTTTTTAAAGCCACATTTTAATTAATTTTGTGCGTTCGCTTAGATCATATTTATTATGGTTTAACTAACCCGGTTTGTTAACTTTCTACATCATACATGGCCTAATAATTTTCCAATTCAGAGCATAGTAATATCTACCAAAACATTTTTATTTTTAATAAATATTTAAAAATTCGTGAACCAAATTTATTCATTTGAAGGGAACATATTCTTTCCTCGTGTACAATATTATAATCGAAAATGATTTTCTGATTATTTATTTTAAGCTTTTCACATAAAATCTTTGTTGTAACAAGTGCTTCAAAAATGCACCGATCGAATGCACCTTTCAAGAGTAGTAGACTTATAGCACCTATTGATTAATAGAGACTTAAAATGGATTAAAAGGATATGCCCGTTGAAACTATATCATTGGTAAAAAATTAAGTGGAGGATGTTCTATCTTCAGTACCCTCCGGGATGCAAAAATTTTTCATTCAGAGTGGTACTAACAGAAAGAGATTATCTCACCACTTTTAAAGTAATGGAATTACAGCAACCGACTTAACTAATAGATTTGTCAGTATTACCGTGGTCACTAGATATGTTTTCAATTTAGAAGTTTTGCTCATCAAAGTAAGATTATATTTTTTTTTTTTGATTGAAACGTGAAACGTAAATTGCTACATAAATTCCAGTACTGCAATATTATGTATAACACACCAAAAAAAATAACTAAGGCAACGTGACCAGATATTTCTCGGGAAAACTCATAAAATTTTTTTCCCTCGGGGTCTTTACAATTATTTTTATTTACTAAAAAAAGTCCTCAACAGGCAAAAGAGAGAACGCGAAACGTGCGGAACGAAAAATAAAAAACGCAGGCTAGTCACTCGAAACATTAATCACATGTTCACGTTAGACTAAGATAACACATAAACTATCACGGTAATTTTGTAAGAACTTCAATTTTCATAAAAATTTAAGAAAAATACTTTTCTAACTTTGATGAGCAATAATTCTAAGCTGAAAATATGGCTAACAATAATGGTTGTACTCAAAATATGTTAGTTAATATGTAGTCATGAACTGACTCATTTTGTTGCTTTGAACGTTATGATATCTTTGTTTTTAAATACTACTCCAAAGGAACTTTGTTAAGCACCCTGTCGCTCAGAATTTGCCCATCTCCCATCAAATTTCTTAATCACAATAAGCCAAGGAAACAGCTCCTAAAAGATATGTATCCTATACCGAACCACTCTATACATTTTTAAATGTAAGAAAAATTAGATCAGATTGAATCAGATTAGATTGGGAAAATTGTAGCATATACGAAAAAAAAACTATTTAATAAAAAATGTTTAGAAAGCGATCTTGACCTAAGCTTTATAATAAAATTCTACTTTATAAATTAAAAAGTTGCGGCGCTATCTGGGTTAACAGGCATTTACCTTTTGTCTTCAAAGAGAAAGTCCCCAATAAAAAAACACAAAGATATAACCACTTTAACTAATATTTTGTTTTTGTAGTTGTGGTTTTTACACATACCCGTACGGTTCTTGTGCAGATTATTGGTGTTTAAAACAAAAACAAACACACGTGAGTGAATTCATTGAATGAATCTGGGTTGTTTTTATCGAAAACACATGGAAAACATAAATGTATTGTACTACATGAACAGAACTCAAGAGAGAATGCATAATTTCGGCAAAAAATCATCACCGCTCATTCCGGTATCTCACGTCAAAAAAGAAGCATATTGTTAGTTGGATGAAAGCTATCGACAAAAGCATAGCACCTGTGCCGCTGTTGCGTGTGGTCAAAGCATGAGCGAATTTTTTTCCCGATAGAGAAAAAACAAAATAAGAAACAAGATTACATTTATTGCTGATTATACATGACTATATACACCGAGGGAAACTAAACGAAAACAACAATGTTATAAAAATGCATAACATAATAACAAATAGATGACGCAAAATGAAATTAAAGTGATAAAAAGCAGCAAACTTGCAACTTATACTAAAAATAAACCAAAATAGTAGGTAAAGGAAAGAATAACGCGAATCTTTTGCTTTGGGAATTTTTACGTTCAATATTCGGTACTTCGTCGGCGTGACTACAAAATAAAATACGTTAACTGACTAACGATATAACATATTAAAAAAAAGAGCAATAAGATAATAAATAGCAAATATTTATTTATGAAAGCCACGATGTCAAAATAAAATTTTCGCGAACCTTATTTGATTGGAATCAAAATTGATTTGAAAGAAAAATCTTGATGGCGCTGCCGTAGCCGTTGAAAGTTATTTAATAATATTCATGAAAAATATTTGAAATTTGTTTAAGCTACAAATTTATGTAATCTAAAAGCTATTAAAAAGAGCAACGTATAATTGAAAACACCAGCACCATCACGTACGCAACTACCAATCCATCATCATGAACATGGTTTATCAATTCTTCCGTAATAATCACATTTTGGCCATTTGTGAGGATGCCATCGACAGCAAATCATTCACATTGAATTTGTCGCGTTTCGAAATGACCGATGTGCCAGATTTGGTTGGAAAATGCGAAGTAGTGCTTAAACTATTTTTGAATCATAATCATTTGACAAAGGTATGTAAATTTATTTGTTCTTTATCTTCACGTTAAGACAGTTGACATAACCATACCGTTTCTCGTCAAGGTAAATTTTATCAACTTATGAAATTAAAATGCAAAAGCACTGTAGCTAGCGAAACCGATATGGCCAAAGGCAGCTCACTTTCCCTATATACATATATGTATAAAATATAAATAAAAAAAATTCTTTCCCCCACCTCCCCCACCAATAATTATACTATAAAATTGTTCTAAGGGTTAAAACCACAATCGACTTTTTCTTTTATTATTTATATGAAAGAATTCAAAAATCTACATCTAGAACCCAGACACAAAATTCGTGTTGAGTTATGTAATAGCCGAAAAGTATGTTATATCAACTAAAATAAACTTTCAGTTGCATATTGCTTTATCTACGAACAGGGTAACTGAACTTTAAGTTCGATTTTCTCAAAACTATGGATGAAGAAACGATTTTTTTTTAATATTTACTTCAAAATTAAGCAATTAATCGAAGAGCTGGATGGATATAAAAAAGGTTAAAATAGTTAGTAAAGTAACGTAAAATCATCATTCATCATATCCTTGGATCTTGCGCCCAAAAATCAAAACATGTTTTACCTCTTCACGTAAAAGTTGTTTAAATGTTGCAAATATTTTTCTCTCATTTTAGGTGCCTACTGCACTAAGTAATCTTACACGCCTTCATGTACTGACATTAGACTATAACCGTCTAACCGAGTTTCCAGCAGCTATTTGTCGGCTTTCAAATCTACGCGTGCTTAATGTGAGCTGTAACCAAATTGAACGTTTGCCACGTGAAATCGGAAACCTTGTAATGTTGGAAACTTTCTGGTGTAATAATACAGGCTTGCGGGAAATCCCAGATGAGCTGGGAAATTGCGAACAATTGGAAACATTTGGTGCACGAGGAAATAAGCTTCAGCGACTTCCAGAAAGTATGGGATTATTAAGTAGCTTGCGTTGGCTTACGCTAGAGTCCAACGAACTGACTGAACTACCAATTAGTTTTGAAGCTCTCGATAAGTTGGTGCATTTAAATTTGAGCAACAATCATTTGACGATTATGCCTCGATGTCTACTAGAAATGAAAAAGTTGCAATTTGTGTTTCTAAATTGTAATCGCATTGAAGAAATGCCAACAGTAAATGAATTAGAAGATACACGTTTTATGCGTATGCTTAACTTGAGCGAAAATCCAATAAGCAATCAGGAAACATTGAAGGAACAGTTGAGAGTAAGTATAAAATTCAAAAATGTTGAAGTGTCAAAAAATAGTTTTTAACTTAGAATGTGATTGTACCACAGGAACCATTCAAAGAAAATATCGCTTATTTCGTAGATCTTAATTCCAATACAGTAGAATATCGTTTATACGAGGTAATGTGGGAGGAAGATGTAATTTTTTCTTCAGCTAACCAATTTTAAAATTTCTTGTATATAAAAACAGAAAACTAAATTTTTTTTAACACTTCCCTTCCAAAACTCTGAAAATCGTACATTTTCTTTTATGTCTTCCAGCCGTTTGAGAAATGATATGTAGAATATAGTAGTATTTATAAAACTATAAAGCATCAGCTATGAAACATAGAAATCTGTTAAATTTGTTGCGTACATGTATGTATTTACTTTCCTACAAATTTGAAAATAGTTGAGTGTCTTCGGATATTATGGAACACGTATTACATTTTTGCATTAGTCTACTTTACAAGATTCAGTTAGTCGAAAAAAAATTTTTTAAATTATGTTTACAAGATCAGGTGCGTCTACGAAAACTAAGTTCTATAATGTACTTTTCTACATAGCCCGCATATTGAACAAAACCCGAAGTTACTCTATACATGGAATACTTTCATGTAATGAACCCTTAATGTAATGTTTGCACCAATCAATTTTTTTCACATTTCCAGAATCACAATCATATATTTTATAATTCTGCAAAACAGCGAAATACAGCAGCAAATGACGAACTTATTGATGAAGATGACGATGAAGATGATACCGATGATGTATCCGATTGGGAAAATAGTGTAGAAACCAGTGATTTGGATACAACAGATGAAAGCAATCTGGAGAATGATATAGAGGTACGCTGGAAAATATTATTTTTTAAACTGTATGTACTAATTTATGATTTCAACTTACAGGATATATCAGTGTTGCTGCCCGAACTTTCGCGATATATAACAAATTTTAGTTAAGTAAAAGAAAAACTTTCAAAATAATGTGATAAATAATAAAAAAGAAAAAATAAACATTTATTTTAACAAATAACTAAAACATATTTATTTAATTATTATTTTTTAACTATTACATGGAGCTACCAGCCTTTATAAGTTTACTCTATAAATGGAAATCTACGCATGGTTTAAGCAACAAATATTGTTATCGCATCGGTTTGAAATAGTGGGAATTTATGAATTTTTTGATACAAAATTGTAGGCTATTTTAAAATTAAGAAGTATAGAACTGCTGTAGTTAGTTTTATCCAGACATTTTCTTCATAAGTTCTTCATCCTGCATTGACATGGCTGTTAGTTTTTTACCAATTTTTTCATGGATGTCTAAATATTTTGCCACACAACGATCTATACAAACCATTTCACCTTTGCCTGGAAAAAAGTTAAATTTAAATTTAATGTTTGCAGAGTAGAAAAACTACAAAATAAGAAGCACGTGAGTAGTTAAACGACTAAAGTTTGGTAACAAGTTTGTTTAAAGTAGAGACGTTGGTAAATCTAATTTCTTAAGGTTAATTTTTTGAGTTTTAAAGAATGTTAGTGTGAAATGTTGACTTTCAAGGTATTAAGATTTAAAAATAAGATACCATTCCCCTCTTTACAATCATATCCATTTTTTTAATAAAATAAAAATCTTAAGAGCGCCAGTTTTCTTTTTGCAGAATGAAGACTTTCTGTGAGATTGTATTTTTGTGTTATATCCGTGTTATTTCTGGCATTTGTGAATTTATTTATAATTGATGGGAACAACTGCTGACCTAGCAATCTTAATTGATTGAAAAATTATTCTGTGGAACTATTTCCTTTCACATATCGTCAGTGATACTTTAAAAGCGCGTATGATAAAAAAAAATTAACTTGGCAAATAATTAAGTGTATTTTTAATTTTTGCCGTTTTTTTTTAATAAACAATAATTCGGTTATTATCATTATCTTAGAAATTTGAAATTTATTGAGCTCTTTACACAAAGTATTAAGTTTTTTACCAATAATACGCGCGATACGCGTAACGCAGATTTAAATCAATGCATCACATACTTTCCGAATAACATATTTTGAGCTGCTGAAATCATATCTAATGTCGGAATCGCTCTGTAGCATCAAGACTTTATGTATTAATTTGTATTAATTATTGTTAGTAGTACATACAATTTTGAGGATTTTAAGATATTGAACTTATAAAAGCCGAAATAGCTTAAAAAAAACTTTCGGGTTTTGAATAAAAAAAATGGCAAATATTTTTGGGTCTATACTCAGAAAGTGTTTATCTGGCACTGTTCGCACCATCATAAACTACCCCAAGGTGATCTGAATTATAGTTTTCATATGTAAAATCATACCCTTCGCATAATCTAAGTCTGGCTCCCTTCGGCCGAAGATATTTACATGAAGGGAAATCGAAAAACATTTCAACAGAATTTACAGATCAGAATTCAAATGATTGCACACGCCAAAACAGCAATTAGGCCAATATCTCAATATTTCCATCTTTATCAGATGCTTTTCTCGCACTGCGGAAAAAGATGTCATGTTTCTCTTTCAGTTTGTCCGTTGTCAAATTTCGGGTGTAGCTTAAATTGAAACTCTAGATCATGCTTTTCAACGGCAAATGCGTTCGTAGCTTTCGCCTGAATAGTTGAAACAAAGCATTTGTATGGAACAAGCGCCATAGTTTGTGTCGCAGTGCAAACAAATCCGTTTGCCGTCGAAAATATTATTTTTTCTTGCTTTTCAACTAATAAAAGCTGAAGCAAACGCCTTTTGCGTTTAGTCAGTTCAATCACAATCCTTGATCGATTAAGTTTTTCTCCATTTTAAATTAACTTTTCATGAATTTCACAAATTTGGTAATTGTTAGAAACTAAGCCGTACCTACGCGGAGACCCAAAACACATTTGCCGTCAAAAACTCGCTGCTGTTGGAAAGCATGGTCTGGAGGAAAAGAAAATCATTTACAGCTTACCCAAATCGGCCTCCCCATAACGTGGTGGTATACATTTCTTATGACATGCATTTGTCATTCTGTTATATAAATCCGACATCATTTCAATTTCCATTTCTTGCATCATCTGTAATTTGGCCTGATCCGCAGCGCTGACTTGTGGAATCGCCATTCTTCAATTTTAAAGGTTTTGTGTAGAATGTATAATAAATGTTTTTTAGTTTAATTTCAACTAGTGTTTAACCGTTGAAACGTCTATCGCCCACTGCTTCGTAATCACCAGTATTTGACTTTCGTATGCGTTGTCTTATTTGCATGCTCTCGTAACGTTGTTTTTCTATGGAATTTTTCGATAGAATAAAGCCATAAATGCCGGCAAATGTTATTATAGACCTACAAGAATTAATGAAATTATCTGTTAATTGTAAATTTTATATTGCCACTTACCAACCAATTGTTATTTTGCCAAAGGAGCCCAAAGTCATAACGCAATTTTATGAAAAATAAAATATTTTATTATAGACGACACAGCTGTTACCTAACCTAAAATTAATATTCAGTGGTGGCATATAGAAGGTACAGAAGATCTTCATTAGTACTATTACGTTCTGAAACCGTTTCGTATACGTTACATAGCAATCAATAACGTTGACAATGGTAAAATTTTACATGAAAGTTTTTGTTCAAATAACGAGTTATTTTTAATAGTTTTTTTATTTTAAAAACTGTGCAAAAGCAAATAAAAACAACAATTAATAATGTCTTTGGTCGCTTTTTGAGAGCTGGGGCTATGAAAGTAATTGGATACAAAAAACTTGACGATTTATTTTGGCTTTGTCATAACATATAAACACGATTATTGTCTTATTTGCTAGACCGTGTCATATCTGATATTTTAAATTCTAATAAAAAATGCCCATAGCTGCCGAAAACTTAATGCAAGCTTTCATATTAAGGCCAGGATCACACGAGCGTTTTTTCAACGCGCATTTCAGCATAACACAAAATTATATGCAATGACCCTCACCATCAACGCGCGTTGGAACGCATGTTGGTAGCCTCGGACCCTGGAAGGGACCATTTTTGACCCTTTTTGGAATATATTTTTCTTGCACAAATTGATGGGAACAATCGAAAACTTGGGGTAGCCCGGCCTCTGGAAATGACATATTTTGACACATTTCCAGTAGAATACTATTTTGCACCAATTGATGGAATAGGTCGAAAATTAGGTTTAAACATCACTAGGGATGCTGGAAGACTAGTTCTGACAAATTTTCGTAAAAAAAATGTTTTCACTAATCGATGGGGAAGGTCGAAAACGGTTTTTTAAATGAAGAGTAGGGTAATCTTGACTCCATTTAAAAAACAATTAAATATTACTGCGCAAATCGATGGGTAAAGATCGAAATTATATTTGTGATAAAGAGGGGGAGGTTATCCAGTCTCCGGTGGTTTTGGTCCCATATAAATATCGAAAATTTATTGCACCAATTGGTGGGATCTGGTCGGAAATGGATTTTGGAATAAGGGGTGATCCCCTCGATGGTTTTGAAACAACTTAAAGAAAACAATTTACTACACTAATCAATGGTATCGCCCTATATAAACTTAACTATGCCTGTCTTCGAGAAGACTTAATCGTAAAAAGACTATCTTGGAGCTCTAGTAGGTATGCACATATAGATATAGCTATGTTATTCTATTTGAACAAAAATTATTAAAATCATGGCCAGCTTACAAAAGTCAACAGTCCTGTGATCGAGAGGATAGGAGACAATCAATGGTGTTTAAAATAGCAAGAAGCTATGTATAAATACATATGTATAAAGATGAACAATAAACAGATTTATCTAAGATGAATAATGGTTTATTTATTACAAGTTCTTTCGTTATATATAAAATATTTATAAACAGATCATAAATTGAATTCATAATTAAGCAATATAGTTACATAAGTATGTATAACTTTATAACAAAATGCAGTACGCTGGAATATTTAAAACTTAAAGCTTTAATTAATAAACAATAAAATTAATAAATAACAACCTTCTTTTTTAACAAAACAAAAAATATAAAAAATTGCAAAATCGTAGTATTGAAATAAATTTTTTTTTAAATTATAACAACAATACTTAATTTTATCGTATGGAAAATTAGTGACCAAATAAACTATAGCTAGTAGGCGTACATAAGACTAATTTGTAAGAACAGAAATTAATCGTATATACGCGTAATACACGGCTAAAATAAAATTAATCGCAACATATCTTTGTTGAGTTCTTTGGGCACATAAAAATGGATTTTAATCCTTAAATATATACATTAACGTCTTTTTTAAGTTCAAACTAATTTTTTTTTAAGGAAATTCAAAATTTTTATACTATCAAGTAAAATATATTTTGTATATACTGCTTAACTGATAAATTGATTTATCTATTTGATAGTAATTTTAAACGGCATGCAATAAATTTCTAGTAGTTCACATTTTACAATAACATCCATGTCAACATTATTGTCCACTATCAATTTTTTTTAATACTACTACATTGCTTACAAATATTAACAAAATCTAATGTAATCTTAGTGCATTTCGAAATCAATAATAATTATTTAATTTATAAAAATATTTGTCACATTTTAAATTATTTGGAATAAAAGGAATGCTGCAAATACAGTTTAAGTTGAATAGTGTTTTTTTTTTTTTTTTTTTTATAAAAATAATAGCTTAACTTAAAACAAAAATAAAATAAATACACAATTATTTCGGTTTTAGTATGCTAAATTAATATTAACTTGGCGGTATTGAAAATGCAAGTTGTCCCGCTCCATGATTTGGTTTCGAACCAAACCAACTCATCTTCCAATTTAACGTATCATGTAAAAGTTTTTCTTCCTCTTTGCTCAGTTTTAAAAGCGTAGCTACAGCACGTATTAAATGACAAGCCTCCGCCTAGAAAATAAAGCACTTATTTGAGACAAATGCAGTGTGTACTACAAAAATTAAACTTCACTAAATCACAAACATCAAAAATGTCGATCTATCTTCAATGTTCAAGTCGTAGCCAATAACTCAAGACTATCAATAACTGTCAAGAAAATGTTTATACCGCGAATAGATTAGACCCCACTTATCGTATATGGGCAGACAAAAATCACTCATATATTTGAATAGAAATGTAGGATAAGAGGATGTAGATTGTTGTGAAATTTTGTTTTAAATTTTTTGTGAAAAGATTTAAGTACTAACCTCACGACTTGTTAAAAACTTAACTATAACATGCTTCAAATATTTAAAATTGACCTCATCCATAAATAGGCCACCACTGGAATTAGTAGTTGCATTGTTTATAATACTATGATGTGTGCATCTGCAACTACAGCTGCTGGTGGTGATGGCAGTTTCTGATTGCGTCCTTGGAGACGCAATCGTACCATTTTCAAGAATTAATTTTTCCGCATGAGCTTTATGAACTCCATCGTATGATTTTGAGCTGCGAAATTCTTTTTGTAAAGTTTTTTTCATATCAGTTAGACGTTGATTTAAAATCTTATTTGCCTACAAAATAAAATATATTCCTTTAGAAACTTTTCATATTCTAGACTTTAAGGCTTGCCTTATCTTTTTCATTTAACTCTCGTTGCATTTCATCCACGTTTTTTATTTTTTCTGCGTTTGTTGCTATTAAGGAGCGCAGCTCATCTGCCTCCAATTGCTTTAACTTAAGTTTTTGCTCGAGTTCTTCATTTTTTTCATGCAATTCGTTAGCATCATCACGTTCAACACGTAATTCTTTTTTCAATAATTCCTCACTCTGTGATATTTCTGCATTTCGAAGTAGCGCTGTTAGTTTTTCTTCTCTTTCATGTTCAATAGCGTTATGTGCCTCAAACAGTTCCTGCTGTAATTTTGTATGTTGTAGGCGCAATGTTTGTGCAACTTGTTCGGCATTCGCAGCATAATCTGTAAAACGCTCATCGGCTGTTTGGAGACGAGACTGCAAATCTTGCGTTGTATTTTCAAGTGAGGCCTGAAAAAATTTTTTAAAGAAATATTATTTAATAATCTAAAAAAAGGTGTAGATTTCAAAGGAAATCACTAAACCTTTCTTAATTGAATAAGATTTCAAATGTTAAATATCTAAAACATTATTAAGTAAATGTTTATTTTATTTCCTTATGTGCTGCGAAATTATTGTTGCTTATGCAGTGGTCGGCGAGTTCTAGCAAATGGAGCCAAATTTGATTTCAAATATCATACAATTTTTTTTCTGCTACTGTTTTCTTCAGATAAAATTCGAACTCCAAACACACATTAATTATAGTTTTGTGAATTCTTCAAGTTTCAAACAAAAAAAAAAAAAGTTTATTGACGGCTGAGTGTCCTGCGCACTTGATTCAGATTTGGCGTCTGATTTTTTTTGTTGCGTCGATTTTTTTTTATTAAAAAAAGGTCTGTAAAATGAATAATAAATCATCTTTTATCTTATTTTTTCCGATCATTAAAGGTCCAATAACAATGACTACGTGACGAGAACTAGACGAGTATCGTTGGAAAAGTAAGTATCTTGACCCCGATTTACACATGGATGTACATGTTTGAAAAGTTTTCTTTTTTTTCCTTGGGATCTCTCCATTCGTGTCCGATTGATAAACTAAAGTTTTTCTTTAAAAACAATTATAATTAATATTTTGTAAATTGTACATTTGTTTGTTTGTTTGTATAGTTTCCCTTCTTTAAACCGAACAAAGGAATGACGCTGTGTGTGATGAAAAACAAAATAAAATAAATGTTAATATATTTGTGAAATCGAAAAGAATAAAAGAAATTTTTCAAGTATGACGAAGTCTGTATCAGCCCCTTTCAATCTATTTTCGTGTGAAAATTTAGAAATAAGTTTCACCGCACAATGGATTGCGAGACGAAACTTGCAACGTGATATCAAAATCGTTAAATTTTTCACGCTTCGATAAAAACTTCGACAGTTGTTACGATACTCGTCGCGCTCTCGTCACGCAGTCCCGAAATCATTAAGACTGGGCCTTAACAATTGCAATTTTTTCAATCAGAAATAATCGTTATTTTCGAAAATGATCACTAAAGAATTAACCGTGATTTACAATATCTTTTTTTTATTTTCGAATTTCGCTATTCCTATGGATGCGATGGTTCCATTTCTTCAACTCATCCAAAGACGGCGTGTTGTCTTAGTGAAATAAGTATTTTTTCTGGAAATGTGGCCGTTTTTCCGTAATTTCTGCGTTCAGTTTGTCAAGTATTGATGCGTAGTATACTCCAGTAATAGTTTTTCCTTTATCATTAAAGTCTATTACGACAATTTCATGACTATCCTAGAAAACAGTCGCCATCACTTTCCCGGAACAGCTTTTTCATTTTTTTTGAGAAAATTCCTCTTTCGCAGTCTACTGATTTGAATGTGTTTTTGTTTCTAGAGTATAACGGTGTATTAAAATTTCATTTACAGTAATTAATCGGTGAAAGTATTTTAACTTATTGCGCCTAAACTGCATGTAACGTTAATTCAAACACGTTTTTGGGATTGGTTATTTTTTAATTTAATATTTACTTGAAATATCGCAAACGGATATTTCTTAATATATCATTACTGAATTCTAAACGAGTATCTCTTTATGTATGAAACATGACGTTGCGATAATTTGCCTAATGAAATCAATAAACAAAGGATAAGGAAATTTCTTCAATAAGCAAAAATCATTCAAAAAATACTAAGAAACAAAACTAACAATAGAGGACACACGTTGTTGGAAAAGCGAATGAATAAAACGTTACATCGGATTATCGAAATAATTCGTAGACGACGTTGTAGTGAAACAACGTTATTCGTTTTGTTAAAGCCAAGTTATCAAAGCGAATTATAAAAACTTGTAGTTTTATACTGAAAGACATTTCCTTTGAAATGTCTTATTTACTCAAATACATATAATGATTTTTTACACCTTGGATCTTAAATTCAAATCAAGTCCGGTTAATTTTAATTTAAGAAAAACATGAATATTAGTATAGAAAAATATGGTTCGGAGAACTTAGTCTGTTCCAAACAAAAAAAAATGTAAGTTCTCAATTCACAATTTCGGAGTATATCAAGATTAAATAAGTAGATCTGTCTATGTTAGGCTTTCAGCTTTGTTTAGTATTATGTACATAACCTAAGGAAAAAATATTAGTTCAAAAAAGAATTGTATTGTATGTTCTAAAAAAAATTATATCCCATGACAACAAAAGTGTGCTATAACGTACGAATATGAGGAAAATGTTATGTATGTAGTTGTGTGCAAGAAAAAAATACAGGATTATTACTTAAATAACACTTACCATGACTTCTAGCTTGTGCCTCAAATTCAAAAACGATTTTTTCTCAATAAATTATGAAATAATTTTAACTTTCTTTATTGTTAACGAAAAAATTGAACAAAAAATAATAAAATATATAAAAAATCTAACTAAATAAGAGTTTTAGTTTCAAAATGCATGCATTTAAATATAAAATATTAGCAATTAATACAAAATAAAAATGTATTTAATGTAAGTAATTAAAAAATATGGCAAGTTAAAATACGCCTTTTTGTGTGTAAATAATGTTTACATGTGCGTATACTTTGGTTGTGTTAGTAAGGAACATTTAATGCAATAATAAATTCTCAATAATTATCCCATTGTAAATCATCAACATCAGTTGAAATACTCACAACTTTATTACGTTGAAAAACGATTTGTTGCTCGGACTCTTCTCGAATTTCTTTTAATGCCAAATTAAGTTCATTAATTTCGTCCTCAAGTAGCCTTATCTGTTGAACATATTTTCTTTTATAAGCTATATAGAATTTTGTAACAAAATAATTAAGGACGCACCTTATCATCACGTTGGTTTAGATTATCTGTCATTTTCAACATTTCAAACTCAAGAGTTTTCACTTTTTCCGTCAATTCATCACGTGCTTTAAGAAGTTTACGTTTTTCTGTTGTTTCCTCTACCACCTGGTTAGAGAGACGACTTACTTGTGTTTCTAAAGCTAAATTTTGTCCACTCCATGAACTTTTTATATCGGATAACTGTAGGTGTGCCTCTTCTAAATGTTGCTCTAGTAGTTTACGTTCATACACTAAGGCTTGAATTTTCTCTTCAGTACCTAAGGTAGTAATAGTTTCGAGACGAGCCTTTTCGACAATTTGTAAACGCGTTTTTAAATGACGATTTTCTTCTTCTACTGCTGCCAAGGTCGTGGTTAGATTATTTTTACCTAACTGCGATGAATGTCTTAAGCGTTCTAGCTCATCCTGGAAAATTTTGATTGGAAAATCTTTAAAATTGTTGTGAACATTTTTTTCTAAATATAACTTTAAAAAATGTACAATGGGTGTCAGTAAGATACATGGAAGATTTATTTTTCGAATTTCGTAATAAGTATTAAGACGTGTCAGTAATAAATTGAAATTTTTCTCTCAAAATATCGGAAAAGTAAAGTTTTTTTTTTTCAAACATATAACTTTTTAAATTTTTTAACTAAATGTTTTCCATATCAAATTACTTCAGGTTTAGTCAAACTCTGTAAAATTTTTTGAAATTTCAAATGCTTAACCAATCTTCCTACTACTTGCGGATTTTCGAGATCGCTAATGAAAATTCCTCAAAATTTTCATTTTCTAAACTCCGTTTTTAAAAATTAAATTTTGTGTTATTTTGTATTACGGCTAAAACTGAAGAAGTTTATGATTTGGAAAATTTGTAGCTAAAAATTTGGAATAGATAACAGCTTTTAGCAAACAGAATTGTATTTTTCTAGTGTATTTCAAATGAAAAAATCGAGTAATAACTGGCACGTTTTAATATTAATCAATTGGACTGTGATTTTGCACAACTATTTTTTTTATATGCTAGAACCAATCTGGGGTTTGGCTTAAGCGAAATTCGAAAAAAAAGTTTTACAAACACCTTAATTTACATAATATACATACCTTTGTTAAAAGGGACATCAAACAAATAAAAATAGACATTAAATCTTGTAAATTTTCACTTTTATGAAATCATACAATCGGCCCACACAAAATCAAATCATTAAAAAGCTTATTTTGAAAATTACTGTTAGTTTGAAAGACCAATAATAAAAATGATGAAACAAATTTTTAATTATTAAAGCAAATATTAAAATTTCAAATACAAATCAGTTTTAATACAATATTTAGGGCCATTCTCAGCCTAGAACTAGATTTTTTGCGCTTCAGAAATCGAATAATTTAAGTATGTAGAATCGATATCGAAATCGGTATTCTGTATTAAACTCAGTCTAAACTCTATATATTTAGTTTTTACCCTATAAAGTGAATATTTTTTGAGCCAAGTCGTTAGTACGGACAAAATACATATCTGTGAAATGGTTTCCAATTTTAAATGAAATTGGATCAAAATGAATGAAAGATAATAAAAAATTACTTTTAAAGACTGCCTTTTACGGGAGGGACTAAAGCTTCTCCCATGGCCAGTAATTCAAAATTATGAAAAGTACTGAATAGAATAATCTATTCACTTAGATATTCACTTTTTCTGACTTCAGACTGGATGCTGGCTAAATCAAGCATGATCTATGAAGATCAAAACATACGAGTTTAGGACTGAGAAGGGTCCTTAGAGGTTACTTCCGAAAATACATTGGAGGAGTTTCTAAAAGATACATATTTTAAATACACTGAACGATTACTTATGACGTGAATTGTTTTAACATGTTTTTTAATTTTGTAATTTTATAACAAAAATTCTGCAATTGGTTATTTTTTTAGCTTCGTTTAAAAATTAAAACTGAGTAAAGGTCATTATTGAAAAAAAATACCGTGTCTTTAAAAAAAAATTTTCACAAAATAAAAATGTATTTCTCACAAAAAAAAAAACATTAAAATATGTTAAATAATGAATATTAATTTATTTTTATTTTAAAAATCATAATTTTTACGTTCCCAATATCTTTTCTGATGTGGGTCTAAAATTATCACTCTTAATAGAGATTAAGGATTATTAAATGAATTGAATGTATAATCTTGTTTTTAAGATTAGATTAAGGATTAGTAAATTAATCTAAGGCTATGATGTTATTTTTTCCCTAGAATAAATAACATAAAATTCCAAGATAAGACACATTTTTCCATTGTTTCAAATTTGCACAAGTATCACAAAAAAGACATTGCTTTGTTATTTCATAATAGTTATTTTACCCGAAACCCCGAGAAGTGTGGTATATCGTATGGTTCGGATATAACATTTTCTTTTTCCTCCTCCTGTGTAACAACCTATCACATGAGACCGAGGGTTAGAGGGTTACGTAAAAGTATAACTGCTCATCTGTTAACGGCAACAAATGATGGTAATACATTCCGTTTTAAATGCGAACATCTTTTTGCAGCCGTTTTCCACCCAAAATTTCTAAAATCCTCACAGCTGCCTTGAAAAATATGTAGTTTTACTTTAGTCAAAACTTTTATTAGTATTTCGTATGCTTTTTTATTAAGGTGTTTTATTAAAAGCTGATTTATATTTTATGCAAATAGCTGATTTATATTTTATGCAAATATAAATCAGCCGTGTAAAGAATAGTTTGTATGTCAGTCACTCGTGCAAATATGTAAACAAGTATAATACTTAACTATGTGCTTGTATTAAAAATTATAGGTTAGATAGATGAGTATCTGGCGGAACTTAAGACATCGTCATTTGACAAGTATAATACACTAATTGATTTTTTACAGCAGCAACTTAAGAATGGAATGCCTCAAAATTCTGACGTGCCAGAAAGTTTCTGCGACCGGACTTTTATCCAGCGTATACAAAATCATAGCCAAAACTGTGAACACGATATTTTTTTTTCAAACAACAAAATGTACTTAGTGAGTTTAACATACTGAACTTGTATTAAGAATCGTCAGTTAGTGTTCTAAACATACAACTTTGTCCTAATAACCGTTTTCCGAAAAATTGTACTAAATGAGTTTTACTTGTCAACAGACGATACTATTTTTATAAAATATACACTAACGAAAATAACAAGAGCATATTAAATAGAGCAAATAATTTTTAGCAAGGCCATGTGCTATTAGATTCTTCAAACAAAAAAGAAAGACTAAAAAAAATATTTCGTAAGGAGAGCAAACAAGAAGTATTATATTTTTTTAAACATTGGTCTAGATTTAGCCGACAAAAAAATATATGGTTCATTATTATTAACTAAGAGGTATTTAATATTTGCCTCATTATTATTAAAAAGAAAAGTCACACTTTCTTGCTGATAAGAACAAAAGTTTCTAACGCATGACTCAGTGGTAACAATACAAAAAATATGTGTAATGAGAACAAGGTGAACAAATGAATGTGTAAAAACAAAACCACTTACTTAGTATGTATCTATTTTAAATGCTAATTCCACAACCAGATATCGTTTCATTTTCTATGTCATTATATCACCCCACTCACCTGTAAGTCCTCCACCATTGGCTCAATTTTTCTTAATCGTTCTAATTCTCCAGTCAAATTTTCAATTTGTTGCTGATTTTGTCGCAGCGTAGCCAGGCGATCAACAGCTTCTTGTTCGCGAAATGATAATAAACTTTTTAATTTTTCAATTTCAGCATGCTGTATATGTTGTACTTTCTCCTGTTCCTCACAATAAATGTCTTTTTGCGTTTGGGCAACCCTAACAGTTTCCAATAAAATTTCATTTGTCTTTTCTGTACGCGTTTTTTCTTCTTGTAAAATGTGAAGATGCGCATTGAGATCAGCAACTTTGGTAGTAAGTTCATTGCATTGACTGCGTAATGTTGATAGTTGTTCGGCCTGTAAAAGATTAAAAAAAAAATTTAAAAGTCCTATTCTTGCAACAAAAAAATTTAAGTTAGAAAAAATTTAAAAGAATCGAAAGAAAATTTTAGTTTCGAGTTCATATCGAACCATATAGCATTTATCGATTTTAATTATTTGTCAAATTCGAACAAATAAACAAATCCAAAACTAATCCGGTCTTATTGAATTTTTTATCCATGGTTACCGAAATCGTTTTATAATACACAAATTGTGTAAGTTTAATTTTCTCCATTTTGAAGACAGGTTGAATACTGCTATTTCTAAAATATCAATGTTAAATAATATCAGATGTCATATACCCACTGTTAATTTTTGCATGGTAAAAAGTGTTGTCTATTTGAATCACCTTTTAATTGAAAGACATAACATTACATTACCTTATTCAGTTTAATAGTTGCAAATGATCTACATTGGTCTTATGGTGACTGCCAACAGTAAGGTGCACAACAGCATTTCCATGTTCTGAAGGTTATACTACTGGGTATTACTCAATGAAAGGGATCAATAAGGCTTAAGCTACTGCCTTAGTATTTTGGTATATTTCACTGATAAAATGATTATGCCTTAAGTTGCGATGGCGGAAATCTGCTTCTAGGATTAAACAGTGTGGTTGCATACTTAATTTTGAGTAAACTTGGCGCTACGATTTCATTGTACCTTGTGCATATTATATGTAGATTAGGCATTGTGGGAGAAATACAGGATATTTTTACCCAGTTCCCACGTCAATTGCCTAATGATTCTGAATACTAACAAGGATTGACAACTTCAGCAAAGTGCAACCTATGCATTCCTTTTTCAGCTGCTACAACTTTGTTGCAGAAAACTGTAAATTACGACTATTAGCGAAGTAGGAATCAAGGTCCGGCTATGTAATAATCGGATAAGAAGGCGTGCTAAGAAGGATTCCGTTTTGTGGGACTACTTGATATTCATTAGATCAAGCAATTACCGCGGACCGAACCGCACATATAAATCGATTTTGCTCGGTGAAAAAGACTTGGCAAGGACAAAACTGTAACAGAAAATGGTGAGCATCATAGTATTTTCTTAACAAAAAACATTTATTTGCAACTTCAAAAGGGGCATGAGGGGTGTCATTTTAAAAATAAGTCTTTATTAAAAGTATTCCTCGATTGCGTTTTCATTCAACAGTGCTACAAATTTTTTACATCGTAATTGCCACAATTTTCACGGTTGATATTGGTTGATTACTTTTATAGCAAGAACGCGCTATGGCAATTAAGATAAAAGCAAAACAAGCGCTTATTTTGAAATGGGTACAACATCCGGTATAGTAACTATGATATTTTTGGAAAAATACTTTTTGTCGCAAATCAGCGTGCTATTCTGATTGATTGATGATTAAATTAATTACTTCGTACTTATATTCTACCCCTTTATCATCTCCTATATTCAAGAGATCATATGAAAGATAATATCAACATGTGAACTCAGGCAGAAATGTTATTTGTTCCACCAGTCTTCTGAAAGTGCTTAATTTTTAGTTAGATTTAAAGTAAGATATCTACGTATGCTCGAAACATTAAGAGTGCTTGAGGGATAAAGATTGAAACTTCTTATAGATTTTTTTTTGACATTATTTTTTTATGGGATAATATTAATTAATAAGAAAAAGGTAATAATTTATCTAAAACAAGCTTAGCGCTTTTTTGCAAATCACATTCATTTATTTCAGTCATTAAATTGCAAAACCCGCTAAGCATCTTTTTCTGTAGAGTTTATTTTCCGAGAAGACTGCTTGAAATTCATCATTTTAGAACAGAAGTTCGATATGAATTTGATTTCATGAGAATTTTTCTTAAATTTAACTTGTATTTAGCGTTATTTCACAAATGGCTAAAATATTGGTGAATAAATCTTTGAAAGTTATCTTTGTAGTTTTCGCGGTTTTTAACGATTTCTCTGTTGACCGATTTTTTTAAGGTTTTAATTTTTTTAAAAAATATTTTAATAACCTGTAACTATTTTAATGTATCAAGAAAGTATAATTCCAATGACACGAAAAAATTACACTAAAATCATGATTTTTACATTAACCTATTTGAATTTCACAAGATTTGCACTTGACCGACTCTTATGAAGTTTTCGGTTCTAGTTTTGATAAGACTATTGTTATAGATTCTCAAATTCTTCATGACATTTTATCTTCCTTGTGCAAAATTTTCTTGACGTGTCGATTACAATTAACGAATTTAACCATTTTAAAATACGGAACACGTATTCAAACTTGGTTGCTTATCTTTTTAGGCCATCAAACTTAAATAAAACCAATTTATTATATTCCTTAAATATTTACCATATAGTGGGATTCTCCAGCTCCACCGCCTCCATCATCTGTAGAATTAACACTCACTGTCGATGAGAAACGACTTCGCAAGCGATTGTTGTTACTAGAATTTGATATGCGTCGTTGTACTCCTATCGTATCTGTGGCAATATCGGAGCCAGTCTCTTCTTTTATTTTATTTTTTAATGACGCAAACATTATGCTTGCAAAAAATTCGTTTTTTTATATAATGGTTTTATTTCTTTGGTTTCTATTGTATTAAATAATACATGAAAAGGCAAGTAACTTTTACCAACTGATAAGCCACAAAAACTATGTTTACTTTGCTGCTACAGTTTTGTTTCTAATTGGGTGGCGCTGCGAGTGCTCCGCTGCTGTTTGTCACTTACTTGTTTTTATTATTTTGTCTTTGGTTTATCTTAATACTGAATAACGCCAAAAATTCACATTTATCACAACGTTTATATTATTTATCGATTAGTTTGTGTATATTTAATAAATTGATTTAAGTTTCAACATTTTAACACAGGCCGAACATTTTGCCTTTTCATATTCAATTGGAAATTGACGACGAGGACTATTTTGTTGACGTTTATTTGACAGCAAATAAATGTAGAACAAGGAAAGAGTACTGCCAGTCTTAAAAAGATTTGGAAATATGTGCTTTGTTATTATTATTATTTATTATTATTTTTTTGACGTTTATATACGCCTATTAAATTTTTATATACAAAATTTGAGCGTACTCTCGGCGTTTATTAAAAACTACGTGCAATTCAGACTTATTTTGAAAAAAGTTTCACCTTTGGGAAATATGACATGAAATAAAAGCTTAGGCTTATATTAAATTACAATAAATATATGATCGTATTTTATATTTTCAGCATTAAAAAACTCACTTATTTTATGAAAAGTTTGAAAGTGCATGCAAAGGATTCAGGCCACACTTGAGCGAACATGCAGGTGCAAAAGTACTCTAACTTTAATACGCACATTGATGGTGTGGTGTGTTTATACTTACAGCCCTGAATTGCTTTAAAAGCCCGCTTATACATACATCAAAGGCATGTCTCCACCAGTGTTTTTAAACTACCGTTAGCTATCGAACGTTTCAGCATTTTACAAAATTATATACATTGACAACATAGTTAACGCGCGTTTTTTGAACGTGCGTTGGAACGAATTGCAGCTTGCAACAAACAGCTACTTTTATAGTATGTAGTGAATTTAGCACAATGCAAAAATTGGAATAATATAGAAAAAAGCAATTATAGAGATAAATGAAGAAAAGAATACCGAATTTCTTATTTTTATATATAATTTTTTTTCTAATAATACTTATCCGCTCTTAAGTTTCTGCCTCCAAGTTCAAAAAAATTTGAACATTTTCCTTGTGTAGTGTAGATCACGCAGCTGCATTTGGTCTGGACTCTGTACTAGTGATTTAGATCACTATTTGTCACATTAGCCATGGTAGTAAAAAATAGCTGCGGAATATTGAGCTGTCATCAATGTTGACTACACCATAATAAATTTTCTTCATCCCTGTTCATTGTAAAATTGTAATAGATTTGCCATAACAAATCCACATAGTATACCTGTTTACTATTGCATATCTTGCTTGCGCGGCAAAACAGTTGAGATTTGAGTTGCATATTTTTCATTTTGTGAAAGGTTTTGTTTTATGCATTAGAAGTTTATTGCACATTATTTATTCGAATTCATTGTTCTGATCCTACTTAAAGTTAAAAAATATTTTGTGCTTAAAATAACTGCGGATTATACAACTTTAAAAGAAGTTAACTTTGTATTGCAATACTTAATAAACATTTTCTAAATATGAGTGGAAACCCACTTAGAAGATCAAGGAGTGCGGCCGGCCGAATCTCGGTAGAAAATAATGTAAAACCAAAAGTATCTTCCGAACCGGAAAAGAAATTGGTCACTTCGAGCAATCAGAGTAAAGAAGTTTCATCATTGCACGAGGTCAGCGTTATTGACACCTTGAGCAAATTCTTAGAAGCCAACCGCGCTTCTGATGTGGACCAAAAGATGCTGTGCAGTATGGCAGAAATGCTGTCGAAGTGTTTCAATGAGTGCGTATACTTTTATAATTAATTTATTTTGAAATCTATAAATTATTAGTACCGAATACTGCCTTAGGCTCAAAGGTAGTAGTAAGCCTGCTTTTTATCTTTATTATCAAGAGAAAAAACGCAACAATGTTTATTAAAGCTGTATGAGAACTAAAAAAAAATTGGATATCCACGAATTCTCAGTCTATAGTAATTTTTAAAAATTTTTATATTCGCAACTTACGATGGCTGACCAGAAAACCGAAACCGAGCGTTAAATTTTTTTTCAAATATTTATTATAAGCATTAAAAAGAATATTTAAAAACAATATTTTTATCAGTAATATTTTATAATTAAACTATTGCAACCACATCAT
This sequence comes from Meiosimyza platycephala, assembly GCA_963662105.1. Taxonomy (NCBI): domain Eukaryota; kingdom Metazoa; phylum Arthropoda; class Insecta; order Diptera; family Lauxaniidae; genus Meiosimyza; species Meiosimyza platycephala. The sequence goes on along the minus strand of OY759211.1, from coordinate 76,325,980 downwards.
ACACCTCGTAGTGTCCATGTACGTTAAATGTGTAACGGAGACTCTAAATACTTTGTATGCCTCTCAAATAATCTGAATAGTATATGGGGGCTGAAAACCATGTTAAAGTTTTAAGAAAACGATCAAAGAATTTGACAGATTGTCATGGGCCTTAAAAGCTAAAATTTAAATAATACATTTGTAGATGCTACAATTTGGAGAACAAAAACTGTCATTCGTATACATTTACGCTGATCTTTTTCCTAATAATGTAAATAATAATATTTAGGAGTAACAGAGCCTGAGCGTATCTTATTTCTCACCGCAATTCTGTTGTGTACAATATGTTACACAATAGCAGGGACAGTACAGTTTAGTGCCGGCTTCTAGCGACGAAGAGTAAGAGTAATACTTTCAAATGCCGCAACTAGATTTGAAAAAAAAAAAATTATTTGCGATGTAAAATAACGTCAAATATTGCCAATAATAAGAGCAATTCTGAGCTCGGATTCGGATTCAGCGTATCAAAGACCATCGGGTACGCTAGGTCTGGTCTCTGGTTCTGGACTTTCCTTTAATTTTGTCGGCCTGTGTTATTGTTTTTGTATGCATTGCTTTTATAACAGGTCTATTCTAGTCTAGTACGAACTATTGAAATATGAGTTAAAAAGAAAATATGATGCTCTTACAATTGTCTCTCGTAAAGCAATAACACTGTTAAATTGCAAGTTCATAACATGTGAAATGGATTTGTGGCTATTTTTGTGTTAATTTGAAAACTATGTATTCACTAATGTAAAAAAGCATAAAGTCATATTGTAGGAGGTCGCATATAAATCCCATAACAATTTCATAGTTTCTTTGATGTAATGTATGTATGCCACACAACACAAACAGTACTACATGCAGGTAATTAAATTTATGTATGTATTCACTTGTTAAATTACTTATCAAATGCAACAACTCATGCCTCACTTCACGAACTTTTTTTTTTGTATTAAAATCCATTTTATTTAATTGGCATTTGCCCAGTTTTTATTTTTAAATCCTGAAGTAGTTGTGATGTTCGTCTTCGTCTATGATTATTCTATAGCAAACGGTAGTTGAAAAAATATTTCTATTTTTCTTTTTCTTGCATCGCCTTAAATTTTCCGCCTCGAAAAAAGAAAATTGTTTTTAGTGTTATGCGCGCCAAAACTTGAGCATAAAATTTAAATTTTATTTGCATTCAAGAAAAAAAAGAGCAACTGAATAAATAGTATTTAAGCTGCAATAAAATAAAACAAAACTATTTTCGTTTTTTTTTTTGCTTTCACTAAAATTGTCTATCGACTGCAACTTGTGTTTGCACTTTGATAAATTTGCGCTAGGAAAATGAGTGGTTGATTGACAAAAATCAGAAGTTCAATATATATATGAAGTTTTGTTTCTTATTTAATGAAAATTGTTCAAAAGAAAGTGAAAACTTTTGGCGTAATATTTAGTTTAACATTTGTAGAAGCTGCTGGCTATTGCATTATGTTGAGTAAACTGAAAAACTAATAAAATTTTCAAACATAGTTCCTGAGCTGCTATGAATTTTAATAAATAATCGCCTTATCGTTCTTACTATATATTGTTGATATTATTTTGTGAGCACTCAAGCATTTACAATTTATGCTGCTGCTGTCCTACATCAAACATTTGTTGCTCATACATATAATCGTATAATGTTTTTTGACTTTTCGCTACCCATTAACATAATTATTGATGAACTCGTTTTATCAGTGATATCTCAACGACTCATCTTCTGTTCAGCTCCACCCTCATAGAAGAGTGTATTCAAGCAAAACAAAAGTAGTTTTAAATAATTCTAAAAAAATAAATTGTTTCATTCATGTAATTGAAATTAGACGAGTAATTTGCTACATTAACATGTGGCCACAACGAAATAATTTTCAGTACATTTGTTAACCTAATGCAATATTAAGTATTATTCAAATTTATTGCTCAAAATAATAAACGTTCATTGACAATTATGTAGATTAGGAATTATGTTGTCTTCCTTAAGAATTTATGCTGCATTTGAACCCTTAAATTAGTTAAACGAACAAAACTTTTCTTTAACATCAAAAATTTATCTAGAGTGGTCTTCGGATATTAGTTATATAAACCTATGTACAGTACAATAATAAAAAGTAGACCGAAAGGTGTCTAATGAATTTTTTAAGTATAGTTTTGGAATACTACTACAGCTATTTCGAAAATTAAATGTTTTTTGATACAATTGTTTTTATGATTGGGCAGCCGACCTGATTTATTGTGACTTAGTTATTTTCCATTTATTATTCTTGCCCTTTATCTCTTGATTTAAGTTAAATATTAAAAATCAAGGAATTAAGATAAGGTCGTATTTAATTTTTTATTAAAAAATTGAAAGCGGGTGATTTTTTCAACGTAAGTTTGTATTAACCTTGATTTAAATTACTTTTCCTTCACAATTTCGCGTATAACCATTAATATGATATGCATATTGACATTAATGAAAGATGCTAAATGTTTTATTTTTTTTTATTGCAACTTCCGTTTTCCAGCATATAGGTACCCTCACATGTACGTGTCAATGTCATTATGTGGTTTACTTTGCAATACTCGATAATTGCCATTGTTTTTTTTATATATTTTTCGTAGTTCATTGAAAAAGTTCAATGGCTAAAATCTGTGCTGTACCAATCAACCCCTATGCAATATAGTATTTCCACTGACTGGTCGGCACGCATCCGTAATTTAGTTTTCTTTTTTTTTCAACATATCTATGCTCTTTTATTCATTTTGTTGTGTTATATTTGCCTCTCTTGAGCATTTTTGCTTTGTTATAATTTTAATCAAAACATGTGCTAGACATATGAGCATTAAAATGCAGACACTCGTTTTTATTGTCTAGTTCAATTTATTTAAAAATCTTGGTCATGAACCAAGGCAGGTATAACAGCAATAAACTCTTATCGAAATACGTTATGACATGGTATATAATATTTGTGATAAGTTTAAAAAAACAAAAAACAAAAACAAACAAAAAAAAACAAAACATAATGCATAAGCAAAGACTTATGATAAATTCAATTAACCCCTTTTAATGTAAAGTCAAATTAAGTAAAAAATTATAAAATGCCATTTAATTTGGAGTTTGAGAAACATCAATTCTGCAAACGACATCATGGTAGAGATCCGAAGGTGGCTAACGTCAGACAACCATTGTTGTTTCCGACTATTAAAACTCCTCTCTCGAAAGGCTAAAGAAATTCTATATGATGCTGAATGTTATATATAGAGCTTAATATTGGTCAATGAGTAAATTAACGTATTGAGGTCTTTTGAGAGGATAGTATTTTATCGTATATTTGGTTCTGTATTCGTTTTAACAGAGAATGTATAGTAATGTGCATGCAGCTCAAAAGTTGAAAATGCGTCGACCGCATTGGTTCGCATACCACATGAAAGATAGTGCTTTAGCTAAGATAACTTTCTATTCACAGCCGCCAAGTCCAAGAAGAAGAGTATGGCCGAACCTTTGTTTCAGAAGCCAGGGGATCGATGACAACAGATCTTGGCCTACAATACAGGAATGAACTCGCACGAAATCGAAAAGAAAAGCTTCTTTAATTGAAGCTATAACTCTATTATACACGGATGAAATATTTCAATTTTTGTTTGTTGTCCCTCCAATGATTTCCCTTATCAGAAAACTTGATAAAGTTTTTGAAGTTGTTATGATTCTTACCTATTTATTAGAAAGTAAACTAGAATTATCTTGTATAATGGTTAACCATTGTTGTTGAATTTCTTAAAAAATTATGTTACATATTATATGTAATTTTTTTAATTGCAGTATCATCAAAATGAAAACCAACAAGACATTTTCTTTCTCTTAACATTTTTTGTTAACAAGTGTTTTTTTAAAGGACCCCTGTACATTTTTTTTTCAGGTAGATGAACCTAAACAACTTGTAGCAGATAAAAAGAAACCTTTAATAGTTTTGTTTTCGTTTGAAATTTTGTTGTAAAACGTCATCTGTTGTAATTTTTTTATTTTTTTATTTTTAAAATGATATTGAGGGTAACTTTTTCTAATGGGCTTAAATCATTATTTGTTTGGCCTCCAATATTGAATACAATATAACCACGATTATTCGCGATGGACGAAGACAGGTAATGGAAATCTTGAATGATTATAAAATATTAAAAACTACTCTAAGAATAGAGTGAAAATTCAGATAATCTTCTATAAGATGACGATGTGATTGCAAAAATGATGCCAATTTCTTAACATTTGCATACTTTTCAGTAATGCTCTATTAATTTCCTGTTAGTCTTACGACTGATATTAACAGCAGAATTCAATCATATTAGAGTTGATTTAACATAAAGAGACGAGAAGAGAAGCTGAAAAAATATTGCTGGACTCTTTTCCCTCACATTCAAAATAATTTAGTGACGATATGTACGCGCCGTGCAAGGACTACAGCTATATGGCAAAACTATCTTAAATGGAACCCTTATGACACAAGACGATGTGGGCGTCTGTACACGTCAATCCAGAAAAAAGTGGTCAGATCACATAGCAGTATTTAGAGACTCAAATAAGTACTGGAAAAAAGTAGGCGATCTTAAAGAGCAGAACATGGTTACAGCTATAAAAGTAAAAACGTACAGTTGCTATACTGAGAGTGCTCCTCACGCAAATTCTATCGGTTTAGAAGAGCACAATTACGCAAAAAATCGGGTCAAGCAATATACGTCATGCAAGGACTACAGCGATATGGCAAAAATGGCTTTAAATAAATAAAAGTGGAAATAGTGAGTGCTCACATAGCCATATTTGGGGACACAAACACAAACACGTACAGGGCAAAAGTAGGCGATCTTAAAATGAAGAAGGTAAAAAGTAAAAACTTTCTTTTCGATTTAGAAAAGTATAATTACACAAAAAATCGGGCCAAGCAATTGGTTACAAATTAGTTAATTTTTCAAACACTATTTCCCTTTTCATATCAGCGGCTGATATACATATTTACTTAAGAGTTCGAACCCGAAGAGGGTAAACCATGAGTACTGTGCGACAATTTTTTTTATTCAGTTTTTACCTTAAGGTGCAAAAAGTGTCGATACTATTACTGTCGCAACAGAGGCACAGGTTGACTTTGGGTACAATTGGACTTTTTTTTAGTTTTACAGAGAAATGGTTTTATAAAATAAATTATAATAAATAGCACAAGCAAAGAAAGATTTTATGAGAAAAGAAATGCATCTTACAGAACATGTATGAACCTTTTAAAACATTACGTCCACAAAAAACACGGGCACCGAAAAAAAGTACGAGTCCGGGAGCAACTGTACTCTTTAGCCCACCCTCTCGGCGGCGCTGTTACTGTGGCAATTTATGTTTGTTAAGAGTCCAAAAAAAAAAAAAAATTAATACTCATGACCAATTCTTAGTAACTTTTAGAACAAAAATATTAAGTGACTTAAAAAATATATTTGCTTATCAACGAATAAGAGTTGCGATAAGTATTTTTTTTAGGTTTACGCTGAACATAATCTTGTACTCAAAATAAAAAATTTACTCGAGGCGCATATATGTACGCTCGCAAGCTACTACCCCAAACGGTAAAGAGAATTTATTTTCTTTGTTTCAATTGAGTGATTTTATTGCAACGCTTTACTTTTTCTCTTGTCGGTTTTTGAACATAGCTTACGCACTCAACGGGTGGTTTTCCTTTCATGTACTAGCCCTCATTCCTACCATGATAATTTTTTGAGTACCCTTCGGAATTCTCTAAATTTTGAGCACCCCCAGATGCGTCGTCAAATTTGAGAAGATATGGGATGTGTTTAGCGTTGCTCGTGTAATGAAAACATCTGCCGACTTTTATTTTTCCGATGTATATATTTTTTTTTGTTTGAAAAAAAAAATACCGTCTTGCTTGCCGTTCGTATTAAATTTTCCATTTAGTTCTGTTCTTGCTTTTGGTTCAATTAGACGCATTTGTTTGTTTTGCTGCATTCGTTGCTGTAGTCGTTGTTGTCGCAGTTATAATCGTCACAATTTCTTTGAAAAAAAAAATTAAATTTTTTTGTTTTATAAATTAAGTTTAATAAATAAATGACAACGTTAAAACTTTGAATTCGCGCGTACTCCGCACGTAGCTTTCGGATATTAGAACGTTGTACTTTGGCAGATTTCGTTGTTTTTTCTTCATGGTGATTCTGTCTATAGATGCTTTTTTCATATTACGTTGTGGATGCTAAATTTAGAGCTGAATTTATTTGGTTTTCATAAAAAAAACACAAAAATTTCATGTTAAAATTGTTGATCAACTTTTTGAACTCTATTTTGTGTGATTGAAATAACTAAATTTTGTGCAAAAAATTAATATTCTTATCAATTATTGTTGACGTTGTGTACTTTTTTTAATTCAGCTTAATTGAAATTCATTAAAGTCTACAAAAAAAACTTCAATAAATAAAATAAATAAAAAAACTGAACCTCCTCCTCTTTATACACGCACACATGCAAGTTCAATTTATCGTTTCATTTTTTGGATTATATTTTGCTAAAAAAAGGAAATACACGAGCAGCGCATAAAATACAGCTTCCGCGTTAATGTATCGTTTCACGCCAAACAAGTAAGTTTTCTCTACATTATCCGTAAATAAAAAAAATTTTTTAGATAAATTTTTATCTCTTGTTTTTATAAAAATATAAACAATGCATATGCGAAATAAAAACATGTTTTGCTTTAAATTTTCCTTTTTTGTTTATTCACTTTGTAAACAAGGACTATGCTACATATTCGTATGGGTAACGATGTAAACCATGAAATTTGTTTTCCCAGTAGAAAAAAATTATTGAATTTGTGTAATGTGTCTAACATCGAAAATTGTATCACCGCTTACGTTCAAAAACTACGCATGGAAAATACTTTTCATTAGAAACATTTATTTCTATAAAATTATATATAATATTATGTTTGATATGTTGTATTCCATAGGCATCCTGAATTCCATAACTTGACTTGTGTTCACTGAAAAATTTTGAAAGTTTCCAAAATTGGTTTTATATTAATATGGATTTATATATAAAATTAATCGGTCGCAACCCAGTGCCAAGTTTTAGAGTGCGTAAAATTCTAGAAAAAGTTAGGTCAAATAGGGTACAAAAAATACAGTTAAACTTCAATTATCCGTAGTTCTATTATCCGGGAGCATCTATTGTCCGGGAAGTTTTAAAAATTTTAACGTTGCTCATTTTGCTTCTATTAACCGTAATTGACTCTATTATCCGTGATGAGAAAAGTCTAACTGCTTCATTCTTTGTGTTTTTGTTCGATTTTCATATGACACGCACAGTAAAATGGAAAACGAGAATAATGAAGAATATAACTAAATACTTTTGTAAGGCGGTGCTGTAAACAATAAAATAAGATGCATACATACATATTATATATTTACGACTTTGAAAACTGATAAGGAATAATATAAAATAATATAAAAAGGATTTTCCATTATCCGGGATGATCTCGATCCCAACCATCACGGATAATCGAAGTTCAACATTCTGCTTATTAAAGTGCAAATTTTCAGTGATAAAAAATCGTTATCTACTTTTTGCAAAATTGGAGTAAAGAAGGTGGCAAATTGGATTTACACAGATCTTTAAGTTTTATTAATCTACAATTGGTATTCTAAGTATGTTAAATCGACTAGCGTCGTTTGTCCCCGACCTCCTGAGATCTATATCATAATTTTTTACTTATGATGAGCACATTGATATTTTAAACTTTTTAAATTTAAGAAATATAATCATATCGCGAAAATTATGTGACTGACTTAATAGTTTTATGTGCAAATGTTGTAGCTCATAAAATTATCTCTTATTTGGTACCCATACTATTGAAATCGATACAGGAACTTTCAACTTGATAATTTTGCTGTTTAATGCACTTAGCAAACCCTTGATAGATATTAAGAATATGGATATCAAATGAAAAATAATTACATAATCTATAACATGGTGATACAAAACTTTAAAAGGCAGTCTCATAGTTTTCGAGATATGACAATTTTTCTAAAACTGACTGATTTTTTCTATTTCGGTTAGAAAAATATAGAACTAATTGTATATTAAATGAAAGTTTATAATAAATAATACGAAATAAGTAAACTGAGCTTTCTTAAAATGCTAGCAAAATTAAAGGTTAATAAAATAATTTTAGAAAAAATAACGGTTTTTAGAAAAAAATCGGTCAAATTTCAGTAAAATTGTCATGTCTCGAAAACTAAGGTTCTGTTTTCAAACTTTAGTTCATCATTGTTATAGCTATTTAATTACCGTTCACAGATGTGTATTTCTGACATCGGTTCAGGGGTACTTATAACGATTTTTAGAAAAGATTTATTTGAACGGATATATTTACTACAGGAAAATAGGGTTCAAACCAAATCGAAACTTAAAAGATAAAAAATAGTTCTATCGAGTTTTTCAGACTCTAACTTTAGAATATTTCCTGATATGCTTGAGCAATCCTAAAGTCAGATTATCATTCAACGTCGAAAAAATATTAATTTAATGAATTCATAAATGTCACTAACAAATTTGTTTTTTTCCACCTGGGTTATATTTCCCATAACATATCTATTTGCATACATAGCTTAAATACTTCAATGCTTTCCATATCTTACATATCTGAAGGTATTTTATGATTGTCACAATTACTTCGTACTAACACTGATTTTTTGAAAACACTCGTTTTTCACATTTTCACTCTTTCTCTTTTTGTTATGCGCAAGGACAAATTGTTTTATTTTTTGAGATGAAATTTGTTTTTTTTATTTTTTTTTGTTATTTTTTGCATGTTTTGCTTATACAACTGAAGGATATCATAATGCATTCATGCAATGTAAACAAACATGAGTCATATGTATTATGTTTTTATTTGCTCCAGTTTTAGTTTACATTTGCTCTTTGATTGTTTACAAAAATTCGGATCGTGCTAAAAGTATAAATGTATATATTTATTTATAAGTAAATTAAAATCTATTTATTCTAAACAAATATCAATATAGAAGTAGGAAAATTATTCAAAGAACAAAAACACGCCGCAATATATTAGTGAAACTTTTTAGCTGTGAAAATTTAAATTAACAACAATAACAAAATATTTCTTAAAGAATTTTAATATGATAAAATGCGTAAAATTTTCTGAAAAATTTTCGATATTAGATATCGGGTTCAATAATAGTTCTGAGTGTAACTAAACTTACATATAAGCATTAAATTTTGTTCTATAAGGGTGACTAATGGGAATTTTTTCATTGAATTTTTGTAACGTACAATATGTTAAAAAATTTCCAACGTTCAGCTATTCAAAATTTTAATGTGCGTCTTTGTTGATTATGGGTTGAGGGTTATTTTTCACAATGTAATGAAAGCAGCATTTTGGTCCATTGCAATTGAAAAGTTGTACAGTTAATGCATATTTTCCTGCGCTTGTCAAGAGTCACTAGTCTGCTTTAGTTGCTGCTTATAATTTTTACCAAAATGACTGTAAAACATTTGCTTAACACAACTTAAGTACAATGGTTATGTTATTGAGAATCAGTAATTAAGCAACGCCATTAGCACAAGTTCAACCTTCTTTTTGAGAATTATATTGAAAACTTTTCTATTAATTGACTTTCAAAATGATTCGAATTTATGTACATACGCTGAACTGAATACTGTACTAAAATTACCATAGCATTAAAATTATTGAAAATACGCAAAAGATCACTCTAAAAATGACTATGACATCACGTCACTGTGTGGTTGATCTGTCTACTTAGAATACTATTAAGTATAATACAAAAGTCATCTGCTATGTTCACTAAATGACTATAAAAATCCGTTATACTGCGATGATGGAAATTAAAGTTAAATTACTGTATTTGTTTTTAATGCATTGATTAGTTGTATTAGAGTAAACCTAAAGAAATAATATGGAAAATTGATTTTATAGATGTTGTATAAAATATTATATGCAGCTCTTTTGTGCATAACAATATAAGGAAGATAATTTATAGCTTAAGCGTTCATCATATAAAAAGTTTAACGTTTTCATCAGAAATATGTTCTCCGAATAAAATTTCCCAACTCTCCACCAAAAAGTTCGATGCATCTGCATTTGCGTTTAGAAGAACTTACAGCCATTTACTACACAAAGCGAGCGAGTCGATTGGTATTTATTTTTCACAGAAAAGCTCAAGTTCTTTTTTAAAAAAAGCTAAAAATTATTTTGAACAAGTGAGTGCCCTCTAAAAAAAAAAAAAACTGATAAATCAGAAAGTGTCCACGGGACCCCCCGTCTATTTTTGATTTAAAATAAAACATTAATAAATTTCAATTTTACACTTTCGTTTTTTATTAAACTTTACATTGAAACATTAACAACAATAGAAACTTTTATTCTTATCTATATATAATGGCACTTCTCTTAATCAGTTGTTACTTACTTAACCTAAAAACATGCTTTCGAAAATCATATAAAATGGAAAAATGCAATTAAAAACTAAATGCAACTCGTTTCATGCACACAAAATAATACTTTTTAGAAGAGTTAAAACAAAAACTAAAAACCTTCTTTTAAAAAAAAACTCACATCATAAACGTAACTATAGTCGTACCGAGCAAAACGCTTCTGTTCCCCTCTGCGCCTTTCAGCTTAGTGACGGAAAGTTCCTAGGAACGGGAGGAGCTGGGTCACACGCCGTGTTTTTTTTACACGCGTTCAAAGATTGAACATGTGTCCACTGGACCCACGACTACAGTTAAGGATTAAGTGTTTTTATACTTATTGAAATAACGATTCTAAAAATTTATGAACATCCTAGCTTTTTTTATGTTGAATATTACAATTTATTTAATGAAATTCCATAATAAGAATTTTGCACGTCAGATTTTAGAGAGCTTTAGTGTTCGACTCCTATTAAATTTAATATCCAGTATTTAATCTTTGTCGACTGTGAAGAACATCAAAAGTAAGACAATTGTTTTCGTTTTTGCGCACATTCTCGTATCTCGTTAGACAAAGTTTCTTAAATTACTATTTGGATTCGGCACTAAATTGAAGATCCCTCCAGTAGGTTGAGGTAAAATATTCACAACAGTATGAATTTAATATGAGCTAAATCTTTAATATTGCACATGATATAAAGTCTGGTTTCAAATATGTTTAGTTAAAATTTAACTTCCAATTAAAAAACCATGAATGAAACTTTATGTCAAGCTGGCCAGCATAGTTCCAGTTAATATTTAAAGAAAAAAGTAAAATTGGCCCTAAGTCGACTAGATTTGCAAATTTACATCTGAACCATTTAAACTCTGAAGGGTACCCTGTCTTTGTTTGGGTTGTTTTTGACACAGTATTATATGCATGAGTCTTCGGCTTCCAAGTTTTAATTTTTGCAATCATTCTTCAAAAAATGATTCATTTTCCTTTCTTTCACAATTGGTATGATATCATTGAGATATGAAGTTTTTATTTGATTAATTTAAAAAAGCATTGTATATTCGTTTAAAAATGCGTATGTGTAGATGCGATAATGCTAGCTTGCTTATTTATTTTTATTGTTATATTTTATTTTAACGGTTTTCATTAAATTAATTATGAAAGCTTAACATTTTTTTTTGAAATATAAGTTTATCTTGCTTATAGCCGATTTTTTTCTCAAAAGCTAAAAATTTCTAATTTTTTCTTTCTGCATTATTTAATTCATAGGTTTACATTGTGCTATGCCCTGGTGATAGCACTTTTACTTAGAGTGTGTTTAGAACTTTTACAACTTGCTGCTACAAGTTGAAAGAACTTTTAATTGCTTGTAATTCATAAACAATAAATTGATAGTTCTTATGTGCGTCGCAATGCATTAAAAAAATACGACGAGTAGTCATTATTTCTCAGCGTTTTCAATTTCATGCTGTCTGTTATGTAATCGACTATATCTGCGTAAGGGTGGCCCTTAATTAACCTTACTTTATACATGATATAAATAACATAAATAAAGTACATGTGTTGTGTACATCTGTTCCTTATTTGCGAGAGCTCTATTTATTACTAGAGACAGACATTTTATATACGTAAGTTCTCATTAGTATTGAAAACATCAAAAAATTCGACAAAAGTCAGAAAGTGTCAAAATACATCAAAAATTCGATAAAAGTCTTAAAGTATCGAAAACCATCGAGAACTTCGATAAAAGTCGGAAAGTACAGAGATACTTTCCAAACGTTAATTAGAGTCGAAAATTATCAAATAGTTCTTAGTATTCCGCAATTATCGAAAAAGTGGAAAAATATCAAAATGTATCGAAAACTGTTGGAAAAGTTAATAAAAGTCTGAAAGTACTGAAAAGTTCATTTAGATCAGATAGTGTAGTGTTTTAATTTTTAAAACAAAAAAGTCCTATAATATAACATCGATTGGTAACAAAATGTTGAAAACTGTCTTATATTGCATTTACATATCGAGATTAACGTAATCGCGATACCCGTTTAAACAGTGAGATTAACTGGAAACTGGTGAGCTAAATTTTGATATTTAATTTGCTTATTTGCCTTACTCTTTTCTTTCGCTGCATACGTTTGCGTTTTTTTCATAGTGCGTAGCTGTGGCACCCTTTCCTATGACAGCTGCAAGAGCACCTCTATCTCATCTGAGTACCACGTGGAACCCTTTTTACTGAAAAAGAGTGAAATTTTGTTAAATATTTAACAAATATTTTTAAAAGAAAAAAAACTTCCGTTTTTTTCCATGTTTTTGTTTTATTTCATGCCTCTTTTCCAGTGTTGGTGAAACTAATCGTCTAAAATAGAGTTTAACATTAATTTACAATCGCGCCTTTTTCAAGATTAACTTTGTATGGATAATTGTGTATTTTTCAACGAGATTATTGCGATAATCTAGTAAATGGAGATAATCTCGTAAGCAAACTATTAAAATTGATTATGTATAAGTGCCTTCTTTACGTTAAATCTTGAACTAATCTTTTAGATGCAAATTGAATTAAAGCTTACAAAAATTTTTTAAAAATTCTTTTGGCTAGGGCGTCCTCTTGAAAAATTTTTTGAAATTTAAATTTCCCGAAGATTCAAAATAATGGTACTTTATTTGCTAAGGTCAGATAAGTAGCTCAGAAGCTATGTTTTTTTAAAGTGCCATCTATGAACAAATTTTCTCAATTTTAGTATTCATTAGTCAAAATAGGACCGGTAGCTTACAAGCAATGAATCATTACATGAAAAACTCACTAAGCACATACATTAATTTTACTTCGAAACTATTTGGTTTCGAAAAAGGTTTATGTGCGAAATTTTAAAGTAAACAATGACGCACTTGTTATCACATTATTAACATCATATGCATATTTTCTTTATAAGTTCAAAAATCCTTAAAATCTCTCTTAAATTTAATTTCTCATGTATGCCACTAAGTGAGTTTTACTTACCAAGTTGAGTTTGGTACTGTTTGTACTCTCTGAATAAACAAGTTTATCAAAAGAACATTATGGAATTTACAAAGAAAAATACATTGGCAGAATAAATTAAAAAGAGACACCTTAATCAACATCTTGTATAAATTTATACCTCAATTAAAAGTGCGCAGTTTTAAATGACAAGCTTTAGTTTATAATAAGTTTTTATTTAAAATATTGCAATGCAATATCATACAAAATAATTTATAGATATAGGTAATGCATACAGAACTGAGATTATATCGCATTTTCTGCCCACACAAAACAACAAATGAAAATCAGTAACCAGAAAAAAAAACGCCGCTGAAATTAAATCACTTACAAAATGCAATAATTTATTGCTAAAACTGAACTCAATTCAATGTAATGTCAATGCACAAATGATATTTAGGAAAACAAATAGAAAACAGCTTTTTTAATAAGGTTGTCAATTTAATTTTGTTTTCCAACACCTTAAATGGCGGTAGTATTTGAAAATTTTACGCAATTAATGTGAGAAATCTAGATTTTCGATTTCATATAATTAGTTTAATGTTTAAATAAATCACTCTTCAATTATAGTTAAATCGTGCAATGTCAAAACCATACAAAAATCTTTTATTTAAGCGTATGTAATGAGGTAGAAAATAAACAAATTAAATACTATTGATTATATCTAATAAATGGTAATTCAACTTAAGTTTCCGTAATTTGAAAAAAAAAAAATAGAAAAGTTAAGGAAATCTTTGGATTTTTTTTAATCGAATGTACTAAACTGAATTTGATTACTTATAAAAAATTATGTTAATTAAATACCCGGCTCAGAACTTTTTAAAGCAGTCGATCCTTCCGAGCTAATTTTCGAACACTTTTTCGAACATTTTGGGCGGTAAATTGATTTTGAGAGTTTTGGGTTACTAAATTTTTTTTGCGGATGTAGGAGCAAGTTCAGCGTTAAAATGCCAAAGAATCGAAAATTTCGATTTTGTGATTTTGAAGGAATAAAATCAAATTCGTAACTAGTTGTTACAAATATGAAAAAAAAACTATTTCAACTTAAAATATCAACTTATGACCTTTTACCTAGCACATAGTCAATTTGTTAAATAACCCAATTTTTACAAGTGCAGGCGCCTTTTCTTTATTCAATCACCTGTAGAGAATTAAATACCAGTATATCCATTTTACAGTTGTTTCAATTAAAAATACACAATGTTGTTAACTTACGAGTACGAGTATTATGGTAAAATGTAAAGCCTTAATGTTTCACCTGCTGCGTGTTAAGTGTTTAACACCTTAGAAAAGTGCAGATTAAACAAAACAATTTTATAAATCACCACAGGTGAGCTTCATTAACTTGTGTACAAATTTAGTTGTATGCTTAGGAAAATGCTCATATTTAAACATTTAAAAAGAGTCAAAAGAAAACATGTAATCAAAATAATATAAATTTATTCTCACCTGCATAACATACAAGAACTATAATAATTTCGAGAAAAAAAAACAAAATTTTTAATTTACATGAGTGGAAAGTACTTTTGCCTGAGGGAAATTTTTTTATATTGTACCTGTAGAAAGGAGTGTACCGTTGTATATTGATCACACCTTTAAGCCATTATTTCATTTAACGCTTCTTTTCTTGTATATCTCTTGGATTTTGTCAATAAAAAATAATTTTTTAACCTTAAAATAGCCCTTATTTGTTTATCTAGGAAACAGGGTGTTAACTATTTTGGTGCTAAAAAAATAATTCCCTATTTTTGATTATTTGAGGGCACGAATGTTCATTTAAATGTTACGAGCCGATAATGACAAAATTCTCTTTTAAGCTTTGCTGATAACCTACTTAATACAAATTGCTTTCAATTGTGAAATAGTATTTGCATTTTATTATAGCACTTTAATACTGACGTAGTTTGAACGAGGTGTTTAGTGCTCTCTCTGAAAATATTTTGTTATTTTTCCGAACATATTGCATGTTGGATTCGATACTTAGGATAATACTCTTCGTAAATAATATAATTTTTTTATAAACCTTATAATACTCAGAAAAGCTTTTAAATATTTGTAAACGTTCTTAACTCCTTTTAGTATTGTGTAGCCATGTGCAGAGCTGCGAGAAATTAGAATTTTGAGCGGACTATTTCAATTCCTTTGCCGATTCTATTCCAGAAATCTAAATTTGGAATTGCAAAGTTTTAATTCCATTCCAATGAACTGTACGTTAGAGTTTCATTCTTTAAAAATTAAAAAAAATTCTGGAAAGGTCGAAAACTTTAAATATCACCAGAGGCGACCGTTTTTACCAATAGATGCGTATATGCCGAAAATGCGCTAAAAATGGGCTCTTTGATGTACCGGAACGTCTCATATGATGTCTGAAATTCATTTTCAACCTTTTCTTATTGATTGATTCAAAAATTTTTTTTTTGGAAAATTGCTCCCAAGTCGGCCTCTTCGCATGCATGTTACATTCTCTAGTAGTGTTAAAGGTCTTGTGGAACTTTATTTATAGCTAGTGGTACCCGCGGTTTCGCACGCGCACGTTGTTTTTTTTCGTAATGAAATTACTCCCTATGCAATAATACTTTTTAGCAAAAATATGTTATTTTAAAAAAGTTATTATTAAATCGGTACAGTATACTTTACGCCAAAGCGTTACAAACCATTTTCATATAAGCAATTTTATATAAATAGTATAGATTTTTTTTCAAAAAAAAAAGGGTTCATTCCTATTTTAATTTTTTTATGCAATTCCTTGAATGAAATCGAAAAAAAAAATCAATTCCTTTCGCCAAATTCCCGGTTTTTTTTTTTTCATTGAAATAAAAATTTTTCAATTCGTTACTTTAACTCCTGGGTTGGGAATCGACATAGAAACCAAATTCTTTTGCCACTGAATTGAAAACATCGATTCTAATTCTCAAGAACTGAATTTTCAACCAATATTTCGATAAAAAGAAAGTATTAAGATCCCATGTGGGTTTGGATAAATTTATTTTTTTTTTTTTTGTTAAAATTTATAAAATAAAAAGAAAATAAAACTACGAAATTTGAGTTTTGGCCAATTTCTAAGTTTATTCCTATAACAGATAGAAATAGATATACAATTTTTTCGAAAGACCTACTATAACTCCTAACATTTTATGTTCCAACAACTTTTTTCGTAGAGTTGATATTCATAGAGAAAAACAAATATTTTAAATATTAATGCCATCTATTTTTCATAAGTTTTGAAAAAAAATTTAGAGCAAAATTGACTGTCTGCAATGTGTGTAGATTATTTTCTTGATATAAGGATTTCTTTCCTAATAAATCAACATAAACTGAAAAAAAAAGAAAAATGTAACATTTTTTTGTAGAATTGAAAAAAACTTTTTCAACTTTGTTAATTGTTAATTTGTGTGGCAAATAAAATTTAAGTTATTACGTTTCTTTAAAGATCGATTCATTTTTAAAGAAAGATCTATGCTACCTTTTAACGAGCGCACATTTCTTTGAAATTTTTGTAAGTCATGCATAAATTTTAACTCTAAATGCACTTTCAAATATACAAAATTTCATTATGAAGAAAAATTATTTCACATAACACATGCGTCCAGCTGTTAAGCGTTATAGAAAACTTCATTTTAAACGTAAAATTAGACCAAATAAGACTGCCGAAATGGTCAATTTGTGTTACATAAATAAAATGAAACATTTTGTAACATTTTTTCGTCACATCGTAAATTGTTGCAACATTTTTGTGTTGTAACACGCACGCCTACTCGTAAATGGATACTCAGGTCCAAAAATTCTTTAATTTATTTATGTACATAAAGCTGTGATGCATTCAATGAATTGCTTTCAACACATTTTATTTTTCATATTAAAGAAACGATTTTGATGTTGCGGTAGCACTGCCGCAAACATCACGAAGATGTAAACTATTGCACTTTAATACAAACGAATGTGAGTTTAATGGACGACATCCTGTTGCGGGTTAAAATACAAAATCAGAAAAAAGATATAAACTCTAATTAACCCATTGATGCTCGTAACTAAATTAACGCTGTAGTTCAGTAAATTAAGAACTCAGTACTTGAAGAAATTGAAGCTCTGAGAAAATATTTTCTTAAGTAGTGGAAACTGTTAGCTGATCTGATCGTTACGGCTGGTGATCCCTTAAAGACAAAGTATATCTGTAATAAAAGAATTCATTAAGATCAAGGTTGTAAAAATAGGAGTTTTCTGTTTCGAAATTTCATGATTTTTTTTTACCAAAATCACCATTTTTCAGTTTTTGTGTCTCAAATCTTTTTCACTTTCTGAAAGAGAAGGAAGGAAGGACATTTCTTAGGGCACTCAATTCATGTTCAAATGGCATCAGTTTTTCCGAGCAGCTGCAGTGTGATTTTCATAAAAATTTTAATCTTACGCTCACTTTTGTTATTAATGCGGTATAAGGTATTTAGTTTCTGCCGAGACCAAAGATAACACCCTTAATAGTTTTTTTTTATCTCACAGGCGCTAAAGCGTTAATTTATCATTATTGTAGGCGTCTGGTGGAAATAATAATTAGCTTTAATAGAACTCGTTTATTTTGTTTTAATTGAGCTTAAAACTTCATATTTATTTGCTTTACAAATAGCATTGCTAACCCTATAAAAATGTCGCATTTCAGTGCAATATATTTTTTCTTCTTATTTATGCTTTTTATAAATGGTTTATTTTGAGTTTTGTTTACTTCATTGTTTTGTTTATTTTTTGCTTTTTGTCTACTGTTTACAATATTTCAAGTGTGTGTGTGTTGCTTTTATCTTTGAGTTAGTTTATGCTTCCCTCCGTTCTTGTTTATATTCCCTTTTGACCATTTGAAGTTAACATTTATAAACACTGTTGCTTTTATTTAAGGGGTTACTGTAGGTTAAAGTTAATATTTTAATCTATTATCTGTAGTCATGGATCTGGTACGACTAGATAATTAAATTAACATCAGTTGACGAACATTAAGATGCTCGTGAAGAATAATTTTCTTCCAGTCATTCATTATACTAGAGATGATAGTTCTATTCTTATTTATTGGTATCACAACACGTTAATGAAAATATATATATATATGTTTTAAATCGAGAAGAGGTTAAACTATTCGTTGCTGACCCTTTTAGACAACTGGAGTGATAAGAATTTACGCCTAAGCTAGTGGGATTAGGCCCAGCGTATTGATATAACTTTTATCAACGTTTGATATCAAAATCAAATCAATATAACAAATATTTCTAATCATATGCCTACAAATGCGCAATCCCTTAAATATTTTGCTTCCTTTTAATTCTTTGATGCTTAATTTCTTAGTCAACATAATTGTAACATACGAAAAATTCAATCAACACTTTGCTGCCACCCATAAACTCCATACATAATATAATTTGAATTTTTATACCCATCCTCGTAGCTTGAACGCAGCGTTTTGTTGTTTTCCGTGAAAGATGTGTTGTTTGTGGTGCAGATAACTTTGAAGTTGTCGTCTCAAAGGCGCTGCCATACAGACAGCATCTGAAAATGGGGTCATTGATGTTTTGCGCTATATTGAATCATGAAAGTACTAAGAATAAACTATTAACGCCGATAAGGCAAAAGTTAATATTATTTTTATTATTATCTGCTATAATTTTTATTGTATGTCATCTCTTATTGTTTGTAAGCTGAAACAAGAAAAAATAGGCAATAGTTTGTACATACATAATCCGTACATATGTTTATAATTAGGGTTTGCTTAATTGATATTCAACAGGTTCTCATTACAAGTTTTATAAACAAATTTTATTGATTAATCTTCATTGGAGCGCGAATGTAAACTGAGAATTGATTACTTAAGAGCAATGTATAGAAGTGTGTACATTTGTTGAAAAATATTAAGGGTATTCCTCTAAACGCGAAAACTCGCACAATATGCAAAAGTTTTCGTGCTTGTTTCTGAGAACACCACTATCTCTGCAAACGTGCAAACGAATTGGAATGGTTGACATATACAGCTATGTACTTAATTAACAAGATTTAAATTAAATACCTTAACCCTTGCTCAACAATATTCTGAAGCATGATCACTGAGATCCTTACTAGGCCTAAGACTTTCGATGTCTTGGCTTTTTTTTATTGCATCTGCAATTTCTTGCTACATGAAGGTAGCTAAGGTTAGATTACAGTGGTGAAGGGGAAGCCACATATAGACACCTTCATCCATAATGATATCACAACTTTCAAAATTTAATGAGTTAGTATTAGTTGTTAGCTAATGGTAAAAGTTTTCGACTTCCTGACGAAGCTAAAAATTAAAGCAGATAAAAGTGATGCGCCTGCCATAAGACCACATATTTTGCTTATAGTTGTGAGTTTTAACTTATCATGCTTTATATCAGCGACGGGCACGTATTGGTACTTTTCGCCCTCATGGCCAGAACCGTTATTCGACGCACAAGCAACCAAAAAACAATTCGTAGAATTTCAACGCTTTCAACGCACAGCGTTGACTTGAGTTCAAATGGAAACAAAAACAACACACAAAGGCATTTGCGACGGTGCCGCATTGCGTTTCGACAAATGTAGCAATTGTTTTTGTTTGTAGTGCAATTTAGTTTTATTTGTGCTGTTGGCAAATTTGGAAATGAAAGCAAAAAAACTTTAAAATTTCGTTTTTGTTGCTTTAGCTTATTGTTGCACCCTTTTGCTAGATTTCCATGCCTACCGCTGCTTTATATCAACGATGGGCAAAATTTTCTTAAGAAAAATTACCAAAACAACAAACCAAAGCCTTCCACTATACTACGAACATTTTTATTGTTCTCTCGTTTCGGTTGATCAGTGTACTTTTATTTCTACACTTATATTGTTTGATTCTTGGAATTGTCTTTCGATTTATTGCAGAATTTTTTTTTGCTATCGAGATCAGTGTGGTTTTTTCCTGTTGTAATTGTTTTTTTTGTTAGTGGCTCTTGTTTCCTAAATGTTGGATGTCCAATTAACTGCTTGCAAAATATACTAGAACTTTTTTGGCATAGAAAACGAAAATTCTTTTAATGAAATCCTTACACCTTCTGAAGCTCGATTTATTAGAGTAGCATAGTTTTTTATTCTATTTTTTCATTTTTATAGGTGTTCAGCCAATATCATCTTTCGTTTTTCATTTACCAGTCTATTGCTTTTTGCATTTAGCTTTTGAATCCATGAATTCGTAGACGCTCTTCACAACGCGGCTATTTCCCAAAGTTGTAACTGCAATTGGGAATTTATTTTCTCTACTGAAGGTAGGGTTTGTCGATTGTGATGGTAATTAGCATGTCAGTCAGGTTTATTTCTGCAACCGAGCTCGATATCTCCCTTCTCTATTATAAACCCTTTTGTGGCCCCATCGCAATTAGGGTAATTTAAGCTAAAATCTTAGTAACAATGGCAACTCCTTAACTACTGATCCGATCTAAAAATGAAATGTCACTCATTTTATCTACGCTTTAAATGAAACGAACTATTACAAAGTTTTCCACCATCACACACACGCACAGTAAGGCCGCTCGTCATTTTCTTTGTTAATTTCTGTCCCCATAACTACTGATTTCATTGACAAAGTAAGACTTCTCTTCAAAAAATTGACTAATATCGCACTTTACATACAGTCATTGATTGTAAGAAAAATTTCCGAGTTAGGGTAGCAATATTACATTGTGAATAAATATGCCAGAATGTCCTGTATGTTGTATTGCGTTTTTGGCTTGATCGAAGAAATCACATGTATTCTGTCAAGTCATGTTAAAAATGCAACTTCTCAAATTTTAAATTACAACTTGTTGCATTTCGACGCTCAGAACATATCAATGAATTATGTCTATTTTAAACTAGGTTTCAAGTTGTTTTGTTTATATATTCGTATTTTTTTGTTTGTTTTTACTATTTTCAAACGATAGAACCTGTGACCCTAGTAAAGTATTTAATATTCTTTTACTCCACCATAATAAAAATTCTTGTTACCATAGCTATAAACATTGGCAAAACAAAAAAAGGACATAACCCATGCATTGTGTCCGCAGAAAATCAAATTTATTTACAGTTGTTTGCCTTTCATACTACGTGACGGTAAATTTGATTTACTTTAAACGTTCGCATAAACTTCTAGTCATCATAAGTGTTTTTTGCTAGTTTCCTAAAATAAAATTTGTGCTCAAATCATTTTTGTAAATAGCATTGCGCTTGACGTTCTTAAAACCACCAAATTTTTCATGTAAGTCCTCGAAAATAAAATTTTTACAGCATTTTCTTCAAAATTAATTGGTGCCGAAAAAGCTGTAGATTTATTCTTTTTTAAATTATATTTAACTACACCTTTTTGTGTGCACATTTTTTTTGTTTTCACTACTTTTTTTTTGGGCATGTGCTACTTTTTTTCACTCTTGGCATCTACATTTTCGTATTTTTTTAGTCGCTTTTATTATTGTTGTTTATTTTAGCAAAAAATATCTTCTGATGTTTCTTAAATAAATTTGTTGCTTGACTTCTAATGCAGTTGTTCTGTTGCAGTTGTCACTCGTTTCGTGGCTCACTTGTTGTTTGCTTAAGAAAAAATAAACTATTTAATTTTTTACGATGTTTGTGATTTGTGGTATATAATCTTTATTCTAATCAAGTTTTTTAATTGGTCGTTGTAGGCACTACAGTGCCGGTGTAAAATTTTATATCATGGAGGTTACAATTGAAATCTGGTAATACTTTTTCCCTGTCAAAAATAAACAGCTGTTTTTTGACATCCGGTATTAAAATTATGTAACGGTATACAATAGAGGAACGCAATTGGACTAATTTTTTTTTGCTGCCTTTTGTGACGTATCTATACTATGTATTTATATAAAATTGCTTATATAGAAATGGTTTGTAACGCTTCGGCACAAAATATTCTGAACCGATGTTAATAAATTTTTTTTTAAAACGACATATTTGTGCTAAAGAAGGCTATTTCGAATTTATTTCTTTACTTTAAAAGTTAAATATTCTTTTTTTTAAGGATTAAGTTTTTGCAAAGTTACACAAAAATTTTCATTCCATTTTTCGTTGCTTATGCTTATGATGCTTATTGAATTCTGTTGTTGTTTTCCTCTCATTTGAACCGTTTGTATTTGGCTTCAAAGCTCAAAGAACAAACTCCCTTTCAATTGTTTTTTTTTTTTTTTGTTACCTTTGAAGAGAGAAGATAGAATGTGATGTTAAGAGAGTACCACTAGTTTTAAATAAAAATCATCCAGAGCGCAAATATCGAAAACTGGGATTTACATTTTATTCAAAATATGACAAAATTTCATGGCTTATTTCCATGGATGGACACAAGTTCTTCAGAAAGTTCTAACGCGAAAGCATTTGTGTATACGAACAGAAATGTGAGCGTACAACAACGATTCAGTTTTCTTCAGCAGAAGTAGAACTCCATATGGTTGTTGTAGCACTACATGAAAACGAAGTTTTGCGTGCATGTTGGTGCCCATCATTGCTTATATGTATGTATATTTTTAAGTATGTGTACGAAAAATTTGGTCACAAGCAAACTCTTTGTTATTTGTTGTAGGTAATCAGGTCCGTTCTGATTTCGTTTCGGATTTGCTTTGAAAACGGAGCTAAAATTCGTGGTTTATCTCAGGTTCATACAAAATAGGGAGAAAAAGGGCTCAAGTTCGAAGTTCAAATCAATTCCATATTTAATTCCGACCATTAGATTTAGAAAAGCTATTGACATTCAACTTCGGACTCAATTTGACTTCGAAACTAAATTGGAATCAGAACAGACCTGAAATTTTCTGTTTTATTAAGCCTTTTTTAGTTAGTGCACAAAAAAACTTGGCAGCTCTTAGATTTGTACACTTTTAATACTTGCCATGTTAACAACCACTTTTCGCTATGACCGAGATGGGTTTGCAGGTCTATATAGATATAGATATGTCGAAAATTGTTTCTCACTTATGACTTCAATTTATGTATGTCTACCAGACTTGATTATTTTTGGATTTCAATTCTTTCAATTACAATTAAAAGTAATCATTACTTTTAATTCAAAAAATAAATTAAAAGTAATTGTAATTTAAGTTTTTTCAATTACATTATTTTCAATTACATTTAATTTAAAATTACAATTACATGTAAATGTAATTACTTTTGTAATTGGATTAGTAATGCATGAAAATATAATCTCTTAGAGAGTTTCAATCATAAGTAATTATAATTGAAATATTTTTGTAATTTGCAATTACTATAACATGTAATAGTAATTGAAACATTTCAATTACAAATTACAAGTAATTGCAATTGCATGAATAATTAATTACCAAATGTAATTGATTACGCACAAGTCTGATGTCTACAGACGCGAGTTTTACTATTTTTTTATATGAAAATACAAAAAAATTATTTTTTATAAGAAACAGCTAAGCCTGCTAGTAAGAATGTGCACGAAAAAATTTGAAGCGAACATATTCTTGTATTGTGTTAAAGACCTTCGAAGTAAAAATACCTTTGTATAATTTTTTCCTAATTAACATTTCTCTTTATTACCCTTGGCCTTTATGCTAACATTTTTTCGCTTGTGTATATTGGAAAACTTTTACAAACGTTGCCAAAAGTTAATCACTAAATGTTCCAGATTTAGTTAAATCGTAATGACGTTGACACTTGCCACAAGAATAGAAAAAGGAAATACTTAAAATTAATTACAAAAAGAAAACATGTGTATGTACTACAAAAGGTTTCGCAAATGCATTGTATGCAGTATATTTCTATATAAAATCTTTCTAATGGATTTTTCTCGTCCTCTATTTTTTTCTCTTTCATTTTATCTAGCTAAAAGTAAAAGTGTTGAATAAATCAGAATAAAAACTAAAAAAATCGCTGCAGTAAACCGAACGGACTTCAACAATTGGCGCACATTTTAAAAGTGACTCATGGTCGGTCCACGCGTTTGCTGACGACGCGCATTTCTTGCTTAAATAATCCAATCCAACAAAAAAAAAAAACAACACATTTCTGCTATTAATTAAACAAACTAATTATAAACTTAAAACTTACGACAAAATGAAATCAAGAAAAAGTGTTGCTTCGTTAATAAGAATTTTTGGCGGTAACTTTTGAATAGTCCGGTTGCTTGACTTGACTTCTTGCAACGCGCCCAGTTGCATTTAGCATGTGGAGCGTGGCACAGCCAACCACAAAAAACGTTTATCCAGTGAATTTTAAAAGTCATCAACAAAATGCACAAATTACACAAATAAAGAAAAAGTTCAAAAGAAAAGTACAATAATAAAATAAGCAACAAAAAAGAAAAAAATGTAAATTTTTCAAAAGCGCTATTATTTTGTTGACTTTATGAACACGATAATTCTAAATAAAAACGAAAACTGACACGTTTTTTTGAAAAGTTAAGAAAAAAAAAAGGAAAAAAAAGAAAACATTTTTGCAACGCAGTGAAACCAAAGAAATTTGTCTAATCTAAACCAAACTCAGATTGCTTTTTATAACAAAATAAATTATTTTTAATATATTTACCTAATACATTACAACTTAAACAAATAAGAAGGATAATCATAACTTTACGAGTAGAATTAAAAAATATTTTTAACATTTAAAATGGCCGGTATTTTTCGAAGATCATTGAACAATAACAACGTATCAACACCACCAAATAAACGCACATCATTCAACGGTTTTTGGTAAGAAAAGATTTAGTATTTTTAGGTACCATATAGTTACTACTTATATTCTCAAAGAAGTTTGGAGATATTACAGGATTGTAAAAAAATAGAACATAAATTTAGATTTAAGCTGTTTAAATGTACATAGTTGGAAATAACCTGCTTGAAGCTGCTTCCGGAAGTTATGCGCCCTAAACAAATAGGCAAAGAATGCCAAAGACGTCTAGTGCTAATGAAGAAAAATCTTGCAGAGTTAAGATAATGATACCTATGTAGGAACAATTAGCTTCAGAAAGCTGGAGGATTGGCAAAATATAAGTTTTTCGTATGAATACCCAGGGCATCGAGAGTAAATTACATAGTTTGTGTAAAGATAATGAACTACGCAAGTTAAGGGACTGTTTCAAGCTACAACTCAGAATATATCTCTACTTTTTGCTGAAATAAGTTCATGTCGAATTGCAGTCTACATTCTAGATAATTACCCACTGAATCTAAAGTAATATATCAATTTCTTACAATGAAAGGAGTGATTGGTGGAGTCAATAGTTTTAGAAAAAACTAAAAGACAAAGTAAAGTCAAAAGATTTTGATCATGGGCAACTCTAACATCATCAATAACTCTCATGACGGTAGTCGAACAACTGTGGTCATTATGATAAATTTAGATGTGATGTTGAAACATTACTATTAAACACGAAAAATATACGATTTCGGCATAAGTCTTGGCATACACACATTTTTCTTTACGTACCCCTATAGAAAAAATTAGGAGTCATGCATGTTAGCTAAGCTTTTAACATTTTGGAGAAATGTGTACATCTGTTGAATACAGCTCTATAATTAAAAATATTAATACTTGTTACGAGATGTCAAATGTCAGCTGTTTATTTTTGACAGGCTTAAATTGTAACCGCAACAGTTGAATCGGCCTTTATATCAGCGATGGGCAAAATACGAAAAATGAGCCAATTGTGGCTCTTTACAAAAAACAAGCAGTCTACCCTGCTACGCTTAGTTTTTATTGTTGTGGCAAACACGCACAAACCACAAAAAAAAAAACAACAAGCAAACAACGTTGCGGCATTGAGGACATCTTCTTTCGTTTCTTTTGTTCAGTGTACTTTTATTTCTGCATTCATGTTTTTGTTTGTTTCTTGGAATTGGTTTATTGGTAAAATTTTTTTTTTTACTATCGAGATCGAATTTATTATGGTGGGGTTTTTTTCTGTTGTAATTGTTGCTTTTGTTGTAGTAGCTCTTGCTTACAAAATTTTGCCCATCTATGCTTCATATGATGAATTAAATTGATTTGCTCTTAAAGCTTTTATGTTACACCATTTAAATGGAACAAAATTTCGCACTTACGATAAACATTTGCATAATGACTATTCGTATTCGTATATATAGAATTTAACCCAAGCTTGCAGCCAAGGGTCATTTATTTACATTATCAGCAAAAACAACAGCTGATTGCAATTGCTTGTTTACTTTTGATACTAGTATGTGCACGAAATTCAAAATGCGCTTCAATTGTTACACATTTGTTCAAATAAATTTACATATATAAATAATAATCACCGTATAAACATCAAAAGCATACATATGTACATGTACGTAGTTCTTTGAACTTTTATATTTTATGTAAAATTAAAATTTTCCTAGTGTAGTAACTTAACACTTGAGGTTTATCAAATGCAGTTCATCATATTGCGTTCTTTCTTATTTTGTTTATATGCTTAATGTAAAAAATAGGCCTTCTTTTACGCTACATGTTTTGGAGCGGTACATTGAGTTTGTTACTATACAAACTAAACTAAAAATGTTATTGTACTCGCAACTCCTTTAGCTTTAATATAATTTTCATAATCAAGTGAAACACAATTCCTTCTCACACGGTCTTTCAATCTAAAGTGTTTAATTTTGAATTGCGTTACAATTTTTTATTTACTCTCGCTTAGCTTAATCCGCATTTCTGCAGAAGATTCTATGCAAACATTGAATTTCACTTCAATATTGCAGTTGAAGGTCCGATTTGACCGACTGTACTCCTTTGGCTTTTCTCTTGTTTACAATTGCAATGAAACTATAAAGCGACGAGTAGAAATTGAAGTCTTGAATTTTATGTAATTGTGATAATAATGTAAATAAACAAACTTTGTCAGTCGCACTCACTAATTCATTCACTTACTCAGTCATTCGTCAGTCAGTTGTTCGTTTGCCCTCTGTAAATCATGTCATTTTCAGTTATTTATTAATGCGGTTAAATAAATAATTGTAAAACTTTGACGCCACCTCATCAGTTATTTTGAAAATGTTTTCATTTGATTTTAAATATGTACATATTTTGGAGATAAGACACAAAACTTTTCATCATATCTTGTAATAGTTTATTATATGGTTTTATATTTTGTTGCGTTTTTATAGCATTTTGAATACTCGCAATTATGTATGTATATCTTTTTGATTTAAAAAAACAATTTGTATTAGAATTCCTTAGTTAAAAAAATTACTTTTTTTCGAAATTAAATTATTAGTCACACCTGTTTTGGCGAAAGCGTTTTTGTTTGCTTTTTAGTCTCTTTATTTTTTTGATTAAAGTATGATTTCCATGAGCTAATTTTTAAATAACTAATTCGGATTGGAAGATCCATGATGTGTCACTTGTAACCTACTACCTACAAGTTCACTTAACAAAATTTTGCTTTGGGTCGTATACATTTCCAGGTATAAATTTATCTTTATCAATACTAAAGCGACTTTTTAAGCTACCTACCTACTCCATTCAATGAATTTGTTTTTTAGCAAAATTTTTATCTATTTTGTAATTCTTATGACTAATCCTTTTATCTGTAATGAAAAATTATCTGGAAAAAAAGTTCATTGAATGAAGGTGGAATAGGTAGCTATAAAGTCACTTTGGTATAAAGATAAATTTGTACCCGGAGCAAAACTTCGTATGGTGAACTTGTAGTTATTATTATGGTGTACTAAAATATATATAAGAAAATCACATTTTATTACGATATTTTGGGAATAAACAGCAATTTTTTAAAAAAAAGGGGAAATATATTTTTTTTAACTTCAACAAGCGAAACCCGGCAAGCAATAACGATACTACTTAAAAATATGTGAGTTCATTACCTAATGAAACTCACTCGCTTTAATGTTCCATTATTACTTAGAAAATATGAGATAATCTTCAGGAACTTTGTAAAAGCCTTAGCTCATAGGGTGTTCAAAACATATTTAGGTACAAGTCTATGTCTATGCTGACCTTCTCTAAGCCAGCCCTTGTATACTGGCGTCTAACTTGGCATACATATGTACGAGGGGACTAACAAAAGTTCGCTTAGTTGAGTAGAAAAAAGTAGACAAAAAATGTTTAAAATTTTATTTTTAATTTAGATCGCGTCTTTTAAGAAGTTTAATAACAAGAAAAAATAAGTAAAATTTCTTGTTATGTTATTAAACTTTTTAAATAAGTGAACAAAATATTTTAAATTTATGTCTTTATTCTGTCATCATCTGTTTGTATTTTTTCAACGTAATCGCCATTTATTTTGAAACATTTTGAAATCGATAAATTCACTGTGAAAAATTGTCTTCAATGCAGTTTTGCAATTTCATCATTAACCGCATTTATTATCTCATCATTGCTCACAGCCATGGCATTCAAGCCCAGTCCCTCAGCAATCATTTCCTGGGTCAATCTTGGATCTTCGTCAATTTTAGACTTTGGGCGGCCTTCTCGAGGTTCGGCCTTCACAGAAAAATAACCTGTCTGGAATCTTCGGAACCACGTTGAAATAGTCAATAGTGGACTGGCGCAAATGCTGTTTGGCATTCACTAAATATTTCCATTGAATTTCTTGCTGCTGACACTCTTTCACTAATTTTACGTTTTCTTGTCTCCATTTTGATGGAGATCTTTCTGAAAATTAAAATGTTATATTGTAAAACTATAACAAATAATATGTAATTTTTGATTTAATAAAAATTTAAAACATGACACCAACTAAGCGAACTTTGGTTAGTCCCTCCGTATATCTGAGATGATCACTTATGAAACTTTCTAGAATGTTAGCATAAGGCATTTCAATTTGGTCAGCCCACTTTGAATCCAATACTGGTCAGACAAAAGCTTGCTGACAGAACCATGGACTTGGGAAAAATATAAACTGATGTTTCTTGAAAAGTTTTACTTAACAAAAAAAAACACGTAGAAAAATTTTTTCCTCGAAAAAATCGCCTAGTTTTTTATTTCAAATCATCTAAAAAAAACAAAAATTATCAGACGATCGGGCCCCAAAACTATCGTCTGACTATTTTTTGTTTTTGTATTTTTAACATGCTGTACTCCGCAGTATGCTAAGCTATAAATAAATTTAATAAAATCAAAATTATTGTTTCTATTCAAAATAAACTTACAAAGAATGGCAATTCAGTTTTGTAATATTTTCGTAAATCTGAAATATATTTTATTGCACAAAACAAAGTAATTAATAACTTAAATATCTAATTCTGTGATAAGCTCCCCAATGAAAAATGTCTATTAACACACACATAGACATTTATTAAAAAAAAAATTACAAAACATAAAAACTTAGTGGTTTGATCCCAACACAAAAACATCAAATATTTTTACATCATGTATTAATACAAATCAAATCTTATACAGCAAAATATTAAAATTTTTAAAAAGTTTCTATTTTTACTTAAAAAAAAAAAATAAAATTTTTATATTCATAAAATTTATGCATCAGCTGCATAAACATTAGGATGAAACGGTCGGAAAATAGTCAAATGTTTGACCCCCCCCCCTTTCGGGAATATATACAATAATATGAAAAATTTTAAAATATGATTTTTTGTTCAGCGATTTGAGATTTTTCAGAGTGTTCAGTGATAATAGAAAATTTGTAGCAATGTTTTTTAAAAAAAATTTATTTTTTTATGTACCTAGCTTATACAAATAGTGAGTGAGTGCCTGTACTTGGGCCAATCTAAACTTCGCCGTCAAATCTTCAGCCAGAGTGATTGAAAATGACGTCAGAAGCTGAGCGAAACTGAAACAGAGGAATTGAAATGGAATTGAAGGAAATTCGGCTCATTTTGGCTGAAGGTTTGACGGCGAACATGAATTTAGCGATAGAGCCAATATTTCTCTTTAACTATGTATACATTTTGGAATGCGTTGATGGGGAGCACTTTTTCTTTTCGTTCCACCCTAATGAACAATCGCTACGAATCCATGTATTTTTTATAGTTTATTGTTTCTGAATGGAAGATTTTACAATATTTCTACATATTGTGTCATATATTTGGAGGGCATTGATCTAAAATGAAGAAATGTTCTATAACTTAAAC
This sequence comes from Meiosimyza platycephala, assembly GCA_963662105.1. Taxonomy (NCBI): domain Eukaryota; kingdom Metazoa; phylum Arthropoda; class Insecta; order Diptera; family Lauxaniidae; genus Meiosimyza; species Meiosimyza platycephala. The sequence continues at coordinate 76,295,408 of OY759211.1, read as the reverse complement.
TTAATTATATATTTGAGTTTTGTACTATGTAAGTACAATAGAGCTTTATGTTTATCAAACAAAGCAGATCGTATTTTTTTTTTGTTCCACTTCAATGAGCACCGGGTATAAAATTTTACATCATACTAATGATCGTGAATTTCTATTTTGATTTAATTCAATTAAAAGTTTCTTCGCTTTGGGCAAACACTATATTGATGATTTGTAATTATTTGATTTCCGGCTTTTAGAAAAAATTGCTATGAGACAGTTTACATTAAATAACATTTTCAAGTTAAAATAACCTTGATATTTTTTACTTATAAAACATTTCTCACACTTAAATATTTTTATGATACATTTGTATGTATGTTGTTTTGTTTGATCTGAAATGGTTATGTTGCAATGTTATATTAAATTAGCCTTTGTACGCGTAGCCTGTTTCCTGTTTCAAAGAGGTTGCCATATTTAAATTTTTATTACTAACACCATATCCATTTCTTTGTTTCGATATCCTTTTATCTATTACTAACTGTATAACTGCCTGTTTCTCTATCTGCATCTCTATTTTTATGCTTCTTCGCCATCATTTAATTTTCTTTGAAAACTATTCTGATATTTAAGTTTTTGCTTTTATGGGTAGTGCCACACTCAGTTTTCGTGAAAATTTTTATTTTATCAAATAAAAGTGGACAACCGGCGGGAGTGGTTTAAAAAATACCAGAATTTTGGCAGACGTCTTTTATGGACGACCACTTACAGTAAACTAAAAAAAGTAGCAATTCATTTTTTTTTGTTAATGATACGCACCACAAGAAGAAAGCAAACAAGTAACAAAACTTGTAAACATTTTTAGAATTTATATAATGAATTATGTGCGAAAACTTCTAACCAAAACGTTTCAAAGCGCAACTGCTTAATGAAACTGCATCGATTTTGGTTGAGAAAAATTCAAATTTTTTTTGCTCTTTTATATGAAATACTTCCGTATAAGATATTATAAACAATTTGAATTTTCCGTTTTTTATTCTTGCTCGTTTAAAAATTTTTCAATTAAAAGTTCTAGTAAATTATGTGCCACCTACTGTTTATTATATATCTGTTAGCTTATTGTTAGTATTTTTTATTTTAATTCTTCATCAATAAATTGAACTCTTCTGTCCGAGTTAAAAAAAAAAAAAAACGGTTGGTCATTACAAAACGAAGCACACGCTGCCATATGGTCTAAAACCATAGGGCAATCTTCGATAATTAAATTTGTTTAAGTTAAAACGGCATTTTGATCGACCACATGTGGAGGATACCCTGCGATATTATGTATATCTTCAGGTTACAATAAAAAGTATACATATAAATTACGTACATATTCTTTAAAATACGCGAAGACTGGACATGTTTACTCTACATCTCATTTTGCTATTTCCCGTATAATAAAATTAGATAATCTTGTGCACAACAGGAAAACTGAGGGCTCTATAAAAAACTTTATTATCTAAATAATAAAATGCATTTTTAGGTCAATTTACAAGTTGAGGCTACTGTTTATAAAAAGTTACTTGTCTAAATCCTTACATGTTTGTTCTCTTAAATCTTCGATTGTTCTTTATTATATATCTGTTGAAAGGTCAAAAATCAAACCTAAAGCAAACAACATTAACCAGTTTGAGTGATTTGAACAGTCAAGTAATTCAAACAGTTCGAGTAATTAAAATAACTCCAGCAGTTAAAACGGTTCCAGTTATCGAACAACTGAGGTTATTTGAAAAGTTCGATTAATTTGAGCAGTAATGACTAATTCTAACACCTCGAGAAAGTCCAACATTTCAAGCCATTCAAACAGTTCGAGTAATTCGAACAATTCGAGTGATTTAAGCACTTCGACTAATTGAAATAATTCGAGCATTTAAAACACTTCGAAAAATTCAAACAGTTCGAATAATTTAACCACTTTAAGTAATTAAAATAATACGAGCATTAAAAACACTTCAAAGAATTCAAACAATTCAAGTAATTTAAGCACTTCGAGTAATTCAAACCGTTCGAGAAATTAAAACAATTTGAGTGATTAAAGTAGTTCAAGTAATCCAAACAGTTCGAGCAATTCAAACAGTTCGAGTAATTCAAAGCCTCCGAGTAATTTAAACTGTTCGATTAGCTCAAACAGTTCGAGTAATTTAACCACTTCAAGTAATTCAAACAGTTCAGCTACTTCAAGTAATTCAACCACTTCGAGTAATTAAAACTGTTTGAGTAATTCAAACAGTTCGAGCGATTCAAATCGAGCATACTCGAGCAGTTCGAGCAATTCAAACGGTTCGAGTAATTCAAGCAGTGCGAGCCGTTTTAAACAGTTCAAATAATTCAAACACTTCAATTAAATCCCATCCCATTTTAATGGTAATATATAATAATCAATATTTTCGAATGTCAAGAATTTCATAAACTATTCGAAATGCTCGTAAATCAAAAAATTTATTAAAATAATAATTTTATTTCATATACCGAATTTTTCACTGTGTACATAAATATCTAAAGAATTTTGCTCATTTTTTACATACGCTAAAAATTAAAAATTATAATTATTATTAATAAAACAACAAGCAAACATGTGAATATCATTAAAACCCACTATATATTCTCCGCTAACCGCTAACAAAGAAGAAAACCCTCTTTCAAAGTTAATCGAACGCTTTCGCTTTCAATTTTATTTACCAGCCGTGAAGTTGCTTTGCTTTTAACCTGCCTAAGAATAATTGGTAAACAAAACTGGTTTCAGATAACTTGGAATAATTGAACCATTATTGTCTAGAACAATTCTTGTTATAAAAAACGCAACCACAAAGTAAAACTTCTCAATGAAGTCTTTTGAACGGTCGTGTCGAGCGTTATTTTATTTATTTTTTTTTGGTCCTCATTTATTTCATTCATAAAAATGCAAAATCGTCGGAATTTTATGCTTAGTCTTGGTATCGGTTTTTCATTACTGTTAGTACTATTGTTGTTGCTACAAACACCTACGTCACAAACCCGGCGCCTAACACGTTGTGAATTAGCCGGTTCGCTCTATATATTGGATATAGAAAAGCTCGACTTACCGTTGTGGATCTGCATTGCCGAATACGAGAGTCGCTTTAATACACATGTCATTGGACAGCGTAATGAAGATGGTTCCAGTGACTATGGACTTTTTCAAATAAGCGATAAATACTGGTGTCAACCAACAAATGAAACCGATTATATTAATTTCAACGAATGCAATATGAATTGTACGGAACTAATTGCTGATGATATCAGTCAAGCAGTTGTGTGTGCGCGTCAGATACAGCAGCAGCAAGGTTGGAACGCTTGGACGGTGTATGAGGAGTTTTGTAACGAAACGTTGGAAGCGGTGGATGATTGTTTTGAATAAAGATTAGTTAAAAAGAAAAAAATTGTAAATTTGTTAAGATGTGTTATTAATTCAAATGTTAAAAGCCAATTTAACTGATATTTTGTGTGCAAATAAAGATATATTCTACGTTAATGGAAAATAAATAGTAGTACATATTATTTTAAAATTACAATGTCTTGTCTGGTTAACATAAAATCCACAAATTGTAATGTATTCATGACATCTAAAATAAAATATTTTCTTTATGCATATCTTGCATTTTGCGCTTTAGAACGTGGGTATTTCCAATTAGACCAAAAGTTCAACTTCAGTGACAACAAAATCTGAGTATGCAGTTTTTAAGTGAGTCTTTGAAGAATAAGAAATATCTGAGAAGTCTAATAGTTGTAGTAGCTATAAATTTAACTTTTTTTGTTAAATTAATTTTCTGAGTATAATATACTATAAATTAAATGAAAAAACAAGGCTTTTTGCAAACACACTCATTCATAGGCGGCGAATATGGGGGCAAGGCATTTCCCCCCAAATAATATTTTAAGGGACATTGACCCCCAATATTTTCGAATAGTCTGTCTGTCTATATATCGATTATTATTTTCAGATTCGTTAATGATTCATTTGACATCGAACAACTTTTTCTTGGTTCTTGGTCATTGATGTTTTACGTCGTTTAGATCTTGACGTTCAGTTCACCCGGGGCGTATGCTTTGACGTAGCAATGGAGATCAATCTTAAATTTCCGAAGGTGAAGAACATTTCGTTCACTGAAATTGAATCTAGTTATTCAAGATTCAGTAAAAATAATTTCTGAATTTCGTGATGCCCTTAATATTCTAAAGATCTGATAATTTTTGTGAGAGATTCACCCGAGAGAATGGGCGAATTTGCAGGTAAAATATTCGAACGTAATTAAAAGTTTCAAAAAATTTTGAAATTCGAATAATAATGCTGAAATCAATACTACGAAATTATTGATAACATTTTATGTTGCTAAATTCTACACTGCCCCCCCCAGTAATTGCAAATTAAAGAAATTTTTGAAAATTGTACAATTTTTTTTAGAATTCTCCGCCTCCGCACTCATTTATGTTTCGCTTTTTGTATTTGAAAAGATATTGACAATTATTCATAGAGGAAAGACATTTTTTGTATATAAATCATGAATACACATAATACAAATAATTCGTAATACATAATTTGAAAATTTTTTCACCTTGTTCTGTACAATCTTATACGAATATATATGGTCGTTTATAATACAGTGAAACATGGTTAAGCGGCACTTGGATAAGTGGGAAACCTTTACTAGCGAGACTCACTTCAAGGTCCCAGCACCTTTGCATCAAAATACCTCTATTACTGGGATTATTAAACCTCTATATCTGGGATATGATTTTTGAAGTTTTTGTGCGTTTTCGCCTCTATAACATGGGCTTTTCCTTCTATAACTGGGACCGTTTAGAAATAACCTCTATAAGTGGGAAATAATATTTATGTGTTTATAATTTGTTATTTTGAATTAGAATATGCACTTTTTATCAGTCTGAGCAGGCTGTGAAATGTTTGTTCTAGTAAAATTTCATAGAATCATTGGCTTAAATTGGCTGTGAATGGTCATTTACATAAAATTTGCTTTTTTATTGAAGATTTTGTCCCCTCTTAATAAAAAAGGTTCATCTTGATCTATCTTAGTGTTACCTTCTTTAATGGGATTAACCAATTTTAAACCTGGTTATTTGAGAAACAGTGTAAATGGGAACGTTTTTAAATGAGACAAAAATGTTAGTCCCTTGGAGATCCCAGTTATCCAGGTTTCACTGTATTTTCAAATTAAAATAAGCACTTTTTGAAAACATCTCTCCCACAAAGTTTGTAGAAGTTTTGAGGTATTTCAAGTACCTTTAAATGGATACCTCATGTGCTTATGTCCGTTTAAGCCTTTTAGGCTTGTTTCTGATTTTACGCAGTACTTAGGGTCATATGATTCACCTTGTACATATCTCGAAAGTTGCACAATACATGTTTTTATTTTTCTTATATTTGACTTTGAAGATATTTCTACCCGCAAGGGATAACATCTAAAGTTTATATAACAATTCCGAAATATATTCAAAACATCGGCTTACAAAGGCCTGAAATTGTCTAATATCCGTCCAGAATAGTATGTTATTGGTAGTCATCAGTATAATTTATTCGAATACAGCAGCGTTCATAGGACTCCAACATACAATTTCAACCCACTAGACTTGAGAATACAAATACAATACGATACTTTAATTTGCATGCTAACAACTGTAAACGAGTTCATCCCTGCTATAAATAGTTAACTGCCTCTGAAGTAACATGCACATAAATTTAATAACTTTATTAATTTTGAACTTGATAATGACAATGCGAGTGTTAAAGCAACATTAATATTCGCACTAAATACACTGGTCATCAAATAAAATCATACTCAAATGATTCGTTATGCTCAAAAAATTCGCTTACAAAACAACATAAAAAAACAGCGGGCGCAGAAATATTTAAAGTCTTCTCGAATTGCACCACTGAACTTATGTATGTATCGTGTTCTTATTCAAAGGGAAATAAAAGGCGTACTTGCTCCTAGAGATCTTGGTATACCTTTCAAAATAGGCTATCAAAACGAACTGAAATTTTTATTTGAAACTTAAGAAACATATTTTTGAATAGGTAAAACTATTTATGGAATTAAAAAAAAGGCAGTTTTTAAACCTATTTTCTTCTTCCCTTTAAGATATCCATGCTAGCGAAAAACACCTTTGGTCAGCTTTGATATCTGAAAAATACCAATTATTGATTGTTAACTCGATCGATCCATTGTAGCAAATTAATTTTGTTGACATGTGCCATTTGGTGTGGCTTTATTAGCAAGATTTATTCATAACTTTATCGTTATTGAAAACAAGTTCTAAGCTTTAGCTTATACAATATAGAACTCTACAATTATAATGTAGGCTCCTCAAAATTCAATTTAGTTTAATTTAGCTTTAAAACACGTCGGCGGTGCGTTGAAAGCTTAAGCCTTGTTGCGTGAACTGAGTAAAATGCAATTTGGATTAGCTCGTTAGAATATATCTAAATTTCATTATGGCATCATTTTTACATTTGTTCGCCATAGCGCAAATTTTTATCTACGCACCTATTCTAGCGCGAATCCTAAATCGTTGCGAATTGGTGCGTGAAATGCTTAAACTGGGCGTGCCGCAAGATGAGCTGCCAACGTGGGCGTGTATTGCCAAATATGAGAGTAAATTTAATACCAGCGCTATTGGACGTTTAAATGGTAACTGGTCCAATGATTGGGGCATCTTCCAATTTAGTGATCGTTATTGGTGCGTTTCATCTTCAACGCGTCGTTCCGATAATCGTTGTAATGTGCAGTGTCAACGATTGTTAAGTAACCGCTTAGACGAATCAGTACGTTGTGCACAGCTTGTGAAACGACGACAAGGCTGGATGGCTTGGGCTGTATATAGAGGTTTTTGCAATCGAAAATTGCAAAATGTGGATGATTGTTATTGAGTGCTAAATAAATGTTTGTTGACAAAAAAAATTTATTGTTTTTTTTTTATTGATTTTTTGTTACCTTTAATTAGTTAACTTTAGGTGATGTGTTTAGTTTTACCACGCTTGAGTATATAATCTGGATGTAGCGGAGTTGGTTGTATATTGGTCGACTATTTAATTTAATATTCAGAACCTATGATCTTACTTGTACTAAAAAAACGTTTCATATATTCAATATTGGAAACAGGTTTAAGGCTTCAAACTTTTTACTACTCACTGCCTTATATTTAAGTATCTTAATCATGAGAGTAAGTATGTCATGTGAATTGTTATATATAGCAAATCTGTACAAGAGAATCTTACCACATGGTTCCTCGGCATATATTCCAATCGGTTGTTACAATTTAACACTTAGCATTTAAATCTTAATCTTAAACCTTTACTTAACATTCTTCGTTTTGTTATCTTTATCTTAGGAGCTTCTCAGAGTTCAAGTTCAAAATATAAATATTTTGTTTAAAACTCTATCTTCCTTCAATAATTATAATCCCGTTGAGGACATAATTTACTTTATTCATATTTTATTAGTTTAAAATGAGTCTGACGAATTTTTTTCCTCAAAATTTTTTCAAATTTATACATATTTTTAAAGTAATAAAAAGAAAGAAGAAGACAATTTGGTAGCAAAATTTTAAATTTTATTACTTGCTTGGCGCACAAAATATATCGTACATAATTTAAAATTTTACACATTCCAATTTAAATTTTTATTAAAGTGCCAAATATATCATGAATAGCACAGCTGTATTCTTGGAATTCACTCGTTATTTGCAGTTGCACTAATGCATAATGCTACATTTACAGTTTTTTTAATTGTATTGAATATGTTCAAATCGACTTTTTTTATATTTTTTTAAATGGCATGCGAAAATTAAAATGTTTCATACATGCCTATTCATTCGATACTTGGAATTTGTATCTTGCAGTCAAGATACAAATGCGTATGGTAAGTGTACAACCAACTTGTTCAAGTATCTTCTTCTAATGGAAGAACCAAACAAAGTATCTCATTTAACAAACAAACAACATATGCGTTTTCTTTCTTGCCATAATAAAACAACATTTCTTAATTATAACATTTTCCAGCAGAGTTTTTCCACATCAAGTTGTAATTCGTTGAATACATTTTTCGAAATATATGGGAAAATAATTTTTTTTTAATAAGTTGAAAAATTTAAAGTTTAGCCACTAAGGGGTCGTTTCTTCACAAAGAAGAGATGAAACTTTTTTTTTTCATGTGATTTAAATTTGTGCTGAAATTGACTTTTTTCAGAGAAACCTAGAATATGTACAGCCATATAAATGGCACATTTTTTTATACGTACTTTCCTATGATACATTATCGTAAATATTATTAACAAACAAGTGTTAGGTTTTTTGGCGAAGATACAGTCTTCATTTTCAATAATAATACGAACTTCAGCTATGATTCATTAATAAAAAAAACAAAATTGATCAAAATTTAAAAAACTGATGAAATGAGCTGGACACATAAATGGCACAATCTGGAAAACAGAAAATATCGTGTTAAAATTGCATTTTTTGATTTTTAGGCATTTACAAACATTTAAGTCATTAATATTTTGTGGTCTAGCCTCTGTTTTTGATGACAGCTTCACACCTACGACCCATATTCGCCACACTTTTTTGGCATTTGTTTTGGTTATGGCACACCAATCTTTTTGTGTGGCTGATCCTCCATATTTCTATAATTTTTCTATACGGTTTCAACCTTGACATCATTCTACAGGTTCTCTCATGGATTTAAGTCAGGGCTCTGGGCCCTTTGCTACTTTGGAGGAATGTTTGCGGTCAATATCGTGCAAAAATTTCCACTTAATTGGCATGGAATGGAGTGCTTGGCAGAGACACCAAGCAGAGTCACCAGGCAGAGACCGTGAATATAGACGCCAGACAGAGTTTTTTATCTTGGTGCTGCTGATTTTATTATTTTTTGTTTTAGTTTACATTCTAAAGTCTCTGTTGGCCTGGCGCCTCTGTTCGCAGCCTCTGCCTGGCGTCTTTGTTCACGGTCTCTGCCCGCAGCCTCTGCCCGCAGCCTCTGCCCGCAGCCTCTGCCCGCAGCCTCTGCCTGGAGTGCATGAAGCTCTGGCTGGAGTTCTGTCTGGTGTGTCCCAGAACCCGCAAATACACCCTACTCTAATTCGGGATCGAGGATCAAGGAAAGTGTCTTCAGTGCAGGGCATGACCCTTCATCTCCTAAATACATTCATATATCAATCGAATTGAAATTTTTTACTTGGTTTTCAATTATACCCCAATTAAAAAAACAAACACTGCTTTCAGAAAGCATTTTCTTTCAATGTATTCCACAATAATACCAACTGGTGTTTGGTAAATAACAAGAAATTAATTGCACACCCGCTTTACATTTTGAAATTAGGTATTGCATGCAAAAATAAGCGTTCTTTCTTACAAACGATAATAAAGATTTTGCCTAAGTGATTTATTGTATATTTCCCCAATTGAAGTCGTAATATTTTTGCATACGAAATTTAGATCACTCAACGCAAATTTGAATTTAAAAATGCATTTGTTTGTTTAGCTAAAAGTTTTATTTATTGTGATTAGTTCGGTCAATTTATCAGCACCATCAAAGCAGCAAATAGCAACAGCTACTGCAAAGATGTGAGCTTCAATCTCTACAGATACTATAAATGTCACCTCCTGCTGTGTAACCATCGACTGCATCACTTAACCTCTGTTAGAAGGAGTTGTATATTTTCAATGCAACATGTCAGCATGGAGCATTCGAAATTGCTGTTTCCATACAATTTGTCATAATTTCAACTCATATGCACGGGAAGTGCAGCTAACAACAATAATCTGCTGTCAACGCACCTTAATCTCTTAATTTTTCTATTTTATATTCTGTTGGTTGAAATGTTTTTCCAACTCTTCATATTTGCTGTTGTATTTTTACATTTCCATATTTGTTATATGTATGTCTATGTTTAGATTATGAAAGTGTTTGTTTGCGGTTGATCTTCGTGCACAAAAATATCTATCTAAATAAGTCTTTAATTTGTCTCTATCTTCAAAGCATACCTTTTTTTATTTGAGAAAGATATTTTTAAAATATACTTCCTGTTATCTATCAAACGTGTGTCTGTTTCTTCCCATGAAAAACTCGAAAAATGTTAGGGTCATATGAAAACTGATATTGTGTGATTTACAAAATTAGTTGAAAAGTATCTATTTGACATGTGAAGGCTTTTTTTTTGCGATTTATACAGAAATTAAAATTTATGAGGTTTTGGGGTTTGATTTTGGATAATCCTATACAAAATAAGTCAAGTGATGCCCATAACCAAAAGTGAACATTTTTCCAAACATTTTAAAAAAGACCAAAATATAAAAAAAAATATAAGAAAATCACACAACAAGTTAGTTCGAATATTAGGACAGAAACGCATATTTTGAGTAATAATAAAATAATTTCGCTTGTAGAAAGTTATTTCGGACACAAACTGTACGAAGATAATATTTTGAATAATGAAAAATAATAATAAATTCCCTTGCACGAAAAGTTTTCGGGCACATATGTATGTATGTATGGAGTGATTCATTTGGAACTTTTTTTTTTAATTTTAAATAATACACTTAAAATAGAATTGGATGTCGGTATCTTTATTATGACCCGAAAGAACAATCTCTGACGTTTACTTTTTAAAGATAATTTCATTCAAATGTTGGTCGCGACTACGCCGTAGGTATTATATTCGGAAGGTCAAATTTCCAATTCTAGTACGCGAATAACGCGAGTAATGTTGGCTTCCAAGTGTTGAATCGTCCATAACTCCAGGTGTGATATCACACGATCTATCTCTTGACTTCATAATTGCAAATATAATGTGAATTTTGAGTAAATATAATGTTAAAATTATAGGGACTAATAAATATCCACAATTTACAAGCGTTGTTCTGGCGTAAATCATTCCATAATGAGATGTCAAACAATACGGAATATAAATAAGATAACAGTTTGACACCACTCACACGAGGTCTGCAAAAAAAAAAAAAAAAATTAATGAATCACCCTATACTAGGGAATGTTTTGAGTAAAGTAATATAATAATTTGCCTTGTAAAAGTTTTCGGACACATTTTTTGCAAGGCAAATATTTTAAGTAGATAATGAAAAATAATAAAAAAATTTCCTTGTAGAAAGTATGTCCTGATACATGAATATATGATAATGAAAAATAATAAAAAAATTTCTTTGTAGAAAGTATGTCCTGATATATTTCATACAAGGGAAATATTTTGATTAATGAAAAATAATAGTTTGCCAAACTAATATTTACCTTAAATAATATCGGTAAATAATGTCGGTGTATTTTTAAAAAAACCGTCAATTTCTCGAAAACCATCTATCTCGAAACATATCTGTTTTGTGTGGGCGATGCCACACCCCTAATAAGAAAAAATGTTTTCTCAGCTAAACTAATGAACTGATTTTGATGAAATACGGTATGGGAATAGATTTAACCTTGTGAAAGAAAAGGTATTTGTTTTTAAGTGGTTAACGCTACGCCCCTAACATGAAAATATGTTTTCTTAGTTAAACTAATCGACCGATTTTGAGAAAATTTGGTATGGAGACATGTATATTAAGCATGGGATAGCGATAGTGCAACATAAGACTCGTACCATGATTTTTATTTTTTATATAAGTTTTTAAATACCAAAAATAATTTTTGTTTTTGTTTTGTCACTATAATGGTTGAATTTCAACCTCTGAGCAAACTCTAGTTTAATATATATGTAGTTTAGAAAAGTTTTAAATTTCAATAAAATTTGAAACAATTTTCTTTTTCTTAAAAAAATTAAACATAACCTAAATAAGTCTACATAAAATTCTATGAAACCAAAAAAGAATATTCTACCCACAATGCTAAAGGAGTCCAAAATGCATAAAGATCAGAGAAATATGTTAGAAATCCACCACTATTATTTGATTGCTCCAAAATTACTCCTGGGATCATTCTCTTTTTCATTGGAATGGGAATTTTTTTTTTTTTGTATTAAATTCTTAATACTTCTTAGTCCAAAGATCACAACAACAGATTTTTAAATTTATTTCTTGACTTTTGAACCAAAGGAAATTAAAAATGTTAATTATTAGCAAGGACATTATTGTCAGCGGTAAAACTATTTAAGACCTGATGAGCTTTCCGCTACTTAACATGAGAAGACTGATGATTTTGAAAAAAAGTTGAGTCATAAAATTCACATAAATATATACATTTTATTAACAAGACACAAAGTTATTACATTTCATATAAAAAAGTATAAGCAATTTATGACTGACACAATAAATGTACTTAATCAACTTCCAGGGGAATGATCGCAATAAAGAAAATGGCTAACATTATACGTATCTTTATACATAAATATGTATTTATTTTAAATTGAATGTTCTAAATTTGTTTCAAGGTACTGACGGCAAAACTTAAGGCCAATATTTTAGACAGTAGTTACCTACACAATTCGACACGAAAACTGTGATAAAGAAAACTATCCCTTATTACACTCTCGTCTGGCTTCCTAGTAAACTTTTAAGGCTTAAACTTAGTAGTGACTTATGTACTTGTTTGAGTTATGTTTAATCATGTAAATGAAGTAGTTGTATATACTGGAAGATTTAAAATTAATTAACTAAATTTTGTAATTAAGCGCCTAAAGTGAATCACTCGCTATAAAGGATGCAGTTAATTAATTTTATAATAAAAATTATTTAAATCTTTTCAATTTTGTCACTATGTTAATAATGCCAAAAATTTTAATTGAAATCTGCATAGTTTTAACCTCATGCCCTTGTTTAATTAATCAATTTTTTAAATACATTATAAGAAAGAACAGAAAGATTTACAAAAAAGAAATACGAGTGACGATGATGACACTGACTAAAATCTGTCTCTCAATGTGTAAACACAATGAAATAAACCCACACTTGAAACAGAGAAAGCATCAAGAAACGCATCACTATAACAACACTTACATGTGTTGAGCAAAATATAAAATAAGAAAATCATTAAAAAAAAATCTTAATTGCCACATGAGGTCAGTTAAAAGAATAAGATAATTTTAACAGAACGCAGCGCTGACTTTTATTGGGTTTTTGTTATTCAATCTACAGAAGTCTATCTATAGGATAAAAGAATTTGTTTTTTTTTTTAATGGGTAGCAAGTCTTCCTTATTTGACACTCATATACATATATTATAGAAATAATTGAAGATTAAATTCATCATATGATGTATTTACGCTTTAATTATTTAAATTTCCTTGGTCTGTTCAAATTTTTGTTTGTCATGCAAAATAAATTGATGCACATAGATACATTGTCATGCTTTAATTTGCAGCTCAAATATGAAAAGAATCCATTAGTTATAAAATTTTTATATACAGAAGGAAATAATTTTCATAAAGCTATCTTTTTCAATCTCTTTAAATCAGTTTATTTTATGGTACTTTTTGTTTGTTTCATTACAGCACTACTCCAGGAACGGTTCAGGATGTTTCGATGGATAATTCATGTAAGTAAAATCAAAATTGGAGCTATGTCAGCTCCGTAAATGATACTTTGGGCTCATCGTTTTCTGCAGAAGATTTGGCAAACAAAAACTACAAGATATTGTCATTCAATCAGAAATTTAGGAAATTTTTTCAGAACAAAATATTACACAAACGGATACAAAATATTTATTTCCGGAATCATTTAATCTCAATATTCTGAAAACTTGCAAAATACACGGTTGCGTAGAATCTGCGACGAAACGCAATGCATGACAATAAATTTTAATTTTTTTTTGTCATAGCAATAGTTGGCTTGCGGCCAACATTTGTATTTGTACAGAGGCAAATATTTATATTTTTCAAACTTTGACATAGTATTTGTTTTAAATTTTGTTCTACACTGCAAAAAATTTATTAAAAACCTTTTTACCACATATTGCTGTTTTAGAAATTGCATGTAATTTTTTTCACGAGTAATTTGAATGTAAATTTGTTATGTATTTAGGAAAATTTGCTTAGCAAATCAACTCAATCTCAGAATATTCGTCCAGAAAGCAGGAGCACTGAAATGCTAGATCTTGACAAATTACATCAAAGTAATGGTCGATAGTGTCATAGAATCGTGGTGGGGCTGGCTTATAATAAGCCACAAGTAGAAAAATATATTCAGACTAAGTAAAACTTTTTTTGTCGAAACTAAGTTTCTGTCGAACCAATCGAAAGCGAGATATGTATACCAGGTTCGGCAATTGAAATGATATATTTTAGAAATGAAAAATATCGGTTATTTTTCAACTTTTTTTTATTTTTGATTTTTCTGCGTAATATCATCTGAAATATACCCGTCCTTGGTCTTGGCTACAGCGTTTAGACGCTTATCGAACGACTGACTCGATGCCCGTATGATGTTTTGGTCAAAATTGTTAAATGCTCTAGTCAAATCCTTCTTCAGCGACTCCATACTTGTGTGTTTTTTAGCACATGCACTGGTCTGCGAAATTCCCCAAACACAGTCGTCCAGTGGTTTTATGTCGGGAGACTGCGACGGAAGAAGATCTGGAGGTACATATCTAAACAGATTACGTTATTGATAAACGTATATTTCACTCTAATTCCTGAACGGTTGATTCGGTTTAAAAACAATTTTCACCAAAATGTGAATAAGTCTTAAGTGCTATGGTAAACTAAAAAAATAAATTTAATATCCACCGGTTAAAAACAGATTTTAAAATATAATAATAGATTTAAAGCAGAAAGAAATTTGGCAAAAATGGATAAGACTGGTACACCTTTATCGAATGCGTCAACTGGCACTGAATGCACTTTAATTTGTCATATATGTATGTACCTTGATATAATAATTAACCACGCCTACCTGACTATTACAGTCTTCTTTTAACAGTTGTTTGAATTTACGTTATATGCTTCAAAAATGTGAAGTATTAAACTATGAAGTTTAATTTAACCAACGTTGTTCATTTCAAAACTCATTTGAAGATTCCACCTACTCAACTATACTGGCAGAATATTCCCATATTATTAGACTAATAAATATTTACACAAAAGTTTACCCAAGTGTTGAACTTCAATCAAAATAGTTTTGAAATGAAAAATTTTCAAAACATTAAAAATTTAACCGGATAATAAAAAATACACAAAAACCCGTTTACAAATTTTTCAAAACTAAATTTGCAACAATAATACATACGTATGTGTATCTACTTTGGCCACTAAATAAAATATAAATAACATAAAAATACAACAGTTAAAACAATTACAACACGAATACAAATACACAATCACACACATTTACACAAATATTTGCATAATAAAACAACACAGAACCAAAATGCGTAAAAGTACATCCGTCATTAGTTCATCAACGGAGAAAAAAGAAAGAGAAAGAAATTTGATGCTAAAGCGGAGTTTTCAAATGAAATTAAGTGATACGGATCTTTCACATTACGAGGATAAAAGTAGCAGTATTGGTAAAAAAAAATATTTAAACTTTAGACCCGTATCATGCAAAAAATACTTAGGTTGGGT
This sequence comes from Meiosimyza platycephala, assembly GCA_963662105.1. Classification (NCBI taxonomy): domain Eukaryota; kingdom Metazoa; phylum Arthropoda; class Insecta; order Diptera; family Lauxaniidae; genus Meiosimyza; species Meiosimyza platycephala. The sequence continues at coordinate 76,279,860 of OY759211.1, read as the reverse complement.
TCGGGGCGCAATTTGTTCAAAATTATAAAAATTCGAAATAATAAGTTGTACTTTTTTTCTTAAAATTTCAGATGGCGTTGGTTATCGATCCCCTTGTGTTAGCTTGCAACAATATCAGGGCTCAACTTCGCCCGCCGGCCAAGGTCGCTCTGTTCGAGAATTTGAAGAACAGATGGCAACATTACGCAAGGAAAACTTTAACTTAAAACTACGCTTGTATTTTATCGAAGAGAGTATTCCTGGTTATCAGCAAAGCAACTCAGGAGATGGCCAGGAAACTCTTATGAAACAGTTGATCGACACGAAGGTAATGTGTAACAAAATTTTTTCCTTCAAAAATGCTCACTGTACCGGCTATTTTATAGGTTGAAATGGAAATTTTACGTAAAGAAATAGAAGAGAAACAAGAAATACTTTTACAAGCTGCACAGGCTATGGAAAAAATGGAACAAATGCAAAAGGACACAGAATTAAGAAGTCAAGAACTAGTCGATGAGCTTAATCATAAGATACATTGTCTAAACGTAAGCAATATTCCAACTTTAGAATACTTTTAGTTAGTTTTGTTTTCATCAACAGAAGTATATCTTTCAAATATGTGTCATGAATAGGGATTTACTTTGTTTACATAAAATCTTGCAAATAATATATATGTATAATGCATGCCGCCTGAGAAAAAATTGACTCAATATTTCTCTGTAGTTGTATCGCTCTTTAGTTCTTATAAATAAACTTTTTTTTATAGTTGCATAACTTAGAGTTCTTATAACTACTAGATTTTATTATTAATAAGAAGCTTTCGTGTAAAACGCATTGTTTTACTTACAACCTTTTGAAACTTATTTGAAAGAATAACTTAACAGTACGTAATGAAAATGTACGGAATGTAGCTTATTATTTACGTTTTTTTAAATCGTTTTGAAGTATTTTCATTACGTATTTTTCGACTCTACATTTTATTTTAGTTTAAACTTCTAATACCTCTTATACTTTTACAGATGGATCGAGAAATGGAAAAGTCACACAATGGTAACGATTTTATGAATGATCTTCTAGGACGTTCGGACCTATCAGAAAATATTAATGCAATTCAAAGAGTTTGTATACATTTATTAAATTTACTTTTACGAATGTTATAAAATAAAAACTAAAAAGTATTGAAAAATTTCTTAATTTGCGCATTTTCATTTTCAACTTTAGATACGTGAGCTTGAAGGCATTATTAAACAGTCAGAAGGGAAACTAGTTGATTTTCAAGATCAAATCAGTAAACTGGATAATTTGTTAGCCAAACGTGATGAGACTATTAAGGAATATGAGGAAAAAGTCAAAGAACTTGTTTTCCAAAATGCCGAGCTATTGGAGACTTTAGAGAATAGAGAGAAAGAAGCTGCAAGTGCTGAGGTATGCTTTGTTATTATTTGCACTTGGATTTAATTTTTTTTAATACTTTGTATTTGATAATTTTTATTTATAGTTTATGATTTATTTATGAGCTTTCTAACCTTTGATTTTAGCATGTATAAAGTACCCAGAAAATAATTAGACTAATTAATGTACGTTATAAGTTGCATATTTTTGTACACTTGTTGTGAGTGCATGTACACTTTTTGTTTTTAGCGAAAAAAGTCAGTTGCTACAAAACTACTGCAAAAATTGGGTTTCAAATAGCGAATTTTGAGAAAAATGTTGAAAGATTGATAAATTGTCTTAACTGAATTCTTGGAACACATAGTATGTACCTGATTTGTATTCTTTATTAACATAATTTCTCAGAAACTAAAGTCATAAGGGCCCTAGCGGACAAAATATGCAAAAATAGATTTTCATTTTATGCGATGTATGTTTTCATACGGCAAATTTTCGATATGTGTCAGGTATCATCGATAAAATAATCTATTTTGATCTTGTGTTGGAACTTAACTATAAGTTGTGAGCAAAATGAAGTACATGTTATTGTTATCAAAAACAAATTTTGCTCATGTTTAAGAATTCAAAGTGCTCTTTGGTTATCGATTTTTTTTCTTTAAACTATTGCATATTTTGTTCTTTTAAATTTTTCTCAATGCTCTTTTAGAAAACCCGATTTATTTGTTTAAAATTATTGTAGCATGTAGTAACTGAAATAAAAAAATTTGATTGATTCATTCATCAATTTTTTTCGCCTGTCTGCGAATATTTTTACACTGTTATTCAGAGCCAACTTTTTTCAAGAGACTTCCCAATCACAAATATTCTTTTTCCGGAAATATCAGTCTAATCACATATTTTTTTAGTGAGACTGAGTGGTACATATTCTGATGTTTCCGCAGAGGGAATTTACTAGTGGAAATTGGGAAGTATCTAAAATGTGGTTGCCTATGCTTTTATTAACCTTGTTAAAAATTATATTTCTGAGCCTGTACTTTCGCTCATTCGGAATGTATATCAATAAGAATTTTGTAAAATTAGGTAATTTTGTCGCTTTTCAAAACATAATTTATTTAAAGAACACAATTTTTTTTCAAACTTCAACAGTAACTAAGTTCAAAGATGTTTCTTTGATCTCCTGAAAAGCGACGATACGTCTTGTTGCCTTTTTATAATTCTTACAGATATAAGCATCTGATATGTGCATGTTTTTCCCCCGTATTGTTGTCAATATAGTTTTAAAATCAATATTTTATGAATAAGAATAAAAATCTGCGGACGGAGTCGATCTATGGGATCCTCAGAACTCAAATATTTTAAAATTTTTATTGTCACAGCAATATATTTTTAGAATTAATATTTTATGAATTAGAATAAAAATGTGGGATTCTCAAAATTTAAATATTTTTAGATTACACTACTACACATTATTGAGCAATGCAAGAGTTTTTCATAAATACATGATACTACCTTTTTATGTTAATTTATCATTTATATGTTGTTCCTACTCTAATGGTATGAATATCAATTTTGTTGCACATTTGTCATATTTTGAAACATTTAATTTTATTTAATTTTAAGTCGTTTAATATGAATTCAAAGTCAGTTTTACCCATCACTAGGTTTTTTTAAATTAATCTTCATTACAAAACAAAAAAATGAAGAACTTGACTCCATCTGGGAATACTCTTGTTTGAGGATAGTCTTAACTTCTTAACTGCTTTATATGTCTCAGGTACGAACAGATTGTTTTAGAGTGTTCTGGTTAAATATTTCAGTGCTAATGATTAGAATTTAAATTTTAATAGTTTCTGCTAGTAAGTAGAATTTAAATCGGTTTCAAAATGCTTTAGTTTTAGCGTTGGTTAAAATTTTCTTGTTTCATTTTCTTCGACAAAAAAATGAACTTTTAATTTTTCATCAAAAAAATTTCAAAGCGTACTTTTAGAGGGCTTCGTAAGTCGAATGCCGAATTAAAAGAAGAAAACGCACATTTAATGGAAGCTTTACGAACGACACAAGAACATTTCCGTATGGAATTAACGAATATGAAATCGTGCGAACGACAAATGCGTGAACAGCAAGATACTTTATGTAAGATGCAAGTAAGTTTATGAAAGCAAAAATGTTTTAAAAATTTAACAATAAAGGATAAGACTAATTTTGTTCAATCAGTTTGTTTACATTTAGTGGCCATTGATGCAACCGAAATGTTCTTGTATAGAACTCATAAATAATAAATTCATCGTACAAAAATTATGAGAATTTAAAGTACATGCATATGTATGACCCTTCCTGACGAAGGGTCAATTCTAAGGACGGATTCAGATCCGGCGCAAAGAAAATCTTAAACAACATTTATTCACAGAAATTAACTGTATATAAATTTGTATTAGTTCACTTATTCCAATAACAAAGGAAATAAATATTGCATACTTTTAGGACATTTTGGATTAACTTTAATTTACTATAAAAAAATAAAGCTAGAGAATCGGAGAGCGCTCTATCTTCATTCCATTTCTTCCCCACTTGGAATTTTCCATCTGAGGGAACTCTTGTAGAACAGTGTTATTGTATCCGTATACTTTAATCGTTTTACAAAATATGTCAGAGACAGAGTTCGCTATATTTTTATTCTATTTCTTCCCCGACTTTGGAGCTTTTCGTGTGAGGAAACTTTTGTAGAACCGTATTATTGTATTCGTTTGCTCTAAGCGTTTTTCCAAAATATGTTGGTTTTAAGCATACATGGCTACTATAATACAACAATATGAGCGAAAAAAGTTTGAATTATTACACTTTGAATTTATTGTTAAATCTCTGGCTTCATTATTGCGCAACTGGTGTTGGTCCCTAACATTCATCTATCACCACTGTATATTTCATCAACATTACTGTTCATTCACAGTCCACTATATCCATTAAAACCGCAAACACGGCTCGCCTGCTTGAAAGAATACAGGAGTATGAAAAAATGGTGACAAAAATGAATTTCGAACGTAATGTAGCTAAAAGGGAAAATCGTTTCTTTAGAGCCATCATTGGTAAACTGCAACGTAGCAAGAACAATGAATGCTTCACTATTGAAAAAGAAGAAATATATCAGCAAATAGGTGCCGAATACAATGAGAAACCTCTCGATGGTATGCCCAGTAGTGATAACACATTTGATTCATACTATCGTGATATGAAAGCTCGTGGTGACTTTCATGGCGAATATAAATTAAAGCAAAAGTTATGCGTTAATTTTTGTAACGCGGCCAAATTTTCAACAAGTTGCTCCACAGTAGATGGATGTGAGCAAAATTTTATACAGGAAGATGAAGATGACTATTATTGTAATACAGAAAGAAGGAGTTTTGAACCAGAAATTCCTATACGTTATACATTTAGCGATGGCAATATGTTTAACGCTGGTGGTGGGGGCAGCAGTGGCTGCTATGGAGGAAGCGGTATTAATATCGGCATGGGGGCCTGTGACAACTATTGTGCTGATAGAGATGGTATATGTGGTTATAATGTGTCGAAATCAAATAGTTGCTCCTCGTTGCAAGCAAACTTTTCCTCATCAAGCATACTCGCCAACAGGGAGTTAACAGATGAAATTTATATGAAGGTACTTTTTGATTTTTGAACGGGATTTGGGAAAACCGAACTAAGAAAAATGCGCAGTAGTAATTTTGATAATTTAATTTTATTATTTCTCCAAACATGGATACAGGTATCTCGAAGTTTTCTGTAAAATGTATACATATATTAGAGAGATATGAGGGAACAAAATCACCTAGAATGAACTTTCGCCCAATATAGACGGAAAGATGTTAGCGTTATTTCACAATTTTCCGACCCAACAGCGGATCAAATTTACTAATTGGCATTAACTACTTAGGTGTAATTTCTTAGTAAATTGCTGAATCGTTTTATGCAAACAAGGTTTCATTATCTTTTTAATACATAAGAGAATAATTACTGCTACTATTCTCCTATAAGTCCGTTAGGAGTGTAGGGCCTAAAGATAATATCACTTGAGATAGAAGTATTAAAAGCATGCAAGCATTGAAATATGTAAATTTTATTTCGAAATATTCTCTGACCTTAAAGTATCGATACCACTATTTCCGAAATTCAAAATCTGGAAAAATTAAGTATTTCATAGGGGTTCACTGTTCGCGAAATGTAGTGCACCAAAGCATGACGAGTATCTTAACACATAAATATATCACTGGTATAGAGCTGTAAATAATTACGCAAGACTTAGGAAGGTAGGGGTTAATCATTTTCTTACTGTATTATATACTGGATATATTGTTTATACTACGATTTCTTACAGAGAGAGGGTGGGCCATTCCAAAAATAATCTCAATTTCGTTCAATTAGGTCTTGTTTGCTTAGTCTGTTTTAGATATTCTTTATCTTAAAATCCATTTGCCCCATCAGCTCTTGATTTAGAGATATTTGAGGTTGAAACTGGCAAAAACTCCGCTTAAATATGGCAGAAAATAGACATTAACATGAAAAACATTTGTTAACAGGCTAAATTTTGCATAGTCTGCTTACGTAGCGTTTTTCTTAGTCACTAAGTTTTCGAGATACTTAAGTGGCAACGTTGGAATGGTACACTACTAATTTGATTCTTTTCTTTTATATATCTAAACGCCCCAGAGTACCTCACAGAGTTCACCCAGTTCAAAATTCTCACCAGTGGATGGAATACGTTATGTTTGCTCAAAATTTGGAAATTTTCAATGAAATTTACGTATTTTTCAATTTCGTTATATAACTATTATTTAAATATTGGAATGTTAACGTATCAAAGGCGAAGCAGAATGAGAAAATTTCAATGGGGTAGGATACCTACAACGATCCATTTAAAATGACATATCTCTTCTGACTCTGCCTTTGTGTTGTTTACTATATTGTGTAAATTTAACCCTTATACATATATATTTTTGTGTGAGTTTATTTTATTCCGACTGCGAAATATTTGTTTTGTATTTGTACAAATTGTAAATTTATATTTTTTCGCTGAAAATACATTTTAACTGCTAAATATATTTTGAGTTGCTCCTTTCATTTTTGTTGACTGTTGGTAGTTAGTTTGCATCTTTCATTTCAAGTTAAGTATCTTCCGATATTTTATTTTACAATGCTATATTTTATACTTTTATTTGTTATATACATATATTTTTACAGTCACAACTCTTTCGTGTTGAGCTACAAGACCTAAAATCAAAATTGGCTCATAAAATGTGCATGCTGCAGGAGGCAGAAGAAGAACTTAAAAATTTAAAACAAGCACATGAACAGAGTCGCCACACAATACAAAAATTGGCCTACACTAATAACAAACAACAGGAAGAGATAAATAAATTGAAAAATAGCCCATCACAGCCATCTGCTAAAGAGGTAAGTAAAATGGCGGCGACAACTGCAAGATATGGCTTCTGAAAATAATCAGAAATTAGACTTGTCAAAGAAGCAAAATCGGCTACAGAAAACGCTGCTTTGAAGTATATTCGAATTTATCTTTCACATGGTTTACCTAAGCGTCGTAGACAGATCGCCCTAAAACGTAGAAAAAATCTAACTAGGTGCCAAGATATAGCGTTTTAGGCATTTTTTTGTATGGGAGAGGCCACCCTCTGTTGTTAAGCCACTCCCACATTTTTCGTGTGGCTGAAAATGCGGACAAAATACACTCGAGGGGGGTTTTTTGTAAATGTGCGGTACTATAGGCCTATATTATAGAAAGAATCGGGTTTGAAGAAAATTCCGCCAAAATTTCAGCTTCCTAGACCAGTTTGTTTCCTACTACAATTCATTTTATTGAAAGCGGCGAACGTTTAAGAGGAAGACTACTTCTATCTGATTTCATAAATACATTGAGAAAACGATTTGTTTGAATATAACATATTTGATATTTGATATAGAGTAGTATTTGTATCAAATAATGCTAGATTTTAGACGAAGTATTTTATGTTTGCCTCAATCAAATATTTAAGTGCTTTATATCAATTATATTTTGTTATATTCAAGTAAATCGTTTTCTCAGTATAAAAATCAGTTTAAAAGTTTCTTGTAATCGTGAAATAACTTCAGATATTTTTCAAAACAGCTTTCTTTCTTTTCGAAAATGCTGCCTTTTTCTTAAGTTTTTCAATAAAAAACATTCACAATATTTATTCGATTTCAATTTAAAATAAGTACTTTAATTTAATTAAATCTTTTTTTCTCTAACCAGGGTACCTTTGTCGCTACGGGTGGCTGTAAAGATTGTACTGGTCTCTGCCGTTCATTAAGCGATACAGAAGCGCTAAACAACGTACCTTCAAATGTTGCTCAAAATAAAAAAATGGAAAATATTATTGCAGAGCAAGAAACGCTTATTCGTAGTCTTAAAGCAGAAGTTAAGAAAAAGACGGCAAATTTACAGGTAATTGCATATATTCATTATTTTTGTACATATTATCCAAATATGCTTTTTCGTTTTTTTTTACAGAATCTTGTCAACAAAGAACTATGGGAAAAGAATCGCGAGATTGAGCGACTTACTAAATTAATCAATAAAAATCAAAGTGAAGGAGGATGTAGCTCCCACATGACTTCACCAACTTCGCATACATATAATGAACAGTCCTCCGAATTGCAGCAAACTTTCTCTGATACAGAATATCAAAGAGCATTGGAAAGGAACAAATTGCTACAAAAGAAAGTGGATATACTCATACAACGTCTTAGCGTGGATCGTAACAATGAAACGCTAATCGCACAATTGCGCAACGAAGTCAGTGAAGCGCGCAACGATGTTGAAATTGCTGAACGCTTCCGTCGCGAATGCATGAATGTCTGCGCTACATTGTCGCAACGCTTAGAAGAACTTGCAGGCTTTCTCAATTCGCTACTCAAACAAAAAGATGTGTTGGGTGTTTTGGGTGCAGATCGGCGTAAAGCAATGCGCAAAGCAGTTGACCGCAGCTTGGACTTATCGAAAAGTCTTAATATGACACTCTCCTTTACAGGCACTTCCATAGGCGATCAGAGCTTGCTACAACTGAGTAATCTCTCTGATATGCTTGGACACGCTGAGCTACTTGTAGATCACACATTTAATTCACATGAAGAATTGCACGACCAACAATCAATTGAGATGCTTAAAGCAGAAAATAAAGCGCTTAAAAAAGAGTTAGATAAACGCAGTTCTACTATTGATGCTACAAAGAAAGATCGTCGCTCATTACCAATTATGGTTATAGAAAATCAAAGTGAATCAGAGGCCTGGTCGGAACCTGACCGTAAAGTATCGTTGGCTCGTATCGGACTTGACGAACACTCGACATCGATGGCGAAGAGCGTTGCTTCCGCTGCTATAGGAACATTAGCAGTAGCCAAAGAATTAGAGACTGATAGCGACAGTGATGCACTCAATCAAAGCCGTTCTAATAAAACCGCAACGCGTACAATTGAACGTATTGTACAGCTTGAACAAATGATTTCACAACGTGATGATCGCATCTTAGAAATACAATGCCAACTGGTTGATGCTGATAATCGACTGAAAAAAGAAAATCTCAAAGTAATCGATATGACGCAGGAACTAACGCAATTACATCAACGAAATGAAGAATTACATGCAGATTTAGTTGCAATTGGCTCGGTGGCGCACGAACAATCACAAGCTGGGCATGAACAGAGTTTGCTACGTCATCAAATTGAAGAAAAAACAAATTCACTTCAGAAAATTCAAGAGGAACGCGACCGTCTTGCGGTTGAAGTGCGCTTTGCCGAAATGAAAATATCAGCAATCGAAAATGATATGAAAGATATTAAAGCACAACATGATGATGCACTTAAAATGGCGCATAAACGTGAACAGGAAAAACTTGCGCAGTTACAAACGGAGCTCAACACCATGATAGAGCAACGTTTGGCCGAGCAACAGCGGTTACACGCAGATACGTTAGCACGCGATTGGATTGCCCGTGATCTCTACGAGGAGGGTCAAAAACGACTAAAAGAATTGCAACGTCAACTGAACGAATCTCACAGTACCATTGAGTATTTAAATGAAAATGAAGAAGGAATGAAGCAAGCACTTGTTGATAATGAACTTGCAATGCGTGCTGTTAAAAAGCTATTAGATGAGAGTACATTACAAGCCTCTAAAGCGGTACTTGAACGCACAAAAGCACTAAATGAAAAATTAAATTTGGAAAAACGCATACAAGAACTCAATTCGCAGCTACAGGCACAAGATGCTGAACGTTGTGCTTTGCAACGAAAGATTGTGGAACTTGAAGGTGTACAATCAGCATTGCAGGAACAAATAGTATCATCACAATCTTCTAAATTAAATAATAGCAGTGATGTTTCACAGTCCGGCTACACCTCGGAGGAAGTGCCAGGACTGCAGATTAATGGCAATAATAAAGTAATTAATGAGTCCACAAAAAGTCTAAAAGTGGAACAAGACGATAACGTTTCTGCGCAACGTCATAATAACTCATCGCCAGATTTAGGTATAGAGAGTGATGCGGGACGTGTATCAAGTGTTGAACTTTCGCATGCACAGCATACTAATTTGAAAACTCTCGAGTTGGTAGCATGTGATGAAGGCAATAGAAGCATCAAAGGTAAAAATTTTATTTTTTATTAAATTCCCTAAGATCGTGCACCGTAAATATTGTATAAACCATATACCGTACATTTTAAAAGCACCGAATATAACGAGAAGAAAATTTGCAGCAAACTCTCTTCAATTTTTCAGTGTAAATTATATACTTCGAATACCCTTAATATTTTTTATAATTTTTGCGGAAATTTTTTTTGGAAATAAATGACATCCATGATAGGGAAGCACCGACTGACGAGTTGCATTTTAAATAGTTCACTGAGGATGCAAATGCTTAAATTCCTTTTTTTATATATCATACAACCCAAGAATTATTTGAAACATTTTAAACCATTAAAATGCCTTATTGACAACTCAACTTTGTTATGGTAACTCATTCCTAATTCAAATATTTTCTATTCATTTCCAGAAAAAGTTAACACTGCTGCAATAAATGTGGAAGTGAAGCCAACTAACTTGCAATCATCTCCAAATTCTTCACACAATTGTGCCAAGGTAGATCAAGAAAACGCTGAATTGCGTCGAAAATTAAATAGCACCAAACGTGCATTCGAAGCAACTTACGAAAAATTACGTGTTGCTAATCAAAAGAAAGCACAAGTCGAAAAAGATATCAAAAATCAAATACTTAAGACACATAACTTGCTCAGGAATGTACGTTCAAATATGGAAAATGAATTGTAAAGCACACATAGTCATCTACACACACACATACACACTCACTCAGCATACATGCGCACTTATATACATACAATCAAACATTAACCTATAGAAGACACTTGATGCTATATTATTTAAGTTTTTAATTTAATAAGAAATAATTTTTAAAAAGTTTTTATTATATATTTTGTATTCTAAGTTGTTTATTTGTGCTAACTTATTTGTATATGTGGTGAAAGCTACTACTATGTGTCATCATACATAAAATTATTTACAAAAAAAAAAATAGTTTCTAACATTTTCGTATAACTTTTAGACACATACAAAACTTTTGTTAGTGAATGTTTTTTATCTTATTGTTTTTGAATTTTTAGTATATGTACTAACAATTTGCCATGTGAAAAACACTTAGGATTTTATTGTTGCCATAACTTAACCTCTAGGATGATTTCAAACCTTTTGTATTCACATTAGATATATTTTTTTGTGCCCTCTTTTTGATTAATTTAAACACTAGGATTTTTGTCTATAAATTGCGTTTTTAAAACTTTGAATGATCTGAATCCTTATATTAAATAATGTCTTGTGGCCTCTTGCATACTAACGTATTATTAGTTTTTATAAAGAAAGGATAGTGTCATTCATATTGAATGCAAATTTAAATTTTAAGCTAACCTACTCATTGTAACGAAATAAAATAAAAATTATAATTGCAAATGTTTTTTTTTTATTATTTAGTTATCATAAATAATTTTTCAACACTTAAGCATCGAATTAATCTTTTTTATATAATTTCGTTGTATTTTTTCAAATTAATTCATTTGGAATTTATTACTCTTTTTATTTTGCTATCAATCCTATCAAATAAAATTTCCGGAAAAATAACTTTTCTCCAAATTTTATTGCCAGTGGTTTTTCCAATCATAGCAACGGTTTCAAAGAAAACCTAAAATGACGCCACTTTTGACCCTGTGTGCACATGAATATTAATATTCGCTAAATTTCTTGCCATTTGATTTTCTAATTTGTGTGCGATCTGAAAGTTTTATTCAAATCGTTTACGGGGAGAAAGATTTTAAAGTTTTGAGATCTAATCTGTGCTAGAAAACTGCTGATTAATGTATTCACACACAAATGTTATCATTTATGAAATCATTACTCGTTTTCAAATTTCTGGCTTTCTCACATAAACGCCACTGGTGGTACACTCTAGTCGTTAGAATTTCAAGACATGTATAATATTTATGAAAGCTCTACCTTCCGGACTTCAAAGCTAGTTTTGCTTATAAGAAATTCTTATACTACGACCTTTATCCCTTGACGGAGATAGTGCCTTCTCATGGAACAAATTGTTATTTCAGATTGAGATTAGTTTCATTATTAACAAAAATTATTATATAACCGATTGCTAATAAAAATTTTTAACCAAAACTTAAAGAAAAATTAAACAGAAAATATCTCATAACTTCATTATTAATTTTACTTACCCTTTGCTGCTTTCCTATAGTTTTTTATTGTTTTCTATTTTTTTTTCTATTTTTTTTTTTCTCCATTTGCTTTAGCTAGCGCTCGAGGAAGATATTGAAATTATTATTTGATTGTGTTTTGAGCGAGCTGCTTTTTCGACGCAATTACCTTTAAATGCATTTATTTAGATATTTGTTTTGTGTTGCTTGGTTTTATTTTGTTCTTTTAACTTTGAATTTTTTTTAACAAAAAAATAAAAAAAAATTAACGGAGACTTGCACATTTTGTGCTACGACTTGTAATATAAATGTATATTTGTAACGATAATTTTTAAAATGTAAAATGAAATTGTTTTAATTGTTTTTACAAGAATAAAAATGTTTTTAAATAAAATATAAATAAGTTTTTACTCTGAGGAAAGAAACTTACAATTTATGAACAGTAGCCTGACAAACTTGATACAAAAAAAAAAAAAATAAATAAAAGTAAAACAAACATTTCTCTAAAACATTCATTTCGTACGGTATTATTACAGTAAGTACATAAGATATTCATTATTTACATAATACTGCAGTATCTGTTATTCTCGAAGCTATATATATTATACTACAGCCACTTGCTCCAGAAGAAATGCTCTAGCTGCATTGTTAGTAGTGATAAACGAAACTAAAGTAATTATCCATAAAATTTAAAAATGCCGCATAATCGCACTAGCGATTACATTCGTGATAGAGGTATCCAATTGAGAGTATTGATCTCGACAATGCGAATGGCACACTTTCAGATTTGGCCGAAAGCGATCAAAGTCGTGACTAAAAATTATAATATCTTGGGGACCCCAGGATAAATTTCAATAATATCGACGACGAATTTTATGAAACGTTGATGGCTTTATTAAACTATGAACTTTAATGATTCTAATTTAAATCCTTTTTTTTCAATTAAACAAAAAACGTTCTTGTAAATCAAAGTAATGAGAACAAATTATTGATTCAAAATACTTTTTTTTATTTACTTTCTTATTTAAACAACCTATCTATGTAATGATTGCTATTTAAAAGTAAAGGGTCTATATAGGCCTGTATATTGACCCAAAAAAGTGCTCCAGGAACTTAAATACCAGTCAGATCTAAATAATTTGATTTTTCTATTAGCATATGCCTCGTAACCTCAGGGTGGACCACAGCGGCTGGCCTCGTCCTCGCCTTAACTTACGAAGGTAACAAAGGCCATAAAACAACAAAGCAGTGGGCGCAGATTGTATAGTGCTAAAATGTTGAAAGCTGAATATATCGCAAACATTCTACTAAAGAGGCATAACTCAAAATTTGTAATTTTCGAGTTTACTTCTTAAAACTGTTCATCATACACCTATCTACCAGCACAAAAGAGATGAGTTAGTTCTTTGCTGCACTTTGATGTCAAAAAAAATGTATGTCTTCATGTTGCAATGCAAATTAGGCTGCAATATGCAAAAGTGTCCTATTTTTAGTTCTGTCCGAGAGTTAATGCTGTTGTGATTGATCGCTACGATCAAACCATATTCTGTTAGTATCTTTTTCTAAATAATCCACACTTTATTTCTGAAAAATAGTTCACGAGCTTTAAAACAGTTTTTTGCGTTTCCTGAAAATTTCAAAATTTTGAGTTGTTTCTCTTTAGTCGAATGTGTGCGATATGTACTCTGTTCTTATCCAAAGAAGAACGATATCTGAAGACTCGCTTATAGGAACCTTAGTAAACATCCTAAAAAAAGGGAATTTATCTGCATACCAGAACTAAAAAGGCATCATGATACTATCAATTCTGTCCAATGTCAAGAAAAATCCTCGTATTGATCAAATTAATATCCTTCGCACAATCGTGAAGCAGGTAAACCAGGTAAATGAATGAATGTCTCCGGTATGCGCCAAGGTTGTTTGCTGTCACCAGTTTTGTTTCTGATAATACTGGACATCGTCCAGTAGCTGAGTTCTAAACTGTACAAATCGTGGAATTCAATGGAGGTATCTAGAAAACCTTGGTTATGCCTCCTCGCAGCCCAACAGTCCGATTTATATGTTTTTTATAAAAAGAAATTTGTCTTAAATTTTATTTTAAGTAAATAAAGTAAGTAGTATCAGTTTTTATTGAAGTAAGTTTACACAAAATTATACTAATATAAGAACTAACTTAATTGTAAAATTTTAAGTCTAAAATACTGAATTGTCTTAACAAATAATATTCATTGATAAAATAATACTTTTTAATAAAGAAACCTGTGAAAATGTTTTCTCCGCAGTTAGCAAGAGTACATAACAAACCCCTGCATTAGTGCATTCATGCAAGATTACAATGAGTAAAAATGTAAGGAGCACCTACGAATTACCTATATAATTGAAATAGAATCGGTCATTCTTTAAATAACTCCATTTTGTTTCCTTTTTGATTTTTTGAAACGAAATATCACAAAAACTGGAGAGTAGATTAAAAAAACCTTCTTTTTTTGTTTGAAAACGCTTTAATTGTTTTTTCCAAAGCTGTGTCGGGAAATTCAATTTAAAAGCAGATATGTATATCTTCTTACAATTGTTTGAGGAATAACAAAAAAAAGCGAAAAAGTTTTGTGTCGAAAATATTTTGAGAAACATGTGGGGCGCGCCATCAATAAAAAATTCATATTTTCCAAAGTTATGGCGAGAATTTCAATATGAATGTAGATACATTCTTAGAATTGATTGAAAAATAACTTTAAAAAAATATTTAATATTGTTATATCAAAAATATTTTCAATAACAGTTTTATAAATAAAAAAATTAACGTTTAAACAAATTTATTTAATTTTTTTTTGTAAAACTAAAAACAAACAAACAAAACAAAAAAAAAAAGATTTTAAATATTTTGATTTTTTAAAAACAAACAAAAAAAAAAAAAGATTTTAAATATTTTGATTTTTTCTATTCCCCATAGTTTTTGAGATATTTCGTCAATCTTATCGTTTTTTCAGTGTAAGTTAGACTGGTATTTTTCTGAAACACGTACCTAAATAGTTGCATATAATTTGGATAAATTCTTTTTAACAGTTCCTACTAAATGGCTATAATATGCTGACTGCAGTATTTCTCTGCTTTGTTCTCTTTACTTGATGTTACAAGTCTACATTTCGTAGACGAAAATGTCTAAAAAAATGTCGATTACTCAGAATTTGCAGAACAATTTTGTTTTGCAGAGATTTGAACTCGAACTTAACAGAAAAAGTTGGAAGAGTTCTGCTGAACGACACAAATTTCGATTTTGGAAAAAGTACTTTAATGGTTTGCTATTAAAATACACAAGTATATATTTTTTAATTGATGTGACTACGTAGCATCAGCGTCTTTTTCTTTTGGCAAATTATAAACTTTCGAATGTTTTTAAAACATTTTGGGAGAAAATTAAGTATACAATTTTTTGTCCTGAGTATTTGCTTTTCGAAGGTATAATGAGAAGCTTATCTTGAAAAATAGTTTAATGTTACATAAATATTTCGAAAAATAGCGTAAAATTAACGTTTTTTAGTTAGCAGACATGCAGTCTTTAAACGGATAGTTGCATGCTGAATATCAATTGTTTGCTAGGCGCGAAGTCGACCAGAATCAGAACCTATGGCCGAAATTAATTCAATTTCTGATCAAAAATATATCATTGGTACTAATAGTATTTTATATATTATTAGAAAATAATGCTTCAGAAACTTTAAATTATATATAGCACTAATGAAAAAAAAACAACCTTTCATAAATCAAAAAAAAAGTTAAAATTTATGAAAAAATTGATGACACTATGATTATGTTTTAAGTGCTTTGCAAAATAATTTTTTTTTTCTGCAATAAGCAGTTTAAAGCGCCTTTAATAAAGGCTTACAATTAGTCAACTTATTAAGTTACACTGCGTTGCTCTTATGCTTTTGTCTATTTGAATATCTAAAATATTTTAATATTTTGTTCCACTTTTTTACATTTATCTACGCTACTAATTTCTATGCAATAATTTAATAATTAGAATATTTTACGTTTTAATTTACAATTGCACTTATTTTATTACTTTTCTTTGTTTAAGAAGTCATTTAAGCAAAACGAAATACAATTTGGTAGGACATACCTAAATGACCGCTGACACCATCCGACTTTAGTATTCAATTTTTTAGAAACTCGAAAATTTTAATTTGAACGTTTGACTTATTTCATTGGAAATATTTTAATAATATACTACACATTTAATTTATTTTTATATGCAGAATTTAAATGTGGGGACACTGTGGTTTTCAATAAACCAAAATTTTGTGGCTGCACATATCACCAAATTTAATAAAAGGTGGGACAAGTTTTATTTTTACATACATATGTCTTGAAGGTTGAAGTTCATATCAAAAATCCAAGTTTTCCATCTTTAAAAAGTTCTGCATCCTTGCTCACCTCAGTTTAAATGTGTCCAAAACTGTTTTTTTATTTCGATTTTCGATTTTGCTGACACTTTTTTAAAAGTCTAATGTCTAACGAATTACAGCAGGAAAGAAGTCAAAATTTCTTAAAAATATTACTTTAGAATTTTTAAATATCTTTAAGGTATAGACATGAGTGTGTCGGACGATGTAGTTATTTAATTATTATTAATTTTTGTATTCCTATTTAAGCAAAATACGTTGCATTACATAAAATGCGAACGTCAAATTCGAATAATTTAATTAAAAAAGCTTTTACACTCATATTGTGCCTGCTAAGTAAATAAAGTACAACATTTTTGAAGCTTAACAATTTAGAAATGTCAAAGCAATACAATAAAAGCCTAAAATGTTTATTTCTTTCATAAATTTTTACCAAAATGTACGCAAAAAGTATTCAGTATCAAATAATCTGGGAACATCCAACGGGAAAATTGATAGCTCCGTGATGCATCCTGGATTGTTCTATTTGTGATACCCTTCAATACAAATTTTTACATTGCATATCATTAGAGAGGATCACATTTTGGTTCCTTAGCTCATTAAGCCAAGGAACAAATACTCAAATCAATGCGCAAGACCATAATTTTTAAAAGCCCAGGCTTGCGTTAGTTTATGGTTTGATCAATCAAAAGTAGTTTATTCCATTAACTGTCGTATTTGCATTCACTTTTTCTGTGAAAATTGTGTGCTTTTACAGCTCCAATTTTGATCGCTATTACATTTTCCCGTTGGACATATACTGAAAATTTGTACTACAGTATTAATATATACAAAAATGTGATGATACTGATGATAAGTGCGGTATAATGCTATATTAATTTGCTTTTGAAATAAGTTTGATTTAAAAATTTATAGTTCGATATTACTTTATAAAAACCCTTGTAAAAAGTTTCTTTTCTTTTTTTTTTAAAAAGTTTTCTAGTATTTGCTTGCTTTTTATTGTTACTATCGATTGCCATAAAATTGATTAATGCCTAAAACATGTTTTTCTTCATGATACTTTTGTAAGATATGTGTTATGACGGATGTTGTATCGCTGTCACCACCCCAAACGCGTATTGAATTCTCATTTTCGAGTATGGATAGAAAGGCTGTAATAGATATGATTAAGTTTCACGACACTCACGTATAAAATTAATTTTTACGTACCTAATAAAATCTTTGGATTGCTTAAATTCATTTGCACTTGTGGCAATTCTAATATTGATTTTAATATTGGTGAGTCCTCAGCTAGACCATCACGTAGTTCAATTAAACTACCACTACGATTACCACACAGCCATTCACAGGCGGCTGCTTTGTTATTGCAGGTCTTTTTTAAGGCATTTAAAACTTCAGACTCTTCAAAGCCCATTTCGACAAGAGCGCTTATAGTTTCTGGTGTTGGTGGCATTTCACGATGACTATAGATGCGTACAATCTCCAGCAAAGCTTGGGTGTTTTCAATAATGCTCTAAACAAAATGGAAGATATTAAACATTATAAATAGAGTCAGATAAGTTTTAAGTAAGACAAAATAGTTTGCTAAAGTGCGTTATCCTAAGTAGTTTTAAAATTAGAATAAAATTAAACGAATTGTTTTTAGCCTGAACTTGCACAATGTCTGGCCAGAGTAGTAGACGTAGATGTATTTTATGTATTTTGTTTTAAAATCTATATAATATATAATAAACGAGTATTTAAATTTTATTGACATTTACAGCGTAGAGGAGTGATTTGGTAAGCTGATATCGCTTGTATTAGTGTTTATTAAAACTCTATTTTTTTACAATTTTGAACCCTCGCACCTTTAACGTCAATAAAATTTGAATGGATTCTTGCAAATGTAAGCAATAACGTATCATGCGTCTTATCCTGTTTATTTTTTGGAAACAAAAAAACAAATATCCATTAATATAATTAAAATAGTTACATTATCCGTTAGTATGCCAGATGGTGATAATATTGAACGACTCTTTTGCATGCCGACCGCAGCTTCCTCTTCCAAACGAAGGTCATCACTCTGGCGAGCTATAAGCCATTCCAAAGCGTTGGCATATATGTTACTACAATGGAATTTGTTAATAATATAGTTAGTATTTTCATTAAAGCAAAGAAAAGAATGAAATGATTTGTTATGGCACTTTTTTAAAAATGTTTGTTTTGTTACATATGTATTTGATATCAGAGACATAGCAATTGAGGTTAGAAATTTTTGGACTTAATGTTTTGCTTGGGTTCAATTTTTTAAATGAAAAATAGGCACATGAGAAAACTAGTTCTCTTAGTTTTGTGCACAAGAAGTTCTTTTAATTCTTGGTAAACATAAAACAGGGTAAGCTTGAAGTGTTTCGCCTTATAAAGTTTTGTCAGAACGCTTTGGTTGATGCTGCAGGTATATTAAAATTGGAGTTCTACTTTAATATTGCAAACATATCGAAAAATTAATTTTTGATCACAATACACTGTGGTAAATATATTAAGGGGTTAAATCAGTGTACCGTACCGTAAAAAATCGAGGTGCTTTTCTGACATTTTTTTTCAGGTATAAAGGGACTAAAAGAAATTATAAGGAATTATCGAGCAACTATTTAAGTGCCGGACTCCGCGGCACGTACTGTAACAGCCGTAATTTTAATTTAAGAGAAAAAAAGTTAAGATAAATCTAATGAATAGAGAATGTACGGAATTATTGCATATTTTGGTCAGTTGTAAACAACAAAAAAAAAACAATTTCTTGTTCTTTTTGCCGATTGAATTTTAACTTACTGATGTACGGTGAGCGCGTATTCTGCTTTCTCCTTCTTGAAACCCATATCAATAAGACATTGCAGTGTATCATTTTGATAGCTACGCTTATTGATTAATTTCTGCTTTAGCATAGCAATCAAACGATTCGCATACGGACCAGTACCAATTATCGCAGCTGATGACTGTGCCAGCGAAATCAAAACTTTGCGCACATCAAATTGTAGCTGCGATGCAAAAATATGAAAATCAGAATCAAAAATTTTAAAATACTCATTAGCATTAAATTCACTACGCACATTTGATTGTTGAAATATTTCATTAATATCCACCATAGGCATATCTTCAGTACGTGGTGCAATATTACGAGTAGCCTGCTCAATATCTTGTTCCCGCGGCGCTTGAGTTTCACGTGTTTGCAGTGAAACTTGATGTAAATTATTTCGACGTGCCACCAGTACCAGCGTATCGTTGTCCTCGATATGATGCTGTGTCAGTGACATTGCTTCATTGAGTTCGACACCTTGATATTCAGCTTTAAGCAGGCGATAACGAGGACTTAACTGACGCACTTCTGTGGCAAAATGCGGCATGGAGGAAGGATCATCGGAAAGTTCCAATATGATTTCATTCTTTAGCTCTACGATCTTTTTATTTTTATCTGTTTGAAAAATCAGCAGACGTGCACTCGGACATATAATGCGTACTTTAATTTTCTCCTTGGCTACTCCATTTATGGCCTCATCTGATCCTATTACTGTTGTACTTGAATCCTGACATGAAGAAGATGAAGTGCGGCGTAGTTGTTTTCTTTTGGTAAAGGTATAAGAAAAATTTATTTTAATTAGTGAATAATAAAACTTAATGTTAAATTTATTATGCATTTATTCCTTTACTTTCCGAATAAACTTCGTAATTTTTGCATTTTTTGTTTTATTTTTTGACGGAACATATAATTTTTTGACTGATTGTTAAAATTTTATACACAAATTTGTATTTATTCAGTTTAAAATTTTTGCAACTATTTGATATTTGAAAAAATATAGTATTAGAATTATTTGTCGGTTAAATAATTTTTTAAATAAAGTACAATTGAATCTGTAGTTTGCAGAAGGCAACAAAGACTAAATAAACTGGTTCAGCAGTTCCGTTTTTTCAAATACAAATGTGTTTAAATACATAACTTTACAAAAAATACACATAGACATGAAATGGGCTCAAAAGTTTTTGAGAAATCTATGCCCTATGCCTTGACAATAATTTTTCAAAACTATCTGTTAATTTTCTTTGATCAGTTACCTGAGAGATTGATTTCATACTTTTAGAAAGAGCATTGACTTTTGTAACGTCTTGGCATTCTTAGCTGATAAGAATGAAGAAGAGAGATTATTACAAGTTCTGTCAGGCCAATGGTATATATCGTCGCTTAGCAAACAACACTGCTCAAGTCGAAAATTGGAGGCTTTGAATTTTGAGTATCAGTCGATAAAACTACTTAGCGTCAATCTAACCAATCAGAGGCTAATTTTCAAAAAGCTGTGGCAGCGCGCAAGTTTGTTTTCAGCTTTCTTACTCTCCTGTAAAATTAGTAAAAATTACTGAGCGGTTAGCTAAGCGACAATATCTAAAATAATAGATTTATTAACCATATTAAGGGAACTCATACAAACTAATGTCAAAGTGATACAAAAAAGTTGAATAAAATCTATTCTATTATCTTAATTTTAAAGTTTGCGTTCACATTAAAAAACACCATGTAAAATAAGTTTGGCTACCATAGATTTAGCAAAATACTGACTGCAAACCAACGATAAAACCGGCTGATAATAATAAGTATAACAAGCACTTAATTTTATAGCAACAGCTATTAGCTTTTTTAGCTACTTAGTATGACGCTTTAAAACTTTAAGTTTACATAAGTATAGCCGAAAGTTTTTAAAACTATACTATACAATTAGCTTTCTATCTAGGTTTGATTTAACAATTTTATAAGTTCAAATTATAA
This sequence comes from Meiosimyza platycephala, assembly GCA_963662105.1. Taxonomy (NCBI): domain Eukaryota; kingdom Metazoa; phylum Arthropoda; class Insecta; order Diptera; family Lauxaniidae; genus Meiosimyza; species Meiosimyza platycephala. The sequence goes on along the minus strand of OY759211.1, from coordinate 76,258,500 downwards.
ATTTAGTTTAATAAGTTCCACAGTTCAGTTCTATTTAGATATTAATTATATATATATTCATGCAACTGTCTTGGAATCAGTATGCACATTTTTAAAAATTTTAGGGTGGGCTGGACACAGTCCCCTTCATTCACTTGTAAATTAAAACGTTTACAATAAAAACATAGAACATAAAATAAATACCAAAAACAGCAAAAAGACGAAAATAACTGAGCTTAAAATCAATATTTACTAACAGTTTTGGTAATTTGCAATTAGCAGGTGCAGTTGCTGCTGATGTGGAACTATGAATTCTATTGCTGGCTGGGGAGTTACTTATTCCATTTATTGCTCTTATCTCATTGGAATCACCTACAGCAATCAGTCTGCTCTCTAGACTGCCAACCTGATTTGTTATATTATACTCCTGTGTACTACGCTGCGTAGCCGACACCGCCGCTGGTATTGGGGATCCTGGCGCTGAATCCTTAGAATCATTAGAACGTTTATTACTACGTGCTGCCAACCATTTGGCGCGACGTTCAGCAAACTTCTCACGTACCCAAGGTATCATTTGGGTTGTAATGAAAGTTTTTCAGATTTAATAGAAAAACAGCAAAAGATTTTGCAATTAGAAAAAAAAAGGAAAGGACTTGTCAGTCACCAATCGAAGTTGTCTGCATATTTGATTTGCTGGAATTTCGCTGTTTTAAAATTAAAGTTTCGTAATTTGCAGTTTGAAAATTTTCATTTTAATACTATTATTTTGGCTTGGTTAACATTATAATTAATCTTTTTAATTTAATCCGTACTTTCTCAGTTGTTTATTTTTTAGTTTTCTTTTGTTTTGTTGTCAAACGCTATGTCAAAATGTAAACAGAACAGAAGCAGCTGGAACGAAATTGAATTAAATAGATAGGAAACGAAATGAAATAAATACAGTCCCCAGCACATCTGTCGAACAATCCACCATGATATGTTATGCGTGGTATAGACGACTTTCTTATCCACGAGGTTCAATTGTTACCTTTTGAATTCGTCCGTTGATAAGCAATGTATGTGAACGCGGTGACGTGTAAAAAAAATTACCATTTCAATATGGTAATAAACTCACACGCGCAGTCGAGAAAAATTAGAATTCTACCTTAGCTTAATAGTCTCTGCCCCATATGACATGAATTTCACTTTGATTGGATACATTGGATCACTACTTCAACGTGGATTTTTCCTTTCACCTCTCCATACCCCCTGAAATTTGTATTTTTTTTTGACTTGACGATAAATCCAAGCGTAAATGAGTCTTGAGGACAACTAATTTCGATTTTGTCAAACGGTTGGATAAAAATCGGTTCACAAAGCGTTTTTTCAACGTGCGTTGGTTCACGTGCGTTTCATCATAACCATAGCATTAGTAAAACCAACATTCGTCTAACGCGCGTTGAAAAAATGCGTTGATAGTGTGGCTTACTGCCTATTGCAGATAATTGTAGTTGATTTCCGTGTGAATTATTTATTTCTAAGCTTCATCATCAGATTCTTCACTAACCTTGTTTTCGTAATTTTTTTCTCTTTTTTAGTGAAAGAAATAAAAATCGCAACTCGAGGTAAATTTTATGTAGAGTCATATCGACGGTAACTAAACCAAAAGTACTTCTGTACGATTTGTTTTTCTGTAAGACACCATATGATTTTGACAGTTCAGTCATCAAAATTGGTTCTTAATTTTTTACATGGTAAGCCAGACCAGCTGCTTTAAATGAATAATGATGTGTGTACTATTGCGGGATTGTTTGTATATCAGTTCGGTTAGTAATGCTTTCAGGATTTTGATTTCTCAAAATTAAAAATAAATTCAACAACCTACCCTAAATTGATGCACATTACGTACTCGTGCGCACAAAAATTTTTTGTATTCTAAAACCATAAATAAATACAACAAAATACATAAATAACAACTTCACTTCGGAACAGACGCAAAGGTTGGAAATTTGAACAGCATGTCATACGTACGCTGCGTGTTTGGATTGGCTCCATACATTTTGTATGTGCATGAGGATATTTTGACTGATAAGTAAAACATGCACACGCATCAATTAAGGGTAAACTGCTAAATGCACTTCACAGTTCTTTTCCTACCATCCCATGGGACAAATGTAAAATAGAACGTACAAACTGAACCAAATAAAGCAGCCATCTTGGTTGCGGTACCTAAACGTCAAGCCAATACACAACGAAATTTTTTTGACGAACATTTACTGTTAAAAGGCTTTTGCGTGTGTTTCTTTTATTCTTCTCCGATCAAAGCGTTTTTATTTAGCAAGTTATATTTTTTCGCTAAAAAGACATGGAAAAGTATAGATAATTTAAATAAAAATAAAAGAATGTGCGTAATAAACGTGTGTTTTAATGAATGCGAGTGAAATTCAGTGCGAAAAATATAAATCAATAAGAACAATTTGTAATTGAAAAATTACGTATATAAAAATTTGCTGAAAAAGTGAAAAAGCCAGACGAATAATGAATTGAAGTCAATGGAGAAGAATGCAAATGAAAATGTGAAAAGTATTGCCAACAGTGTTATTAAAGAGTAGACAAATTTTGAAACTAAATACTTAAATCTATAATTCATTGGATTTTTGTTTTAAAAGTGATTATAATCAAAAGGTGAATTGCCGAAATTATTTTATTTTTCGCGTTACCACATGTTTAAATAAACATACTGCGTACGTTCAGGAAGCTTGCATAGTTGGCAACTTCGATATATTGTACAAGAATTTAAGGGAAACTAAAAGCAAAAAAAATCTTGTTGGATTCTTGGAAATTTCCTTTTCGGCACTTTTGGCAAGGATTTGTGAAATATATAGTGTGCTTTCGGACAAGCACATTATTTGGCTAAAGAAGGTAAAGTTCATACGTATTTATTTTGTTAAAAAGTCTTAATTTATATATTTACAAAAAAATGTATGTTATTAAACAATTTTTCATGTGTGCTTTTCGGTGGATATTTTCGGTATTAATTTATTGAAGCGTCATTGTTTTCTTGTTGTTTCAAATTTTAGATGCCTAAATCATTAAAAATGCGTTCCCCTTTGTTGTTTCAACTTTCATATCTACAACAAATTATGGTTGTTTGCAATTCCACCCGCGCGGTTCATTTTTCTCTCTTCGTTTCATTTTTTCTCTTTTCGTTTCATTTTCGCTGTCTCAGCTCATTTCCGAGAATTTTACGAAAGTTATTTTCATTGACGGAAGTTTCTTTTATTTTAATGGATCATTTTATTTTCTTTATGTACTTTAAAACAATAATTTAAGAATGGAGTAAAAAATGAAAAGAAGGCATAAGCTAAGACCATACAAAGACAACTCATTAACGGAACTTTAATTTCTTGATATAAACAACAGTTTCAGCACTTGCCAGATAAGGGTGTTGTAAAAAGTTTTCTTCTGGTAGTGATAAAAAAAACGTTAGTAAAAAATTGCTCAGCTTTTTGCATCCTTTTTTTTGGGGAGATTACGAGGAATAATTTTACTTTAGGGCCAACGCTCAAATTTTTTTTTTTAGAGTTTTACCTCCTAAACCGAATCTAAAAAAAAAAATGTCGGTCTCTTATGGCTACCGCGATAAAATTGGTCAAAGTTTGAAAATTCCATGTACATCCCCCCCCCCTTGTGTAAATAAGTTGTGTAAAAATTTTTTATTTTTTTTCGATAAAACGTCAAAATAAATCGAAAATGTTAAATAAAAAAATCGATACCACGTTTGGTTTTCGAAATATAGATACTAAAAAATCCTATAGCCACAGTAATTATAAATCAAAAGTGGGGTAAGTGGGCGGCCTGCGGCCGCTTTTAAGGATTTTAAACTCCCAAAAATCCAACACCGGCTTCGCGGCGGTCTTCGACCGCGGATCAGTCTATAAAATATCCTAAAACTAAAACGCCTTTTAGCTACAGTAATTTTTCACTGTCACACTTAAGTGTGGGTTCGAGCAAAATGTGAATATTTGAAACTTGAAACGGTTGTATCTTCTAAACCATTCGAAATACATAATACAAAATTAAAATTTTAGTTTTCGGGCTATTGGCCCTAAAGTAAAATTATGCCGATTACAATATCCTTGGCGCCGCGATTTGACGATGTTTTTCGATAAAGCACGTCAAAATAGATCGAAAATGTAAAATAAAAAAAAAATCGATATTTCGTTTAATTTTCAAGTTATTCTTATGTAAAATTACTGTGGCTAGCGAAGTAGGTGTTGGATATATTATAGATTGATCCGCCGCCGAAGGCATTCGCGAAGCCGGTGTTGGATTTTAAATCGGTCATTCTCTTACAAACCGCACAGCATTTTGGACTTGATATTTTAGAATCGCCCGAAATTTTTTTTACAGCTTATACAGGGTGTCCCATTTTAACTTACACAGCTGAATAAGTCAAAAGTCAAGTTAGAGGTCAAAGTGACCCCTGACGGTCAATTCTAGGTCGAGTTCCCGTTTGGTGCAGAAAAGCTAGTAATCATTGGCTGGACCGCTGCACAATCTTGCCTTAACTTGCTGCAGCTTTTCTCTAGCATGAATACCTATCTGAAAGTAGAGTTTTGTGCTCCTCCGGAATCCGAGGACAAAAATAGGGGTTCCATTTGAAAAACTAAAGTTGACCTTCAAATAACCTTGAAAATGTATGTAGGTCAAGGTCATGGTTAAAATCATGGCTGATACCCACCAACTTTTATTTGAAACATTTTTTGAATGACTTGCAATTTATTGACGTATTCAGCTATGTAAGTTAAAAGAGGATACCTCAGTTTACCTGAAATGACTTGACCCGCATTTTTAGATTTTGCTGAAAAAATTTTTTTTCGAAAATTTTGTCAAAACTACTCATACTTGAAGTCTATTATCTTCAGTTGTACTGATCCGATGAAGGTACAATTTTTTTTTATATAATACATACTTTATAACATTGGCTTTCGAAAAAATTTAAAACAAAATTTTATATTGTCAACAAATAAAAAATAATAACAAATTAAATGTTAAATTAGTTTATACATGCTGTCTCCCCAACTAGAATACATTTAAAAAAAATAAGTTTTTGTTCCTTATTCTTTATAAACAAAACCCATTTTACAAAAAGTGGAGTCTCTGATAGGTCGGAAGTTATTAAATATTTTCGACCGCAAGTCATTAAATCCTGAAGGAATCCAAGCTATCATGAATAAAAATACTCTCGAAATTTTTCCTGAATTTCCTGATTAGCAATTGTAGATTTTTTTTGGGTATGAGGAAAAATACCCCGGAAAATTTTTGGCATAAATTCTATAACTTATTTGAATTTATCTTTTGCACTTCAAATGATTTTGTTCAGCTAAGAGATAAACTAAAAGAATTTTAATATATCCGTCAATGTGACGAGTAAAACCAGGTATCCAATTTTGTTCGTGAATGTTTCATTAAGGTTCATTTTTTTTTTCGTTTTGACAACGGAATGTCCTTTATAAGCACCGAGATAAATGTAGGCGGGATTGGACAACGATGCATTCCTTATCTGTTGTAATTTGTTCCAAACTTGTTATTATTCACCATTATATTATTACTGCAGTATCAAATCTAATCAGAAAAAGCCTTGTAAATAACAATTGGCAACCAATTAAAAGCTAATAATAAAAAAAAAAATCAAAAGGAAACCTTGTCGATGCAGTAAAAATGAGTTGGAGAGAACAATTATGTATTTATTTATCTTTAAGGAAAAACATAAAAATGAATAAATAATAGAATCGGTAGTCTGACGAAGGCAACAAATTCAATAATCAATTTTCTTAAAAGTAAAAAAAAAGTAAAGCATCATTACATCCGTATGCACATATGATCAAAATATATCTTAATGTTCCCAGTAGTATTTCTGTTAAGTATTAAAGTTTTTTCAAAAAACTGATGCAAGGCTACAGACCCTAGAGGTCTGATTTTGGCTGAATACTCTAAAATTCTGAAATTATTTCAGATTATTTGTAACTCTTAAAGGATTGTTCTTCAAAACCTGCTATTTACATCATTAAATTTTCATCAGAAACATATATTTTTTAATCGAAATCAAAAATTTTGTTGCAATTTTTTCCGGAAAAGTAGTAATTTTTAGTTAATATCAAGTTTAGTTTTAAATAGATTTCAGTGTTCCAACTTAGATCTTAAAATATGTAAATAACAAGTTTTGAAATGACATGACTCATTTTTACTGCTTATAACAAACTCTAATCCCCATATCTTTTATTTATTCACAGAATTGTTGAACTCGCAACCTACCGCTTACATGAATTAAACATTTCTGTACTCAACATCAGGAAAACAGTTAGCTGGTGTTACAATTGAGAAGACGTTTTAAAGAATAAACGACAACAAACAACAAAAAAAAGAAATCATTTAAGGAAAAAAAGTAAATTTATTGAGAACGAACGCTTCGAAGTTGTAGAAGAAGAATATAAAGAAAATAACATAATTTTTTGACTCGTTCTCTGCTGATCTAGTTATTGAGGTTTTACGCTGCCAATAATAAATAAAGGTATGTATTTATTTATTTTATTTTCATAATTGTATATATTGTGTTTACAATTAAAGTGTTTTTATCAACTAGCTAATGCTAATTATATCGCTTCTGCTATATACATATTATGTTGTTTATGATGTGAAACTTAATTTTTTCATGCTATAATCGTAGTTTTGTACATTGACCTCATTTTCGTGAAATTATTTTTTGAACTTCTTCGTGTTACCAGGTTAATCCAGTTCTACTTTTGTTACTATAATGAACTTGTTTCTTTTCTATTGATGTAGGTTATAAGCCTATATTTTTGTAATGATGAAATTCTTTGTTAGTGAATGAAACGTAGTATGTATACAGAAGACTTAAATGAATTTTTAATTTTCATATGAATAATTTTTTAAACATCATTATGATGTGGATCTAAGATAAATAAGAAAAATACAAAATAAAAAACAAAAAAAAAAAAACAGATACTTCAACGAAAAGTAAAGAGATACCAGAGTAGGTAACATTCAAAAAAAATTACCTATGCATTATCAAAAAAAGATTTCTACTGAAAAAATTTACTAAATCTCCTTAAGTTTCTAAATATATCAAAAGAAAATCATTAGCATTACGTAAAGGTAAACGTTAAGGTTCTAGATCACTTCGATATATCAAATGTTCATTTATATAATTAGGTAATAAATTATATCTAATTTTATGTGCAAATACTGTCGCAATATGTGTATAACTCTTTGATTAATATGTCTGCAAGACATGTATAGCCAAACATTCGGCCGCAGGACAACAAACCCCAGCACATTCCAAAACTACATATGTATATAGGGAGTTCCTGGAAAAAATAAAGCCAAAAGAGTTTTGGTAAACACGAGCTGACAGGCGTAATCTTCCGTTCTTAACCCCATTGAACTTCTATGGAAAGTGCTAGATACTACATGGTTCAAAAAGTCAGGAAAAATGATGGAAGCACAAACTTTTTGATAAAAATCAATTTTACTCTTCAACATAGTTCCCTTCGAGGGAGATACACTTCATCCAACGATCCTCCAACATTTCGATACCTTTTTTATAGTAGTCGACGTCGAGGCTATCAAAATAGTCATCAGTTTCGAACTTGACCTCCTCATTGAAGTAAAATCCTTTTCCCTGGAGCCATCTTTTCAAGTTTGGAAACAGATAATAGTCGCTGGGGGCCAAGTCTGGAGAATACGGTGGATGGGACAGCAATTCGTATCGCGATTCGTTCAATTTTGCCATTGCTTTGAATTACCGACACGATGTGGCTTTTGATAAATTGTCAGCGAATGCGGCACCCATCGCGCGCACATCTTTTTCATTTCGAAATGCTCCTGCAAAATTTTGAAAATACTACCGATCGACAATATTTTGAAAACCAACTGCTTTTGATGGCAGCGGGACCGACTTGATAAAATAATGACTTATTCTTATTAAAATAGCTAGAGCATTTAACGATTTCCTATCAGCATGCTTTCGAACATTTTTCTCTGTTACCAATTTTCAAGTTACAGTAAAAAAGAAACAGAAACTTCATTTTGAAAAAGTTTTACGATATGTACTTATGTTTTTTTGGACTTAATTGTAATAAATAAAAATGTTAAGAAGTAAACAGTAGGTCGGTTCTTGCGCGTGAAACTTGATTCAAAAAGATAAATTAAATTTCTTTTCCTGTGTGAGTCTAAACGGAAAATTTTTAATGTTGATAAAACTTTGTCACAAATTGTGAAAGCTCAAAAAATCAATTTTAAACAGAAGGCCTTTTATTTATTATGAGCTCCGCATTGCAGATCGAATTTTAATATGCATAACGAGCTCGTGTGCGATTAAACCGTGAACGAAAAGCAAAAGGTGAAACACTTATTCCAAGGAGCTAGGTTATAATTTCTCAGTACTTCAAGACAAATAAACCTCTTGTTTTTTCTTGACTTTCTTCAATAACTTCAAATAAAAAAAAAACACGTATAAATTATTAATTGCTGATAAGAGGAAATTTAGCTGACTTACTGATACCAAACTTTGAGTCAAAACGGGTTACGATCCTCAGGTAGTCAATGAACTAGACAAATCCATTTATAAAATGTAATCAAAAAAAAAAAAAAATTAACAAAAAAACCTGACGTGATAAGACAAAAATGGTATTGAACTCAATGACTCAAAATCCATAAGTGAGAAATAATGAAATGGTTCGACGAAAAATTGTTTTTAATGTTTTGGTTGGTTTTTTATTAAAATTTTTTGATCTGTCAGCGAGCCTCCATATGGGTGGATATGAAATATAAGAAATATATTTACTGGACTGGAGATAGCGTTGCATTTTTCATAGTCATTTCCTCCCGCATAATTTTTTTTTGCAATTGATAGTTTAAGTATGGCTGATTTCTCATCCCGTGTTCGGCTGCAACGCCACTCTTAAATTTTAAATTTAAAACTCATACCTTTGTAAATTAAATATATATGTATGTATCTTTTTGTTAGCTCAGCAACATGTGGAATGCTGATACAAAACAACAGGCAAGCCAAATCAATGGCTTAATATCATCATCGACAACAGCCTCACAAAACTATGGTGGAGGTGGCTATAGTAACAACTCACAAACGGGGCGATCGAATTCGAATTCATCCACACAGCAGCAACCAGCTAAACAACTGGGAATGACGTCTGCCATTAGTTTGGCTGAACCACGTATAGAGGATGTACAAAAAACTGAAGAGTTAGGCAAATCATTAGAGCCGTACAATGTTTTTGAAACACCTGAAGAATTAAATCATCGTATGGAAATATTAGCCAAACTAAATACTTTGGTAAAACTGTGGGTAAGGGATGTATCCATAGCTAAGAATATGCCCGAATCAGCGGCTGAGAAACTAGGTGGTAAAATCTACACATTTGGTTCGTATCGCTTAGGAGTTCATCACAAGGGTGCCGACATTGATGCACTCTGTGTGGCACCGCGTAATATTGAACGTACCGATTATTTTACATCATTCTCTGAGTTACTTAAACAGCAACCAGAAGTCACTGAGTGTCGCTCTGTGGAAGAGGCATTCGTGCCTGTAATTAAAATGAAATTCGATAGTATCGAAATTGATTTGTTATTTGCGCGTCTATCACTTAAAGAAATTCCCGATGACTTTGACTTACGTGATGATAATTTATTGAAAAATTTGGACCCACGTTCGGTACGCAGCTTAAATGGTTGTCGAGTTACAGATGAAATATTAGCACTTGTTCCCAATATTGAGAACTTTCGTTTAGCTCTGCGTTGCATCAAATTGTGGGCAAAAAGTAAGTGGTTCTTTGCTGAAATCTAAATACCATTCACTAATTATTTTTCTTAACTCCGCAGAACATGGCATTTATTCCAATTCTTTAGGTTATTTTGGTGGCGTCACTTGGGCTATGTTAGTTGCACGTACTTGCCAATTATATCCAAATGCTGCAGCAGCTACGTTAGTGCATAAGTTCTTTTTGGTTTTCTCACGTTGGAAGTGGCCAAATCCAGTTTTACTAAAGCACCCAGATAATGTTAATTTAAGATTTCCAGTAAGTTACTTGTATACATGTACTTTTACTATATCGCATAGTTCATATACCTCTTTCGTTTTTTTGTCGAGCTGTACCCAATAAGAGGCACGTAGAGGAATGATGAGATTAAATTGTTCTTCGATAAAGGAAAAATAAGTCTTTCGCATCGTTTTTTTTGTATAGCGCTTGAGATAGCAAATCGAAGGATACCTCGAAAAATTCTTTTGGTGAAATGGATTTGCAGAAAAATGCTGTCAAAGTGGAATATTCAGTGATTTTTATTTTTAAGTAAATTCCTTAGCCATTCTTTGATTTGCCATATCGAATGATATAGCACGAACAATTGATAGACCTGATTTCGATATTAATTTTTAAGGTCGAATGGTTTTGACATCGTAATGAAATTATTTTTCCTCTATTGAGCAACATTTCAGTTTTTACATGCAGTTTCAATAATCGCTATATGTGCCTCCTATCCGGCACTGTACAACTTTGACAAAAAGAATCAAAAAATATGAAAGGTAGAGGTTTTTTTTAATGAATACGCATGAACAATTTTAAAAGTGGTTTATCGGCGCCAATTTTTGTAAAATTAATAACTCTTAGCGCATTTTGGACACATTTATCTGAAAATTTTTTTGGAAAAAGTAACGCCCATAATGCATGGGCTTTATATAAAAAGATATTCACAGAAAAATTTTAAAATGTGCTTTAAAGGGTTAAAAATTTGTACGATTTGACCGCGATAAATCTCTTCTAAAACTCTTTATGAGTACTTAAAACAAATTTTGAAAATCGATTAAGAACTTAATGCTCTAGAAAGTTCTGTACCTCGTCGAGGCAAATGCTCCATGTGTTCGGCGTGTTTCAATGAAAATAAAAATTTATTAATTTTATTTGTCTTAGGTGTGGGATCCACGTGTTAATGCCTCAGATCGGTATCATTTGATGCCAATAATAACGCCAGCATATCCACAACAGAATTCCACGTTTAACGTATCTGAATCGACAAAGAAAGTTATTTTAAATGAGTTTAATCGTGGTATGGCCACAACAGATGAAATTATGCTAGGACGAGCATCATGGGATCGTCTTTTTGAAGCACCCAGTTTCTTTTACAGGTAAAATTTCAAAAACTTGCTACTTTCAAAAATAATACCTGAAACTTATTTTTATTGTAAAATTTTGAATGTCTTCTTTTCTAGATATCGGCACTTTATCGTGCTCTTGGTCAATTCACAAACAGCTGAAGATCATTTAGAATGGTGTGGTCTTGTTGAGTCAAAAGTCCGTTTGCTCATCGGAAATTTAGAACGTAATCAACACATTGCACTTGCACATGTCAATCCAAAGTGTTTCGAATTTAAAAAAGGTTCTGCACAAACGCAGCCACTAAATACGAGCGGAGCTGAGGAAGAAAAATTACAAGGATTGCCTGCAGTATCCACATCACCATTTTGTTCGATGTGGTTTATTGGCTTAGAATTTGAACGTACTGAAAATTTAAATGTTGACTTAACAGAAAATATTCAAAACTTTACAGAGCATGTAATATTACATGGGGTGAGTTTGGTAAACTTCAGTTCTAAACGAATTGATTGTGGGATCTTGAAATTTAAACTGAATTGCTTATTATAAACTTAATTGTTATTGTTTATTTACAGGTTAATATTAAAATGCTTAAGGAAGGTATGACAATTGAAGCGCGTCATGTTAAACGCAAACAACTTGTACAATATTTAGATGGAGATTTTTTGAAGCGTGAACGTAAATCAATGGAGAATCATAACAATTTTAATAATTCACTTATAGCGAATAGAAAACGACTCTCCACCGAGTTGGCACAATCGCAGATGCCAACAACACCAAAGGAGGGTGATGGCGGCAATGGTAATGGGAAGCGCAGTCGTAACAGTGAATCGGTAATATATTTATTTTTTTATTTTTGACACATACAAATAAGTATAAGTAGGTGTTTTTTTTTGTAATGGGTGGTACTTGAAACGATTAAAAAGCGATCAGTAAAAAATTAAAATAAAGGTCTTTTTTTATTTTGAATTTTTTCTTTTGCTGTAGAAAATCTTTTTAATGATGATTTTAAAAATATAATTATGTACATACTGCATAATCGGCATTGAATGATTTGTACTTTGTTCTATCATTAAGATATACAAATTATAAATGGTGAATTTTATATATGGGGAAGATTGTCAAGATTTGATCATTTTCATGAGTCTCAGGTTACAATTTATCGGTATCTAAATTCAGAAAAAAAGTCTGCAAATATTGAAATAATTTGGTTTTTTTTTTAAATAATTCAAAAAAGCAATATGCAATTTTTTTTTGTATGTTTTATATAATTTCCTTAAGGCTTTTTAAAAACAATTATAAATTCAATAAAAAAAATAATGCAAATAATTTTCATATAATAATGTTAAAAAGTAAGTTTCTGTATGAAAAATTGCTAACCAAAAATTATAGAAATCGTTTCGGTTTACAAAAATTGTTGAGAAGAGAAAAATTATCAACACAATTCAAGCAAAAGTTATCAGCTTTTAAGACAAAATTTCTAGAACGAAAAATTGCGTGTCAAAATGCAAATAAAAAAAAAAATTAAACAAAGATTGAGAAGATTTGTTATATTTTAAAAAATTTAAATTTTTGTGTGGTAGTTTTATAGCTTATGGAACTATTTTGCATTAAGCATTTTTAAAATTGATCTATTATATGTATTATATCACATTGATATTTTCTATATCTCTAAATTCATTACAGCAAAACGAAGAAAATTCCAATGCTTCATCGGGAAACAGTGATGCTGGAGCTACAACACCAACTACTCCAACACCATCTCAACAAGTAGCACCAACATTTGCTGCAACAGTTAAGAACGGCTCAGAAGATTCCACAGGCGGAAATGTTTCGCCTTCTCGCAATAAAACCGCCGCCAACACCACCAATACATTAGCGGCGGCAGCAGCGACAAGCACAGCAACAACAACGGAGGTAGCATGTTCGTGACCAACATTACCACCACCGATTCCACCGCATATGCCGCCACAACATCATCAACAAAAATTTCGTAAAAATAACAATGCTGCTGCTGCCGCTGCCTCTAATTTGAATAGTATATTTTGTCCAAGATCTGCTTTTAAGCAACAGAATTCAATAACTTCAATTTATAGTAAAAATAATAAGTTTTTACATATAACAACTGCGACATCAACATCAACAACAACAACATCAAGTTCATTTCACAACAGCAACTTAGCTACATTTACTTGTACCAATACCAACAATGTCGCCATTGCCACTTCATCTACACATCCAAAAAATGCTTTTGGTAAAAGTAATCAAAGCAGCAACAACAGCAACAGCAATACAAATAACAACACTGATGGCGACACTATACCAACCATTACTTGTAAGTTTTTTTCACTTCACTGCCAAGATATTTATATATGATTTTTATTTTCCTTTTAAATATTTATTTCTATAATTTCTATATACATTTTATGTATTATGACAACATTTGCCTTCCATATATAAATTAAATCCTATTATTTATTATCCTATTCAAATCCTTTAGACTATTTATATATATTTTTTTTAATTTAATTTGAATTAAAAAAGTAAAGAAAAAAATAAAGGAATGAAAAAATTAAAAAAAGAAAAAACAAAAAACAAAAAATAAAAAAAAAAAACTAAAAAAAAAAGAATTAAAAAAAAAGAAAAAATATATAAAAATGATAAAAAATGATTTTAAAGGCAAGAATTTATTTTTTTTAAAACAAATTTAAATAAAAATAAAAAAGCAAAATGAAAAAAAAAAAACGAAAAAAATTAAAAAAGCTAAAAACAAAAATTCAAAAAGCAAATATTTTATTTTTTCATTTATTCTTAAAAAAAGATTTTGTAATGCAAAGTTATGTGGTTGTCTTGTGTGCATCTTTAAACTGTTTGGGTTTGAAAGCGTGAAGGGATACTTTTTTGAATCAAAAAATCTCTAATTGTTCTTTATAAATTTTTGTTCTACTTCGTTTTCGATATTTTGATTGCAATAGAGAAGAATGTAGCATAGTTTATTTACAAAACATATTTATATCTACTATTACGACTCGAAAATTAGCTTCTACACATTAGTGGTCCACGTACCCACACGTGTACCGATTTGCCCATTAACCATATTTCAATAATTTATCTGTCCTACGTTTTTGCAAGATTGTATTTTCCACACTATGCAGATATCCTTTTCATTTAAACTCTTCCTGTTTAACGTTTCATCTGTAAAAAGGGAAAGCAACTTATCGCACAGCTCAATAAAATTAGCCTTATATAAAATCAATGGTTAAGCCAATAAAAGAAAACCAAAAATGAAATAGGACTTAAATGTATTGTATTCTAATTCAAAAGGGAACAAATATTTAGCTACTTCGTGGCACGGAACAAACGGGTCGAAGCTTTCTGGCAAATGAATTCGAATGAATTTTGAAAAATACGTAGTCTTAGATTATTTATTGATAGTTTTTGGAAAAAAAAAATCGGTAGTGTTGTGTGTGCCAGAATCATCTTAAACACATGTGTACACAAAAAATGGGTTGTGACTATCTAAACGTTTTAAAGTTCAAATCAATAGAAATCAATATAATTTTTACCCCAAATATACTGAATCAGTTAGAAAACTTAATATAGAGTAAGAAGGACACAATATTTCCACATTCAAGGCTGGGTAAGTAGGTTCTGCTAGCCAAAGTACTCATATTTCTAGCTTATAGCATCCAAGTTGTTTCTTTGACAAAAAGGATGTCTCTTTCCCTAGACTAAAAATAATCTATGTAGTACTCTTAATAAAAATAGAAGTTTGGTCATGGTGTTTTCCGATTTTGTAGGAGGATCTGTTTGCTAACTAGATGATACCGTAACATACTTTAACTGTTCTCTCTATACAGCATTTCCACTTCTTGTCAAGTGCTAGTTTGTTTCAGTGCTTATTTGTGTGACCAAACGTTTCCGTATTGAATTTGATTACACTTACTAAAATAGCTTCAAGAGACGGAAATATGACTGATTAAACGTTAAACATCATATCTGATTTTGATAAGATTTTTCAGGGAATGACAAAATCCAAAAAAATTGTTTTGGTAAATAAGTTTTTGAAGCCGTAGTATAAAACAAAAACGAATACATATACAGTAGACATCCAATATAACGAACTAATTAATGCACGGGTCAGTCGCAATATCGTAAAATTCGTTATATTGAGGTGTTTTTTTATTTAAGAAACTGACTTTTATTAAAGCATATATTTACTCGCTAGATTTAGGAATGCTATATTCACTTGCGATCACCTTTACTGGTAATAAGAAGTTAATTCAGTTCAAGAGCTATTGTTGAAATAAACAATGTTCGTTATTTGGAATAGTGAACATGTTTAGCGTTTCTAATCTAGAGACATCAGTGGAAAAATTCCAATTTGAAAAACCGTTCATTAAAATGGAAATTTGTTATACCGTTATACGTTATATTGGACGTCTATGTATGTAAAAAGCTCTGTAAATGATGAGGTGATCGAGTCGCTGATGGTCGTTTTTCGAAGTAATTTTTTTAGCCGTATTGGAATCTGGCCTCAGAATCGACCCACCGTCCATCATGATTTTGAAATATTTGAGGCTAAGTACTAGAAAAATATTTTTTTTTTCGTCTACTTTCGAGGTTATGTATAGGATTCAAAAGTATTTGCTCAGCCGATTTTAATGAAAACATCATTTAGTACCATCCTCTTTCTTTAAAATGAGCTTTCAAGTGGTAGATGTTTCCACGCAAAGTTACAGCCATTTTAAGTTTAATTTGGGTCGTAGGGGATCAAATTCATGTCAAATTTAAATGGCTATAGTTTTGCTAGGGAGCATTATAGATGATCACTTGCAAGCTCATTTTAAAGAAGAAGAATAGTACTAACTAAATTAAACAATTTTTTTTTAAGTTCAAAACTGATGATAAATATGTAAATAATTAGTTGCTAAGTCTCAGTAACGGTAAGTTTTGAATTTTTTGATTTTTTTTAGAGCAGTTTCCAATTCTACTAAAAAAAATATTAACTCTCAAAAAATTCAACAGCTAAGAACACATTACATTGAAAACTGTACTGATGCTCGTCGTGTAATGCAAGCAATCTATGCTTTTATTAAGAAGTTCCGAAACTTTTTCAGGACTAATTTTATTATATAGTATAATCAACAAACCTTTTTTTCACACCTCTGAATTTTTTTTTGTAGGGTTATATAATGCCTAAGGTATATGCAAATGATCCCAAATGCCCGATTTAAGGATCGAGATTCGTTACGTTATTCGCAGACAATCGAACAGTCACTGAATTGTTGTAACATGTTTGCGCCGTGTGCAAGTTTGATCTAGGAAGCTGAAATTTTGGGATAATTTTCGTCAAGCCCGATTCTATAATATAGCCCTATGGGACCGCAAATTAAAAAAAAAGAAAAACCCCGTCGGGTGTATTTTGGCGAAAAAAGAGATTTATTGGGGTGGCTGAACTTAATCGTAACAAACGACAATAATGGTATTCATGCAATACCGATGGCGTAAATGCGTATATATACGCTGTTTTTGCATGAAGCACCTTTCTTTAGTTTTCGGTATGTGGCGTATAGCGTTCAGCTAGCAGTTCATTAAAAGTGACAGCTTTTATTTATTTATTTTATTATGTTACCGGTCAAACTAGTTCATCCGAAGAGTGTTAGTATGTTAGGGTAAGTGGGAGGCCTTCGGCCGAGGTTCAGGGTTTACATCCTCCAATAAGACCAATACCGGCTTCGTGACAGCCTTCGGCCGCGATTCTCTATACTGCACTCAGTAGCGCAAAAGGCGTATCTTAAAAAAATGTGTTTCGAGATAATTGATGTTTTGTTTATGTCAATTTGTTGAAATACCAATAAAATTGAGATATAGGAAATTCTGTCAGGAGTTTTTTTATAAATTTGAACTAAGATACCGTACTTCATTAGAAGCGTAATTTCATAAGCTATCCGAAGGTATAAGAATCCAGAATATGTATTTTTTTGAGATACACTGGTATACTAGCGAAGCCAATGTTGGACATAGTGTAGGAAATCGCGACCGAGTGCCGCCGCGAAGCCGGCGTTGGAGGATATAAACCATGACCCGAGACCGAAAGCCGTACTAAAATTTCAAGAAAATCGGGAGTGAGCCCGTTAAAGTAAATAACAACCCTAGTTCATCCTAGGCTAAACTGGTTCATCCTAGGCTAAACTGGTTCATCCTAGGCTAAACTGGTTCATCCTAGGCTAAACTGGTTCATCCTAACACGTTTCAGATGAACTAGTTTGGCTTAGGAAACATGTATAAAAATGCTGAAAATAATTGAAAATAAGAATTTATTGAATTGATGAAACAACGTGCCTTAAACGATTTGTTACTGTTGCAGTAATTTGGAAAACCACGGTAGATTTGCGCTTATTTATATTATATAAACATATCAAATTAATCATTTAAACATTGAAAAGAACCAACTTAAGAAGGAAAACGACATTTTGGAAGAACTAACAATTGCGATGGATGCTGTTGAATGTGTTAGACATAGCGTTCCAGTTGTTTATTATTCGGTTCCAAAATCTAAAAGTATCCTCACCGAATTTGGAGGAAAAATCTTTTCAAACAAATTGTACGTTTATGTTCGACCAGTTTTAAAGTTATACTTCAATTTAACAAAGATGATCATCACATTACAAATGTGTTTGAAGTTTGGTAACAAAAATGCTACGAACTTTTGTATTTTTGAAACTGAATTTATTTCTTATAATTATCATTGGTAAATAATCTTAAAGGTGACAGCACTTTACCATACGTGAGTATATGCCGACATTGCCGCATTAAAACCAAGCGTGTACTGGTACTTTTAACGTATTTCAGTTCCTATACAAATTTTAATAGTTTATATATGCTTCTACTGATATACGCCTTATACGGTTTATATACGTCATTGCATGAATACCATTAATAAATCGCCGTACTTAGCGCTATATTCGAAAACTTTCTGTCAAAAATGTGATAAAAATTTTTAGTTGCTTATAGCCTCCTGAACAAAAGTCCATATCATATAGGTAAAAGTTTAAGTTGTAATCTTAGAAGTATAGATGATCAAAAATCAAAAATACGGCTATATGTATCTCAACTTGTATTATCTTAGGAAACCAAAAAATAAATGATAATCACGGGACAGGAAAAAGGTGATATATTTCCTGGACTTTTTGTGCACTAAGTACATACTTGGTTACGGTGCTACCTCGAGATTTTTACCATATGTAAGGTATAACCCCTGAAACTACTTGACCACATGTATAAATTTGTATACTGTTAGAAAGAGTATGATGTTCATAAAATATAGTGGCGTGGCGCCTCCCCCACTAGTAAAAAAGTTAAAACTTTAGGTCAAGATTTTGTGACACAAACAAGCACTAGACAAATAGTACGTGGCATTTCCCATACGAATAAAAACTTTAGTCCGTAAACTTAGAGAACTATTTTATTAAATTTGTTTGAACTTTATATTTATTATTTCTACTCGTATCATCATATTTTATTAAATGTCAAGAAAGATTAAGTAATATGTGGCAGTGTTGTCCATGAAATGGTGTCATATATTGGGAATGGTGTTATACGATACATTTTTACATTAAATTTAAAATTTCTTTTTATATTACTGATGTATGTATTTTTTATTTTTGTTTTTTAAATATCGATATGTATGACATGAAACCTCATTTAAAGGTTTTTGTTTGCATTTTTTTAGTGGCCAAAAATCGTTGATTTAGTTCAAGGTGTTTTCAATTGCAAATGTTTTGCACAGCACTGTATATTTCATTAGATTTAAGAAGGTTGGAAGTTTCTTTCCACTTATGCTTAATAATGATTCCCAGAATTTTAGCCGATTGAGCTGAAACTGAATTTGTTTAAGGTATATGCGAGGCTTTTCCGATCTTATGGGCATATTTCTATGCATTTCAAATCTTTTAATCATCAGTCTTCCCATAGCACCGGTAGAGGTAAAATACAAATTTTTTTTTGTTTCTGTAATGGTAAAATTGTATTTTAGTTTGATAACTAAAAAAACTAATTTTTGAATTTCAATATTTATGTATTTTATTTCTTTTTTCTTGTTTGTTTTCCAGTGTAAATGTATAAAACGCAAAATATCAATTATTTTAAGGACTTTTACTATAGGAAACGTTTGACGTGAAATATTGATACTACAAAAGTGTAAATAAGTATTTATTTGATATTTTAATATTCAATTGAATTAATTTTGTTTCTTTTATTTGCAGAATTATAAATATAGAGAAAAATGAAAAAGTCCTTCAAAGCAAAAATTATTCCTTTTTTAATAAGGATTCATATAGAAACTCATACGTGTATTTGAATTGTGCAGTTTTTTTTTTTTTTGGAACGCAATACAAGTACAACCAGCAACAAATCCCCATTTCAACAAGCAACTTAAGAATTGATCTTTTTTTTTAGCAAAAAAGTATAACAATTTTAATAATTGTTATTAACTCTTTTTTCAGCCAAGATAGAACTACATATAGATACACTCACACATAATCATTCATCCGAAGCAGACAAACGCAGTTGCATGCAGATACATTTGATAAATGACATTGGATTTACTTGTATCATTGTTATGAATTGAAATATTGCACGTATTGCCGCCATGAACTTGGAACAACGCTGTGCAAATGAGCACTATTCGAATTCAACTGCTTCAAACTATCGCAACTCGTCCCCACTCTATTATCACCCTCGGCTTACATTGAAATACTGCTAGAAAGCAAAACTTTTATTTTTACTTCTATTATAGTGTGCAACATTACTGCAAGAAAACAAAAAGAAAAAAAACTTAAAAAAGGTAAAAAATATAAATTTCAAAAAATGGTTTATGAATACATATTTATTAATTTTTAAAATACATATTAAATAATAAATAAAAAGTAAAATAAAATTTAACAAAAAAAAAAAAAAATCAATTTTAATTTTATTTATAAAAAATAATAGTTGAGGCAAAGCTGGACATTTTGAGACATTTTTTAAATCTTCAGAACTTTTAGGTCACAGTGTGCACTTTTAAGATACCTCTAAGTACTAAAAAAGTTGATTCTAATGTTAGAAACTAGATCGAACAAAACAAATAACTTAAGAAAATAAAGCAACAATCAAGATGTATCCTTCTTGTGAACTTGAAGAAGTTGTCCGCTGATTGATTATGTCAGTTATCTATTTACACTTCTCGCAAAATACCGAAGCAAAAGGAAAAAAAAGTCTGCTCTCAAATTATAAAATTGAGCTAAAATTCTATTTATGTATGTACAGTGTAGTTTGGTTTAGGATATAAATACATATTTAAGGAGGAGGATACCCTGCCTTATAGTGAGTAAAAAAATTGTATTGAAGATGGTTCTATATTGAACACAACCGGAATACAAGGTGTTAACAAAAGTCATTTCAGAGTAATACTCACAAGCGAAGTAAATGAATCTGAATTACACAGGCTGACAGCATCTCAGACCCAGAAACCAGACTATATACTTCCGAAGGTTTTTTAAAAATTATTCATAAATTTAAATTTTTTATGCATCCTGCCATACTAGAATTAATGTAGATCTGTATGTAGGCCTATATAATAAATTTCAAGTTACGATATTTCGGAGAAAAAAAATCTATTGACATAGTTTAAAATAGTTTAATATAGTCTGGTTTCTGAGTCTGAATGTTGGTTCAATTCTGTCGGCCTGTGTTATTTAGGCTTTCGATCGTCTTCGATTTGAGAACGTAGATAAAGTCGATCGTTTTGGTGTTCTGCATTTCAATCAATTCGGCCGAATTCGAAACCGATGTCATCTCTAAAATACATATTTTTATTTAATAAATTATTAATTATTCAGAATAGACCTTAAATGAGTACTATAGTGTTAGTTGCACAACAGAAAAATATAAAAATGCTGTGGAAAACACAGATCCGGCCCAATATTAAATGGCGCCCAGGGCGAGCAAGGAGTAACTATGCGCCCTTTTTACACCACCCCTCGGAAGAAACAGTTCTGGTTTCAGAACTTTTTTAGTAATACACATGATATATGTTCATATACACAGGAAAAAAAGTACTAGGAACAAGCTCTGGACAAAAAATGGGCGAATTTCGGCACAAGGGAATGTTACCTCCTATACAAGAAAAAATTTCAAAACGGTATGCTGAGAGAATTATTTGAGCTAATGGAAATTTCACACAAATAAAAAAAAACTTTCGGCCTAGCATCAGACAAAAAGTTGGCGAATTTAGATCGGAGAGCGTGGCATAAACAAAACTTTCAAAGCACTTTAATGAGAGAATCATTAGGCAAATTTAAGCAAATGGGCGTAGCACCAGAAAAAAGTGGACACATTTTGAATAGAGGGCATGGCATCTGCCATATGAGTAAAAACTTTAAAATGTTATACTGAACACACACACTGTACACAACACTAATACTGGAAATAATTCAAACAAGCTCTGAACAAAAATTAAATGTATATCAACCCAGAGGGCGTGGCACCTCCTAAAAAGTGAACAATAAAAAGCGTTATAACAAGTAGTTATGACACCAAATGGCACAAATAAAAGAAATATTTCGGTTTAGCAACAGACAAAAAAGTGGGTGTGACAGCTGCCATGTGAAAAATACGTGTGTTTGCTATAGTTTTCTTCATTTATTGAATAAAAAAAATTCAATTACGATTCAGTGTCGAGAGTACCAAAGGCGACAGGAATTCGATAGAATTTGCAAGGGACAGGATAGGATTCATCAAATCGTTTATAAATGGAGAATATTTTTTTAAACTTTCTATACGATTCAATCTGAGACTTTCTTACACCAATCTTCCCAGTTTTCTTTTTCTGAGCAAAACCAATTTTTGACAGGGTTACCAAGTTGAAAAGAAGGATTTCCCGACCAAACCAAAAAATAAAAATTTTTTCTTTAAAAACTATGAAAGCTGAGTCAAATCTTTTCATACGGAAATTTTTCGGGGATAAAATCCTCTTCAACATTGGTCTTAATATATTTTTCTACTTAAGGCTTACTTTCCGAGTTATTGAGCGACATTTTTTTTTGTCGACCTCTCACAACCAGGCCAACCACGATTTTGGCGACTGTAGCTTATTTTGAATAACAGCCATACTTAAACTATTGCAAAAAAAAAAATTAAGCGGGAGAAAATAACTTTGGAAAATGCAACGCTACCCTCCGCAGTATTAAGATTTAATGACAATGAAATCAGCCGAATGTAAAACGACATTCATAGTGGACGAAATATCAACAAATCACTGTCAATCGAATACATTTATTTGAAGGAAACATACTGTTTTTCCCAGTACATATTGGGCATTAGATAAATACCCTAAAATCCGCTGCCAACAGAAAACAACCAGTAAATGTTAATTCAGCAGCTTAGATTGCAATCTGTTAAGGGCCAAACATTACGAATTTTACAACGTGCAACAATATGACCAACAAAAAACTGCACACAACAGCAATTTGAAATACAGGACAGCGGAAACAATACAAATTGTTAAAATATATTTTCTAAACTTGAAATTAAAACAAAAGAATCACGAATGATGTAGCTATTTGCTGCTTAATGAAACCCCGCAGCTACTAGCGAAATTATTGCTAGGAGTTACAGCAACAACAAAAAGAGCAACAACAACAACAGCTAGAAACCCTATGCAATGACAATATTGACAAAAGCATACCCGTCGTTGTCGTTGTTGTTGCCATTGAATTTAAGCCTCAAAATATCCCTGAGCTAAGATTATAAGGAAAAAATCGTTTTATTACTTTTTCTTTGGGTCGCTTGCGTTTATAGCTGTAACGTGGATTGCTTACAAATGGTTTATGATGCATCGCGTTGAATTTTTGCAGTTCGCTTGGCAAATCTCTTTTAAGAGTCGAAATAACAAAATGGCTATATAAGTACAAGTATGTATTTGGTTTTTAAAATGTTGGAAAAAGTTTTATGGTTCTTTTCGTCATAAAAAAATACTTCGTGGACAAAGGAAATTTCATGCCTTAAACCTTTTGCTTTATGTGTTACTCTCAAAAAAGTCAATTACACAGCCGAACATAAGAGGACCAGTAGACTATTGGATATAAGAATCATATAAAATCTATCAATTCAGATTTGAAATCGTACATTTAGAGGTGGTACGAAGGGCTAGGACATACATATATGCCCCACTTTGAGGAAAGCGTTTTGAGTCACTTGAGTCTATAAAAGCAAATTCGCTGAAGGAATTGAAGGCTATTCCTCAAACAATTTACAAAAAATGTATAAAGGACAGGATCAAGCGCTGGCTAGTGGTATTGCAAGCGATGAATGCTTTGATGAATAAATTATTTTGTTTTATTTTACATAACTTTTTACACAGGTATGTTGAAATCTATTTATACTTTACACAAAACTTTAGATTACTAAGTAACTACGACTAATTACAAAACATATGCACTTACTTGAAGTTTTATTTATAAAACTACTAGTCTTACTTCATAAGTTAACTCATAAGTCCTATATGAGAATCTCGCGAGTAGGAATACCTATCACGCCAGCCCTACCATAATGAGCTCCAGATCTGGCTAGGAATTGCGGACCCATATGCTAATCTTATCAGTATCTAAAAGTTGAAAAACTATTAAGGAATTAGCGGATCAGGTATGGGAATGATTATAAAATTTCGTCCAGTTCTGATCAGTTTCGCCAAATCATTAACGGATCTGGACGATTCTGGTAAGAACCAGAGCTGGCTAGCTTCATTTATGGAAGCAGCCCTATTAAAACCTATACAGCCCTGATCAGCTGAGCCAAATCAAGAGCAATGCAGTCTAGTCAGAACAGGTCCAGTTGAACTTATTTTCACCTTAAAGATGTAGACCCTGTAAAAAAACCTATAAGACCCTGATCAATTATATTATTAACAATGGTGTCACTTCACCAAAACCTTGGGGGGGGGGCGAGAATTATAATTCTACAACTATTAGATGGTTTTATTGAATTGAAGTATTGAATAATAACTAGTATCAGATCCTTGGGGGGGGGACCAATGACCTTCTCAGCCCTACCGAATTAACGCCACGGATCATTAAGTCTATTAACTTTCGGAGTAAAATAAGTATAAATAAAAATATTAACAACATCATACCCACTCGGCATGTAACGTTTCGGAAACCTTTCAGAAATCTTTCACATTAAACTATAATTACCCCCAAAAAAAATGTTATGATCAAAATTAAGAAGGTCATTCGACGGACTTCTTTCCTCTAAATGTTTTTCCAAAACTGAAACTCAGAAAAATCCGTGAAGTGGCCCCCAGTGGGATTTGTCATGTAACACGGTGTGAAAAAAAAGAGTTCTACTATTTCGTTTCCCACGCAACATCCATACTAAATCATGCCATGTTGGGGGCTTCCTTTCAGTTCGGAGAGCGTAGCCATAGCTCTACCTTTACCCTAATCCAGCGCTCGTTGGGCTGTACCCAGGCCAGGATTTACCTTAGAGGCACACTAGGCCAGTGCCTAGGGCGGCACGATTTTAGGGGCGGTATATACCAACTTTACAATTTTCAATCCGTCGAGTTATTATTGTAGTTGCAGTCAGTGTTCCAAATTTCATTAAAATATATCGCTCAATTCTACCGTGACACACCTATAGACAACCACATGGAAGAACGACTGACATGGCTATATCGCCTGAGAAGTTGAAACTGATAAAGATTATATATACTTTTGAATAACTTCCACTCCCTTCTATGCGTTACAAAAGGTATGACAAAGTGAATATGCTCAGTCTGTAGGGTATTATAAGCAAACTAAGAAGAAAATCCGTAGCTTTACTGCTTGGCTTGCCTTGGATTTGAATTGTCTATATATGAGAAATATTTAAATATTCATCATAAAATTGCTTCTTACTAAACATGCTCGAATGCTATATAAATAGCAGTTAAAATTTGACCCAACATATCAGTAACACCTTGACTGTCCTCAAAGACTTAAATTTATTAATAAATAAAATTTTATTTCGATTGTACCTAAATAAAATATTTAATATTTTTACAGATGCCATATGACTATGAACTTAGCTTAAATATGCAATATGTTTATATAAGCTTAGATGATAATATTTAAGCCATAAACTCCCTTATAAAACCATGTAACCAGATTTCAGAAAGTGTGAAACCTAACAACTTCTGTATGGTACAGTTTACACAAATCACAAATTCAATCACTGACAACTAAAAATTCACTAGCTAGAAAGAATCAATTTATGTCCTTCGAAATGCCCAAAGTGAAGCAAATTTAAACGTAAAACCTTTAGTGTAATAAATATGCGCATAAGTCCCACGAACTGAAATAAATCTGTTTATGATCAGTGGATTAAGAAATGGCAAAAGGTTGGAAGACGTTTAAAAACCATCACAGCTTAGTTGTCGCTACTAAGCCTAGTAACATGGAAAATCATAGGTAAGCACATTAAGCTAAATACAACTAGCGATTGTAATTAGACAAAAGAACAAGGACGACAACACGAAAAATGTTTGAACTTCTAGGAAATGCATTGATCACGGATTGCATCGTAGCAGGTAAGCGCGGGTGGTAAAATTTTAATGCGTCGCGCAGACGGATTAAAGGTAAATGCAAGTGACAAAAACAAAAATATCACCAAAACGTCGCGTGGGTATATAATATGCGCGGGAAACGCTTGCCATATCATTTACAAATAGGATATAGATGCTGTCGGTGTGATTATTTTCAGTAAAAGCGTTATAGTGTGATATGACAGTGATATTTTTGAAAGTGCAGAGATACGTTTTTTTTTTTTTATATAATTTGCAAATTGTTTTAAAATTTCTGCTAAAAAGCTGTGTGCTTTAATTCAATAGTGCGTGATATTTTCTGCAGATTGTTGTGATATTTTTTTTTTTTTGAGTTGAGCTGTGATACTTAACGCTGTGTTTGCTGAGTATGTTTTGTTCAACTTTAAAGAAATTGGAAAAAGAAAAACTTTATTATACGACAAACTTTATTCAGTATTGATGTTGATTTGCATAAAATTCAGTGATATTTTATGAAAATTTTTAAAATTTTCATCACTGGGTGAAGTTTGTCTTATAATGGCTTGTACTTAATCGCATATGGTGTTATTAAAAGTTTTATTTTTATCATATTAAAAATTCAAAATTTTCTCTATTCTGCGATACAAATTGCTCGGTTTTGTGTCATTACAAGCAACACTGGGCAAAGTGTGTCTCAAGTTTTGGTGAAAATAACAACAAGATTTTGTTAAAATTAATTTCTTATTTCCTACGTTAAAAATTTTAAAATTAAATAGCGATTGTCGGCTTAGTCTCTTGTGAAATTTGCATATCGCGCGATTTTCTTTGAACAAAGTGACTAGACCGAACACTCGTGCTATAATTTTAGAATATACAACTAATTTCATCTTAGATATTTCAATTTAAAATCTTTAAATATGCCGCAATTAGCTTCTTTGGTAGTCTAGCCTTAAGTGATATATTTGCTCATAAAGCTAGACAACCATTGAAGTTCGTTGTTACAAAAGCTACTCTTGTGTTAAAGTCTTTTTTGAAATTTTTCTCTACAATATTTTGTATGAAAACCGTTTAAAGTTATTTTAAAAAATGTAATTTTTCATATGTATACCATAGGTAATACATTTAAAGGAACGATCGTTGTGATATGTTTTATTTGCCAACATATCACAGTGATTTTCCTTTATAATGCATTGCTTTTCATAACAACGTGTTTGTGTTTTTTTTTTATAAATTCATAGTTGTTAAAGCCATTTAAGCAGCGGGAATAGTTGCTGTGATGTGTTCACTTTTTATTAAATTATATCACAGTGGCTGTTCTTTTTGTTTGTTGAGCTTAGCTACAATTATCCTGTTGATTTCATATGCCAAATGATAATTTTTTCTATTATTATTTGATAAATCAATCCAGTGGCGTCAATTCAGTAGGGCTGGTGAGGGCATTGCCTCCCTCAAGGATCTGATACTAGGTATTATTCAATATAACAATTCAATAAAACCATCTAATAGTGGTGGAATTATAATTCTTGGCCCCCCTCAAGGTTTTGGTGAAGTGACGCTCCTGAATCAATCTGTGTTTTATTAAAGAGAATTGTCGTTGTGATGTTTTCTTGTACTCGCAATGATATCACAGTGGCTGTTCTTTTTAGTTGTGCAGTTTAATCAACATTTATGAAATTTATGCATATTTTTTTGATTGATATTTTGGTAGCAGAGTCAATAAAGATAAGAAATCTGATTTTGATAGCACTGTTTTCAAATGATTGTTAGAGCGCTTACTTAAGAGCAAAAATAAAGCACATTGTGAGAGACTCGACTGCAAGACTTCTATCATCATTGCATCTAATCTTGAAAGTGCAAAAAAAAGAAACGTTTTGTAAGTATCAATGATGTTTAAGAAAATCAATGATGCCATTTGGCCAAAGAGGGCTTAAGTCATCACCGTCCAATTCCCAACAATTTTTTAATATTTAGCATTTATTTTGCTTTATTTTAACATAGCATTTTACAATGTCATAAGTTCATGAAATAATATGGAAACTAATATGTAAGTCTTGCTTCCAGTGACACATCAATATTTTTGGAAATTAAATACTAGTATTTCGAATATAATAGATCCTGTGATGTTTTTCTTTTAAGCCTGGATAAAGTTTTCGATGTTGGATGTCAGATAATGAATCGCAATGACTTTTAAGAAATTTGTTTATTTTTACTTTTAGTTCTTTACAAATATACAAATATTTGTTTGTATATAACAAATTATATTTGATATAGAGTAATTATATGCATATGTATTTGATTGAGTCAAACATAAAATGCTTCAATCAAAACATACCACTATTTGATTCAAATGCAATAAGTTTGACTCAAATAAATGTTTGATTGCTCTAAATCTCATTCAAACAAATCGTTAGTGACCGGAGTGCATTTTTTTATGACTTTCAGAGTTTTTGACTTTAATCACTGTAGCAGCTCAATACCATACCTTAGCTTATCTTCAATATACAATAGACAATAGAGATTTTATTACTGCACCAATTGATGGGGAAGGTTGAAAATCAATTTTTGGCATGACCAGGGGTAGATTTTCAGTTGAATGGATCGTCTTCTTCCGTCACTTCTATCGCGCTCAGTTGAACACCGCGTGATCTTAACTTCCACAGGCCAATACCTCGAGAACAAAGTAAGATAGTGATAAATGTTTTAAGCAAAAGTTGTAAGGTTTCTAGGGAGTCAAATAACAGTGACCTTGTTGAAACCAATTGAAATATAAAATTCGATACACAGGCTACACGTTCAAACAAAGTTCATGGGATTGAAAATGAGCGAAATAGGCTCACGGAGAAGGTCGAAAAGAAACCAACTTAGAATAGCACACCATTTGAAAGGACATAAAATGCGCTTTCTTATGTATTAATTAAAAACTTTGTAAAGCAAAAATTTTTCCAAAAAAATAACACTTTTTTAAAAAAAAAGTTGACCAGAAATTTCGATAAATCGACATATCTCGAAAATTATCAAAGACTTTAGCTGAAATTCCAAACTTTTATGAGCTTATAAAGGGTGTTTTTTTTAGAGGTTTGTTTTTCGAATAGAGATAAAACTGGGATTTTGTGGTCAAATCTGGCAACTCTAATGTCATTTATATTCAGTTTGGTTTGCCATTTCATCATGAACAGGTTGACGCATGAACAACGCGTCCAAATTGTGCAAATTTATTATAGTCACTAAAATTTCAACTTTATTTTCACTCAAAAATCACATGATTTTTGCAATTATGAAGTCAAGAAGGCCGCCTAGATCTTGTGATATCACACCTTAATTTTTTTTTTTGGGGTTATGTGAAGCCAAAAGTATGCGTCGATAAGCCAGCTACGATTCAATACTTCGAAGCCAACATTACTCGCGTAATTCGCGATATACCTTGAAAATTGGACCTCCATTTTAGACTACGTCCGAGCTAGCCGTGGCGTTCATATGCCAGAAGTCATATTTAAATTATAATGCCAGAAGATTATCTTTCGAATAAAGTAATTTTCATGTCTATTTAAAAAATTCATCTTTGTTTTATTCCATTTTAAAGTTCTATACCTCTAAAAAAAACACCCTATATTATAGTTCATTAAACAATCTTTCATATGATATCCATTTTTTGAAAGTCGATCCAGGGGTTCCCAAATTATGAAAACGATTTCACTAAAAGTTATATCTCCGACTTCCGATGGCTATATCTCCGAAATTAAATGTGTTATCCAACTTTTGATTTCATATTCGTCCCAAAGTAAACTTATGCCAAAGGAATTGTCAAAATACTTATGCCACGCAAAAATTCGTTGTCTGCATACATTCTTATCAGCAGAAAGAGAATGCAAGAGCTAAACAATATAAAATTTGGCATGCATAGAGCTAAAAGTAGATTCTTTGTTTTACGCATCACTTTCGCACCGTTATTTAACGGTACTAAACAAAGCAACGTTCTATAGTCACAAATATATTTTGTCAAAATAATTATACACATAATAAATTTTAAGACAGAATGCAAACTAAAAGCAACAATTTTATTTACTTGAGAAAAATTATAAATGAACTACTACAACTTAACTCTACCACCATCGGTACCAAACATTAAAATACTTAACCACAATACAAAAACGTTATAAACAAACAAAACTTTTTGTTAAATATTTTGCCGCACACAATTCCAATGAAATTAAAAAGTTTTATTTAAAAAAAGGAAGCAAATTATCATGTTGTTGCTACGAGCAGCTGCCTTTGTGTTATAATTTTATTTAATTTTTGTTGCATTGTTGTTGCAATATTTTAATTGCATTAAAAATTTCTCTGTAGTGTATCCTTTGAAGGATATGCATAATTTTTGTTTAAAACTTTAAAAAAATTTTAAACTTTCACATATGGAACTCTGGAGCTGCCAGGACGAATAACTGCATAATGCCATCGAAGTTCAAAATGTGTGGATTTAATGCAATTACAATTACGTAATCAGTTTGCAATTTGTTTTGTTTATACAATAAAAAAGTTTTCCATATTATAATTTTGTTGTCTGTTAAGCATTTTTGTCAAGTTTACTGGTGAAACGATTTGAAGGTCTTGAGTTGTTAATAAAAAGCCTTTAAATTAAAATTACAAACTTTTTGGCAAAAAAAACATATATTTGCAGTTTTGATTCCTTGACGAATACTAATCTGTGGAAGGAGACTTTCGATTGTTCAGAAATCTGCAATCCACTGTGTTGGAGTTTTAAATAATCGAAACGCCGACAATTCGCTGAGTT
The DNA here is from genome assembly GCA_963662105.1 of Meiosimyza platycephala. Classification (NCBI taxonomy): domain Eukaryota; kingdom Metazoa; phylum Arthropoda; class Insecta; order Diptera; family Lauxaniidae; genus Meiosimyza; species Meiosimyza platycephala. The sequence continues at coordinate 76,227,980 of OY759211.1, read as the reverse complement.
AAATTTTTGAATAATCTTAATAAATAAATTAAATGAATTGACGAAAAATCATAAATTTACAATTGTGATATTTGAGTGGCAAAAAAACAATATGTATTTCCTTATTTGTTCGCTTTTACTCTGGCAAATCGATTGCATCAGTTTTATTTTCTACTCGCGAGCAATGACCGCATTCGACCTCTCATGGACGACGGGAAAGTGCATTGAAATTTTCATGCTGGTCACCTTTGCGATGTTCGATGGTGAAATCGTAATTCTGCAAGCACTCAATCCAAAGTGCAATTCATTCTTCTAGGTTCCTGAACTGGAGTAAGCATCGTTGTGCCGCGAAAAAGAATGGTTGTCCATATTAGTACTTAGAAGTCGTCCGGAAAAAACGCCCGCAAAAATTTTTTAACTTTAGCCCTCTCGTCCCATGTTGTACGATTTCGCTACCCCCCTAAACGATGGCCACAAAGGGGTTATGATACCCCATCCCCCTTTTGTTTTATTTATAATTTTTTTTGCGTTTTTTATGAACAAAAATAAACAAATTCAAGAGAGATATTCAATAAAATGGACTTACGATAAGGTTTCAACCCCCCTTCATTCTGCTTGTCCGTTTTGAGGACCCCCTCACAACTGCTCTACAACCTATTTTGGAAGTGTATTACATATTCTATTACTGCCAGTAACTCTCTCCGAGAGACGCAATATTTTTTTAATCGGGTTTCGACGTGTATGTGAAAACTTATTGTTACCCATTTATGACTTGGGACAAGATTCAACCATTCGCATCGGTATTCACCAAAAAAGTTTCACTTGCTATAAAACACGTGAGCAATTTCCTATTGGCCAGATAGCTCGTTGTAGAAAAATCGAGTGTATAAATATTATACGATTGGATGTACAGGAAAGATAGTGAGCGTTTTGGTGAAACTAACCAACCAAGTTGTGATGCCCGAAAATGTCCGAGTTGTGGCCAATTTTGTTAATTTAATTACAATCGTATACGATTACGGCTCAAAATGTATGCCAAATGATAAAGATCGAAGAGCCTAAATAGAAGGGTTGTATTCAGTAGCGTACCTAGGGGGTAGAGTGAAGACCTTTTTTTTGGTAATATGTATAAATAAAATTTTAACACAAATGTCAAAAGTTTCTTTTGGTAGAGGGCGGCAAATATTTTCTTTGTCTCGGGCGCCCAATATGCACAGTACACCTCTGGTTGTCTTGTCGAATCATTACGATTCCTATGTATTTCATAAAAAAGCGCCTTAAAATATATACCAAATAATTTCCAAAAAATCTTAAAGTGAAATGTTCCATTTACAAAAAAAAGGAAAAATGGCGATTAGTGTGTGACACAATTGCACAAATGTTGACATTCACACGCGTAAATCTGCATCAAGAAACATGTTGACGACAGTATTGTCGAGTTAATGCAATAAAGAAATGTCACGTGACAAAAAACCATACAAACAAACTAGGGACACAAAACAAATTTATACACTACAGCGAATATTTTAAACACATGTAAAATATGATCTGTATATGTGCACATCTAAGCATGAGTATCCGGTATGTGAGGTTTACAAATTCAATTCATTTTGCATGAGTGAACAACCACAAGAAGAACCCCAGAAAACATTTGGAATATTTTTAAATCAAACTTTACCGCGATTAATAGGCGAACCTCCATAACACTCTTTTGAAAGATAAGTAATAACAAAATTAAAAGTAATTGATTCATTATATGAATCCATCTTCCTGACGTTGAATTTATATCTCTTCTAGAAGAGTTAAATTCGCTTTTAATTCGTATTTCCAGGATGGTCCTCTGCTCTCATGTTAGTTTTGTGTAATGATTTTCAATTAGAAATTATGAAACATCTTCCGGAACAGCCACTTGAAACTTTTTCTTATGATTCATAAGTGACCCTAAATAACTGGTAAGAAGATTGTCAGGAGATTTTAATAAGAACTCCGGTAGCGAAAAAAGCTATATCCAGTTAGTCCTGTTGAGGTAATTAAACATCGATCCGATTTCAGTTTCGGCTAATTCGCTAAGGTTGTTAAAGAAGGCTTGTCCTAGATATCTGAGCCTGATTCTGGCAATGGACGGGCTGTTGCAGAGGAAGTGCTTAACGGATTCTTTCGAGAATGGAGCAGGGCCTGTGTTGCTTCGCTACCCAACAACCAACTTCTCTGAGGCGGATCGCACTACAGGACGCGGTTGCTTGGATGAAGATATTAGGACCATAGAATCGGCAATTCATATATAATATATTAATGTTTGCTGGGACAAGCACGTGAACGAATAATAAAACCGCTATAAAACTTCTGCGCGCTACAAGCGGCTTATCACGCACGCATTTGTTGTGATAGTTGGTTTGGTGAATATATGGTTAAACATATTTATTGCATAGGGACTTAGTTTCGTAACCAAAAACGAAAGAGAGCAATGTAAAGTTTAGTACTCCATTCCATCTTCGCAGTTTTTACATACCGAATTGTATTTCAGAGCGTACACGACCCTTGCGTGAGTTCTGCCACAGTTGCCCGCGGGAGGCAAAATGCCTTACACTGTTTTAGATCAAGAAAGGAGCCAAAGAGAGAGAAAGAAGCAATGGCGTGAGGCAGCGGGAGTGAGTCATGAATCAATAAAATATTTTATTGATTCATGGGAGCGAGTGATATTCATTCTGAGGGAAGTGAAAATAAAGGGAAAATAGTAGAACAACAAAAAAGGAGAAGAAATACTGTCAGAAAGCGACAGGAAAAATGAGAGGAGCAGCAAGAGGAAGAAGACGATTTTGAGAGAGCTAGATGTTAAGCGAGAGGAAGTGAAAAACTAAGAACAAGTAGAAAGTTTGCAAGAAAAGAAGGAAAAAAACAAAAATTAAGCAAAAGATGAAGAACACAAAAATAAAAAAGGTGGAATGACTGGAGCAAGATATAGATATGGAGAAAGAGGAAAATGGAAATGAGAAAGCGGAGAAAATGTGCTTAACAATATAAATCTTGACTCCGATTTGAGACTTTTGAAGACTAATGCTAAATATTCTATAGCAAGTCTACTGATAATACTTCATCCTACACTAAATGTGAACTTGTGTGCACAATTTACATATGTGTGTCCATTATGTCAGTGTGTGCTTTACAGTGAAATGGTTAATGTCATTCAGAGCAGAGTTGTTAATTAAGTTATACACAATATATGCTTGTGAATTTGTGCAATGGTCTACATACTTCATTGTATCTGTGTGGTGTTACACATAAACACATCCATATCCAATTTGCTCGCAATTCTGTGTTCAAAATATCTACCTTTTGGCTTAATCAAAGATATTATTGTTTGTAAAACATTTTGTGTGAATTTAATTTCAAATTTATTCTGAAGTGTGACATCAAAAGAATTCTAAAAAGAATTTAAAAGATAGTTTTATTAAAAGTAGCACGTGAATTTAAAAAGTACGATTGCGAAATTGGAAAATTTTAAAAATGTGCCAGTATTATTGAAAGCAAGATAGCAAGTTCTACATAACATCAATATCATCAGCTTCAACGTATTTATCATTTTGTCTTAGCATTGTCAGAGATTATTTGAAAAAGCAACAACATGGAAGGTAATTTAAATGGCTTTCAGTATGAAAGCATTCGTTTTTCTTATGTTTTTGCTGCTCCATCACTTTAGTTTGTGGCCAATGTTCTAGTGGCAGTCGCTGTTATATATTTATGAAGATGAACTATCGTTTTACACTCATAAGATAGATAACGTAGCCGATGGGCATTTATATTTAAAAATATATAACATTATTATATAACTATTTGAGTCCATGGTTAAACAACTTCTATATTCTGCAATATTTTTATTAATTTTTTGTTAGTTGTTACCTTTTTTATATTTAACAATTTTTACCCATAGAAATTCATTGTTTAAAATTTGATAACTTGAATGATCGGTGCAGCCTAGAGAACGAGCAGACGTTCAAAGAGCGTAAAAATGACAACGAGAAGACGCTTAATGAGCGTAAAAAGCATTAATGAGCGTAGAAGAGCGTGCACGTATAGAGAATCATCAACATATTCTTAAAGTTGCTTGTGGTAGTGGGCACCACTGATCATGAAGTAGTGTAGTAAAGAAAAAGTGTTTTTTTTCCAATCGATGGGTAAAGGTCGAAAAAAAGTTTTGACACCACTTGGAGCGTCCCCGTACCAAGGAAAGGACCGTTTGACCCATTGAAATTTTTTTTGTTCCAATCGATAGAGACAGCACGAAAAATTATTTTGAACATCACTTAAAGTGGCTTCGGACCCTGGAAAGATCAGTTTTTGATCTATTTTCGGAAAAATTTTTGTTTGCTCCAATCGATGGGAATCAGTTGAAAATGGGTTTTGTACGTCTCTTGGAGTGTCTCCAGACCATTGAATGCACCGTTTTTTCCCACTTTACGGAACATTTTTTTTTGTTCCAATCGATATATAAAGCTCTAAAATAGATTTTGGAAATCACATAGGGAGGCTTCGGAAAGGACCGTTTTTAAACTATTTCCGGTTTTTTTTTATTCAATCGATGGAGAAAGCTCGATAAAGGATTTTGGACATCTCTTAGGATGGCTCTGGACCCTGGAAAGGACCGTTTTTTCGTTAACATTTTTTTTTTTGCTGCAATCGATGGGGAATGGTTGAAAATGGCTTTTGCACATCACTTGGGAGTATCCCCGGATCCTGGAATCGAGCGTTTTTAACACATTTTCGTTAACATTTTTTTTGCTACAATCGATGGGGAATGGTTGAAAATGGCTTTTGAACATCACTTAGAGTATCTCTGGATCCTGTAAATGACAGTTTTTGACACATTTCCAACATCTTGTAACACTAGCGAAAGGGGTGACTTTTCAATCAAATCACTTCAGCATAAATTTTTCATATATTCTCTTGTACTTCATATCAACCCGCCAGTAAAACAGTTAACGTATCAAAGAACTCACAGTAAAATTCAACTTTTATTATATAATTATGCATTATATTGATGCCAAGGTAAAGCGTATTATATGTACATACAATCCATAAGTATGTCGACAACCTTTTGCATTCAATAGCAAATGAATACCATACGTTGAATTTCGAATTGTTAACTGTATTATGCCCACGCAATCGACATGATATTGATTTCCCATCAATCTCTTGGCAATTATTATTGATATGCGTGCAAAACTACTGACAGACAAGTGCGTGTGTTACATTTCCTTTTTTTTTTTTAATTCGTTATTTCTTCCCATTTATAGCTAACAGTACGTGAGCCCTTATTTTGTAATTTATACCGTTATTGTTATCTATCAATGTGTAGGAACTTTAGTTTGTTAAGGTTCTCAAAAGGTTACGTACGGTATGCGCTTACAAAAGTTAACAAAGGAGCAGCGCGTACGCATACGGGAAGAACGAAAGGAGACACAATTAATTGTTAACTGGGCAAGAGCAAGAAGTAATATGGGGTGGGGCGGAGTGTTCAGGATACATAATCACCTATATTCATTTATATATATGACAACAATTAAAATTTATGTTTATTTGTCTTTTGCAGGCTTCGAATATGTTGTCAATCCACCAGAAATACCACGTGTGTGCTTCGGTTCTGGCATGGAACGTGTTACTTTGCCACTTAAAGGTCCTGCTCTTACTTCGTTTATGCGTTCTGTTATCGGTGAGGTGCGCTCATTTCCCGGGCCATTAGATTATGAAGTAACAAAAGGAATGGGAAAAGAGGTAATCAAAGTACTTTCAATACTGTGGTAATAAATTTTGATTGAAATATTTGGAAATTTATAAACTGACTGAGAGAGATACTTAGTAGAGCAGCTGTAGTATAACTTCATAAAGTGAAGTTACAAACAAATATCTTGTAAGCGTCCTGCTATACTATATTTCTTTTCCAATGAGAATGGCTGCACGATTAGGATGCTGAAACCCTCAAACCGTCTCTTAATGTGGTCGCCATGATCAGACCATCTTCGAATTTTAGGCATTAAAGCTTGACATCTCGGGACTCAGTGAATAGCCTTGGACGGATGCAGGGGAACGTAACAGCCCCTATGGTGAAAAATTTCTATACTCGGGACATAACAACATCCACATTAAAAGCGTAGGACTTCTTTTGAATAAGCACGATTAATACAGCAAATTAACAACAACATTTTCCTAAATCAAATAGTAAAATGCTAGTGGGAGATTATGCTGATCAAATTGAAAAGATTATGTCATGAGCAAGTACGGTATTTACCAACTGAACGCAAATGATGAGCTGATAGTAGATTTTAGTAACACCTCCTGAGTCTGTAGAATTGGCTAGATGGCAAGAACACTCGTCAGCAAAAAATCAAATTTAGTCCTGACAAAAAGGATAATATGTACAACAATCGAAAATGTGACAACATCACTACCAAATACCTTCAGAAACATATTGCCTAGTTCTAGTCTGCTGCCTGGATTTGTGAATGCCGCAACTCTTGCTTGAGGGAAATTTGCGGATTTGACGCCCTTGAGCTACCTCGAATAGCGAACTTCATTTAACTATCAATCATACTTCGATGTCAACTAAGCCTTAAAAAAGACACTCAGATTGAATTGGCCATACATACGATCAGCTAAGATACTTGTCGATCATCGCTTTTATGGAACGATCAGTCGGAACTAAGTGGTACCGTATAAGACGATCAACCAGGTATCGAAATAGTAATAGAGCTTTTTTTGAGGCTCTACGCTCCTAATGTAGTTTTAGGATTTTAGCAGTAGAGTTTATTGAAAAAGGTGCCCTCGCTTGTTCACTGTATTGAGCACTAAGGGCTGGTTGTCTTGCAAGTATTTGGTCATATGGCACTTGAGCTTATGGGAAAAGCCGCTTTGAGTTTACTTTCTGCTGTGTAACGTAAGTCAAGCTCGGTGTTACCTGGTGTATGATTTTGATATGCTTAGGTTAATGACAAGAGGTTTTCTCTCAGGGAGGGGATAGTAGCATCCCAATAGACTCTTCGCCCAAGGCGATTGCTACACCGCTACCCATATGAAATTTCTTATCGAGGGGTGGCAAGTATTCTTGGGCCTACATGGCACTGACGCTGCCTTTGCTTTCGTTTTTCCATCTGACACCATCTTCTGGAATACTGTTTAAAAAATATCTTAATTGGGCTACGAAAAGCTTGAAATAATTTAATATAGTTCCTTTGTACTCTTACTTAAGACCTTGGAATTAAGATTTATGCTAAAGGGTTTTCAAATTCATAACACTTTTCTTTTTTAACTTTTATAGTCAATAACTTCGAACAATTACATATGGGTCTCCTCAACTAAGTTCAACTTAAGTGACAGCAAAATTGGAAAATGCTTTTGGGGAATAAGGCACAGGTAGTCAGAAAATCGTACCTGATCTTTGTTTTGAAAAAAATATGTCAAAAGTTCAAAATAAACAAATAAAAATTTTAAAAGGCCTTTTAAACGAGATATATGTTATTGGTGTCTTCTTCTCATTCTCTCAAAAAGCTCAAACTTGAACTTCGGACTCGTTGAGGAAACCCTTGTGCATGAATAAAATCTTTGAAATTTTCTTTTACAACAGTATGCCTCCAAATTGGGCTTCACTTCTTTTGTCAGCAAAATACCACGTCTTCCACCGACAGATATATCACCATATCCACCAACTGGTGCTTATGATTTGGATAAATGGATAATACCGAAACAATGTCCTGAGCCTTTTAATTCGGGTACAGAACGTTTAAGAGAAGAAAAATTTCTAACGCCAGGGTAAGGCATTACGTTTAAAGCATTAATTCTTAGGCTCATCAACATTAAATTTTTTTCTTTTTCAGTCCACCCACTTATCCGTATCATTTGTCGGGTAAAAAACCAAAGAAAGTCAGTAGCGCTTTTGGTAGTCGGCGTGTCATCTGGCCTGAAGTTGCTGTCTTTTGTTCACCGTACAATACATCAAAATGCTATAAATGCAATAAGACACCATATGGGGATTATTGGCATAACTTCAGTACCAACATTGATATGTGTCGACCCTGCATGAAAGACGAACAACACCGTCTCAAGCAATGTTCAATCGATACGTTCTTAAGGATGCGTGTGAAGCGTGAACTGGCTCAGTTTCAGCCAGTGCGCTATTGCGGTTTCTTTCATAATCACAATGGTACTACGGCGGCAATGCAACTGATACCGACAAAACAATTGCGTTTTAAGATAAAAAAAGAAAATTATTTGAAGTTGTACATGAATTGATTTGATATGGTATTACTTTTTTTATTTTTATAAAATGTTTTTTATACTTTTTTTATAAAAAAAACTTTTAGCAATATTTTAATTGATGATTGATTGAATTAAAACTAAATGAAATTACATACAAACTATTGCCTTTGGAACTCATATTTTTATTTTCAGTGTATTTTTTCGCTAAAGCGCGTTTTTTGTGTAAGTCTACTAGTTTTCGAGTAATCAAGAATGTGTAGGTACAATTTTCTGTATCTCCTATGCCCCTTTCTATTCTTTAAAAACAGAAGGGCAAAGTGAATGTACAGGGTTGTGAATTAACTGGTTTTGACCCGGCTGAGCCCGGAGTTGCTGGTCAAAGCTGTGGGCCGTGTAGGAACTGAAAATTTTCTGAAAAAGCTGGTAGTTGGATAATTTTTGTTTTCAATGATATAAAAAAAAAATTTTCCATGTTTTTTCCACTCAAAAATATTAATTAAAATTGTTGACCAAAAAAAAAATTTTACAACTTTTCTTGCAATTTAGCTTTTAGAAAAAATATTTTTATTTTGGAGGCCATGCCTTCTTTTTAACTTGGCAACCCTATCTGTGTATGATGTAAAAACCTTCCAACATATTTATTATTTTTTTTTTCTAAAATTTTTTCTCTGTGCTATATCCTGAGATCACATTAAAATTTTTTAAATTCATTGTATATTTCATTCGCAATTTTCGAATTAGTCCAATTTGATTCTGCATGATACAATGAGTTCTATAGAGTATATTTCCAAATTGGAGCTATTGTACATATGTATATTGCTAAAATGCCAAAATATGCTGCTTTTTTTTGTACTATGATGCAACTAAAGAATAAAAAAATATATTTTACCACCTGCACGCAATGCATTTTCAGCACACTAACGTTTGAATAATAGATGATATTGATTTGATGCCACTCGCCTTACAATTCAATCAAAATGCACCACATAATCAAAAGTGGATCAGGCATTCAAAAGCGGCTAGAAATGGTGTACAATAACAACAACTCCAAAATAGAGAAGCCAAAAACTAAATTAGTGTTAAGAAGGAAGCACCAGCTGCTGCAGCAAATTGCCAACCAATAATTTCACCAATGCAATTTGATAATGGGCTTATAACTATGTTTCGATGTAAGCGAGCTTTTTTGATGATTGTATGCAATATGGTGTTTCCCAGTAAACATTTTATATCGCGGAACAATGTTTTAATCGCTGAAATTATGCTCTCGATTGCACACAAACTCATATTTTGATGCCATGATTATAGTATGTTCGGCTAAACTGTACGGGCTTGATAACTCGCCAAAGTGATTTATATATGAAATATTTTGTCTAGTTATATTTGTTTACATGAACATCGATGTATGCTAATGACTGTAAGTCCAATTAAATAAAAATACTTTATACAAATGTCCTTTGCATAACTCTGTATATACAACATCATTAAAATTGTATTGACGCAATTTTATGTTTCATTTAAATGTTATAAAATTATCATTTATTCTTCGTCCTCCACATATTTCCCACAATAAATGCAACCAAAATAATTGTACATACAATCCAGAAAACCCAGAAAGTCACTCTAGCTGTCAGTTGCGCCTAAAACCGCACTACAAGCCAAGGTACTCACACACACAAATCTCGGTTAAAACTTTGCAACGCGCAAAATATTCACTCTACATTACTACATTTGCATTTTAAGTTGTTGCACTGTGGAACATGCAGCATTCAAAAATTCAACGCGAAGTTTCTGGCACGGTAGGTTAAGGCGTTCACACTGGCAGCAAAAACAACTCGATTACAATTTATCTCGTTTTTGAGCGAAGAACCAAAGTAAAAGTAAACAAACGAACATAAGTAGTAAATAAATGTAAAATGGTATCTTAAAGTGGTGTAAGTATTTTATGTGATAAAGCGCACGAAATATTTTTTAATAATGAAAATAAAACAATTGAAGCTCTTTTTTTATTTTGGATCACAGTCCAGCGTTGTCGCTTATACTTACAGCTTATGAAGTTGGTAAATTTTGCTGTCAAATTTTCTAGTTCACTCTATAGTAACGTGTTCGTGTACATGCGGTATAGCCTCACCTCATCGCTTTGACCTAACCAACAAAAAATATGCTTTCGGTTAGGATGTGCACACGTAACATAGAAGATTAGATGAAAACAAACTTTTTGACTACAACAATTTGTTTAACTGTGAAATTTTCCAACATCCGTTTCCGTTTGACTTTTTCAACTCACTCGCTTGTTAGCTCTTGGGATGTACTTAGCCGTATTGTATTATATTTTGTTGGATATTGCATTAAACTGTTCTGTGTGTGAGCAATTTAAGAGTTTTTTGTTTATTAAGTTATTGTGAATTAAAAAGTTCCACTTAAAGATGAATCAAAAAAAAAAAATAAATAAAAAAATTATTTTAAGTGAACTACTTAACAAAAAGTCAATATAGATTTGTCACCCGCAACAGTTCCAACCACAAACATAGTTGCAAAATATAAGAGAACATCTAAAAGCCACCATAATTCAACCAAATGTAAAGTAACATTCCAGTACTTCGACCAACTTCTAAGGGGTGGGAGGAGAAGTGCAAAAAGTCACAATGTGAAATGTGGCTAAAATGCATAATCCCGCAAAAATACAGCACACGAATAATCCCTTTATTTCCGTCGAGAAGAAATAAATGCAAATTCAAGTCGAATTCACCTCCAGCTACAATGCAGCATCACCGATTAGAGTGGTGATGGAATCACCCACACACACCCAAAAACATAAAATCACACTCGCACACACACACATTTACATCTTCAAGTAACTCGTATTGTTCATCCAATGGCTTAGCTGATGTTTTGTCCGCAATTCACCTTTTTTGCGCTTGGTTACGCAAAAATACACGAGTTATTCCAGAATGCAACGTTGTTTTGAATAGAAGATGAACTGCATACCTATCAAGCTTTTTAGAGTTGAGGAAAACATTCGATACTAGCGTGTTTGAGACCACATTTATGTGGAAGATTTTTTTGCATTAATCAATGGCGAAAGGTTGAACAAAATTTCTTACCCCAATGATCTTATTTATGAAAAAAAAAATTTACTACACGAATCGATGGAATCATGATTAGCATCCTCGAAAACGGAGCGAGGGAGGGGGAGATGGTCTGGTTGCTGCTGAAAATATTTGAAATTTTTTCCGTCTTATAAATCTCCGGAAGTAATTTGGGATGTAATTTAGAGTCGATATAAAAAAATCCGCAAAGTTTTCTGTGTCTATGTATTTTGATGTCTAACACCTCTGGGCCTGGACAACCATTTTCACTGCGTGGTATCTCATTTAAAAGGGTATAAAAAGACAAACAAAATATAATCTGTTTTAAGTACTTATATTATGTATGAAAACTCGATATAGGGCACCAAGTTCTCAAAGCTGTCATATTTTACTAAGACCTAAAGTATAAAGGTGTAGGGGGCTACAATTTCTTTTTTTTTTGTTGAAGATAGCGTAATAAAAAAAATGTGATATCGGTAACTTTAAATTTGAATTTGTGAGCTTTTAAAATTAAAGTTTTTTAAAAACGGACTAAAAACGACTATTTTCTGAGCGAAATATGACTATTTCTCAGGACGCCGATCATTTAGGGAGCTGAAATTTGGGCTGTGTTGCTGTCTTTTAAGGTACTTTGGATTGCCAATTTGAGTAAAATCTGATGTTTTTTAAATGTCATGCTTATATTGTACATATGCATATTAGGGTGTTTTTTTTTCAAAGTTTTGTAGATGGATTTTATTTTTTTTTTACCTATATTTTAGCTTTAGGTTTAAAAATAATTGTCCCTGAAAAGGGGGCTTGGATGTCAAAAAATCATTTCAATCGAAACGATTTGTTTACCTTTAACAGCTCTTTTCTCGAAAACTTCTTTCGCACGTAAGCCCCCTTTTCATAGGCCAGGCCATATATGTTGATAAATGATAAAACAGGCTTTAAGAGTTGAAGTAGAAAAATGTTGGAAAAGTCTAAAATTGTTGAACAAGTCTAAAATTGTTGAGAGACATTGAAAAAGTCGAGAAATGTTGCAAAGTCGAAAAATATTGAAAAATTCGTAATATGTTGGAAGAGTCGGAAAAATGTTCAAAATCAAAAGAACGTTGAGAAATATTGAAAATGTTGCGTTATGTACATATGTAGGTTGAATGATTTAAAATAATAAATATAAATTAAAGCAAATAGAACTCACCAAATTTATGTTGTCTAATAATTACAATCGCCTTCGTTCGCCCAATTGAATTTCTGCTGAGTTGTCAAAAAATATCAAGCTTAAGGCAAAATCTTTTGCAAATTTCCGCATTTAATTAAAATACTAGGTATCATTTAGACGCTATTTTAGACATGCAGCATAAATTATGAGTTAAAAAAACCGGCAACCGGTTGCAACTTAAATGACAATATTCAACAACACTAATGCTCTGCCGACGCAGATTTTTTCCACTTCGCACAAACATTAATGCTTTTTACAAAAACAAGAACAATGAAGACTACTGCACGTACCACTTTCTTCTGAAGCTTTAATTTTCAAACACATTTTAAGAAGTTTTTAATTTGTAAGTCCTCTACATATTTATCTCTTTATATCTATAACACTCGAATTGCACAGCGAACAAAATATTAATAATATTTTTCAATCGCGAACACAAATAAAAATTAACCGAAGGAACACGATTCAAATGTATGTTCAAATAACCGACAAGCATACGAAGAAAAAACGATATCGAATTCAAATAAAACTTGCAAGCAACACAATCATACGAACACAGCGCTGCCGACAATGGTGCAGCATTTTTTTCATGTTCTCTACTAACACATATTAAAAGCAAATTACACCATATTGTCTTTGTTCAAAATTGAAATTCTTTTTTTACAAATTTTCCGCACTTTCATTTTGATATTGTGATCTTTTTAATAACAAAAAATATGAACTAGCACTTATAAACACGTATAAATAAAAACTTTATTATTTAATCCACAATCACGAGGAAAAAAGACGAACGTAAATTTAATTTAAAATAGCGGATGTTAGGGATGAGTAAGTTAGTCGACTCAGGACGTATTTTCGATTGTTTTTATGGTTCTAGTGGTGTGCAAATATTTATATGGTATAAGCGAATTAAGTAACAAATTTCATTTTGCAGAGTTTTAATTATTTTAAGCTACCTTTTACTAATATATGAAAAATAAGTTTGCCCAACAATACTTAAAGGAAAAAAAGTATATAACACAGTTCAATAGTGTTTCTGCAACAGAATATTCATTAGGGTGTTTTTTTTTTTAAATTTTGTAGATGAATTTTATTTTTTGAGCTTCCTAGCTCAAACCCGTAAACGGCGCGGAGAGAGTTTCTGTCCGATTTCGTTGAAATTTTGCGAAAAAATGAACTTACTAAAACGTAGAATTAATCTAACTTAGGTGCCAAGATATAACGTTTTAGGTATTTTTTTTTGTATGGAAGAGGACACCTCTTGTTGTCAAACCACGCCCAAAATACACCCAAAGGAGTTTTTTGTTTTTTAAAAAATTTGCGGTCCCATAAACCTACATTATACATATTATAGAATTGGGTTTGAAGAAAATTTTCCCAAAATTTCAGCTTCCTAGATCAAACCTGCGAACGACGCAAACGGTTTATTTCCTATTACAATTCTTTGGAAGCAACGACTTTTTTACGAAAACGCAAAAATAACTGTCTTTGGCAGTGGCGTCACTCCACCAAAACCTTTTTACGAGAATTACCACCACTATTAGATGGTTTTAACAAATTGATGTATTGAATAATAACTAGTACCAGATCCTTGGGGAGGCCAATGCCCTCCCCAGCCCTACCGAATTGACGCCACTTGTCTTTAGATTTTCTGTTTTTTCGTTTGTCCATATGAATTGTTGTACTACTGTTTGCGCCGGTTGCAGGTTTTATCTAGGAAGCTGAAATTTTCGGAAAATTTTCTTCAGACCCAATTCTATAATATACTGTAGATCTATGGAACCGCAAATTTTTTAAAAAACAAAAAAACCCCTTTGGGTGTATTTTGTGAGCATTTTTGGCCACACAAAAAGTGGGCGTGGTTTGACAATAGGATGTGGCCTCTCCCATACAAAAAAAAAAATACATAAAACGCTACATTTTGGCACCAAAGGTAGATTTATTCTCCGTTTTAGTAAGTTCGTTTTTTCGTAAAATTTCAACGAAATCGGACAGAATCTATGTCCGCGCCGCTCACAGGTTTGAGCTAGAAGCTCAAATTTTGGGACAATTTTTTTCAAGGTTCAAGCTAAAATATCGGTAAAAAATAAAATCCATCTACAAAACTTAAAAAAAAATCACCATAATGAGTATTCTGTTGCAGAAATACTCTTGAACTGTGTTATAAACTTTTTTTCCTATAAGTCTTCTTGGACAAACTTATTTTTCATATATTAGTAAAAAGTAGCTTAAAATAATTAAAACTCTGCAAAATGAAATTCGTTACTTAATTCGCTTATACCATATAAATATTTGCACACCACTAGAACCATAAAAACAATCGAAAGTACGACTAACTTACTCATCCCTAACATCCGCTATTTTAAGTTGAACGGTGCGCAAGAAAATTAAATTTACGTTCGTTTTTTTTTCGCGCGATTGTGGATTAAATAATAAAGTTTTTATTTATACGTGTTTATACATAAGTGCTAGTTGATATTTTGTGTTATTAAAAAGATCACAATATCAAAATGAAAGTGCGGAAAATTTGTAAAAAAAGAATTTCAATTTTGAACAAAGACAATATGGTGTAATTTGCTTTTAATATGTGTTAGTAGAGAACATGAAAAAAATGCTGCACCATTGTCGGCAGCGCTGTGTTCGTATGATTGTGTTGCTTGCAAGTTTTATTTGAATTCGATATCGTTTTTTCTTCGTATGCTTGTCGGTTATTTGAACATACATTTGAATCGTGTTCCTTCGGTTAATTTTTATTTGTGTTCGCGATTGAAAAATATTATTAATATTTTGTTCGCTGTGCAATTCGAGTGTTATAGATATAAAGAGATAAATATGTAGAGGACTTACAAATTAAAAACTTCTTAAAATGTGTTTGAAAATTAAAGCTTCAGAAGAAAGTGGTACGTGCAGTAGTCTTCATTGTTCTTGTTTTTGTAAAAAGCATTAATGTTTGTGCGAAGTGGAAAAAATCTGCGTCGGCAGAGCATTAGTGTTGTTGAATATTGTCATTTAAGTTGCAACCGGTTGCCGGTTTTTTTTAAACTCATAATTTATGCTGCATGTTTTATATAGCGTCAAAATGATACATAGTATTTTAATTAAATGCTGAAATTTGCAAAAGTTTTTGCCTTAAGCTTGATATTTTTTGACAACTTAGCAAAAATTCAATTGGGCGAACGAAGGCGATTGTAATTATTAGACAACATAAATTTGGTGAGTTCTATTTGCTTTAATATATATTTATTATTTTAAATCATTCAACCTACATATGTACATAACGCAACATTTCCAATATTTCTCAACGTTCTTTTGATTTTGAACATTTTTCCGACTCTTCCAACATATTACGAATTTTTCAATATTTTTCGGCTTTGCAATATTTCTCGACTTTTTCAATGTCTCTCAACAATTTTGGACTTGTTCAACAATTTTAGACTTTTCCAAAATTTTTCTACTTCTACTCTTAAAGCCTTTTTTTATCATTTATCAACATATGTACACATTATATGTGGCCTGGCCTATGAAAAGGGGGCTTACGTGCAAAAAAAAATTGCGAGAAAACAGCTGTTAAAGGTCTCGTTACGTTTGAAATAATTTTTTAAAATCTAAGCCCCTTTTCATAGATCTGTCGCATATATTTATGAACAATTTTCAGAATATGTCGAACATTGAATATTTTCCGACTTCTCCGAATTTTCAAGTTTTTCAACATATCTTCAACATTTTTTTAACATTCATCGTTCGTTTTATATTCCAGATTGATATTTTTTTTGTCAACAACTTTTAAATGAAATACCAGCTGCGTTTTATTCGCCATCCTCTGCTAGATATCTTTAGCTAGCAACGATAATTGTATGGGAAAACAAAAACAAAATCGTAGACTTAGCGACTAAAATTATAGTTGCTAAGTATACAAGCAAGTTTCTTAAATGCCAGTGCTACCCAGAGAATTTGTGTTTTGTCTATTGTGATTTTGTATTTTGTCAATTATGAAGTTTGAAATTAAAAAAAATATTGAATTTTACGGAAAAAAAATTTGAATTTAACGGAAAACATTCACTTTCTTTTTCTTTTTTTAAATTCAATTCAAATAATTTTTCAAAGCAGCAAAAACACAAATAACACAAATTCATTCAATTAATTTTTCAAAACAAAAACACAAATAAATGACATATGTGACGTAGCAAGTGCTACCAAGTCAGCTCTAAGGCTACTTAGCAACTTGTCGTTTTATTCGTACATAGATAGCGACTTGGCGAATAAAACGCACCTACCATTTATAATTTTTATTTTATTGATTGATTAAGTCTTTAACATTATGTACTGTACCAACATCGACCAGGTCAGCCCAAGTTATATCGCATTAATAAAGTGTGAAAAAGCTTTCTTAACAAACTAACCCACAACTTTTATTCGATAAAAATTATCTAGATTAATTACCTAGTGAACGGTTTCAACATTGATTAGATCGGGTCAGGCTTCTCCAAGCTAGAGAAAATAATGCATGGGTAAATTTTATGTTCCAGGACGATGTAAAGTTTTTTGCTCACACTTGTAGACCCCTGGCCCGATCTGATTGACGTTGGTATCGTTCGCTAGCATTGTTTTCATCATAGTTCCCAAAATTTAGTCAGCGAATTTGGATTATTTAGGGCTTTGATGATTTGATTATTGACATTTTTTACTGACTTTTTAAATGGCGCAGAATACGAAAAAAATTAATTGCTTATAAAGAATTGACAAAACAACAATGAAACGATTTTTTTTGTAGGAAATTTCCAACCGGTTTCAAAACTCCAATTCATTCTCTTAAATATGACAAAGTTTCATTCAGAACGGTTCATTCCTTCATGAGCAACAAGCGTTTGTTCATAAAGTTACTTAAAGTTTAATTTATAGCTTTGTCAAACAAAATAAAAGTGTTGATATTTTTTTTTGGCCACATAGAACAGTTTTTTCAACATTTCGATAAAAATCAGGGTGATAATTTTATTTGTACAAATTACACGTAATTTTACCACTCTTTAAATTTTTTTTTAACATATTCCATTTTTCGAGATTTTCAAGATATTTCGGATTTCTCAACGTATTTCGAAGCTTTCAACATCTAATTATTCAACATTTTTTAGCATTTTTGAATTTTTCAACATAGCGCAACATTTATCAACTTCTCATTACAGCAATCGTGATTTTGAAAATGTTTATACTTTTTAAAAATTTTCCGCCTTTTTTTGAAACTGTGCTTGAGAACAATGTGTAGCAACAATTATTAACAATAATGTACTGTAAAAATTTTGGCAGCTTACCACACCGTTTAGGAAACATTTTTTTACAAAGTATCGAGCAGAAATTTGACGGACACTGTGGACAGCAATTTTGAGCAATTGCGCTTGGGAATAATACTAAGCAAATCTACTATACAAGCAACAATTTTAATATTCAATATTTTTTCTCAAAATTTTTATTCAACATTGTTGCTTAAAATAGGAGCAATAATATTGTTGCCAGCCATAATTCCTAAGCACGTTTTCTAAATAATATTGTTCAAAACTGTTGCTCAGCAATATTTCAATTAGTAATAATTTTTTTCCCAACATAATGTACTTAGATTATTGCTGAACTGCTGAAATCGTTGCTGAGTTTGCTGTAAAATCAAAAAAAAAAAAAGTAATACTCAAAAACATACTCACTTTCAGTATCGATACTTTTTTTCAAAAAAGATACATTTGCAACATTGACAATGACAGGATAAAAAAATTGTACTTAAAAAAAAATTGACACGTTTGCATGCGAACGAACGGATGAACGAAATAACGAAAAACAGCCATCACGGTCATTATCTCACAAAACTTCCGGTCACTCAGATTTGTAGTTGTTGTAGCCATTCTTTTTATTGTTGTTGTTATTGCTGTTGAAATTCAAAACACCGAAAAACTCGTTACACGTTTTGTTGCTTTGTTGCCTGGCATAATAAATGAGCTACCGAAAAAGTGCATTCAATGTTCAGCAAGAGGTAGAGCAAGAGAATGTGAATGTGCGAAAGGGAGCGAAACAAATGTTGCGAATCGTGTGGCTGTGCTGCGACATGTTTCACCAGAAAACCATAACAATATCAACAGCATTTCACATTTTGTTAAGCTGACATAATAACATTTGTGCAGCAGAAAAATCGAAATTTCGTTTTGTAACCGGAAGTTAAAAAAATAGTTGAATGCTTTGGTTTCCGTTTTGAGTAAAGCAAAATAAAATTCAATGCTTACACTATGAATTTAATTTAAATTAAGTTGTTTATGGCTACATTTTTTTTTTTTGTTGAAAGGACTTAATACATATTGCAATTATGTTAATTTTAAGTTACTTATTGTCCTTTCAGCTTAATTGTGGTTAGTTATACTTATGCGCAACATGTCGTATGACGTATGCAGGGGAATATTAATTTTTTCCTTCCGTTTGTAACGCATGGGAAAGATGATAGATATAAAATATAAAAAAGTATATATAATTTTGATAAGCAAGAGAAATTTGATACCGTATCAAAAGCCTTCATAACACAGAGTAACAATAGTTTTACTTTATTTTTATATATGTATGTAGTAAGGTCCATTAAAGTGATTTATAAAACTTCCATGGCTAAATAAGTTGTTTGAGTAAATGCAATCCAACATGACGCAAGAGTAACAAAGGCAAGTACAAAACAAAAATTGGGCGGAACGTGCTGTACTTGGTAAATTAAGTAGTAAAGGCTCTTAATATTCACGAAGAAAAGGACGAAACTATCACTTGTAAGTAGAGTGAATTGAATAAGTTAAGAAAGTAGAATGTCTGGACAAATTGCACATTCAAAAAAGAAAAATCCATCTCTGGACTAAGTTTCCTCAACTTACTTAATTCCCATTTGAACAAAATTTGTGGTAATATACTCATATAAAAAATTAAAATTAACGTAGTGATCTTAAAGTTACAATGGTGTTTATTAAATTTTGAAAAATTATTTCTTAAAAAACAATTTTAAAAGAACGTATTAGTACCCTTTATTTTAGAGTTTTCATTTGTTTGTTTTTGGACTAAATACGCAGTGCGGAAAATGTTTGTCCATTAAGCTAAAATTAATTATAAGCATTGCTAACTCGATGAAGCCAATATATCAGTGGATAGAGCTAAGTAGCTTACTCGCCAAAAAACTACATGTTTCTCCGTGTACAAATACAAAGTTTTTATACTCGGAAATAAACCTTCATGACCAAATATCTTTTAGTATTTAGTTGAACATACAAAAGATGGAGCAGAACATCTTTCACGTGACTTAATAAATCGCAGAGTAAAATACAATTTTAATAAAAATTTAAGACCGATACGCAAACTTTGACTAGCTATAAATAATATTTTTAATTTTTGGCAAGACCAAAGATAATACCCTTACTAGTTATTTCTCATTTTAAATTAAGAAGCTGCTTCAATTTCTAGCACTTATAAAAATATGCCCATTTAAAATAATAATCCTAAAATTTAAATTTTCTTACTGAACTGTTGTAAAAACTTACATATATATTTTTAAGCATAATTTTACTATAAATCACACTGTGCACAGCACAGTTGGTTGGCTTTTACAATATCCGAAGTTGTTAAGTAGCTATCGGCTACAAGTGGATGCTCCATAAAAAATATAAAAATTTTATGACTTTTTTTCAGTGCGTTCCTTTTTTACAAGTATCTTAGTGTTAATTCTGTTTGACAACAGCAATGGAAACAAAAACGGTAAACAGAAACAAAAAAGAAATGAGAAATTTGGCTTAACTTTACATACGAAATTATCGCATTTTAAGCTATCGTAGAATGACATAAAAGCCACTTGTGCCAACTACAGTGATGGCGAAATTGTAAAAAATAGCATCAACAGTAACAAGAACAGAAACAAAAACAACAACGTACATCCATAAAATAAATATCTATATCTGCAACAGTGCTATAAGCAACACCGCAGCAGCTAAATGCTCACTTGAATGCGTATTTCCGGTATCCGTTTTGTCTTTTATTTTGTCATTTTTGTTTGTATGTATATATTTGGTAATATAACCTATAGGAATTTGTAATCTAATGAGCATGACCTTGCTATGCACTGCGAAAATCATTTCGATCTCTTATTTTAATCTGTATTTGACACATTAAACTTTTCACAAACTGAAATATTTTGTCAAGAGTTACAATTTTTTTGGGGAGGCATAGTTACGTTTTCAAAATGGATATTTGCTTGTTTGGAAGTTTCTGGAAATTCACATAATATTTGAGAATGTCTGGAAAATATATAGACATAAGATTTGCTATTTTTCTTAAGGTGCTAGCTGTGGTTGCTGTGTAGGCAAGCAATTCTGATACAAAGCGTTAGAAATTTTCAAACTTTTTTTACTTAAATTTTTTTGATATACATATACTTTAATTCCAATGAGTGACAAATTTTTTTCCTCTCATTTTCTGTACTCCTCTTTTAGATAGGCGTTCAGACTTAACGCTAGCTGCATATCCTTCGTGTTCCATCCAGTCTTTGGCAATTTTATTTTCCTGGTTACACCAAAAAATTGTAGACGTCGCCAGCCCTAGCTAAAACGACTATCCGAGTAATGTTTATGGAGATGCCCATATAAAGGCACAAAATCCCTATGACAAAACCTAGGCATTGTGTTGTGATATGATGAGAAAAACTGGTCATATAATACGATGAACTTTTCACAGGACTATAAAATTATTGTATACTAGGGTGCGCCCAATGGTTGAAATTCTACCGTTATAGTGACAAAACAAAAACAAAAAATACTATAAAGTTGATAATAAAAAGAGATATTTTTGTCATCGCTTACAAAAATAAAAATCATGGTATCATGTTGCGCTATCTCTTCCTTAGAGATCATTACACATATACACAGGCCCGGATTTACCTTAGAGGCACACTAGGCCAGTGCCTAGGGCGGCACGATTTTAGGGGCGGAAAACATTGGGAACTTTGAATTTTTTTTTTTTAATTTTTTAAATTTATTTACACAGGGGGAAAAAAGTGCAAATACTGGGATCGTGTGCACTAAATTACCTAAAAATATTAACAAGCAAAAAAAAAGGTCCTCACTTTTGATATTACAAAATTTTTTTTTCTATATTTACTAGTGAAGAGGGGCGGCAATTTCTGACTGGCCAAAGGGCGGCAGATTTCTAAATCCGGGTCTGCATATATATACATATCTATACACCAAATTTCATCAGAATTGGTCCATTAGTTTAGCAGTGAAAACATTTTTTTCTTTTTAGGGGCGTAGCACCGAACACTTAAACAAATATATTGATTCAGGATTCAATCTACTCGTACCTCCATACTGAATTTCATCAAAATCGGTGTAGCGGCTCAGGCGTTTTTTCCCCACTAAGGGCGATACCACGCCCCCTTAAAGGTTTAAAGTTTTTAGGATGAAACCGTTTTGTAACAGCCTATATGAAATAAAATATAAATAATAAAATAAAATAATTTCAATGATCGGCTAGTACGTAATCGCCAATTTGAAAAAAAGTACTTTAAGTTTGTTTTTTTTTATAATTTTAAAGGACAAAGTTCAAATGACCATAACTTTGAAAATCGGATTCTTCAGCAATATAAAAAAAATATGGGTCCCCTAGAATTGAACAAAGAATAATATCTGTAAATTTCAAGCAAAACAATGATTTTTTGGGGGGTTTGCCTTGAACGATTTGAAAAATAATGTGCAATAACTAAGATGTATTACCAATTATTTTACATTTCGACATGGGTAACTTGAAAAACGTATTAATGTATTTATATTAGTTGGTATAAGTGCCCGTATGCAAATGTACATACATACATACATACATATGTAATGCATTCATCCAGCGGAAACACTCAGCTGAAGCATAAAAGTTGTTACACATGAAAATTTCATAAAGTTTTATTTATGCAAGTGTTGAAAACAACTTTAGCCTTTAGTGAGTGGTGCATGCCAGCACACAACGTAGCCTTGGTCCAAAATACCAATGAATTTTTCGATGTTGGTTTTCTTCGTTTTTTTTTTTTTGGGTTTTATATCTTTTGCCTGCTGCTATCACTATCATTGTTTTTTGTGTGTGTGTTGAGAGAAAATTTCCTTTTTCGAATTGCCTTCATACAACTGTTGACCAATTGTTGCTTGGACAACGGATTGTACGTGCAGTTTTTTTTTTAGTTTTAGTGTTTTTTGGCTTGTTGAATAAAACGACAAAACATGGCCTTCTTGTTGGTGCTGTTTTCATTATGACTTAGTTTCATAAGAGCACTTTTTTTTTTGTTCAACTGTTTCATTGTCTTTCCGGTGATTGTTTTACTTTTGTCTTTTTCTATTGTAGTTTGCAATTCCGTTTCTCGACAATCGTTCGAATTTCCTATTATATGTATGTCGTACGTTTACTATTTTCCTATGGTTTATGCTCTGCTGTGGTACGTAAAACAATACATTTGTAATTTCTGATCCTCTCGAAATATCTAGTTGAATTCTTAATTAAAATGATAGTCCATTTTTCGGCGCTTGGAGAAACAATTTATGAACATGTGTGGGCGGTTTATAAAAGTTTTATTGCTAGAATCTATGTATTTTAGTTAAATGAAATTGTTGGTAAATTTCTGTTATTAATGGTTGAATTTCATTAGTAAGGATTTTTTAAATCTCTTCTTTTAATTTCCTATTGGTATTGCAAAAAAACAAAACGGAAACCAAATGCAGTATCTTAATCTTGTGCAAGAGGTAGTTATTTCAGCATGGACATTTATAAATTCTTATTTCGATAAGCTTTGATTTATTTATTTAGTTATTTTTGCAATGACCAATTTATATTATACTGAATCTTAAATTAAAAAAAAAAAATTATATTAAAGATTCACAGTATTAATCAAAGACTTTGAAGTTCTTTAGCGACAGAGTTATTTAAGGCAGTTCAATCAAATTGCACAGAGGAAATCGTTTGGACAAGCACTGTATCTCAACAAATTCTTAGCACTAATTCAAAACAAACAAAAAAATCCATGTTCCATGCCTATTTTCTTCACCCATTTTTGTTAAGCCGTGATTGACGGAACAAAAGCAAAAAAAAAAGATATTTACTTTAAAATAAAGACGGATAGATGGTCCCCGTTGTCACTAGTAATGATCGATATTCTTGTAAATTTACAAATCGATCAATACTTTTTAATTCAATAAACATTATGGGTAAATTTAACCTGGAAATTTCTGTTACAAGTACAGAGTGATTCGGACCCGAACAACCATACGTAAAAAGTTCAAATCCCAGGCTTATTGTGTATAAAAATTTGTATGGGAGTGGGATCTATCTATTCCAAATTTTATTCAGCTTTAAGTTATTTTCGATTTCTACCGAAATTTTGATATTTTTTAAATTTAATAGACACTTCCAGAATTCAACTTACATAAACTCTTTCGTATTTTTGTGATATTATTCGGGGATTTCGAGTTTGTAGCGACTTATTCAGTTCAATGATACTTTCTGATTTTTTTTTAAATATATGGTTTTTTTCTGCGGTTTCATTCGCTGTCATTTGATTCTATGCGTTATGTTCCTACTATCATTGACTTTTTGAATACATATTGGCTATTTCGGTACTTTTCAACTAACGATAGTTTTTAATATTCCGATAGTTCGTCGACTTTAAAGAAGTTTTCGATACTCTAAGAAACTTTTTTTTACATTTCCTATACATTTCGACGTCTTCAATACTGCATACTGTTCGACTTTTAGCGACTTTTTCAATTTACTTCGACTTCAATAGACTTCTTCGGCGTTTTCAATTCTTTTAAAATTTTATAAACCTTTTAAAACTAAATTTTTATAGTTACTGACCAAATCCATTTCAAACCATGCAGTCGGAGTGACTTCAAATTGCGGAATTGGTTGCCGATTAAATTTGTTATTTTTCAAAGTAATTAAGGGAATATATCGTCCCCCGATTTGATTGAAAATAATTTTTCACGAAGCTATGCCCATTTAAAGTTTTAGTGTCAGAGCTTGAAAAACCGCTGAAAATTGGTTAAAAATAGTCGCATTTTCATACAAATCAAAATAATTATTTTGTATTTTGATTCTAATAGAACTTGTGATTCTCTGTCAGAATCTTTAAGAAATTTTGAAAATTGTTGAAAATTGGCGGAGTTGTAGCGCTTTTTGTGAAAAAAAACAAGGCTGATTTTCTCAAAAACCTCAATTTTTTTGTGCGCTTAAATTTTTATTGTGGATTTGTATTAATATGATAAAAGAAATGACATGAATTTAATGCCTGTTAACCAACATTTTTTTCCCCAAAATGAAAATGTCAATTTATTTTTTATCATTACCAAGCCACTCTACGGTACTATTTTCAAAGCACATAACAACAGCAACATTCTAAAATACTTTCTGCAAATCTTGCTTGCATTTTGCATACTTTTTTTTCAGCGTTATTTTCGTAATAAGATTTTATCATAGGAAATATATAAAAACATTGTGCTCACATATAGCTTTTTCGCTGAAAAAATGCAAGCAAACAAAACATTCAAAACCCACAGAAGTACATCTTGAATCGAGACTTGTGCGTAATCAATTACATTTGGTAATTAATTATACCTGCAATCACAATCTATAATTGAAATGTTTCAATTACAATTACATGTTATAGAGATTGAAAATTTCGAAAATATTTCAATTACAATTACAATTACTTATAATTGTCATTGAAATATTTTCGAGTGAAATTACTGTAATCCAAAATATATAATTGAAAAGCAAAGTAATTGAACCCAAATTGTAAAGGATTACTTTTAGCTGTAATTTCCAATTTTTCAAGTAATCAATTACAAGATATACAAATACAAATACAAACATATATATCCATATATGGATAGATATACTTATGTAAATACATTAAATCGAAAGATTATAATAAATTATAATTAATTCAAAAACTTTTTATATGTTTTGCCCAGAGTCAAAATTTCAAAATTTCCATCGGCAAGTTTTTGATGTCGGGGTTGTAACACAATGCAAACTGTAATAAGGTTATTTATACATGTCCAACAAGTATTTAACTTGGTGAAAGGCTGGAGCTCAAATTCTTCCTTTACATTCCCACTTAAATCATATGCAATAACATAAATATTTTTTGTGAATTTTATCACTTGAAAGAAAATTTTTTTTCAATTTTTAATAAATGTAATTGCAGAAAAATGTGATTAATTACATTATCGTTTCAAATTACTTAGCAAAAGTAATGGATTGAAACTCTCTAAGAGATAACATTTTCATGCTTTACTAATTCAATTACAAAAGTAATTAGAATTGCATGTAATTGCAATTTTAAATTACATGTAATTGAAATTAATGTAATGAATAAAAAATTTCAATTACAATTACTTTTAATATATTTTTTGAATTAAAAGCATTGATTACTTGTAATTGTAATAGAAAGAATTGTAATCTAAAAATACCCAAGTCTGCTTGAATCCCACCAATAAAACATATCGCAATTTGTTGTTACTTTAGTTTATTTATTTAAGACTTGTTAATATAATTTCGAAAAAAAACTATTCAAAAGAAATTGAGTTTGGCCGAAGAATTAGTAATGACTAATTTGTTCTTGAAATCATACTACATATTTGCAATTACATCTGAAATGACAATGTTAATCCAAAATTTTATATTTTCAGATTTACATTGTCATTGCAAATTTTTCTTGCTTATGTTCGATTTTGATATATTGTTCAGGTTTTTGCTGTTCTTGTTGATGAATACCGATTGAACAATTTCCTTTTTTTGCCATATCTTCTTCATTGCCGTTGTGACTGTGGATGCACGCAATCACACCTGTCGATTTTGCGATAATCGCATCATCTATGCTACCAGTACTGGAATATTCACCTTGTAGCTCTGAAAAATTATCATTCACTACAGCATTCGAAGTTGTTTTTCTGATGAGAAAACCCATTAAAATGCCCGAAGCTATGATATTCAATGCAAGTGGAAAACCTTTGTATTTCGGTATTTGGAAACGTCTTGGCATTCCCTCGAAATGCGTTGTCGGTCGTGTTCGCTGCAATTTGGTTTGCGCATAAGTTGATGGCTGTAAAAACAAACCAGGATATTGGCGCGTTAAAAAGCGTGTGCGTGGAAAAGTCATTATTCCAAATTTTGCTCTTCTTGATATTCTTCGGTCTTCAGAAGCAGTAATTAAAAATTTAGTTCATAGTTTTGTTGGTTGTTAAATTGCCTTTTCAAATATTTATAATAGATTTTTTTTGAAAAAATTTTGTTATTTGCTATTTCATTATTTTGAGTTAAATTTAAATGTTAAGAATAAAATTTATTTATTTGAAAAACTTTACAAAAAGTTCATGATGGCACCTATAATTACAAAATTTTGCTCATGCTCTTTTGATTTTAGTAACTCAATATTTGCATTTGAATCCGTATAGTCCTGGTTTGTATCATTTAAGGACTCGTCATTATCAATTGAATTGGTGTAAGCTGTATTTTTTTTAATACTAAAAGAAAGAAAACCATGAGTTGTAGATATTTTTTTTAAAAAAAAAAAAATGTTTTTCCATTCTACCTCAAAAAATTCACTAATTTTGACTGATCTTCGTGTAGTTTCCTCAACAGCATCGTTATCGTTGTCGTCTCCATCTTCATCAAAAGATAATTTTTCTAAATATCTAACTCCCAAGTTTGCCAACGTTCCACCGCTCCATACACCAAGAAAAACGACGCCAAACGCTATCAAAATAGCAAAGTCCATCTTGAACGGCAGGGGATTAATATCACCATAGTTGCCATGTGTACCTTTATTTTGAAGTTTTTCGGTAATTGGATCCTCGGACAAAATATATTCAATCTTATGGGATATTGTATTCCTTATAGAATTCTTCTTGGCAGTTGGATACTTTCTAAATGTTCGCTTTAGCAGACGGCGTAGTATTTGCAGCCGCATAATTTTATAACCATACATGCATGAACTTGAAATATTTTGAGAATCCAATTTTTTATTTTATAATAATTTGTTTTTGCTTGAATGACTATTTATGAATATACAAATTTAAAATATTTCGTACTTCAGTATTTTTTTGTACAAAAAATCAAGTCATGGTGTGTGCCAGTGACCATAAATGGGTACAATACCTTCTGTGCTCTTAGCTGCCCATTGTGTGCAAGGATATGTTTATGAAATAAAATGTGTTTAATAAAGTTTTATATAAAAAATACGATTTCTCTTCACTTCGCAAAATCATTCTATGCTTAAATGCTAAAAATATGCCCCCTGACTGACTGATAAAATTTCGCAAAATAATTTTATCACTTTTTGCATTTCTATATTTATTTATTTACTAGCTGCAGCATACAGTATTGAATATCTAATTAGGGTTAAACTTTGTTGGTCCCCACTAATTTACCCTGATTTAAAGTAATGATTTTAGCGCGTTTTGCATATTAATAACTTAATTACTGCGTTTTTCCCTCAACAACTTAATATGATTTACTTAACACACACAGTAAACATCAAACGTACGCACATATTCATATCCTATGCATATATGTATACAATAATGTTAAACGAATTTACCCAGCTGGAAATTGGGATGTTAGTGACACTTTTTTTTTTTTTTAAATATGAACGGAATGAGTTGGCAAAAAGGATTGATTCTGAGACAGAACTAATATATACAATCAATATTGGATGCACATGCATTGGTCATTGGATTCATATGTATATGCCGTGTATACTGCTTCGGAAAAGTTGTGACCAATACCTAGAATATCAACTGAAATGATACAAATAGTGTTATAAATCTTGTTGAAATCCTAATTGATGGAAAGATTGCGGCGGACTTACCTCATTCCAGTCCGATTCATAAGTTGTTCAGAGATGATAATGGATGAAAATCCCTTCGAAAATTTTTTTATATAACCATAGGAAAAATATCAAATTTTCAAAAAAATGCTTATGAATTAGTAAAATTTTTTACAAAATTGTGGTTCTTTTTTTTCATGCAACATTAAATTGAAGCTGTCTACGAACCTTCAAATCACGAAAACCACATAAAGATTGATGTAAGCTAGTTTTCCGGTTTGAATTCGTTGTAACTTTTTTATTTCAAAGTAAATTATAACTTTTTAATTATACATATGGGACGGTTCACGTCAAGCGGATCACTTTCGTGGAAAAAATTGAATTGAAATGGTAATCAATGAAACCCAAGACCTCTGTATACCGAATTCGGTGCAAATCGGTGGACTTTCAAAAATTCAGCCACCATAATGGATTATTGACCGCTATATTGGATCCGCCATTTTGAATTCTGTCAATCTTCCACGCCAAATTTTTAGGAGCTACAATTTGAGCTAAGAAACGGCTCGATCGGTTGAGAATTTTTATTTTTACAAGCTTTTTTTTCTGGACACTCGACTTTTCTCCAGCTTCCGGCCGCCATATTTGATTTGCAATTTTGAATTTTTGAACGGGTCACACGGCTTTTAGAAGATTTTCATAAGACGAACATTTTGAGACCTCCTACGTCTTGATCAGTCCAGCCAACTTTTGGCAGCGAAGGTGATCCGCTTGACGTGAAACGTCCCATATATATGTATTATAAATAGTACTTCCCCGAGAACCGATAAATATCGTTATCGTTCTCGTTATCGGGACCGAGAGAGATAACGATAACGAGATATTATCAAAAAAAATTCATTCTCGTGCGACCTAAGACGAGAACGAGAAGAGTCTGTTTGATATCTCGTTCTCGGCGATAATGTAATGTTTATCGTACGATAAATTATCCCCGAGAACGAGACTCAGCCAGAACTTGGCACCTACATATGTCTATGTTAAGTACCTCACCAAATCTGAACGAGATTAGACAAAGGGACGTAGCACCTTTATAGAACAAAATTACTTAAAACGCCACTTAACTTTAGTTATGAAATTTCATACATGGACCCAATTGTCTGCAGTAAGGATTGCATAAAATGTAGACGGGGTCGTACAACGGACACGGTGCGAGAATGCTGCTAGTACAGCTAGTTTTTTGTATATAAAAATGCGAACGAGAATATCCGAGAAATATCGGCGATAACGAGAACAGAACGAGACGGGAACGATACAGATAAAAAATTTCTCGTACGAAAACGAGTACGAGACGATAAGCTTGGCGTCACTACGACCACGATACGATAATTTTTTAATTATCGTATCTTTCTCGTATCGATGTAGCACTAATTATAAAAATACAAAACTTTAGCAATGAAACGAACATGGAAGATCAGACCTCACAAATGGTGGTCATTATCTGTTTTTCACATTTGTGTTCATTTCCCATGACCTTTTGTAAAATCTCAGATGATATGGCATGAACTTTAATGCTTATCTTGGGTTTCTGTTGGTCAAAAAAATTTGGGACAATGACTTTTTCGGATGATACACCGCACGAAAGAGTACACTTAATGGGTATGGTTGTTGACCTGCTCTTGAACTCTCCATAACATATATTAACTGGAGTTTTGCTCGTTAACGAAGTTATTAAATTGGAAATGGACTTAGTCGCTGATTAGTAAATCGGAGATGAAATTGGGATTGATTATGATTTGCTTGGCGTAACTAATCTGTTGCTCGTAGGCTGTCAGCATACAGTACAAGCTGGACTTTGTGCGGGAATATGCGGAATGTAGCACCGTACGTGGTCTTTCAGTACCAGGAAAATTCTTTAAATATTTCTTCTACCGAAAACGTGCTAGACATCGCAGATAGTGTTTTAAGCACTTTTTCCAAGTGGGTCATCAATAGACTCCTGTCTTTCTGTACATGAATTTGAACTTTATAAAGAACCGCGCATGCATTTATTACAATGACAATAGCGTAGCTGTGTTAGTACCTTTATGGGTATATGCTTTTGAATGTGTGTGTTTGTTAGTTGTTAATACATAGAAATTAAAATGTTTGCATAATTAATGATTACGCGTACTTAATTATGATCCTTTAATTTGCATACGTAAGCAATTTTTTTCTTCAATGTTTTTTAAAGTAAAAGTTAGGTAAGAAATACGTATGAAAGGATAATGTACAAGTACTTACTTAATGTAGGTCAGTTAAGAGTCAGTAGAGAAATGAGTCAGATTTTGTCGCTATCACTACCTACTATAAAAATTCATTCATCTGCACATTGGCAGCAGATACAATTTTTATCGGTGTTAGAATTACGTTAGAATTGGATAGTTTTTTTTTTTAAACTGAAATTTACTTGATAATATGTAAGTAAATTTGTATCACTTTCCCAGACGCCCATTATCTCAATTTATTTCAATTTGGATAGCGTCAAGGTTTCTCTTCTCATAAATAAATGCAATAAAATGTGTATTTTTTTTTTTGTTATTGATTAAATTAAATTAATTTCTAGTTGAAATATGTGAACCAGTTTAAACTAAACATTCTAACAGTTTTATGTTTGCATAAAACCTTTTCACCCAGCACGCATATCTTCATCTAGTTTGACAGCCTTACTATGTGCTGTTATACCAGAATGTGGCCTTTACTATAAGCCTTTCCGAAACGTAGAAAGAAACACTGAAGTGTAGTTATCATTTTCTTTAATGTGTCTCAGCATATCTGATATTTAAGTATTCCTGCAGCAAAGTAGCTGATGATAATTTTCTTCGCATCTTCATTTTTACTACGTTGCACTAAGTTACTCGAAATGTAACAGAATTCGCCCTGTTTGGAAAGAAGAAATTCTTTATCAAAGAACATAAATTATATTTATTTTCATGAGCAACGCAAATAGCGGTAGCGTAGAAGAAGAAATGGGGTAAAAAAGTAAGCAGCTTTTTATCGTTATTTTTATTTTTATTTATGCTGTTTTTTAGATAGGGTAACATTTTTCACAATACTCCCAGCCATGCTACCAGTATATGAAATGTTAGTAAAACTTTTGCCATGTGAAGGATTTAATGAGTTTTTTTTTGTATGAACTCTTCAAAGAAAAAAACTCAAAAAGTAAGCAAAGGTGAGAAGAATGTGATAAGCAATTTGTCAACTTTTGTGAAAGAAAGTAAGTAAGAGGCATAAGTTTGATATAGAAGTTGGGATGAGTTTCAAATAAAATTTATATGTTGTTGTCAAAAGTTCTTAGATTCAAATATTATGTGAAGTAAAATGGAAAAATTTTAATAATAGTGGTGAAGCTATTCTGGCAGTTAGTTTTTGATTTCGATTTTTTAAGGAATTTTATTTATCTTGAGTTCACATATTGAATAAAATCCACTTACAGCACGCTCTAAATGCTTCGATAGCTTAAGCATTGTTCATACACACACATCTTTTTCGCTGACTGTACTGCTGTGGGTTTTGGATATTTTGTTTGCTCGACTTTGTCAGTGAAAAAGTTATATGTGCGTGCAGTGTTTTTATATATTTCCTATGATAAAAAGTTATTTCGAAAATCACGGTAAAACAAAAGTATGCAGAATGCAAGCACGATTTGCAGAAAGTAATTTGGAATGTTGCTTTTGTTATTTGCTTTGAAAATAGTTCCGTAGAGTGGCTTGATTGATATTTCGATTTTGGAAAAAAAAATATTGTGACCACAAATGTCTTTTAACGCGCATTAATCCCACGTCATTTTTCTCTCATATTAATACAATTCCACAATAAAATTTTAAGCTTAAAAAAAATTGGGGTTTTTGAGAAAATCAGCCTTGCTTTTCAACAAATTTCAAAATTTCTTAAAGATTCTGACAGAGAATCAGAAGTTCTATTA
This sequence comes from Meiosimyza platycephala, assembly GCA_963662105.1. Taxonomy (NCBI): domain Eukaryota; kingdom Metazoa; phylum Arthropoda; class Insecta; order Diptera; family Lauxaniidae; genus Meiosimyza; species Meiosimyza platycephala. Next base: position 76,195,647 of record OY759211.1, on the reverse strand, counting down.
GAATCAAAAGACAAAAATTTATTATTTTGGTTTGGATGAAAATGCGACTATTTTGAAAAAATTTTCAGCGGTTTTTCAAGTTTTGACATTAAAACTTTAAATGGGCGTAACTTCGTAAAAATGTTTTTTTAATCAAATCGGGGAAATATGTGTCCCCTTATATCCTCTGAAGAACAACATATTTAATCGGCAACCGATTCCGAGATTTGAAGTTAGTACGACTGCATGGTTTGAAATGGATCTGGTCCATAGATGTTTCTGTAAAAAATCTACTACATCCCCTAAGATTTTCAATTTAGTTTCAGTTCTGCTCGCCAAATCAAGAAACTCGTTTCGATCACTAAGTAAATTTTCTTTTTTGAAATCATCTTTATAAAAATTTAATATTTTATCAACATCACAATCTTTGCGAAGTACAAAAGCTTCAAGGGAACTGGAAACTTTTCCGAGTCTGTCCCAAATCAGATTATCAACGACGAAAGAACTAGGTCATAATAAATTTATCTATACAAATGTTCTGGAGTCTGAAATATATGATGTTCTAATTTTGAATTGGAATCAATATGCTTGGGAATTCCCATGTTGAATTAAAATTTCCCGTGTTGAATTTCACATGGAGAAGCCTCACGCGTGTGGAGTTCTAAACACACGCAACGGGTCTGCTGACGCCCCTGACAGCTGATCAATTTAACATGCCCCCACCACAAAAACGCGAAAATACCAATTTAATATTGAAGTTTTTACAGTGTGCCTCGACTGTTTATACTGTGTAGGGTCTATAATTTCCCCTTACTAGTCGAACTTCCGGGCTATATAATTCAAAAATTATATGTTAGTTGGTCTTGAGTTATTTGAGAACTTTAGTTAGCTCTATATAGGTAATACATACAGGTCCGGATTTAGAAATTTGCCGCCCTTAGGCCAGTCAGAAATTGCCGCCCCTCTGCACGAATAAATATGGAAAAAAATGTTCTAAAATCAAAAGGACCTTTTTTTTTGTGCTTGTCAACATTTTTAAGGTAATGTTCCAAGTATTTGCAAATAAATTAACAAAAATTAAAAAAAAAAATTTCATAGTTCCCAATATTTGCCGCCCCTAAAATCGTGCCGCCCTAGGCACTGGCCTAGTGTGCCTCTAAGGTAAATCCGGCAGTGAATACATATGTATGTAGCCAGGCCCAGATTTAGAAATCTGCCTCCCTTAGGCCAGTCAGAAATTGCCGCCCCTCTTCACTAGTAAACATCAAAAGTGAGGACCTTTTTTTTTTTGTTTTTTTTTCTTTAGGTAATTTAGTGCACACAATCCCAGTATTTGCACTTTTTTTCCTCATGTGTAAATAAATTTAAAAAATTACAAAAAAAAAAATTCAAAGTTCCCAATATTTGCCGCCCCTAAAATCGTGCCGCCCTAGGCACTGGCCTAGTGTGCCTCTAAGGTAAATCCGGCCCTGTATGTAGCTCTAGAATTTAAACAAATTTGACCACTGAAATATTTTAGTCTTTATTTATTGACTTTAGCTTAATTTTAAGGCAACCATTATTTCAGTTTTAAAAAATTAAAGCAAACATAAAAGTAGTCTCATTACAGCTTAAGATATATGTACATTTCAAAATACAACGTTCTTACAAAGTTATCATAGAAGAAAGTACATAAATAAAATGAAGGCACAAAGCAGAACTAAAATAAGCAGCAATGACATTATTTTTAGTCCATAGACAAACCAATGAATCAAGTGGCAAGACACAACACAACCAAAAAAATACACAAACACACACAACGTGTACATACAATCAAATTTAGCGAACAGGATGACATCCATATGATACGGCCAGAATGCAATCAAACGTAAAATATTGTGTCAACTTTTTCAATTTCAAACGCATTGTTCGGTGCGGTATTTTCTTAAGTTCTTGAAATAACAAAAATCTTTAATTTGATTGTATTGTATTGTTTTGCTGAAAAAATCTGCTATGTGTCATTGAAAAACGTTCTTTTAAAGCATCGCTTAATGGCCATTTATTTAGGAAAAGAAAATGGCTCTAAATTGCCCATATAATAAATTTAGTTAAATATTAATATTAAATATTGTATTGAATCACAATAAAGGCTTTTTTGAGTTCAGAAAGGGTTTTGGAAACTAATATATAAAGAAATTAAATATATAGATAAAAAAAAATACCAAGCCGTGAGCAATGTACTTTTAAATAAGTCAATGATTTGAAATAAAATACTTCTTTTATACCTCAGGCCAATAAATTTTCGATTGCGAAACTTGTGAGCCTAGACATACTGATCCTCCGAAGAGTTGATTGAAGCACAATCTCTCTCGAATTGATCGCGCTGATAGCGAGCTTTAAATAAAAACTTTTGTACTTCCTTGGAAGTTAGAAAATATTTGTTATCCTTCACGAATGATCCTTCGGTCAATTATTTTATATGTTTTCCATGGACGTTGACGTATGGAATATTTCTTCTCATTTAGTTTTTCTTTAAATATTATATCTCATTGAAAACTATAGTTTTTGAGCAATTACAAATATTTACATTTTGTCCGTAAGATTGCCTTCCTTAAGGTACTGCTACAGCTCTTCTTCTAGCTCATTACGCGAGAGGTCCTTTGAAAAATTATTTGTTTTAAGCCACAGCCATTTACCAAGCGCGACCTCTTCAATTTTTTATGAAATTGATTAACTTGAAATTCTTTGTGCAAATCATCCCAGCAATCCCATGGTGTACGTTATTTTGCTCTAAACCCAGCACAAATACCATAAAAAGTGATTTGAAAAGTATATTTCCTTTCAAAACACACCTCTTTTTTGTTGTTCGTATTTCGCCTTTTCTGACAAATATGAAATAAGGGACTCAAATTATTGAATCCAAAAAAGTTTTCTGAATCAATTCATGCATAGCACTTGTAGAGAAGATGAGATTTTAAATCGATAGAAAAAACTTAAAATTGATTGATTGATATGTTAGGCAGGGCAATTTATTCATAAAGAGTGTGTTTTATAGAGAGATACATAACAAATATTTTAATTGAGCTTTTAGTAACAATTTTTTTTAAGATTAAGCAGACTTCTGTTCAGCAATAGTTCTATGCTTAGATAGCTTCTTTCTATTCCTCCTCCTTTGTATTAACTGGATCATCATTTAAAATGTGATAAGTGTATTATTGGCCAATAATAGTCTGATATTAAGTAAATTTTTTTATAAACGAAACACTTCAATTTCTTTTCGATTATTCTTAATTTTGTAATAAACAACTTCAATGACCAAAATCAAGATTGCAATAAAATAAACACACATAAGATATGCCAAAGGTGCTTTGAAATGTGAAATAGATAATGGCCTTGGATGTTTTTGGTCCTCGACAAGAAATTTTATCAAATTCATTTTAAAAGCCTGATAAATACTTAAATCATCCCATTTCTTAGAGAGTCCAGACTCCTGTACCCTCATTGAAAACAACGAGATGCTCTTCGCAAACGGTGAATCCCATTGTAATGGAAATTTCTGAAAGTAATTTGCGGTACAGAGTTCATCTGAAGCTATGCGAAATTTATGTTTCCAAAGATTTCGCTGCTGTAAACTCAACAAACGCCATTGCTCTTTAGTGGCTACATAAGCGAACGAAGTATTCAAAGCATTACGATGTGCTATTAAGTTGTCCAAATCAGTGACATACAAGCAACTTTGTAGACTACCAGGTAAACGTTCAGCATCAAAATAAATCTTACGCTCGTACGCATGTAACATTATTTGCAGTCCGGATGCCAGAAAATCTTCCTCCGTTATAATCAATTTGCCCATCATAGTTGTACTCAGTAACGAAGTCAAAGAGGTTGTCACACTGCTTTGTATAACAAAATATGCTAGCAATATGAGCACATGAATGAATTTCATACGCATACCCCATGTTTTAAAGTAACTGAAAGGCAGTGGTTGTTGGTATATGGCACCCTGAATGTATAAAAATGAATATCCGATATTGTTGTAGACATTTCTCTGTTTAAAATACCAGAAAAAATGTAATAATACGAGTAGAAGGGCTATAAAATTTGAAATTAACATTAAACTTGGTTGAACAGTATGATGTAAGTAGGTAGACTGATCGATTTCTTGTACTACTGGAACAATGATGCAGGCGTTCGTTTGAGACAACGGATAGCTACCCTCGGTTTGATTGGCAAATTCTACTAACTCGGAAAAAGGATGTATGGAAATGTCAATGGACTTTTTAGCTGCCAATAGCAACGCCTGTTCATGGTATGAATAAAAACTTGCATTCAATTGGGGTACGAGACGAATGGTTCCATTAATGCTGTAGATGTATTCATGAAAAAGGCGTCCAGCTGTTCCGGTAATGGCAAAATTTTCTTCTCCTGGGTGTCGAGGATGTTTTTCAAATGGTGTCTGAAATAAAGAATAGAGTTTGTGTTAGTAATTAATACATACTGCCTGATTCACTTTCAAAAATAGTTTTAGAATGCTTTATTGCCCATTGAGATGTATGATTTTCTCTTGCTGTATCACGGACTAAACTTTCAAATTTTTTCTACGTTTTCAACCTCATTCACTTTTTTTTTTTGAGTTTTTCACCTGCTCCAAAACTTTTTCAACCTCTTTTTAGTTTTTTCATTTTTAATTTTTTAATCGACTTTCTAACATTTTTCGGATTTTTCAACACTTTTCAACACTTTTCAACATTTTCCGTACTTTCTTGATTTTTTTATACTCTTTCGACGTTTTTCAACATTTTCCATATTTATTTTTTATTTTTCGGCCTTTCTCTCACTTTTCAACAGTTTTCAAGTTTATCAAACTCATTCAACTTTTTCAATATTTTCCAAAATTTTTCGACTTATCTAACCTCATTCAACTATTTTCAACATTTTTTCAACTTTTCAACCTAAAAACGAAAAACCGAACTATGGTCGGTCTCCTGGTACTATTCATATGTGTATATTAGACTGCTTTAAAATCGTATGGAAAAATTAAATTCTGTCAAAATACTAGTACTCAGATTTGAAAATATATCTTGAGCCCATGACGCTCTTTTATCTGTATATAATAATAGACCATAAGTTAAATATATGTACATATAGTATGTACTCACAACAAATACAGATGGTGGGTCCATAAAAATTGGTGTAACAAATGTATATCCATAGACATTGTTAATTCGATCGGGTTGAAAAATAGATTTATAATTCTGTGATGTCAAATTTCGCACAGTGAGATGTGGAAATGGTGTGTAGCTAAAAATTTGACGTTGTGAGTTATGTGTTGTAGGTCTACAATTCTTGTCCAAAGAATAATCAAAGACATGAAATGTTAAAACCACATTAACAATATTAACACTCCAGCACCATGAGAAGAATTGTTTGATTTCTGTAATATTCGGTACAAATAAGTCCGGGCGTTTAAAGATAAAAATCATCGGCATAAAATGCAAACCTTCCAACGTTGCATTAACTGATTTCATCATAGGATCATCTACACTTGTTATATCAACAAAGGCCAAGTTATCCAAACCAATAAAATTGCGAAGCTTTATGTTGTTATCTGGACCTATGATAAAAATTGATTGATCAAAATCTCGAATGAGTGTTTCTTCTAGTGAACTTGGTATTAGACAGGACGGTTCCTTGGAAATGGCCAAATCGCGATATATTAAAAAACTATTAAACTTATGTATTTGATGTATATGTTTTGTTAAATTGAGTAGATATTGAAATTCGTATGAGCCGACGAACATTGGTAGCTGCATATTTTGCTGGCTCATCGTTGGGTTAAGCAGCAATGTCAGTATTAAGACGACAATTGGCGAATATTGCATGGTATCCTCTATGATGTTTAAATAACAACTAATGTTGAAAGAAAACTGAAATAGCATTAATAACACCATTAATTTTCTATTACAGTTCTTAGTTAATTAGACTTATCAATTGAAAATATAATAAAAGCGAGAAAATAGTTTACCATTGGGAGCCATTAGGAACCTAACTCGCTGGCTGGTTTTTCACTTTGTTTTATGCGCATTACTTGTGTAACCATCACACTTTTGTGGCATTCGGTGACATTCGGACACATTTGACCAAATTCGGGAGTATTTTTCAGTGAAAACGAGGACAATTTTGGAACAGTTATGAAATAAAAAATTTAAGTACGGCATTAGCCTTTTCAATGCAATGACTCGGTGCCATCTTTTTAATACACCTGACACACTGTGCAACGTTAAATCATTTGCGTATTATTTGTCATTAATTAACCAAAATGACTTTGATTTTTAAAATAAGAAACATCAATTATCAGCAAAGAAAAAAGACTAGTAAGGTGCTTATTTTGAGTCAGGTTAAATATTATATACCGCGCTAACAGTTGGAAATCTGAGGGATGACAGCACATTATTTTGTCCATTGTGTGGGAGGAGCCATGAACTGTTGTCAAACCACGTCCACATTTTTCATGTGCACCATGATTGAAAAAGCGGAAAATGGTTACCTACTGTATTGATCTATTCTTGGATCAACCGAGTTCGAACTCCAACCAAATTTCGCAAAGAAGTGGCAATTGTGTTAGAAATGTCATTGATCGACCACTGAAATTCCAGTGGAATGATTACCACATCCGAATCTACGCTTCGACGGACTTAGTCGCTGATCAAAATTTTTGGATCGTAAGGGAATGGATGTAAATCGGAGACTTAAGTCATTTGCTCAAAATGTAAGCCACTATCTAAAAACAATTTGATACCAAATAAGAAAATTGTCTTTATACTACATTTTAGAACTAAATTTTAGTTTTAGAAGATGCTTTGTTCTTTACCATTTCAAGTTGAGTTTTGATGATAAAAAATAATTATATTAACGATATTTTGTTTTACTTTATCATACCTAACGCTGGAAAGACCGCCTACAGGCGGGTTGTCTTTTTTTTTATCTGCAAGCTCAGTACTCATAGATTGGAAAAATAACAACATTTTCGACTTTTCTGACCCAAAGTTACCCTATCCATATCCACGAATTTAAAGAGGTTGTGAAACTGCTTTGGATAACAAAATATTTTAGCAATACAAGCACATGAAGAAGGTTCATACGCATACCCTATGATTTAAAGTAACTCAAAGGCAGTGGTTGTTGGTATATGGCACCCTGAATGTATAAAAATGAAAACCCGATATTGTTGTAGACACTTCTCTGTTTAAAATACCAGAAAAATTGTAATAATATGAGTAGGACAGCTATAATATTTGAAATTGTCACTAAACTTGGTTGGACAGTGTGATCTATGTAGGTAGACTGATCAATTTCTCCTACTACTGGAACAATGATGCAAGCGTTTGTTTGAGACAACGGATAGCTACCCTCGGTTTGGTTGGCGAATTCTAGTAGTTCTGAAAATGGATGTATGCCTATGTCAATGGACTTCTTAGCAGACAATAGCAAAGCCCATTTATGATATGAATAAAAACTTGCATTGTTTTGGGGTAAAAGACGAATTGTTCCATTAATGCTGTAAATGTATTCATGAAAAAGCCGTCCAGCAGTTCCGGTAATGGCAAAATTTTCTTCTCCCGAATGTCGAGGATGTTTTTCAAATGGTGTTTGAAATAAAGAATAGAGTTTTAGAATGCCTTATTGCCCATTGCGATGCAATGTTTTCTCTTGGTGTATATTGAATAACTTTAATTAAGCTTCGTGCATCTGGGAACCAAAATCAATTTCAAAGCTAACATCAATTGTAGCAACAACCTCTTTTAATTAACTTCGACTTTTTCAATCTCAATAAACTTTTTTCGAGTTTTTCAACCTATATATCGCTCACTTACTTCAAGACTGACATAACTCAAAAAACTTGGTTACTTTTTAAGAGACCTTTCTGATTTTTTCACAAAAAATAAAAAATTAAATAACGGATTTTTCTGCATTATTAACTTAAAAATCAAATTTTGAGTTATGTCAGTCTTGAAGTGAGCGATATGTAATTCAACTGTTTCAACATTTTTCTAGTATTTCCCATAATTTTTCGACTCTTTTAACCTTTTTCACCTACTTAAAAATTTTTTCAACCTCTTTCAAGTTTTTTTTAACCATTTCTTTATCATCGACTTTTATACCATTTTTCGGATTTTTCAACCCTTTTCAAAATTTCCCGTACTTTTTGATTTTTTCATACTCTTTTGACGTTTTCCAACATATTCCATATTTTTTATATCTATATCGACCTTCCTCTCATTTCCTACAGTTTTCAACTTTTTTTTAACCTTATCCATATTTTTTTGACTTATTTAACGTCATTCAACTTTTTCCAACGTTATGTATTTGATGTATATGTTTTGTTAAATTGAGTAGATATTGATATATCGACTTCTCAACCTCAAAACGAAAAACCGAACTATGGTCGGTCTTCTGGTACTATTCATATGTGTATGGTTTAAAATCGTATGGAAAAATTAAATCTCGTCAAAATACTAGTACTCGGAACTAAAAATATATCTTGAGCCCTTGATGCTCTTGTGCCAAAATTTCACTTCAATACGACCATGGGAAACGGTGTCAGTGGGTCGATTTGTATGAGTTTTGTGAATTTTCCTGGTGATTTTATAGTAAGTATTATTGATTTTGCTTAGAAAAAATATCAATATCGGGTTATGGATTCCTACCGACTCAGTATGATGTTAAATATGTATGAAAATTATAAATCAGAAAGTCGCTTAAAAGCGGAGTATTCATTCATTGATACGAATGTGAAAAATACTCTATAATCCACTTTAATCGCCCGAAACCAAAATATATTTTATATTTTTCAGCCTCATTATAAGTTTTAGTTCACAACGAATTTTATGTGTATACAATAGACCATAAGTTAAATATATGTATGTACTCACAAGAAATACAGATGGTGGGTCCATAAAAATTGGTGTAACAAATGTATATCCATAGACATTGTTAATTCGATCGGGTTGAAAAATAGATTTATAATTCTGTGATGTCAAATTTCGTACAGTGAGATGTGGAAATGGTGTGTAGCTAAAAATGTGACGTTGCGAGTAATAAACTGTAGGTCTACAACTCACATCCAAAGAATAACTAAAGACACGAAATGTTAAAATAACATTAACAATATTAACACTCCAGCACCAGGAGAAGAATTGTTTGATTTCTGCAAAATTCGGTACAGCTAAGTCCGGGCGTTTAAAGATAAAAATCATTGGCATAAAATGCAAACCTTCCAACGTTGCATTAACTGATTTCATCATAGGATCATCTACACTTGTTATATCAACAAAGGCCAAGTTATCCAAACCAATAAAATTGCGAAGCTTTATGTTGTTATCTGGACCTATGATAAAAATTGATTGTCCATATTCTCGAATGAGTGTCTCTTCTAGCGAACTTGGTAGTAAACATGACGGTGTCTTTGAAATGCCCAAATCACGGTATATTAAAAAACTATTAAACTTATGTATTTGATGTATATGTTTTGTTAAATTGATAAGATATTGAAATTCGTATGAGCCGACGAACATTGGTATCTGCATATTGCGCTGACCCATCGTTGGGTTAAGCAGCAATGTCAGTATTAAGACGGCAATTGGCGAATATTGCATTGTATCTTTATGATGTCTAAGTAACAACTAATATTGAAAGAAAACTGAAATAGCATTAACAATGTCATTTATTTTCTATTACAGTTCTTATTGACTCAGGGAAATATTTATATCTAGATCTACATACTATATCTATCAAAATATTTACATATAATTAGACTTATCATTTGAAATTGATAAATGCTTGATTGGTAGTTTTGGTGAGCTGATACCGTGGTATAATTCTTTGTTTTATTGTTTTACTGTAGATATAGAGAACTTCTTCTTCGATTAAGTTTGTTGTTTTGTCCAAAAATCTTTAGATACTAACATATGAACTCGATATTACAAATACCCATTCCGCTGGCTGGGTTTATTTTTATTTTGATACGCTTTACTAGTGTAACCATCACACTTTTGCTGCATTCGGGCACATTCAAAAAAATATTCGAGGACATTGGCACAAATTCAGGGACATTATTCAGTGAAAACGGGGGATAATTCGGGAACAATTTTAAAATAAAAAAAAATTCAAAAATCTAAATGCGGCATTACCATTTTCACTGCAATGAAGCGGTGTCATCTTTTTAATCCACCTGACACACTGTGCAACGTTAAATCGTTTGTGTATTATTTGTCATTAATTATAAAAAATGACTTTTATTTTTAAAATAAGAAACATCAATTATCAGCAAAGAAAAAGACTAGTACGGGGTTTATTTTGAGTAAGGTTAAAAATTATATACCACGCTAAAAGTTCGAAATACGAAGTACGGTCTTATGGTTGAGAGTTGACAGCACTTTATTTTGTACATTTTCTCCAGAATTGTTAGTATTGAGCTGAGTTGGTTTGCATTTATTAGAAAATCTATCTCAAAAGAACTTTTAAAGTATTTTGCTTGTTTTACGAAAAACCCAACTTACTAAAACGTAGGAAAAATCTGCATTGGGTGCCAAGATATAACGTTGTAGGTTGATATGAAATTTATTGAAGTTATATAAATAGCTAATGTTTTGAGCCTACTTTTGATTGATTTCAAGTTAGTAGATTAACGAAGAACAAATTACAACACAAGAAGAAAGAAAATTTGAAATCGTCAAAGATCGAAAAATTTATTGAAAATTGTGAACAGTGCAATATATTGTAAGAAAGTGTTTGAACAAGTGACATATTGAAAACATTAAATTTGAAATGTGATAAATGTATTGTTGGCCTGACTACTGTCTAGTAATAGCCTCGTATCCAGTCAGCTTTTTTATGTAACGACGCAATCTAATGATCATTCGTCTATTCCTCATTTTGTAATAAAGAACTTCAATAACAAAAATCAAGAATATACTGCAATATAAATACATAAGATTTACCAAAAGGCTTTTAAAATGTAAAATAGTTAATGGTCTTGGATGCTTCTGGTCCTCGACAAGTACTTTTATGAAATTCATTTGAGAGGCCTGATAAATACTTAAATCTTCCCATTTTTTTGAGAGTCCAGACTCTTGCACCTTCATCGAAAATAAAGACATGCTTCTCACAAATGGTGAGTCCCATTGTAATGGAAATTTCTGAAAATAATTAGCGGTACAAAGCTCATCTGAAGCTATGCGAAATTTAGGTTTCCAAAGATTTTGCTGCTGTAGGCTCAACAAACGCCATTGCTCTTTAGTAGCTACATAGGCGAACGAAGTATTCAAAGCATTACGATGTGCTATTAAGTTGTCCAAATCAGTGACATACAAGCAACTTTGTAGACTACCAGGTAAACGTTCAGCATCAAAATAAATCTTACGCTCGTGCTCATGTAACATTATTTGCAGTCCGGATGCCAGAAAATCCTCCTCAGTTGTAATCTGTTTGCCCATCACAGTTGTACTTAGTAACGAAGTCAAAGAAGTTATCAAACTGCTTTGCTTAACAAAATATGTAAGCAATACAAGCACATGAAGGAATTTCATACGCTTACCCCATGATTTAAAGTAACTCAAAGGCAGTGCTTGTAGGTATGCGGCACTCTGACAGTATAAAATTGAAAGTCCAATATTGTTGTAGGCGCTTTTCTGTTTAAAATACTGGAAAAAATTCACAAAAAAGAGTAGTGTAGCTACAAAATTTGAAACTATCAATAAACTTGGTTGGGATGTGCGATTTATGTAGCTAGACTGATCAATTTCTTGTACAACAGGAACAATGATGCAAGCGTTCGTTTGAGATAACGGATAGCTACCCTCGGTTTGGTTGGCAAATTCTAGTAATTCGGAAAAAGGATGTATGCCTATGTCGATGGATTTTTTAGCTGCCAGTAGCAGCGCCTTTTTATAGTATGTATAAAAACTTGCATTCAATTGGGGTACGAGACCAATTGTACCATTAACGCTGTAGATGAATTCATGAAACAGCCGTCCAGCAGTTCCAACAATGGCAAAATTTTCTTCACCTGGGTGTTGAGGATGTTTTTCAAACGGTGTCTGAAATAGTGAAAAGAGTTGGTGTCAGGAAAATTTTTATAAAAAAGTCATATCTCGCTATGTTTCCGAGATATCGATGCATAAAAATGTTAACCTAATATCAACATATCCCATTTTTTTCGATTTTTCAACCCTTTCAACTTTGTTTATTAGATATATGTCTTTCAACTTTTTCAACTACTTTAAACTATTTCAAAATTTACAACCCCTTTGCAAATAATTTCTTCACACATCGCTTCAATCATCATCATCCAAGCACTTTAAATGTAATCTTTAACAATAAATTCAATGTACTCACAAGAAATACTGTTGGTGGGTCCATAAAAATTGGTGTAACAAATCTATATCCATGGAGATTTGTAACTTTTTCGGGTATAAAAACAGATGACGTATAAATTTGCGATGTCAAATTTCGAACAGTGAGACGTGGAAATGGTGTGTAGATGAAAACTTGATGTTGGAAGTAATGTACGGTGGATCTACAATTCTTGTCCAACGAATAATTTATAACACGAAATGTTAACAAAACATTAACGATATTAACACTCCAGCACCAGGAGAAGAATTTTTTGATTTCTTTCATAGTCGGCACAACATAATCCGGGCGTTTGAAAAGAAAAATCATTCGCATAAAATGCAAACCTTCTAGCGTTGTACTAACTGTTTTCATCATAGGATCATCTACACTGCTTATAGCGATAAATGCCAAATTGTTCAAACCAATAAAATTGCGAAGCTTTATATTGTTATTTGGACCAATGATAAAAATAGATTGACCAAAATCAACAGTGAGTGTCTCTTCAAGCGAACGTGGTATTAGACAGGGCGGTGACTTTGAAATGGCCAAATCGCGGTATATTAAAAAACTGGTAAATTTATGTATACGATGTAGATATTTTGTTAAATTTGTTAAGAATTGATACTCGTATGAGCCAATGGTACTTGGCTTCTGAATATTTCGCTGGCTCATCGTTGGATTAAGCTGTGATATCAGCAGTAGGATAGTGATAACCAAATTTTTCATTTTGATAGCTCGACGGTTAAGTAATAACTAGTGTTGCAAAAAAAAAAATATTTCATATTATATATACTCACTTTAATTTTCTGTTGATTGTGGAAGAGGGTTCTGATTCCATACGGGATGGAAAAATCATAAGCAATCATATGACAGTAATTGTTTTACATTTAGATCCATTATCCATTGGGAATTGATTAATTCTTTTTTATGCAGTGCTGAATTAAGTTTTTAATATGACGCCACGGAATCAGAATGTCATTATTTATTGTTTTATTGTAGATATAGAAAAATTCGGAGGACCGTTTATGAAGTTGGTATCTTTTGATCATTTATTTTTACTACGCATTTAAAACAATTGATTAGTAGAACAGCATAACAAAATTTTTCTATAGTGAAGGGGAAAATTATTGGTTTCCGTTCGTTAGGGGCCGTTCAAGTATTACGTAACGCAATTTTTGAAGATGTTTGACCCCCCCCCCCCTCCCTCTCCTTAAACGTTACGGTATCACCCAAGTGACCATGTTTACCTAAAAGTCACAATTACGTTGCACAATGTACCGGAGAGTTATTTTAGCGACTTTTGTTATGTCTTAGTCGCGTTTGCGATAGTAATAAATAAAACAAGAGATTTTTAACTCGCAGCGTAACGCGTTTTTCGAATCCCCTCCCCGTAAATGCGTTACGTAATACTTGAACGGCCCCTTAACCAAATTTTTTTAATTGCGTTAATCTTATACCGTATTATTTAAAAGAAGAGTTCGTCTCGAATCCGTTTATTTAGTAAAACGAACGGATCCGACAAACGGAACGGACCCGACAATGCGGATCGCGGTTTTTTGAGAGGAATTTCGTACGAAAACGGATCCGGAACGGAATCAGTAAACCATCCGTTTTATTTACGAAAACGAGTTCGAAATGGATTCGAAATGGAATCCGGCACGGATCCGTTTTATTTACAAAAAGCGAATTCGGAACGGATCTTACAAAGCGGATTCGGCTTTTTCGAGAGATATTTTATACGGAAATGGATTCGAAACGGATCCGTTTTATTTACAAAAAGCGAATTCGGAACGGATCCGACAAAGCGGATTCCGGTTTTTCGAGAGGAATTTTGTACGAAAACAGATTCGAAACTGATCCGAAACGGAATCCGTAAAGAATCCATTTTATTTACGAAAACGGATTCGAAACGGATCCAAAACGGAATCCGGATCGGATCCGTTTTATTTACAATAAAAGGAAAGCGAATGAAGGCCATTGTAATTATTAGACTACATAAATTTGGTGAGTGCTATTTGATTTAAGTTATATTTATATATATATATGATTTAATAACTTTCATTGCATTCATTCAACATGCTTACATATCTCAACATTGTCAGTGTTTCTCAACATTTTTTTTTGATTTTGCACATGTTTCGACCTTTCCAACATTTTTAACCTTTCCATAACTTTTCAATGCCTCTCAAAAATTTTCTACTTTTCCAACAATTTGAAACTTTTTTAAAAATTTTCGACAGCAAGTTTTAACGACTTTTTTTAACATTTTTCAACATTTGTCGATACACCGAAAAAAAGACCGTACTAAATTTGAAGAACTGCCTTCCTCCGATTTAGTGTAAAAATTTTCTTTATTCTAAGTTATTTTTCCTCATATTGATGAAAATATCGTCTCATTTAGTAATTGAGTCCTTTGAAATGAGTTCATGTTCCATTAAAGCAAGTCAACGCTCTTCCTCAAATATAGAGTTTGTGGTTTTATTAAAACTTTCCTTTGAAATAGTAAATTTTTCTTTGGGAAGAATTTTTGAGGACAACTTGTTCCTCATTTGAGTAAAAACTTCCTCAATCTAATGGAATGTTTTGTTTAAGGAAAATCGTACTCAGTTTTAGTTAGTTTCTTCAAAAAATTTACTATAACGTAGGAAAATTTTCCTTAATAAATGAGTGGCAATACTCGCTGAAATTAATATTTATTCTTCTCGTAAGTATTCTGTTTTTGCCTATATATTTATAGTTCTCTACTTGTTTTTTAAATAAAAAAATAAAAAAATTTAAAAAAAAAATTATGTCGTCGCCGGGATTTCAACCGAAGCTTTCCTGATCAGACAATGGTTGTTACATGCGCAGTTTAACAACATCATTTTAGTATGTCTTAAAAATGATGTCGGTGGCTGAGTTGGGTAAGATGAGCATCTTTGAACAGTGGCATGGCGCAGAACACAGGTTCAATTCTCTGATCGGGTGTCAGGTAAAAAAAAATTTAAGTTCTTCTTTGAAGTTTTAAAAACGTATTACAATTATAATAAGAATGACTGCCAATAAGTAACCAACACCAACAAATAAGAAAATAGAGGAAATAGAAAATTAACAAATTTTTTTTGAAATCAACGAATTTATTTTAAGTAAATTTCTTTCATTTAAGGATACCTTCATCCTTAGAAAAAGTAAAATTGAGTAAACTTTTCCTTATTTCAAAGCAGCAACATTTACTTGTAGTAAGGAATCCAACTTACTTATTTTGAGGAACCCATGGCTTTAGCTCGTATTGAAGGACATTTTTTCCTTACATTTAGGCATTTTTCCTTAAACGGAGTAAGTTTTTTTTTCGGTGTATTTTGAACAATTTTCAACATACAGTGCTCTGCGTACAAATAACATTATTCAGCTTGTTGTTGTTTTGATTCGCGATCACAACTGAAACCATTACCAAATGAGCAGTTCCGTTTGTATTCAGGTTGAAATTGTTTATTGTCATATTTAAAGCACTACAAACAAGTTGAACTTCAGTTTTAAACGCAATATCTTATATCATTATCAATGACCTTCCATTTTTAATAAATATCGTACAAAATTACTACACAAAAGTCATCTTAGGTCACATGGGCGTAAGACTTATCAGGAACAATAAAGGCTTCATGCAAATACAGATTTTTTCAATTGATTTACCAAAATACGTCTCCACACCCTAAAGAAGTGCAGTATCAAAATAGAACCTGAGTTATAATCAAAACACATCAGTCGAAATAATCCTTTTAATAAACAATTAAATAAAAGTGTTTAGCAAATATGTACTTATGTCTCCAAGCGTTGTAATAACCAGTGTAAACACAAATACAAATCGAGAAGTTTAGATTACTATCACCGCTTTATGTTGTATTCGTGCACGTGTGCGACGAGACAATTGGACTGTTGGTCACTAGCAACTGAAACCAGTAAACTTTTCGTAGTAAACTTTTAGTGATAAATGGAACAATGAATGGAACGCTAAGCATTATATTGGCAGTAAAATTTATCATATCTTTGAAATCTGATGAAATTTTTAATGGAAATTGTTAAAACATTTTGATTGGCAAAAATCTAAGCATTTATTGAGAGCTATCAGCTGTGCGATTTATTCTAAAAAAGTGTTTTAAAAAGAGATACATCAAAAAAATATTTAATTTAGAATTTGAAACACTTTTTTTTTCGGACACTAAACCGACACCTGCTCACCAATAGTCAGCTTTTTTCTATTAAGTAGCTCTTCAATGTCCCTTCGTTTATTCAGCTTCTTGTAATAAAGAACTTCTGTGACAAAGATCAAGAATGCATTTAAATACATCCACACAGCAAATATTAAAATATATTCAAAATGTGCAATTGTTAATGGCGTTAGATATTTCTGGTCCTCAACTAGTACTTTTATCAAATTCATTTGTGAAGCCTGGTAAATACTTAAATCATCCCATTTCTTTAAGAGTCCAGACTCTTGCACTTTCATCGAAAATAAAGAGATGCTTTCCGCAAACGGCGAATCCCATTGTAATGAAAATTTCAGAAAGTAATTTGCGGTACAGAGTTCATCTGAAGCTATGCGAAATTTAGGTTTCCAAAGATTTCGCTGCTGTAGGCTCAACAAACGCCATTGCTCTTTAGTAGCTACATAAGCGAACGAAGAATTCAAAGCGTCACGATGTGCTATTAAGTTGTCCAAATCAGTGACATACAAACGACTGTATAAACTACGTGGTAAACGTTCAGCATCAAAATAAATCGTATGCTCGTACTCATGTAACATTATTTGCAGTCCGGATTCCAAAAAATCTTCTGCCGTTTCAACCTGTTTGCTCATCACATTTGTGCTTAGTAGTGAAGTTAAATGGGTTGTAAAACTGCTTTGCTGAACAAAAAATGCTAGCACTATTAGCACATGAAGGAGTTTCATACGTATATCAAATGTTTTAAAGTAACTTAAATGCAGTGACTGTTGACATGTGATGGCATTACTGTATAATATTGAAAGTCCGATATTGTTGTAGTGTTCTCCCTGCTTAAAATTCCAGAATAAATGCATTAATAAGAGCACAGTATATGTAACAGCTCCAAGTAACCATATAATTGGTTCGGCAATATGATCTAAGTAGCTAGACTTAACTTCTTGTACAACTGGAACAATGATGCAGGCGTTCGTTTGAGACAATGGATAGCTGCCCTCAGTTTGATTGGCAAATTCTAGTAACTCTGAAAAAGGATGTATGCCTATGTCGATGGACTTCTTAGCTGCCATTAGCAACGCCCATTTATGGTATGAATAAAAACTTGCATTCAATTGTGGTACGAGACGAATTGTTCCATTAATGCTGTAGATGTATTCATGAAAAAGGCGTCCAGCAGTTCCGGCAATGACAAAATTTTCTTCTCCTGGGTGTTGAGGATGTTTTTCAAACGGTGTCTGAAATGAAGAAAAGAGTTGGTGTCAGTAATTAATTTTTATTGCTTGTTGGCACAGAATTTTTAAAAATAAACTCTCATGTTTCTAAACTTTTTTGACTCACTGTATTATAAGTTTTAGTTCATAACGATAATTTTAAGCTTTAAGTTAAATATACAATATACACCGAAAAAAAAACTTACTCCGTTTAAGGAAAAATGCCTAAATGTAAGGAAAAAATGTCCTTCAATACGAACTAAAGCCATGGGTTCCTCAAAATAAGTAAGTTGGATTCCTTATTACAAATAAATGTTGCTGCTTTGAAATAAGGAAAAGTTTACTCAATGTGAGGACAAGGCTATAAAACCGAGGAAAATTTTACTTTTTGTAAGGTATGAAGGTATCCTTAAATGAAAGAAATTTACTTAAAATAAATTCGTTGATTTCAAAAAACATTTGTTAATTTTCTATTTTCTTATTTGTTGCTTACTTATCGTCAGTCATTCTTATTTTAATTGTAATACGTTTTTAAAACTTCAAAGAACTTAATTTTTTTTTTACCTGTCACCTGATCAGAGAATTGAACCTGTGTTCTGCGCCATGCCACTGTTCAAAGATGATCATCTTACCCAACTCAGCCACCGACAGCATTTTTAAGACATACTAAAATGATGTTGTTAAACTGCGCATATAACAACCATTGTCTGATCAAGGAAGCTTCGGTTCAAATCCCGGCGACGACAAAATTTTTTTTTTTAATTTTTTTATTTTTTTATTTAAAAAACAAGTAGAGAACTATAAATATATAGGCAAAAACAGAATACTTACGAGAAGAATAGATATTAATTTCAGCGAGCAAAGCAGCGAGTGTTGCCACTCATTTATTAAGGAAAATTTTCCTACGTTATAGTAAATTTTTTGAAGAAACTTACTAAAACTGAGTACGATTTTCCTTAAACAAAACATTCCATTAGATTGAGGAAGTTTTTACTCAAATGAGGAACAAGTTGTCCTCAAAAATTCTTCCCAAAGAAAAATTTACTATTTCAAAGGAAAGTTTTACTAAAACCACAAACTCTATATTTGAAGAAGAGCGTTGACTTGCTTTAATGAAACATGAACTCATTTCAAAGGACTCAATTACTAAATGTGACGATATTTTCATCAATATGAGGAAAAATAACTTAGATTAAGGAAAATTTTTACACTAAATCGGAGGAAGGCAGTTCTTCAAATTTAGTACGGTCTTTTTTTTCGGTGTATACTCACAACAAATGCAGATGGTGGGTCCATGAAAATTGGTGTAACAAATGTATAACCATAGACATTGGTAATTTTTTCGGGTGGAAAAACAGATATCGTATTAATCTGTGATGTCAAATTTCGCACAGTGAGACGTGGAAATGGTGTATAGTTGAAAATTTGATGTTGCCAGTAACGTACGGTAGCTCTACAATTCTTGTCCAATGAATATTCCAAGACACGAAATGTTAACACAACATTAACGATATTAACGCTCCAGCACCAGGAGAAGAATTGTTCGATTTCTTTCATGTTCGGTACTACATAATCTGGGCGTTTAAAGATAAAAATCATTGTCATTAAATGCAAACCTTCCAACGTTGTGCTAACTATTTTCATCATAGGATCATTTACACTGGTTATTTCGATAAAAGCCAAATTATTCAACCCAATAAAATTGCGAAGCTTAATGTTATTATCTGGACCTATGATATAAATAGATTTACCAAAATCACTGATGAGTATCTCTTCTAGCGAATGTGGTATTAGACAGGACGGTGTCTTTGAAATGGTTAAATCGCGGTATATTAAAAAACTGTTAAACTTATGTACACGATGTAGAGGTTTTGTTAAATTTTTTAAAAATGTATATTCATATGAGCCGATATCGTTTGGCAGATGCATATTGCGTTGGCCCATCGTTGGGTTAAGCAGCAATATCAATAATATGAAGATGGAAATTAACGAATATTGCATTGTAACGCTTTGATGTCTAAATAATAACTAATGTTGAAAGAAAAATCAAATAGTATTTATAACGCTATTAATTTTTTATTGCACTTCCTCCATAATGATTTTGGAAAAATATTTACATATAATTAGACTTATCATTTGAAATTGATAAATACTGGGATGATGGTCTTTTTTAGGTGGTACCGTGGCGTATGTTTCATTATTTTATTGAGTTACTGTAGTTATAGGAAAAGAATAACAATTAAAACCTTACCGAGAACTTATAAATGCCGTAATCGTTGTCGTTATCGGGACCGAGAACGATAACGAGACGATATCAAAAAAATTATTTCTCGTACGACCGAGGACAAGAACGAGAAGGGTCTGGCCGATATCTTGTTCTCGGCGATAATGTAATGTTTATCGTACAATAGGCGATAATTTATCGCCGAGAACGAGATTCAGCCAGAACTCATCCAAACCAAAATTAGAACTGGATGCCTTTATTTGAGATCAGAAAAGATTCAGGTGTCTGCTGTTGTTCTGTGTCCAAGCTGTGTTGAATTATTTTAAGGGTCTTAACAAAAAACTTCAGTTGTTGTTGTTGGTACTGAAACGAGAAGTCAAGCAGTTCTAGTTGCCTGCAATTCTGAACATTAAAATAGCCCGCAACGACAATTTCGTTGGTGGGAAAATGAAATAAAATATTAGTTATTGAATCCGATATTCTGCTAGATTTATAATATTGTATAGAATCGAAAAGCACCCAAGTCACTGGCTTTTGTCCAGTGCCATTCATTTAATCCACCTGACACACTGTGCGACGTTAAGTCATATTTCTATTATTTGTAACTAATTAGTCAAAATAACTTTGCTTTTCAAAACAAATAGCATCCATTTTCAGCAAAGAAAGATTTCTAGTAAGGGTTCTTATCTTTAGTCTGGTCAAAAATGTAATACACCACATTACGCTAACCGCAGAAAAGCGAGTAATAATCACGAATTCTGATTGAATTACGGTTTTGTGGTTAGGGGTTGGCAGCACGTTATTTTTGTCTATTTACTTGAGAGTTGTTTATTGTTAGCTGAGCAAGCTTTTGGTTGTTTGGCGGGTGCCACGATAAAATCTAACTAACTAGCTAAAAAGCGGTACACATGAAAAAACACCTGCTTAATGTTCCGAATAAGTTTTGAAAAGTTTTTAAAGTTTAGAAGAAGCGTTTAACTTTACAATTGCTCTGTGCACATGTTTACTGGCGTGTATGTAAAAAAATCTATGAGAGACTGAAAGCCTAATGGTTAAGGTATACGATTACAGTTGTACTTTATTTTACAATTTTATGGACTTTTTCGATACTTTTTGACTTTTTTTTAAAGGCATTTTTCGACTTTCTCGAAATGTTCCGACTTTTTTTATCATATTTCGATTTGACATTCACTCCGGCCCACAGATGGATGGGTTTGTATGAAACGGCGGCCACATATAGTCATAATTGCGCTAGGCTCTTGAAATTTAGTACATAAGTTGTAAGTAAGTAAGTAAGGAGAAAACAACGAAAATTTGTGAATATGAAAAGAATCGGTTCACGGACACGCCTACCTCCCATACAAAGTTGGGATGTGGTTGAGACTTTATTTCACAATTGGTGTTAATTTCCATAAATTTGGCAATGCTGATTTCAAAAATGTTACAATTTCTTTTCGTTTCACTCTTTCCCATACAATCAAAGAGATTTGTGTAAAGTATTTTTGTTTCATTCTTTCGTGTACAATCGGTTAACAAGCTGTTGAAATTATTTTTTAACAGGTACATACATAGGTACATAAATTCTAAAAGCGTATTTTTTAAAAGTGCATTTAATGGATCTTGGTGAAACCGGACATCAATATTTTTCGAATTTCTTAACATCTTTTAATGTCTTTTGACTTCTTTAACATATTGGCATATGATTTTTTATGAGTTTTAAGAGAAAGAGAATGGTATTCCTTATAGCTGACACCATTAAGTCAGTGATATGACTCTTTGTATTGCGTTATTAAGTGAATTTAAAAGTGACGAATCGGTATAATTTTTACATATTAGTTGGGGAGAAGTAGGGCTGAAAATCAATATAAATAAAACAAAAAGCATGTCCATTTGCCCAACTGGCGCTAGCAACAGCGTTACGATATGCGAATTCAGCATAGAAAAAGAGGAACACTTTACTTACTTAGACAGTGTAATAACACTTGATGGCGGTGCCAATAAGCACATCCTACTTCGTAATGTGAAACTTGGTTAATCAACAGCGATCTGCTAAAGCTATAATGTTTTCATAAGCTAAGCTAGAGATCTATAATGCGAGGCTAAGGCTTAGCCTCCATACGGACGCATAATGTATGGCTGACTATTTCTTTTGTGGGCCTGCGATACGCCGAAGAATGCTTTTTATTTAGAATTCCGAAATTTATGCTACATCAACGCATATTAATTTCTAAGAAACTTTGAGCATTTAAAAAAAAATTTTAATGTATACCATGTTTTGTGCCTACATACTTGTAACTGATTTCAGGTAAGTCGGTTAACATCATGAATCAATAATAGTTTATTGATTTATGGGTTAACATAACTTGAAAAAATTTCGACGCAAAGAAAGATAATTCAAAACGTCAAAAATCGAAAAAAATTTATTGAAAATTGTGAACATTGCAATTTATTCTAAGAAAGTACTTGAAAAAGTGACGGATTGAAAACATTAAATATAAAATGTAATAAATGTAACGATGGCCAGACTACTGTCTAGTAATAACCTTATTCTTCATTCTGTAATAAAGAACTTCAATGACAAAAATCAAGAATGCAATAACATAAAAACACATAACAGATGTCAAAGGTATTTTAAAATGTGAAATAGATAATGGCCTTGGATGTTTTTGATCTTCAACAAAAACTTTTATCAAATTCATTTGAGATGCCTGATAAATACTTAAATCATCCCATTTTTTTGAGAGTCCAGACTCTTGCACCATCATCGAAAATAAAGAGATGCTTTCCGCAAACGGTGAATCCCATTGTAATGGAAATTTCAGAAAGTAATTTGCGGTACAGAGTTCATCTGAGGCTATGCGAAATTTATGTTTCCAAAGGTTACGTTGCTGTAGACTCAACAAACGCCATTGCTCTTTGGTAGCTACATAGGCAAACGAAGTATTTAAAGCGTCACGATGTGCTATTAAGTTGTCCAAATCAGTGACATACAAGCGACTGTATAGACTACCAGGTAAACGTTCAGCATCAAATTAAATCGTACGCTCGTACGCATGTAACATTATTTGCAGTCCGGATGCCAGAAAATCTTCCTCCGTTTTAATCTGTTTGCCCATCACAGTTGTACTTAGTAACGAAGCCAAGGAGGTTATCATGCTGCTTTGAAAAACAAAAAATGTTAGCAATACAAGTACATGAAGGAGTTTCATACGTATACCCCATGACTTAAAGTAATTCAACGGTAGTGGTTGCAGGCATGTAACACCTTGACCATATAAAAATGAAAATCCGATATTGTTGTAGACACTTCTCTGTTTCAAATACCATAAAAAATGCAGTAATATTAGTAATATAGTAAATGAATTTGCAATTATTATTAAACTTGGTTCAGCAGTGCGATGTATGTAGGTAGACTTATCAATTTCTTGTACTACTGGAACAATAATGCAAGCGTTTGTTTGAGACAACGGATAGCTACCCTCGGTTTGGTTGGCAAATTCTAGTAGTTCTGAAAAGGGATGTATGCAAATGTCGATGGACTTGTTAGCTGCCAGTAGCAACGCCTGTTTATGATATGAATAGAAACTTTCGTTAATGTGTGGTACGAGACGAATTGTTCCATTAATGCTGTGGATGTATTCATGAAAAAGACGTCCAGCAGTTCCGGTAATGGCAAAATTCTCTTCTCCTGGATGTCGGGGATGTTTTTCAAACGGTGTCTGAAATAAAGAAAAGAGTTGATTTCAGAAATTAATACATGCTGGCAGCTTGTATTGTAACAAAGATTCAAATTCCTCAACATAAAATTAAAATGTGGGAAGATAATTGAAGACATGAGTGTATGAAGGCATCCTATATAATATTTGCGTTTCATGCCTCGAATGAAAACGTAATGCTTACATATGAGCACCTCAGAAAATTTCCAAACTCCAAATTTTGTCTTAAAAAAATAAAATAAGTCCCAAATTTTCTTAGTAAATTAATTTGTTGAGTTTAACAGCTTGCAAACTTTGCAATAAACCATAAGTTTATTATACTCACAACAAATGCAGATGGTGGGTCCATAAAAATTGGTGTAAGAAATGTATAACCATAGACATTGGTAATTCGTTCGGGTAGAAAAACAGATGTATAACTCTGAGATGTCAAATTTCGCACAGTGAGACGTGGAAATGGTGTGTAGGTAAAAATTTGACGCTGCGAGTAATGTATTGTAGCTTTACAATTATTGTCCAATGAATAATTGAAGACATGAAATGTTAGCACAACATTAACGATATTAACGCTCCAGCACCAGGAGAAAAATTGCTTGATTTCTTTCATAATCGGTACAACATAATCCGGGCGTTTAAAGATAAAAATCATTGGCATAAAATGCAAACCTTCCAACGTTGTATTAACTGATTTCATCATAGGATCATCAACACTGGTGATATCGACAAAAGCCAAATTATCCAAACCAATAAAATTGCGTAGCTTAATGTTGTTTTTTGGGCCTATGATAAATATCGACTGACCAAAATCACTAATGAGTGTCTCTTCTAGCGAACTTGGTATTAGACAGGACGGTGTCTTTGAAATGGCTAAATCGCGGTATATTAAAAAGCTGTTAAACTTATGTATTCGATGTATATGTTTTGTTAAATTGATAAGATATTGATATTCGTATGAACCGGCGAACTTTGGCATCTTCATGTTACGCTGGCTCTTCGTTGGATTAAGCAGCAATGTCAGTATTAAGATGCCAATTGGCGAATATTGCATTGTAACGCTTTGATGTCTAAATAACAACTAATGTTGAAAGAAAATTGAAGTATTATTTATAACACATTTACTATTACACTTCTTATTGACATTATTAGGAAATATTTATATCTTGTAGATCTCTCCATTAAAATATTCTTATTTATCGTTTGGAATTGATAAATACTTGGGTGGTGGTTTCGTGTGGTGGTACCGTGGAATACTTTGTTGTTTTATTATTTTATGGTAGATATAGAATAGAATAGAATTTATTTATAAATTAAAATTCAGTTACCACTTAGCAGCACTTAATCCATTTGGTTATGGTAAGAAGATTGTATTTTGTTTTAGACCTATCAGTTTGACATATGTCTTGTTGAAAACTATATAGTATAAAACCAAAATTGGAAAGAATTTCACTTCTCTTTCGGCTGAAAACGTGTCGGCGATATTGAGAGATCTTTTGATTCTGATTTACATGATATGGAATTTTGGTTGAGTTGGTCTGAAAATAAACTGTTTGAGACTTTTCAGAACTCCAAGGCATTTAGCACCATTCTTTGCAGCATCTGCGATTTGATGATTCTTACATAAGTCAGGGCTGGTTTATATAACGAGCATAGTTAAAACAGCAACAGTTTCATAGATCAAGTCTCAAGACTAATACTGTTAAGAAACTAACTAATTGCTGTGAGTACGAATAAATCATTTCTATTTTGCAATTTAGTTTTTGACTCAGTGCACCTTTCCATGTTAGCAAATACACTAAAATCTGTCTTTACTGACGTCTTAGACGACCAACACGCTCGGAGACTTTTTGAGTAACGTAAAGTTTGATCTAGTTCTTACAATAAAGCGGTGCCATACTTTTAATGAACCTGACACACTATGCGATGTTAATTCATATGCCTATTATTTCTCATTAATTAGTCAAAATAACTTTGCTTTTCAAAACAAATAGCATCAATTATTAGCTAAATGAAAATACTAGCAAGTTCGTGGTTTTTAACAAACATTTTACTTACCTCACCAAAAAAAAAAAACCAAAAAAAAGTCCTCACTTTTGACATTCAAAAACTCACTCTAACAAAATTAGATGTATGCAATAAATACCAAGAAGGAAAAGACAAAAAAAAAATGGCACATACGAGGTGGCATGTCACACAAGGTGGCATATCTCATTATAATGTACCTTATAATATGAAAACTTGAGGCGATATGTCTTTCAAGTTGCTTCTATGTCTACAGTATAAAGACACACGCGACACATGACGCCTCAAGTCTTCATAAGCATTTTATTATGTGCAGTATAAAGATACATACGAGGAATGAGGTGACGTGGTGTGTGTCTTTATACTGAACAGTACAGTGACACGTAAGAGACATGCCACCTAATGTGCTGATAACCAGCCTATTATAAATTTTAAAAATACATATTAAAGACATTTTTACATCTGCCTTTAATATGGTTTTATGTCTATCGTTTTATATCTTGCTCTTGCAAGATATTATAAAACCAGAATTTCGCTACAATGGTAAAGTATCTTTTTAAATACGATACTAAGCTAATTTAAAGACTTCACTGCTTTCTAAGTTTCAATTATTAACAACCTCTTTCAACTTTTTTCGGGTTTTTCAACCTCCTTCAAATTTTATCAACATGTTCAATACTTTTTCGACTTTTCAGCCTTTATCATTATCATGTTCTCTATATCTATAGTACTTCTTTGCAATTGGCTAACTACTGTAAACCAAATAACACAGTGACAAGTGTATTTTCTCTTAAAACCTAATGTCCAGGGTTCAAACTCTTGACGTTAAGATATGCGCTGATATTGGGCAAATATCAAGCCCCTACGAGAATTTTAACAGGGTTATTACTTTGAACTTATTATAAGTTATAGCTCACAATAGACAATTGAAATTTAAATTAAAAATGTGCACTATAAGTTTAATATACTCACAACAAATGCAGTTGGTGGGTCCATAAAAATTGGTGTTACAAATGTTTATCCATAGACATTGATGATTTGTTTGGGTGGAAAAACAGAAGTCGTATAAATTTGCGATGTCAAATTTTGCACAGTGAGACGTGGAAATGGTGTGTAGTTAAAAAGTTGATGTTGAGAATAATGTATTGTAACTCCACAGTTCTTGTTCAATGAATAATTAAAGACTTGAAATGTTAGCAGAACATTAACGATATTAAAACTCCAGCACCAAGAGAAAAATTGTTCGATTTCTTTCATATTCGGCACAACATAATCTGGGCGTTTGAAGATAAAAATCATTGGCATAAAATGCAAACCTTCCAACGTTGTATTAACTGTTTTCATCATAGGATCATCCACGCTGGTTATGCCGATAAAAGCCAAGTTCTTCAAACCAATAAAATTACGTAGCTTAATATTGTTATCTGAACCTATGATATAAATTGATTGACCAAAATCACTAATGAGTGTCTCTTCTAGCGAACGTGGTATTAGACAGGATGGTATTTTTGAAATAACCAAATCTCGGTATATTAAGAAACTGTTAAACTTATGTATACGATGTAGATGCTTTGTTAAATTGTTTAAAAATTGATATTCGTTGGGGCCGATATATATTGGTGCTGCATATTGCGCTGGCTCTTCGTTGGATTAAGCAGCAATATTAGTATTAAGATGACAATTGGCAAATATTGCATTGTATCTGCTTGATGTCTAAGTAACAACTAATTCTGAAAGCAATATAAAGTATTATTTATAACGCTATTAACTTTCTATTACACTTTCTAATGACTCAGGAGAATACTATTTATACCTACATACCTTGATCTAGTTATTCAGCTGTTGGAATTGATAAATACTTGGGTGGAGGTACCGTGGCATAATTCGTTGTTTAAGTATTTTACGTTTTCCGTCTTAAACTTATCAGTTTAACATTAATTTTGTTGCACCGAACTTGAAGAGCTTCACTTTTCTTTCCACAGAAAAAAGACTGATCAGAGTGAAACCCTTCTAATTCGGTCTTAAACGATCTGAGTTTCAGGCTGAGATGCTCTGAGGAAAATCTTTGAGTCTTTTAAGAAGACTCTTAGACACTTAGCACAATTTTTTGCAGCATCTCCGATTTGATGACTCCAACGTAAGTAAGTAAGTTCTATTGTATTTATATAGAAATCATAGTCAAGACAGCAACGGTCTCATGTTACGAGTTAAGACCGCTCTGAGTAGCATTATGATACAATGAAATTAGTATTCTGGGGTATTTTTGCAAATTAATTGCTGTGAATACAAAAAACTTTGCTCTCACTATATCTGAATGATCTGACGCTTCTAACGAAACAACTATTGCGATGAATCGGTGATGGAAAATCGGAATAAAATATTGGTTATTGAATCCAATATTCTGCTAGATTTTCAAATGATTTTAATTTTCATAAAATTGAGCTGCAATAAACAAGGTCGAAGTAAATTATTCGTTTAGTCGAGATAGTCTTAACTTTCATTTAATCAACGTCCCTTGGTAGAGTAATTAAAAAGTGGGCGAGATTTAAATTTTGCATTTTTTTTTTTGATTTAGTACACCTCTCCGTTGAGTCAAATACTCTGAAATCTCTCTTTACTGATGTCTTACACTGCCTGCGTCTATCTGCGCTTCATACATTATATAACTGGTAATTAACTGGTTTTCTAACACGTCTTCGATTAAGTTTATTGTTATTTCGAAAAAATTGTTGTTAATACCATACGCCTTCCGTATAACAACTCTGCGAAAGATGTGGCTGTAGATATTGAAAATATAAGGAAAACGAGAAAGTATTTTAAAAATTATTCACCATTGGGAGTCAAAAAGCATCGGACTCCTCGGCTCCTCGGGCCCTTTTGAGCATGCATTACCATTGCAATTACTATTGCCACTTTCTTTGCAATGAAGCAGTGCTATACTTTTAAACCACCTGACACACTGTGCGACGTTAAATCATGTTTCTATTTTATGTCAGTAATTAACCAAAATGACTTTGCTTTTCAAAACGAAGAGCATCAATTTACACAGACCAACAAAATTTAACTTTTGTTTTGGAAGCAGAAACTTGAATATATATTTCCAAAGGACTTAGGTGTGCTGAGTCCTGTGCTGGCAGCAGAATCGCTCTATCACTTCAGGTTTTTGAGATATTCTTAACTAAAAGTGCAAAAAAACAGTTCTTCGACATATTTGAGGTTATGCATCGCCATGAACTTTTTTTTTTCGCAAAACTATGTGAGGGACCTTAAAGTACAATGACAGGGTTAATCAACCATAGAAAAAAATGGATTACTTTACTTACTTAGGTAGTGTAATAACAGCTGATGAGTTACTTTTGCTCAGCTTCATAATGTCTGACGCAGTAAAGTAGGTTAACACAGAACAAGTTTCGACGTAATAAGAAAGAAAACTTGAAGTTGTCAGCAATCGAAAATTTCATTGAAAATTGTAAACAGTGCTACGAAAATGTTTAAAAAGATGGTACATTCATAATATTTAATTTAAAATATAAAGGTCAAACTAATGTCCTGTCTGTCTGAAGTCCAATCAACATTTTTATGCAACGAAACATTTAAGTGATCCTTCATTTATTCTTCATTTTGTAATGAAGAACTTCAATGACAAAAATCAAGAATGCAATAAAATATAACGACATAACAAACTCCGCAGTATTTTTGAAATGTGAAATAGATAATTGCCTTTCATGTTTTTGGTCCTCGACAAGAACTTTTATCAAATTCATTTGTGCGGCCTTATAAATACTTAAATCATCCCATTTCTTTGAGAGTCCAGACTCTTGCACCATTATTGAAAACAAAAAGATGCTTCCCGCAAACGGTGAATCCCATTGTAATGGAAATTTCTGAAAGTAATTTGCGGTACAGAGCTCATCTGAAGCTATGCGAAATTTATGTTTCCAAAGGTTACGCTGCTGTAGGCTTAATAAACGCCATTGCTCTTTAGTGGATACATAGGCAAATGAAGTATTTAAAGCGTCACGATGTGCTATTAAGTTGTCCAAATCAGTGATATATAAGCGGCTATGTAAACTGCCAGGTAAACGTTTAGCATCAAAATAAATCTTATGCTCGTACTCATGTAACATAATTTGCAGTTCTGATGCCAGAAAATCTTCCTCCGTTTCAATCTGTTTACCTAACACAGTTGTACTAAGTAACGAAGTCAAAGAGGTTGTAAAACAGCTTTGGATAACAAAATATGTTAGCAATACAAGTACATGAAGGAGGTTCATACGTATACTCCATAATTTAAAGTAACTCAAAGGCAGTGGTTGTTGGTATGTGGCACCCTGACTGTATAAAATTGAATATCCGATATTGTTATAGACATTTCTCTGTTTAAAATACCAGAAAAAATGCAGTAATGAGAGTAATAAAGCTACAAGATAAGTAACTGCAGATAAGCTCGGTTGGGCAGCTCGATTTAAGTAGGTAGACTGATCAATTTCTCCTACTACTGGAACAATGATGCAGGCGTTCGTTTGAGATAATGGATAGCTACCCTCGGTTTGATTGGCAAATTCTAGTAATTCGGAAAAAGGATGTATGCCTATGTCGATGGACTTCTTAGCAGACAATAGCAAAGCCCATTTATGATATGAATAAAAACTTGCATTCTTTTGGGGTAAAAGACGAATTGTTCCATTAATGCTGTAAATGTATTCATGAAAAAGCCGTCCAGCAGTTCCGGTAATGGCAAAATTTTCTTCTCCCGAATGTCGAGTATATTTTTCAAATGGTGTGTGAAATAAAGAAACGAGTTGGTGTCATACATATATACATACATAATACATAAAGAATGCTACAATTTAGAACTTTTATTGAAATGCTACCTATGGTAAATTAAAAAACTGTTAAATTTATGTATACGATGTAGATGTTTTGTTAAACTGTTTAAAAATTGATATTCAAATGAGCCGATATATATTGGCATATCCATATTGCGCTGACTCATCGTTGGATTAAGCTGTGATGTCAGCAGTATGATAGTGATAAGCAGATGTTTCATTTTGATAGCTTTCCGGTTAAGTAAGAACTGAGGTTGAAAAAAATATGTAATATTACATTGTATACTCGTTTTAAATTCCTATTGATTGTGGAAAAGTGTTCTGATTCCGCATGTGATGGTAAAATCGTAAGCAAACATATGACAGCAAAATATTTACATTTAGATCTATAGATTGGGAATTGATAAATTCATTCAATGCAGCGGTGAACTACTATTTACTGCTTCGCTCGGACGAAATTATTAGAAAAAAGTCATCTAGGGTCATATAAAACAATAAAGGCTTTATGCAAATATATATTTTTATTTGATACTGAATTTTCTAAAACAATGTTACTTTATTAATATACTGGCAATTGATTTACCAAAAGAAGTTTTCATACCCTAAAGAAATAAAGTACCACAGTAGAATCTATCTTCCAAATCAAAACAATAATAAATAAACAATTAAATAAAAGTGTTAAGCAAATATGTTTCCAAGCGTTGTAATAATCAGTGTAAACAAAAATCGAAATCGAAAAGTTTTGCTTACAACATATCACCGCTTCATGTTGTGTTCGTGCACGTGTTCTACGAAACAATTGGACTGTTGGTCACTAGCAACTGAAACCAGTAAACTTTTCGTAGTAAACTTTTAGTCATAAATGGAACGCAAAGCATTGTATTCACATTAACATTTATCATAATATTTTTTGTACTTGCAAAGGTGTTGTAAACTTTTAGAAGCAGCTTATTGTTAACAGACGTTACTGATTCCGGATTAAGCAAAATATTAAATTTCGATTGAAGTTTATCAAAAATTAAATTAAAATTGAAATGGAAAATTTAGTATTCTTACGGGATTGGAGAAAAAACTAATAGGTTTCTTTTCTTTGGCTTCCGAATTTTCACTCGCGAACATATTTATATTCCAGCAACCGATATGAAAAGTTCGAAATTAAATTTTGAAAGCGTGAGGTGAAAACAAATTGATTACACTAATTATGGATAATGTTGAAAATGGGAATAAGAAATTCTTTTGAGAATATCTCCTCCATCCTAAGTTAGTTTTCAACCTTTTCCAATATATTGATTTCATACAATATTTATTATTTTCCTTAAATAGTGCAAAACCAAAAGGCGGGGTGCAACTCCATACAACGTCTAGTTTCGACATCAATTGGTGCAATAACTTTTTTTTTCCTTCCAGACAATGTGGTGTGAAAGGAAATGAACTAGCGGGTGAATTGGCTATACATGTTTTAGAAGTTATTCCAATGCGTCCGGAGCCATTTATCGGCAGTAGTTTCGTGGACATCATTCATTGGATCAATGACTTTAAGAGTACTGCTCATACGAAGAGGTGGCTTAATCTTAATTCCTTGCTAAGTCCTTCGTTATACCGAATAGTAGCAAACTTTCTCCTTCACCTGGAAAGACTAATGGTAGGGTTAATTAATGAAGGAATATTATACACTTGTCTGAAATGGGTGTCATCAACGATCCAACATTTCAATCGTGCCTTGAGGATAATGTTACCATACAGAACTAACACTGTAGTTGTCCGGCTTTCACTAGATGCAGGAGAAGATTGTTTTGTAGCGATTTCTTGGCAATGAATTCTGCTCATACCCGGCTCCACCCCGCTGGCACCCCATCTGACGAATTTTGATAAAAAAAAGTGCATCTAATAGGTCACTAATTGGTCATAATTGGTCAGTTAGTCCGATTAATTGGTCAGCAAGAGTACATTTTTTACAAATATTTTTATAAGTTTCAAGGTCAACTGCATACTTTGGCACCCCATCTGGCGAATTTTGATATAAAAAAAAGTACATCTAATAGGTCACTAATTGGTCATAATTGGTCAGTTCGTCCGAATAATTGGTCAGAACGAGAAAATTTTAAATTTTTTATACCCTACACAGAGGCTATATTCGCTTTGTCATTCCGTTTGTAACGCATAGAAGGGGGCGTGGCAGGTATAGAAAAGAATATATATTATTGATCAGCGTCACCACCTGAGTCGATATATAACTCAGCCCATTTTGAAAAAAGTTGCTGCGATTTTGATGAAACTTGGAAACATGTGAACAAAATTAGGATTGAGCTAGGTTTTAAATTTGCAAAGGCTCTTTGAGGGGCGTGGCACAGCCCTAAATTTTAACTTCTATAACGCTATAACTCGTAAACCGTGGAAGATATTGTGATGAAATTTGGTACACGGATACAATCAAAAATTTTGATTTCTTATAATTTAAAATTGGCACATTTGATTTTCATAAAAATTGTAGGGATGATACTACTGAGAGCAGTCATCAATACAAGCTTCGTCAGTATACTGGAAAAACTCGTTGAAGGGCGTGGCACAGTCCACAATATTTATAAGCATTATAATTAGAGAACTAGCAACGTAATCGACATGAAGTTTAGTATGGCAGATATTCTTGCTAAAAGGTATCTTCTTACGAAAATTTGGCACAATAGAACCGATGGCATGGCACCTCCCATATAAGCAATACACGTTTAATGCTATAGATAGTGTGCAATGAGAGTAATCTTTATAAAATTTGGTGCATGGATGTCAATTATTATAAGCTATAAAATTAAATAAATTTCGATGGTGTTTTATCAGTGGGCGTGGCACCTCCCATATTAAGATAAAGTTGGAAGCGATATTTTAAGAGAACTATTGCAGCAATTGGCATGAAATTTGATGTAAGTGGTTTACTTGCTATAAGGTATCTCTGCATCAAAAGTGGGCGAAATGGTACCTCTGGGCGTGGCACCTCCCATACAAGTAAAGTACCTTAAGTGGCATATCTATCGAAATGAATGAGTCATCATACTGAAATTTGGTGTATGAGATTTGTTTATAGAAAGCTATTTCTGAATAAAAATCGGATTGGATTTTACTAGTGGGTGCTTTACCGCCCCAAATTTTAAGACTAATTACAGCATATATCGCAAACTATACAAGCTATTGTGATAAAATTTTGTATGCGTATGTCAATCACGAATATAAATTTTTGATCCCAAAGTAGGCGGAATTGGAGAAGTAGGCGTGGCATATTTAGTCTTTTTCATTTTTTCCATATTCTTTTAACTTTTTCAAGCTTTCAACTTTTCCCAATATATTTCATATGTAATTTTTCCACTTTTTTAAACCTCGACATTTTCTTAATTTTTTCGTCTTTTTCATCAATTTTTCAGCATTTTCTATATATTTTCGACTTATTCCACTTCTTTCAACGTTCTTCAATGGTTTCCATATTTTTTAGACTTTTTCAGTTTTTTTCAGTTTTTTTCAACTGTTTCAACACTTTTCAACCTTTTTGAATTTTTTTACATTATTTTCGAATTATTGAACCTCTTCAACCTTTTCAACGTATTTATAACATTTATTTAAAAAATACTTTCAATGCAGTGTAGGGTATGTGAGTTTCGGCCTGGCCGAAAATAACACATTTACTAGTGTTTTTTAATTTAAGTTAAAAAGTGGCGAACATTCTAAATCTGATATGAAACATGAAATGAAAATATATAAAAAAATTGTTTATTATTTTAAGTATACAATAATGTAATCTTAATAATTATTCAAAGTGCTTACATAAAAATTTATTGTATTTGTTACATTCCAGCCAAGGATTGGATTTTACTACAATACAGAAAATTACAGAAATGCGTACGTTACCACTACAAATACATTAAATCATTAATATACAAATATTTTAAAAAAATTTTGAAAATTTTTAATATAAAATATTTTTCTTTTAAATGCCAACCAGCGGCTAATTTTTGCGAGCAAACAATAAAGTACTTGCAATTTTTGTTTACAATTTGGAAACTAACACATTTTAGCTGTAATGTAACGTAGATTTTTATTTTGTGCCGATAGCGCTCGTAATGTTGGCGTAACTTTTAATTCACCAACTTGTAGGCTAAGCTTTTTTATGAGAAACATCGCAGTCAAGCGTATCTTCCTACTTGGATGATCTATACTGCGAATTAAAGTCTGCAGCAGTTTATCCAGCGGTATTTTCGTAAATGCATCACCCTGCTCCGCCAAAAGGTCACTTAGCAATTTCATAGCACAAAAACTGTAAGGACAATTAGCAGTTGCAATTAATGTATCTACAATTCTAAGTGTTGCCTTAAGTGGCAGCGCATAAGCTATGCGCTGCATAAAAATGCTTATTGCATTATCAGTGTATTCATCATTTCCGTAAACAGCTATTATTTTTAGTAAAATTTCACGTAAAAATTTACTCCAATTGGGACGCATCAGTTTGGAACGCAGTATCTTTTCAATAACATTCAACACAGTGGTATAGCCATAATAGGTCTCAACATTTAGTAAACTCAATAGCATTTGTAATATGGTACGGAAATTGTTATTTGCTAGTGTACAATTACCATATTCTATACAAGCGCTTAAGTTCTTTAGTGCTATAGCTCTTTTCGATGGCATCGTATCCGGTGTAATTTCACAAGCTGTGCGAATAATTTCGCTTTCGCTAAGTCTTGCTTGAAGTTGAGTATTATCTGAAGATTCGTTATATACACAGAAATCTAAAAAAATAGTATTTATTAATAATTTCCAGAGACCGTAACGATTATGAATTTTATGATAAAAATCACTGCATAATCGTTATTCTGGATTTAAATTTTTTTCGATCAAAAATAATCGTTATTTTAGATTTCTATTTTTTTCGATCATAAATAATCGTTATTTTTAATTTCTATTTTTTTCTTTCAAAAATAATAGTTATTTTGGATTTCTATTTTTTCGATCAAAAATAATCATTATTTTTAATTTCTATTTTTTTCGACCAAAAATAATCGTTATTCTGGATTTAAATTTTTTTCAATCAAAAAAAAAATCGGGTGTTCAAGACAAAAAGTACATTTCAAGTCTCTATTCAGTACATTTTCACAAAACCCAAATGCCATCATACAAACACAAAGAGCATTTGTGATCGATCGAAAAAAATAGAAATTAAAAATAACGATTATTTTTGATCGAAAAAAAAAAATCTAAAATAACTATTAATTTCTTCTCATATCTATGATATTAATATAAAAATGCTTATATCGAAATGGTTTGTAACGCTTTGGCGCAAAATATACTAAACCGATTTTAATATTTTCTTTTTTAAAACAACATATTTTTGTTAAAACACGCTATTGCATACTTATTTTTTTTAAAAGGACTTTTTTCATTTCCAATTTTTGGCTCACAAAACTGAACATTTTTTTTTGGTACGTACCATTTTTCATGATGCCTATTTTCCAGTGTTTTTCAAATACTTGTTCAGATTGTGTCACATTTAGTAGCCTTCGAATTTCCTGAAGGACATATATACTCCATTTGCTTATTGTGGCACGTTTGTCTGTTGTCAGCTTTACCAAAACAGGTTCTAGAGTTCTCACATGCGCATATGTCAATTTTTCTCTGCGTATTAGAGCCTGATCGTAAAGAAATCTTAAACCGAATATAATTGGCCAAGATTGTTGTGATAATCTTCTATCTTCATCATAAGAAATTAACGTATATATTGCGTGCATTGTCATATCAAATGGCAAATAATGCGCCATAAATTGAAGTGTTGTTAAGATTAATTTATTCGTACCGGTTCTATGATCGTAGCAGTAGACTGTTGCGATTAGAATATGTTGATAATAGCGACTCCAACTTGGTTTCATTTCCTTGGTCTGTATGATTTTTCCCAACAAAAGTGGTAGCATTAGCAGCACATTTTGATTTCTTACATTCAAAAGTCGCTGCAGCACTTTAAATATCGCACGAAAATGTTTATTTAGCCGCACGCAATTACCCAGCACAAGACAAGCGTATAGATTTTGTAGCGTTATATTTATCTCATGCACAGGCGTGGCGACGCTTAAGGCAATAACCTTCTTAATTATTTGATTCTCAGTTAATCCATTACTAAGCATAATCTCATAGTCTGATCCATTTATAAGAATCGTATAAAACATGTTCTTTTCGGTGAAATATGGGTTATTTCGTAAAAAGTACATCTTTTAAAATAAATATTTTTTTTGTTTGTTTCTATTGTAATTTCACTTGACACTTTTTTTTTCTTTCTTTATTTCACTCAACTGACTGACATGAAATTTTATTCAAAGCAACTGCTTTCACTGCAATTTTTTTTTTTTGGTCTAAAATAATTACACTTTTTTTGGCATGAGACATTTGCTCCGTTAAATTTATTTGTTGTTTTTTTTTGTTGTTGGAATTGCACAGTTAATTAAAGATTATTGTACGCTACACCAAATGAGGAATGATATATCAACTGGTTGGGTTCACACGCTTATGTTTTCGAATTTGTGTTTTAAAATCTAAAATATATGTATATCTAAAAATATCTAAAAATCAGGGACATAACTATATATTATAAGTTTTTTTGTCAAAAAAATTTTTGTTAAATTATTATTAATAAGAAATATTATATTAATTGTCGATAATTATTATTTTTCAATAAATATTTTTTACGTTGATTCATAACTATTATGCATAAGAAATTGTTTTTCAATTGTCTATAACTCGATGGACAGAGGTCGAAAATGGATTTTGAACATCATTTGAAGTATCTCCGGACCCAAAAAAAGAAAGGACCATTTTTGAGCCATTTTTGGAATTTTTTTTTGCTCCAATCGATTGGGAAAGTTCGAAAAATAATTTTGGACATCACTTTGGTTGGCTCCGGACCTTGGAAAGTACCGTTTTCGACCCTTTTGGTGCTTTCCAATGTCCGGAGCGGACCAAGGTATGTCCAAAAGCCATTGCCGACGACATCTTTTCGGTTGGAGCAAAAAAAATTTTAGGGTGGTTCAAAATAAAATTTTTTTTGTGCACCAATCGATAGGTAAAGGTCGAAAATAGCAATTTCCGAGCTCAATCAATAAAATTTTTTTTAACCACCCTAAAACTTATTGAAAAATAATAACTATCGACAGTTAATTTATAGTAATCTCTCTTATTAATAAAAATTAAAAAGCAATTTTTAAAAATATTCCTTCAAATTGGGCCATTTTTTCATTCACAAAAAACCAAATACATTATAATTATTTTGTGTCACTGCTAAAAGTAGTTCTTATCTCTTCAAAGATCAATTTTAATCTTTCCTCCAAAGAAATGTATTTGGTTGGTAGATTTTTAAAATATTTTATAAGAATTAATAAACTTTGGTATATATTACTATGCAATTATGTAATTGGTTGTGTAAAGTGTTGTTTATTATAGATATATGTATGTAAGTAATTGTATCGAATATATAATGGAAATTCTATTTTTATTTGATTTCACTTCTCATGAATACACTTACCAAACGATTTGTTTGAATATAACATTGTATGTATATGTACTTGATATAAAGCAGTCATATATCTGTTTGAGTCAAACATATAAATTAAATGTTAGTAGATAGTGATTGTGGCATATTATGTTTGACTCAATCAAATATGTAATTGCTATATATCAAATATAATTTGTTATATTCAATCAAATCGTTTTTTCAGTGTATGTAAAAGCAGGTTTTAAAGTGACATTTATTTTCATTGATATCAATAAAAAAACATTTTGGACTTATGAGTATCGAACCTATGTACTGTGAGCTATAAGTTCACAGTCCTAACCCACACGCCACGCTAAGTGTCATTTCGCAGATTTTTACTATGCCTTTTGTTCACTGTGTATACAATATTTTGTGTTTTTAGGTTTTAACCTAGAGTGCTCTTAATTTTGCGAATATGTCTACGCGCCTAGGTATTTATGATTGTGCAAATGCCAACGGCATCCATTATAAATATTGGAAAATATGTGAATATATCGATTTAATTATGAATCATCGGTATTTACCCAAATCAATATTAATAAATGTATATTAGGGTGGTTCTTATTTAGATTTTGTGCGAAAATCAATTTGGTTCGAAACAAAAAATTTAAAAAAATTTATTTATAATTTTTATCTTTAACCCTTACTCACCCTATTTCAAAGTGAAATTTAATTTAAGCGAAAATCAAATGCGACGCCCCCCAATCAGTTCAAAATAAAATAAAAATATTTAAAAAATTTATTTAAAATTTTTATCTTTAACCCTTACTGACTCTATTTCAAAGTGAAGTTTAAATTTAGCGAAAATAAAATGCGATGCCCTCCCAATCGGTTTGAAACAGGATAAACAAATTTAAAAAATTTATTTAAAATTTTTGTCTTTAATCCTTACTTACTCTAATTTCAATGTGAAATTTGACTGATGATACCAGTTTGTTCATTATTTTTGTAAATAATACGCTTAGAAAAGAAAAACTTAGTAACAAATAGCAAACTGCATTAAAGACAATTAATTGGGCTATCTTAATACCGTAAAAAAAATTACAAATTATTAATACAATTTTTAGAGAAAATAATGGTTATTTGAAAAAAAAATGGTAAAAAATTTTTAAAAGCAGCCATATCACAAAATCTATGGAACTAATTTCAAATTTTTATGCACGAATTTTATAGACTGTAAAATTACCTGCCATATGACATCAAAATCTTTAAAGCAATTTCCAACTTATGCTGATTTTTAAAAAAGCTACATCTGCAACTTTCCATGACTATATCTCAGAAACTAAATGCGAGCGACATTTTCTTAAAATTAAAAACCACGTCAGAAAAATTGGTTCAAAAAAACGTCAGCTTAGGTCGAACTTCACATTGAAATAGGATCAGTACGGGTTAAAGATAAAAATTTGAAAAAACTCCTAGAATTTTTTTATTTTATTTCGAACCAATTGAGGGAGCGTCCTCATATTTTTTTTTTCCTAAGAACCTGTAACTAAAATTGGTGTCTAAAGTGAAATTTCACATTGAAATAGGGTCAGTATGGGTTAAAGAAAAATATTGAAAAAATTCCTAAAACTTTTTTATCCTATTTCGAACCAATTGAGTGAGCGTCCCCAACTTTTTTTTTTAAGGACCGCCCTAATTTATACGTTAGCGATAAAACAAATTTTCTTCCGCGAAATACATGATTTGGTGATTATTAGCATATGAATGTTTGCAACAAAGAGTTATTTGTTTCAAATATTTTATTATTTGGTAATTATTACCAAATACTTATATGACTGGCTTAATATACATAATTATCCAAATATATGTATGTGACTAATCCAATTGTTTTGGTAGAATGTGTGCCATGTTAACTTATGTATATGAAATTTTTAAAAAAATGAAATATATAATTTGTTAACTATTAACAAATCTCGATATATATAAATAATAAGTTATCTCTGTGTAGCTATGAGAAAGATTTTTAGGAAATATTTTCTACAAAAAATAATGGTTTTCTGAGAAAAAAATTGATCAAAAATTAAAAAAAATTGTCATATCTCAAAAACTATAGCACAGATTTAAATTTTTGTAGACCGATTTTATAGTTAAATAAAATTGCTTTCATATTTTGGATATCGATGCAGGGGCTTACAACTTATAATGATTTCTATTAAAATCTATATACCTCGACTTCCGAACTTTACATCTCCGAAACCAGATGCGTGCCTCAACTTATGATTCCATATTCGTTGTCAGTATTGAAGTCTTCGTAAGAAAACAATGGCTTAATTGGAAAAAAGAGAGGGGCTCTTCATGCCTCTCACTGATAGACATTTCCTTAGAGTGTAGGTTGCCTTACCTGGTTTTTATGAAAAAGCAGGACATTTCCAAAAAATTAAATCTAAGTCCGCGATAACGTCAAAATATTATTTTTTTTTTTAATGATAATTAAATTAATTAAAAATATTTCCGGTTAAAAAAAATCTTGTCATACCGGACTCATTTTGTACCTACACCGAAAAAAAAACTTACTCCGTTTAAGGAAAAATGCCTAAATGTAAGGAAAAAATGCCCTTCAATACGAACTAAAGCCATGGGTTCCTCAAAATAAGTAAGTTCGATTCCTTAGTACAAGTAAATGTTGCGGCTTTGAAATAAGGAAAAGTTTACTTAAGGTGAGGACAAGGTTATAAAACTGAGGAAAATTTTACTTTTTCTAAGGATTCTTAAATGAAAGAAATTTATTTAAAATAAATTCGTTAATTTTCTATTTCTTATATTTTCTTATTTGTTGGTTATTTACTGTCCAGTCAGTCATTCTTATTTTAATTGTAATACGTTTTTAAAATTTCAAAGGAGAACTTTAATTTTTTTTACCTGTCACCCGATCAGAGAATTGAACCTGTGTGTTCTGCGCCATGCCACTGTTCAAAGATGCTCATCTTACCCAACTCAGCCACCGATAGCATTTTTAAGACATACTAAAATGATGTTGTTAAACTGCGCATGTAACAACCATTGTCTGATCAGGGAAGCTTCGGTTCAAATCCCGGCGACGACATATTTTTTTTTTTTATTTTTTTATTTTTTTTTTAAAAAACAAAAAAACAAGTAGAGAACCATAAATATATAGACAAAAACAGAATACTTACGAGAAGAATAGATATTAATTTCAGCGAGTGTTGCCACTCATTTATTAAGGAAAATATTCCTACGTTATAGTAAATAGAGCGTTGACTTGCTTTAATGAAACATGAACTCATTTCAAAGGACTCAATTACTAAATGAAACGATATTTTCATCAATATGAGGAAAAATAACTTAGATTAAGGAAAATTTTTGCAGTAAATCGGAGGAAGGCAGTTCTTCAAATTTAGTACGGTCTTTTTTTTCGGTATACATATAGTTTTCTACATTCAATTTTCACTATAATTTTTCAAATCCGCGAGGACGACTTTTTTGATGTCACAGGCTACGTATAATCTCATAATATCAAAACACATAAACAAAACTTTACAAATAGCCCAGCAAACATTTGTCATATATTTTGGTTCATGATTACTTTAAAAACTTTTGGTTTTACATAATAATTAAAATACATACAAACATACATATATAGTATTTAAATCAGTGGTTCAATTTAACATTAAATAATATATTCACTTAAAAAATTAACATTGATCCGACCAGGGACTTTAGGCAACATTTAAACAAATTCAAATAAACTAGGAACAAAATCAACTTAAAATCTAAATGTTTTTTTTTTATTTTAATACAAACAGTAATATAGTAGAAGCTATATAGTAGGAGTGCCAGACCCCAACAATTTTTTTTTTTTAGAACTAAGAAGATGCACATCAGATCCACGCAGATCCAAAAATGCGCAGATTTTCACATTGATTTCTTATAAATATTCTTATTCTTATTATTATTTTTAAACAAACATTGTTATCAAATTTAAACTAATAATCTGGGGTTTCGTTGTAAATAAAAATACTTTAATACTCGCAGTTATCATGGGCTCATCTATTAAATACTATATTTGCGCAGAGCTTTATTCAATAAATTACGTAATCTTTTATTCATTTCTTGATTTTTAGCAATTGCTGCTGCAATTCTCTGTTCGCCCAATTTAGCGCAGAGCCTAAATAGAACACATTCGGCTGCCAGTCGTATGTTTTTCTCTGAATTCTCAATAGTAAGCACTACAGTGGTCAACACTTTATCTAAATTTGTTTTAGGAAATAGTTTATGTTGTCCAGCAACCTCTCCAAGTATCTTCAGAGCACACAAATTGTATGGATAATCGGCGGTAGCTATTAATGTGTCCACAATTTTAACAGTTCGAGTTATTGGTAACGTATTCGCAATGTTTTGTATAAAAAGATCGATAGCATCCATTGTTTCCTTGTCAATGTCATATGACAAAATAATTCTAAGTAAAATTTCTTTATAATATACAGTCCAGTAGGGTTTCATTGTTTTACTGCGGAACATTTTTTCTATCACATTTAGGACCATAATGAATTCCGTAGATGTTTCGGCATAATTTAAAAGTTTCAATAAAATGATAAGTATCTTACGGAAATGTATTACTGCTAGCTTACAATTTTCATATGCCATGCATTCGCCGAAATCCAATAGCGCTTGCTTGCGTTCATCAATTGGTGTATCGGGCTCAATATTGCAGATGATCTTTATAATTTCACTCTCATTGCGTACGCTATATTCGGATGCTTCAGGCGTTGGCGTTTCTGGTTCTATAAATAAAAATGAATGCTTAAAAATAATTTTTAAAAGAAAAAAGCTGGGACTTTTTCCTAAAAAATCCCTGACTTTAAAAATATAATTTCTTTTGTTTTTGAGTTCGAGAAATCGATTAAAAATGTTACTGAGTAGTTTTTTTTCTTTTTAAATTCATGAATGTCGTATGAATTTCTCAGGTCTCGTTACAGGACTATTCTGCTTTCATTCATCACAAAAAAAAAAAAATTTCAACTTACCGCAAAAGAAGAAATGCATTTCCTCATAATACTGCCATAGCTCCGAATGCATGGTGTAGGGTATTATTTCTTCTAATTCGTGCTGGATTTTACTTTTCTTTTCACAAATTCCAGTATTAACGTAAAGATCAACAAGAGTATGAACACTCATTGTGCTAACTAAGGCACATTCATCCTGTGTGAGCACCACTAAAATACTTCTAACTCTGCGTACTTGTCGTGGTGACAATTCATCACCCCGTTGTGTAGCGAGCTCAGATATTAATTTTAAGCTGTAGAGTAGGCGATCGTGTTCTTTTAAATCCTCATAATCTGTTGCCATATAACCACGTATAATGTTCATTGTCTGCTCAATTGGTAAAACACTTGCAATATTTTTCAGTGTTATTAAAAGCTCAGATGTTGGCTTAGCATCAAATTTAAAGCCACGTAGCAGTATTTTTAAAATTTTTTTTACCAGCGGTAACCAACTCGTTGTCAATTCTTTGGTTAACATTATCTGCTCGAGCAGTTGTAAAACTGTTGATGAAACTGTTTTGAAAAAAGTTCTATGATATAAATCCTCCAATGCGTCTAAAATTGATGGTAGTGCTGCTCTTACACGCATGCAATTGCCGAACTCAATACATGCGTATAGGTATTTTAACCTCAAAATAATTTCATCAGCAGAATTGATGATGGGTATCCAAATAATGTT
Source organism: Meiosimyza platycephala (assembly GCA_963662105.1). Lineage (NCBI taxonomy): Eukaryota > Metazoa > Arthropoda > Insecta > Diptera > Lauxaniidae > Meiosimyza > Meiosimyza platycephala. The sequence goes on along the minus strand of OY759211.1, from coordinate 76,151,855 downwards.
TTTTATAATCTCGCTTTCGGTTAAGTCCTCTTCAAGCACAAGTTCATAAAAATAGCCCTCAGTCATCAATATTTTATAGGATACATTGGTTTTTATTATTTCAAGACAGCTGTCCAGTGGATTCATTTTATTAAGGATTTATTATGCCACTCAGTGATCGTGTAAATTGATATTCAGTTTTTTAGTAATTAAATTTATGACACTTTCCTTAGAAACTTTAAAACTTATGGTTAACAAAAAATTTCTTAAATTTTTACCGCTATACGACCGACGCGCAAATATACATATAGTCAGTGCCGGAATACTGCCAATGCCAACAGCGCCGTGCCGTAGGGCGGCAGCATCCGAGGGGGCGGCAAAATGGTCGTTAATTACATACATATATCTTAATTTGCTAGGGTTTTTGAAACTCAAAAATGAGGACCTTTGCTTTTTTTAGTGAATGAAAGAAAATCTATGCAGAAAATTTGTATGTATAGATGGAAATTCGGGAAGTTTTTGCTAGAGTTTTTGAAGTTAAAAAGTGAGGACCTTTCTATTTTTTTATTGTGCTTGTCAAATTTTTTTTTGTTAATTACAAAAAGATATTTCTGCCTCCTTATGCGGGGCGGCATTAGATGTTTCCCTGAGGGCGGAAATTTTCGTAATCCGGCCCTGCATATAGTGAACGGGAAATCACAGTGATTTTTTTAAGGGGTACCCTACATTAGCTCGGTGAGTGTATATAAACTTAATTAATTTTGAGAAAACGATAAAAAATAACTTATTTTCATAAGTTTTTATGGATCTTAAGAAAACTTTCTATTCGCTCATAAATTAAAACTTCCATAGAAGCCTTAGAGGCCTCAATTTGGTGCGACAATGTAATATTTTTTGAAAATATTTCTATTGTAGTCTTTGATACAATTTTTCTTAATGATAAATAAATAAATATTTCAAACATTAAAGCCAAAATATGTTGTAAAAAAATTGCATTCATTTTATAAAAGTTTTGACTTCTATGTATGTATGTATTTAAATTATTCTTTTTTTTGTAATTTTGCCTATAGCCGAAAATATTAAGTTATGCCATAAAAGTTTTCTAAATAATGTGTAATGTTTATTGGAATGTAGTGTGCTTTGACTTGATTAACTGAACATTTTTCTTTAGCAAGTTGTTTTTGTTATAAATAAAGCGGTTTTTTTTTCGCGTAAAACAACCAGGGATATGATGTGGTTTTTTTTCTTTGCTGTTTATTGTATATTGTGATTGAATCCATCTCAAAACGTGCGGTGCTTGAACCCTTAGATTTTCGTTGAAACTTCAAACTGACGTCATATTATTATACAATTTTTACTCGCAAAGTTATTGCAATTTTAAAGTAATTTCGATCCAGACCAAATATCAGAAAATGCTGGTTCGCTTATTTTGTTTTTAGAATAATATTACGTTAGTTTGAATCTACTACCAAAATCTATGGATATGAATATTGCACGATTTGATCGAATTAGTCAAATGAGCGAAGAAGAAATGTAGATATGTATTTTACTGACCTTACCCCCCCCAGAGCCTAAAATCAGCTCAAAATGTATGCCAAACGATACAGCTCGAAAAGCCTAATAAGAATATATAGGGTTAATATGTCGAATACTGTCTTAAATATGAGTTGCCAACCGTTTTTAGGGCCAATTTTTCTTAAATGAATGGCAACCCATATTTGAGACAGGATTCGACAAAGCAACCCTATACAGTGAAACCTGGTTAAGCGGGACCATGATAAATGGGAAACCTCTACTAGTGAGACTCACTTCAAGGTCCCATCAAAATACCTCTATTACTGGGATTATTAAACCTCTATATCTGGGATTTGATTTTTGAAGTTTTTGTGCATTTTCGCCTCTATAACATGGGTTTTTCCCTTTATAACAGGGACCGTTTAGAAATAACCTCTATAAGTGGGAAATGTATGTATAATTTGTTATTTTGAATTTGAATATGCATGTTTTATCGGTCTAAATATGGTTATTTGGGAAACTGTTTAAATGGGGAAACCTCTTTAATTGAGACAAAAATTTTAGTCCCTTGGAGATCCCAGTTATCACTGTATGTATATACTATTTAGGCTCTTCGAGCTCTATCATTCGGCACACATTTGGAGCTGTAATATTATACAGTTTTAATTAAAACAAAATTTGCCAAAATTCGGTAATTTTCGGGAATGGGGAGGGGCTTTGGTCAGGCAATCCTGATTGGTTAGTTTCACCAAAATGCATTACTATCTTTCCCGTATATCAAATCCTGTAATATTATATACTCGACTTTGCACAGCGGGCTCTTCGCCTAATACGTTTGGCTTATCTCGTTAAACAGCGCTTCCAGCGACACGAAATGCGCCGGTTCAAATCCCAGTGGATGCGGATTTTTTAAAATCTTTTTTTATAGTATGATTTCACATAAAAGTGTTTAAACATCATATTCATAAATATATTCGTTAAGAAATTTAATGAAATAACGAATTTCATATATCAAGAAAATGACGCAAGCATAAAAGCAAGTGACCAATTTGACAGCTGAAGTGCGCTTTCGTGTCTCTTCACGTGAGTGCGGTGGCGCTGCTGTGAGTAAGTGAGTTTATATAATATGTATAATTTTATGTGACTTACCTATAGCTCTGCTTTGAATTCAACAGCTCCGTTGAGCTATCTACTTCTGTAGTTTTAGCGTTATTTATTTTGGCTGATATAATTCGATGAAAATTTGAACCACATTATTACTCGCAGGCTCGATCAGTTTTGAGTAAATATGTATGTTAGTTAAGAAAGAGTATTCGTTCAATTTCAACCCAATTGAATTACTCTGCCCCTTAATTTTCATTGAGTTGAATAGTTTCTCAAGCTTAAACTATTTGCATCTTATGTTTTTTCAACGAATACAGAACAATGAAAAAAAACCTCTTTTCAAGATGCTTATTCTTCTGGCAAGCAATTGCATTTTTCCACCTTATTTGCCGTAATCCATTTTTATGTCAATTGCTAAGCTTAATGCATCGATCCATATGACAAAATCCATTTTCACTTTACCACCACCTTGCACCGTATGCAAATAAGATGCAGTGCATTCGAAAGTGCATTTGTTTGTGTTGTGGAAAGTGTGTTCGTTTGTCAGTAGATGCTTAGAAAAACAAAAAAAAAAATTGCCTAAAAAGAATTGAAGTTTTAAAATGTTGTTCCAAAAGTATTGTAGTATGAACTTTGCGAGCGTATAAAAACAAATTGCATACATTATACAAAATTCCTATACATATGGTATCTACTGTCAAAACTACTTAGCCGAATATATTGTGTTAAGTAGACTTGGAAAACTTTATCGTACTATAGCTTGCAATTGACTTAAGTTTAATTTATATTCTACCATTTTATTGTGTAACTTACTTTATTGTTGGAAATTTGAGTAAGAACTAGCAAACTCTGTGCGTGTTTTGAATTTACATGAAAATAATAAGGTCATCTATGATAATATGCACTGGAGTGTTTTAGGAAATTTCGTCAGAAATTGGGAGGTACTAGATTTTTCAAGTTATCCTTGATGCTTAGCTTCAGAGATATAGTCAAGTATTGAGGTCAGGCGCAGAGGCATTATCTTATCAACGAATGTACTTTAAAGTTCATAAGACCTATGTGGTGGCAATCATGGTACCTTTACCAGACCTGGCATTATGCTTAGAATGGAGATTTCTGATGATGTTATGTTGTCGAGTAAATTGAAAGAGACTCTTCCATAGGCGTTAGTATCGTAAGTCAAAGTATCAGAGGTACATATATCATATATATCCATACCACGTTAGAAAACAACAATCATTATAGCAGAAGGTTCAAACTTTTGTATGGAAATATGGTGAAGACAAGATAAAAATCCAACTTTTTTATTCGAGTTAAAAGGGCTTTTGAATATTGGAAAGGAATATAATTTTCAGAATCCATAAAGTTTTGAACCTTATCCTTTTGAGTACCAAATTTTTAGTTTATATATTTCGATCTATTGATATTTTTCATATTGTATGGATATTGCTGTCGGATAAGTTCTTTACAAAACTTATAAAAAGGTTTCGTGCCAAAAGAGAAGATTATGATCGTTATATACAACGTTCAACTGAGCGAACAATTTCTAATACAGTTTAAGAATTTTAAGATGTCTTTAGACCATTAGTGAAAGCTTGTCCGGAAGCCTTACATTTTTCGATTTCACGACGCGTTCAGAACTTAGTCCTGTCTTACGGAACAATATGGCGTATTTAGACGTCCATCTTTATTCACATGAAGTTCAACTCTCGTAAGAATTGAAACCTACCATCCATGGAATGCGTTGTCACTGCTTTCTTGTTCTTGTCTCAAAGTAAAAGAATGCAAAATTTGAGGGAAATCGGAGAATTTCTTGAAAAATATTTAAATAATTCCTGAACATTGAATCAAAATTCCACTCAAGTGGAAAAATTATAATTATTAATTAAGTTATTTGCTCAAAACAGAAACATATCACAAAAAAATTATTGCATTTGAACAAATAGTAAATATTTTATTATATTCAATATTTGCCAAAATGCACCTGACCCTTGAATGCAGTATGTAATTTGAGCAGCAACAACATCAATATCTACAATAGTAACAACAACAATAATTACACATGTGGAAAATTCAATTAAATTCAATTTGTTACTTTCAATTAAATGCTTTGGGGACATGTTGGCCGTTGCGCCAGAATGATGACTACGATGGAGATCAACTCAATTTTATGCATTCAAATAATTGCACAACACATGTGGATAACTGTAGGTAAAACGTAGAAGTACAACGTATGCAATTGATGAAAATCTGCAGAGATAGGAGAATTTTTACATAGAAAAAATTATCTACATAGAGGCCGAAAAGGTCTTAAGTGGGAAAATATTGGACAATTCAAAGAATTTTAAAAATCACAATAAATATTGACATTGAAACATTGTGGAAAGCTTTCTGAAATGGAAATGAAAGATTTCTGGAACGTAATTGAAATTTTTTAAGATTTTATGTGCAGGATTTCTAAAAGGTTTCGAACCGATTTATGTCTAGCAAAATTATGCGTAGTCTCGTATAAGAGCTTCGTTTAATATGCACATCTAGAAAGATTCACTGCCAGAGTCTGTAATAAACAAAAATTTTGAGGAAAACTTCACCAAGCGACATTGTTGAATATGTGAAAGTTTTACTAATTCTTACCTTGCTATCTGCTAAAGAATAAAAGTTCTCAGCATCTTATGATTTTATTTTTTCACTGCATAACCTATTATGAAGTGACACATATTTTCCTGAATTTAAATGAACTACATTTTCATTTAATGAGATTAATTCTCACGGTGCCTATGGTGTTGAATTGTCGTAGCATCATTTGTACATGAAAATAACTGTTGCAATTAAATTGAAAAATAATTAAAATTAAAACGACAACGATTATGCAAAGCCTTCCAGTGACATAAGCTCAACTGAGTTAAGGGACCTGAAGGTGAAGTAAGATGTATAACAAGAAAGCAAAAATAAAACGTAAGATAATGCATCAAAAATGTGTTATATTTAATGTTATGAAATTGTTCTCTTCTTACATATAAAGCTTGTGGCATGTTTGTCAAACTGATTTTGTTTATAAACTTTCGCAGCAGCCACAAGAAGATAACATTTTCTAAGGACATTCGTAGTACAAGAATAGCAACTAAAACTTGTTGCTCTAACGAAATCGTGTGAATAAGCTGCAATTCACTATGATCAATAAAATATCTAACAGCATCAACGCTCAATACATCTCCGTGATTGAGTTAAATTGCAATAAAAAAGATTTTAAAAAAAATGGATTAAGATTTCAAAATCAAAAATTAAAAAAAAATTACTCAAACTCTAAATAAACCATCCCATACCATACCATACCATATCGTACCATACCAAACCATATCATACCATATCATACCATACCATACCATATCATACCATACCATACCATACCATATCATACCATATCATACCATACCATACCATACCATACCATACCATACCATACCATACCATACCATACCATACCATACCATACCATACCATACCATACCATACCATACCATACCATACCATACCATACCATACCATACCATACCATACCATACCATACCATACCATACCATACCATACCATACCATACCATACCATACCATACCATACCATACCATACCATACCATACCATACCATACCATACCATACCATACCATACCATACCATACCATACCATACCATACCATACCATACCATACCATACCATACCATACCATACCATACCATACCATACCATACCATACCATACCATACCATACCATACCATACCATACCATACCATACCATACCATACCATACCATACCATACCATACCATACCATACCATACCATACCATACCATACCATACCATACCATACCATACCATACCATACCATACCATACCATACCATACCATACCATACCATACCATACCATACCATACCATACCATACCATACCATACCATACCATACCATACCATACCATACCATACCATACCATACCATACCATACCATACCATACCATACCATACCATACCATACCATACCATACCATACCATACCATACCATACCATACCATACCATACCATACCATACCATACCATACCATACCATACCATACCATACCATACCATACCATACCATACCATACCATACCATACCATACCATACCATACCATACCATACCATACCATACCATACCATACCATACCATACCATACCATACCATACCATACCATACCATACCATACCATACCATACCATACCATACCATACCATACCATACCATACCATACCATACCATACCATACCATACCATGCCATACCAAAAATGGTTTTCGGGACATTCATTTTAATTAAAAATTGTTTTTGTTCCTACGTTTACTGTCCCAGGATTGCTTAAAATTGAAAATAAATGAGTGCCTCCTAAAAGACATTCCATTTATGATATGATTTTTAAACAAATATTTAGTATTAAAGTTGCCAAAGTTTAAATTTATTTTTTAAAGTTTTTCAGTAGAATTTAATTAAATTTTCACATGCACAATTTACTGGGAAAACTGAATCTTCTGACCAGAAATATTAACAACCCAGCTAAAGCAAAAACTCATTTAAAATTAAACACAAAATTCAAACAGAAATATTAAGGACAAATACTGACAAATGCAACTGAATATGAACATGGCAGCAACAGATATGTCAGCAACAACAACACTGGCAACACCAAAACAACAACAACAACAAACAAAACAATCATCAACGTATAATTTTGCACCTGTCTAACGTGTTCATCCATCTTTGTGCGGCAACAGCAGGAGCTATAGCAACAGTAGATGTTAAAAAAAAATTTGGCATATGGTAACACTAAAAATGGCATATCTTCCGGATAATGCATTTATCTGACATTCTGCTGCTGCTGCATACTTGAAGTTAACATTAGCCGCACTCAAAGTGTTACTGTTGCCACTCGAAGGCAACAACACTTGGCCGGTAGTCGACAGCGGCAACTCGACAGGATAAACCAAGTTGCATTAGAGGGTGAGCAAAAGAAAAAAAAAAAAAACAACAAATTTTGAAAGCCAACATCATGTTTCAAAGTGTTGTTGTTGTTGCCATTTTCCACATGATTTGTGTTGTCTTCAGGCAATTTTCATTGCATTTACTACTCACACAAACACAAACTCAAACGATCCAATTCCTATGCATAAGATACAAAATTTAAAGATGTTGCTTTTGCATTTGTGCAATGCAGCAGATAGTACACAGGGCCGCCACAAGCGGGCACAGTTAGTGGGCCAAAGAGTAAAAAGAAGGGCCCGCCAGGAAATCATGCACGAATATAAATTCAATTCCTGCAGGTTAAGTAATACAAATTCGAGGGGGCAGAAAATTACAACTGTGCCGTCATGGGCATGTAGTTTACCCCCACATATTGTGTCACTTGATAGTATTTTGCTTACCTACTTAACTGTCGCTTAAATTGTTTTAAAATTTAAAGGGCGACAAAATCAGAGGGCGCTTTGGTTGCTAGCGGCGCCTCTGCTTGTACCTTATAGATATTTGGTTTGTTTGTGCATCATCATTATGAATATTTAATATGACAAGTGATATGTAAGGATTTTCCAGTAACAATGACTACGAAAGTATTTGATAAACTTCGTAATGTTTGGCAGAATTGGGGAAAAATCTGTGAATTACATTAAATTGAATTATTTTTTCATTTCAAGATTAAAACAGCAAGACTCAATTGAGGAAAAAATTAAATTGAAAAAAGGTCGAAAAAGTCACTCGACTTGATAAAAGTGAGATTGTGATTGCGAAGGGTTTTGTTTTTGTGGTGAAAACGAATATGGGCTACGAAATTACGCTTTTTTTAAACCTTAAAATTTGTTTTTTTTTCGGCAATTTAAAAAAAAAATAGTTGTACAAGAAGCTGCACTAATATCGTGTGTATTTTACTCTTTGAAATCAGCCTAAGAACAATTTGGATGCATGTGTCCTTGAACAGGAGTGCATATGAAGATAGTGGAGATAAGATTAGGGGCAAAGTGAAAGATGTTTTCAAAATTAAAGACAGTGTGATGCCATATCATAACATTTCATTTTTATGAAACAATGATCATAATGAAATTACTCTCATAACATATCATTCTCTTTTCAAAAGTAACAAGAAAAAATGGAAAGAGAGCTTGTCCTTTGAACTTCGAGGTCATATACAAATGGTATGAATGAGGCGACATAAAATCAACAATAACAACACAGAATGCAAGAAGCAGCATGAGCAACGAATAATCAAACGATAATTTGTGTGTGGTTTTTCCACAATTTAATCCTAAAATTAAAGGATATTTAACTTTAAAAAATAAAAAAAGGTATGCTATAGCCTTCTTTAGCACAAATATATTGTTTTAAAAAATAAGTTATGAAAATCGGTTCAGTATATTTTTCGCCAAAGCGTTACAAACCATTTTATATAAATGGAATTGTTATAGATAAGAATTGCCAGCAGAACGGCTGTGAAGCGAGGGCGTGAGGCCAATAAGTATATTTTCTTACATCATATCAAATACTTTTTGTTTCCTTCTCCAACGTTTTTAAATTAATAACCGTGTCGATTTTTTAACCTACTTGTCTAAAATAAGTTAAGGCTCAAACAGAATATCTAGTATACCATACATATAAAATTTTCATGTCACAGTGTTAGACTCCAAACTCCTCCGAAACGGCTTGACCAATTCTTATGTAATTTTGTGTGTATATTCAGTAGGTCTGAGAATAGAAAGAAAACTATTTTACATACCCCTATACGGGCAATTTAGGGTGGCCCTCATACAAAAATATATTAAAAATAGCATTTTCACAAAGACCACTTAATCGATTCACATGGAATTTATACCACGTGGCTTTTATATTAAGTGGAATAGCTGAGGTTATAAAAATTTTATTTACGATGGATATTTAAAAATAGCATTTTCACAAAGACCACATAATTGATTTACATGAAATTTACACCACGTGGCTTTTATATTTAGAGGCACCTACTTAAGGTGGCCCACGAGTGTTGGCATGTGACATGGATTTTTAGGTTTACGACAGTCACACGTCGTAAACTGTTGTAAATGTCATAAATATCACAAATGTCGCAAACTCCAGATCAACCTCGATTTCACAACACTGAAATTGTTTGTTAAACAATTTGACCATCAAAACAATTGTACTATGAAACTTGAACATGTTTGACAAACAATTTTATGATCTGAACCCCCCTTACAGGTAATCGTGAAATGTCATTGAAAATTTAAATGCAAGAAGTTTCGTTTATTTGTCGTAAACTCAATGTTTGTCACAAAGGCTCGAAGGTTTACGACGTTTACGACTGTAGGACGCAAACGTCGTAAATGTCGTAAGTATCGCGCGACAGTTGTGACATGCCAACACTGTGGCCCACATACAAAAATATTTTTTAAATAGAATTTTCATGAAGATTTCATAATGGTTTCTAATGGTCTATGAAAGGTTTTAGAAAAATGAGCAGTGACACGCCCTCCAAAAACAAATTAATCATATCTCATCAATTACTGGACGCAGACAATTGGGACTTGATATAAAAAGTACGGGAAATTTAAGTTTCACTGGAAAAATGGGCTTTTTCGCTTATTCATTCCATCGCATGAGTTCATACAACATCCGGAACACCTACCGAAAAGGGCAGGACAACGTCTGCCGGGAAAGATAGTATTTTATAAAATGTAGTATGTGTCGAAAAAAGTTTAAAAATGTTGATAAACTCGAAACGAGTTGAACGAGTTGTAAAATGTTGAAAAAGTTGATAAAAATCTAAATGGTAACACTAGCGTTAAACCTTAATCTTCCTTTATCTTTATTTGGTTGGTTTTGTGGCGCAGTGGTTATATACTACGTTTACAACTTAGCCTTGTTCATTTTATAATGATTTTTCAGGAATAAATTTAAGCAATTAGCATTGTCAACATATGAAGTAAATACAAACAGCCATATCCTTTGACTTTGCTAAGAATATTCTAAACATTGCCTTACTACTCTAAAGCACATGCGTTTAAAATGCAAAATATTTACCTGCAGTATATTTACTTCTTAAACTTTAAACTTGGAAAAAGTTATATGGTATGACAGTAAAAAATTTTTGCATAGCAGCAGAAAATAAATGCACGTTAACAGTAAATTTATTGTAACCATAGGAAAATTTACATAAAAATTTGCATTGTTTATTTGTTTGGTTTGCTGTGAATCACGAACAATTTATTACGAAAAAACAAAACCACGCTGCGCGGTTTTTTTTTTGTTTTTTTGCGTGAGAAAAGCACCTGCAGCAGTCTTTCCTGCAGTATATTTGCTTAATTTGCAAAATAATGTGTTTGAAATGTGTGTGGGAAGGAAGTGTTGTATATCGCACTATGTTGTTCTCAGTAGGAAATATGTAAAGAATGACAAAAAACAATAAGTCACTTGGGAAAATGTTAGATAACTGTGATTGTAGTTGTTGTTTACCGAAAAATTTAATATAAAAAATGGAAAAACACAACGACAAACCAACAACAACAACAACAACAACAACAACAACAACAACAACAGCAGCAGCAGCAGCAACAACAACAACAACAGCTACAACAACAACAACAACATCAACAACAACAACAGCAACGACAGCAGTGACAAGAACAACAACAACAGTATCAACAACAACAACAACAACAACAGCAGTGACAACAACAGTAACAACAGCACCAACAACAACAGCAACAACAACAACAACAAAACAACAACTACTACAAAAAAAACAACTACAACAACAACAACAACAGCAGCAACAGCAACGACAGCATCAACAACAACAACAACAACAACAACAACAGCACCAACAACAGCACCACCACCAACAACAACAACAACAACGAAAACAAAAACAACAACAACAACGACAGCAGCAGCACCACCACCGACAACAACAACAACGAAAACAAAAACATCAACAACAACGACAGCAGCAGCAGCAACAACAACAACAACAACAACAACAGCAACAACAACAACAACAGCATCAACAACAACAACAGTAACAGCTGCACCACCACCACCAACAACAGCACCACCACCACCACCGACAACAGCAAACAACAACAAAAACAACAACAAAAACAACAACAACAACAACAACAACAACAACAACAGCAACAACAACAACAACAACAATAACAACGGCAATAGCTAGTCATACTAGTTTCATTCATTGCTGGAATCATCAGTGACCTTTTTTAGCCGATGCGGTGAAGAATTTATAAAATTGATATGAAGCCACCAATTTATTAGGATCGTTGTACACTGTGTAATCCACATACAAGATGAGTGCTTGCCTTAAAATCAGTCTATTCAAGTCGAGCATGTTTTGAGAACTACTGGAACAATAATTTATCGTTTGCTTGTGCAAACACTCAGCCAAAAATAGAACTATGAAGTTCTTTGCCAAGTTCGAACGCTTAGTTATATTGATTAGTAATAAGTATTTTATTATTTTGTCATAACATAAAATTTTCTTAAGAACTTAATAATAAATATACATATGTACAGATTAGTATTTTCTACTTTTAGCTAATTGACGTTTCTCCCATTCTCTCTTGGCATTCATAAACTCTGTAGGTTTCCATAAACGGAAACGTGTAATATCTAAAACACGTGATGGCATATAAGCAAAATAGGTATTTCTTGGAGGACCACTTGAGCATAAATATGGACGCATCGCAAACCAAAAGACGCGCGCCTGTTCCATAATAGCAGCATCTAGCTTATCGTAGTACCTACGTTTTATAAAGTCAGCCTGAAAAGCAATGAAAGAAGAAATTTCATTATGAATAGTTCAATTCAAAATGTCATTGTTTCATAACACAGATACCTTCTTAATCAGATAGTCTCGGCAAGAATAATCCACAAATAGATTTGTACCCATTTCTTTTGTGCTTGGCGTTGATACATTTAGAGCAACCTTATCTAGGGCTCTAAAGATTTTCAATGACAAACGAAAAGACTTATAACGATCTGAGCGAGTGTATACTTTACCATAGCGTGCGCAAATAAATTCTTTCAAAATAGGTAACTTGGATACCTCTGGCAAAGAAGCTAAAACAAATTTTGGATTTTTAGCAATAAGACATAGCGCATCGTTTAGCATATTATGCATTAGCTGTCTATCTTCAGGATCATAATAATCCCGATCATATTTAGCCATTGGCGACGTTTGATCTTTTCCGCTTGCAACCTTTTGCGCTTCTTCTTCCTTTAGTTCTTTATTTTTCTGTTTAACACCCTCTTTCCACATTTTGCGTGCACATTTGTCTGCCAATTCAACGAGAGTTGGTTTTTGCCTATCCTCATATAGCTTATTTAATAAATCCAAATCATTATCTAGAGCTTCGACAAATGCTCTTCTTATGTTTAAGTTTTCTTCGGTATTATATTTGTAATGAAAAATTTTTCTATAGTCAAACTTAAATGGTACATTTTCTTTAGGTACCTCAAAGAAAGTTTGTGATGGTGTCGGCGATGCAGCCAAATAGTGTCCATAATCATAAGCGGCAATATATTTGGCAACAAAATCGCTCATACGTGATTTTCGTTTACTACCAGTACTTAAATATGAGTGTCTATCCGCTACATCATTTTTCTTATCAGATTGTGTTGTAGCATGATAAATATCACCAGCACTAGAGTTTCCTCTCTCATTTCCGTGTACATCAGAATCGTTGCCTTCCAAAGTGTCACCCATACCTAAATGTCGGTCAGAATTTTTTTTTTCATTTTTAATAGTTTTATTATTTTTAACATTGCCCTCCTTGCTTTTTTCAGCGCTACTGCCTTCTTCTACATTACTCAATTCATTATTTAGCGCCTCTTCCAAGCCTTCCAGCATGCCACATTCGCATTCAACGCCAGCTTCCTCACAGCAACATTCAGTCGTTAAGGTCTGACATAACGACTCACGTCGAGAGCATTCAGCTAATTCTTTGAATTGACACACATACTTTTCAATATCCTTTTCCAATTGGTTGAGAATGCGTCGACGTGTTTCCTAGAAAAGATACGGCGCATTAAAGGATTTTATAGAATTCATTATAAAGTGGGAACGACAGATCCATGCAAAAAATAGATAACATTGTTGTCAACACATCCACATAACTTCTATTTACAATTTTTACCTCTTTATGTTTTCCATCCAAATCCATCAATTTCAGACATCTATCACGTACAACAACTCTCAACTCATGCTCCATTCGCTCCTCCACTTCCTTAATAGCTTTGTGTCTTTCGCAAAGAGAATAAACAATTTCTGCTTTCAGTGAAACCGCTGCATAGTCATCAAAAATACCCGCTATTTCGTCCTGGAGTATACGATTCACAACTCGTTTGTTCTGTTGTAGTTCATAGCCAGCATACCAGCGGTTGCTTTCGTTGAACACAACGTAATTGGGATTTTGATAGTTTTCATAGGGTCCAAATTTAACTCTATAATCCGGAACGGGTATACTCAACGATTTGCCATAGGGTTTTGGACGTACCAACTTTTCAAAATAAGGCAACGAAGGTCTTAACTCACGAGGCTTACGAACTTTTGATTTTTTTAACTGCTCCTCAAGTAACTTTTTCTCCATACGTTGAATTTCCTTTAGTGGTGGATGACCCGGTGGCAGAACCTTATCGAGTTCACGCAGCGTAGTTATCAAATCCAAATGTGTTATGGACGACAATATCAACTGTTCGTTGACAGAATAATTCTTTCCTAAAGGCGATTTATAATGCAATTCCATTAAAAACCACAAGAAGGCCAAATCATTACCGCGACTTAAACGCATTAAAAATCGAATTTCCTTATTGGATACCATAGGACTTAAGCCAATGGAGAGTAAGCAGCCGTGTACACGATGTGAGGTACGTTGTTCGGTATCATCTCGCAATGCATTCAACAGAGCATCGGCTGCGTTTATTTGAAATTTGGAAGTACCACGATACCAGGCGGGCACATCTTTCTGTTGAAGGAAACTTAAAATGACAGACTCTTCCAATTCCAATTTATCAGCCTCTTCCACGGAGAATGATAAAGATTTGCGTTCTCTATTTGCTTGTGATCTTCTTTGGTAGCTTTTCGCTAATTTACTCATAATAAATTTTATGTAAAACTTAAAAATTTAGAATTAAATTAACACTTTAATAAATTTTAATATAATTTTCTATTAGATTGACAGATTGAAAAAAAAAAAACAAAAAAAAATTAAAATATCTTTAAAAAAAAAACTGAGGACTACTTGCGTGAGTGTCGTTCACATGCATACATAGCTGACAAAACTTAAGTTAACCTCTATCTATATCATTCTTGGAAAAAGCCGAGAATGCGTTGATATACCAGCGACCACCTTCAAAGTGAAAAAGTCAACGTAACGCTTAAACAGCAACTCTAACTAGTGAATAGTTTTAAGCTTTCATAATTTTTCTCAACAGTTTTTGACTTGTAAAAAGATTTTCAACATTTTTCGACCTCATCTACATTTGCGATTTTTTCAACAATTTTCAAATTTATCAACGATTTTTTCAATATAATTCTCCAATATTTTTTTTTGAATTTTTAAACATTTTTCAACATTTTTCAACATTTTCAACATTTACCAACTATTTGTATTTCAACGTGTTCCAACATTTTTCGACTTTTCAAATATTTTTCGACATTTTTCCACTAATGAAATTTTTCGATATATTCGACTTTTCATATTTTTAAATATTTCTCAACATTTTACAATATTTTTCGGCTTCCTCAGAATTATTTGTTCTTCATACCCACTTGGCATGTAACGTTTCAAAAAGTTTCAGAAATATTATGCAAATTTGCTGAAAAGTTTCATTTAAAATTTTGCAAACGCAACGTTACAGAAATCTTTCTGAAATATTTCAAATGTATGGTTTTACCTGCAATCATTCTGAAGTGTTTCTGAAAGATTTCAGATTCAACGTTTCGTGAACCTTTTCAAATGAAATCTTTTTGACAAGTTATAAGCGAAATTTTTCAGATGAAATCATTGTGAAGTGTTTCTGAAAGGTTTCAAACTCAATGCATACCGTTATGCTTCAGAAACGTTTCTTGTGAAAGCAAAAAGTGGATATTGAAAAATTGCAGAAAGCTTTTTGTAATAAAAATGAAAGCATTCTGCAATATATCTAAAACAATGTAAGGTTTCATGTGAAAGATTTCTATAAGGTTTTCGAAACGTTAAATGCTAAGTGGGTAGTTGACAAATAAATTGTTAAATTCAATTCATTTGTTTACGTATTGCATTAGATTTTGCCACAGCCATCTTGATATTAATCTGAGCAAAGCATGTTCTCGATCACAAAGAGTTTATTTCGAAGCCAATATTAATATTTTTGAACTTAAGTAGAATTATTTCATATGTCGATTCAACTCTAATAATAATATTTTACTTTTAATTCCAGTGATAATGCAGTTATGTTGTTATCAAATTATTTAGAGGAAAGAAAGCAGCATTTTAAGGTAAGTTATGGGCTTTTATTGTACATTAAAACTATTCCAACTGGTGTTATTCAAGGGCCTATTTTGTGAACTTTTATTCCTGATTTTTACACCTTACATAGAGGGTATATTCACTTTGTCATTCCGTTTGTAATGCATAGAAGTGGGCGTGACAGTTATAGAAAAGTATATATATTATTGATCAGCGTCACCACCTGAGTCGATATAGCTATGCCCGTCTTTCTGTCTCTGTCTGTCTGTCTGTTGAAATCACGAAAACTAAGCAAGCTAATTCAATGAAATTTGGCACACTGGTCACACCTTTTCGCAAGCTGCTAGCATATAAAAATGGGTGAAATCGGGTCATGACCACGCCTACCGCCCATACTCTAAGTAAATATACCTCAGTCCATTTTGAAAAAATTTGCTGCGAATTAGGTGAAACTTGGTGATGTGATGAACATGTGAGCAAAATTAAGATTGGGCTAGGTTTTACATATGCAAAGACTCTTGAAGGGGCGTGGCACAGCCCTAAATTTTAACTTTTATAACGCCATAACTCGTAAACCATGCAAGATATTGTGATGAAATTTGTTACATGGATACAAATCATATATATCTTGTGTTGTGAACGGAATTGGAAGAGTGGGCGTGGCACTTTTCTTCAATTGAAAATTTTGATTTCGTATAACTAAAAATCACACATACGATTTACATAAAAATTTTAGGGATTAGGGATGACAGCAGTCAGTAATAAAAGCTAGGTTAGTAGACTGGAAAAACTCGTAGAAGGGCGTGGCACAGCCTACAATATTTCTAGATGTTATAATTAGAGAACTGGCAACGTAATCGTTATGAAATTTAGTTTGGCAGATATACTTGCAAAAAATTATCTTATTACGAAAATTTGGCAAAATAATACTGGTGGGCGTGGCACTTCCCATATAAGCAAAAAACGTTTAATGCTATAGATAGTGTGCAATAAAAGTACTTTTCTTAAAATTTGGTATATATGTAGATGTCTATTCTTATAAGCTATAAAATTAAATGAAAATCGACGGGATTGCATCAGTGGGCGTGACACCTCCCATATATTAACATAAAGTTGAAAGCGATATTTTAAGAAAACTATTGCAGCAATTGGCATGAAATTTGATGTAAGTGGTAGGTAAGGATGTCTACATCAAAAGTGAGCGAAATAGCACAACTGGGCGTGGCACCTCCCATACAAGTAAAATACTTTCTATCGAAATATATGAGCAATCATACTGAAATTTGGTGTATGAAATTTGTTTATAGAAAGCTATTTCTGAATAAAAATCGGACTGGCTGATACCAGTGGGTTATTATTGCTAGATAAAGGGTGTTTCAAAATTCACTCAAAAAAGTAATTTGGACTTTGAAATGGCATATCGGCTAAATGGCATTCATGGCTTTGCTAGCACATACGCACTTTTTTGTCGAAATTTTTCATAACAATTTAGAATAAATGTGGCTAAATAACGTTGATACGGCACTCCTACGAGACGTGTATGGTAATGCTTTTCCTACCAGGTGTCTAAATATGCAAGTGGTTAAAAATGTGTAATGGTTTATATGTATTAGTAACTAGTGTGCGAAGTGTGCAAACCAAGTGGACAATAAAAGCGGATATAAATGAATGCAAACGAAAACAGCAGTGTATTCATAACAAAAATACAAGATAACATTGAAAAGGTGTGAGATACACAGCGTAAGTCAAGGAAGTGCACACAGAAAAAAAAAAAATTGAATGAAGGAAATGTAAGGATATGCGCTAAAACGGATGCTGAAACTGCAAATCTTGTCACGTAAAGTCATTTATATAACTTCTTGCGCAGAAAAAAATTAAATAAAATTTAAAAAATAAAATAATCTTTCATAAGCAAAAGCAATAAAAATTCATTGGGGCTACTCCACGTGAAAGTTTAATAAACATAAAGTTTAATTTTTCAAAATAAAATCTTCAAGGATCAGATCGAATGTTAGTACACAGCACTTTAGTTTTACTAACCATTTACTAACCATTTGCAATTTTCGTAAATGTAGGTACTGCAAGTCATATATGGTTATGCCCATACACAGGCGTTTTTCTCACTTAATTTTTCTTCGGTCATACTTCTCAGCAGAGAAAATTTATGCCATGGAGTTTTTTTTTTTCTTGCAACCAAGCATAAAATTCATAATTTCTGCTTTCAACTGGAAATTAATCTTAGCAGCATCTTTTGCCACACAACAGTAGCACAAATGCAGTTGAGTAAAAGATAAAGGCTAAGAGACGCATTCAAATTCATTTCGTATGCAAATTTTTCTGTTTTTTTTTCTCCTTTAATTTGTTACTTGAGTGACTTAAATCTAATTATAGCAGACTGATTTATATGCGAATAAGTTGCACTCACAAAAAAATTTTATATGAAAAAAAAAAGACTGTAGCCAATGCTGAGTGGAAAAAAAATTGCAGAAATAACGTAAAATATTCTACCATGAAATGAATGGCCAAAAAATTAAGCATCATTTCAATTTTTCATTATAATTGTCCTTTTGTCGCAGTTATCATAATTATGCGTTTTTCTGCTTGGAATAAGTAGCTTTATGATTAAAAATTCACCGCAGAACTAAGAAAGATATAATGGAAATAGTGCAAGTATTAATTGCAACCATTTTGTCCATGATAGCGTATGAAAAGTTTAAAAATTTTTTAAAGTATGTAGTTTAACGTTTCGGTAGAGAAATGGTATCAAATATAGAATACCAATTGAAGCTAGAGAAAAGTGGGCAAATATCGCATACAAGATAATATTGCGTCTTCCAAAATACTATTAGAGCCTCTTTATGTATCACGATTCGTCTCGTTTCGTCTCTAATTTCCAAGCCTAAAAGTATGCTAGTACAATTCTTATATTTGTGCTTAACTATTCACTAAGCACAGGCCAGGAGTGGTATTCTGTAAGGTGATATTGATAGTTGATTATCAACTATCGCACTTTTGTCTCGCTTGCTTTTATGTGATAGCTATTTCGGTGTCGCTTTCTAAAACGATAATCAACAGTCGATAACGATAACGATAATCGTCAGTCAACTATCACCTTACAAAATACCACTTCACATTTTTTGTTTTCATTTATGTAAAATTCAATAGCATATTTTCAGGCTTGCAAATTAGAAACGAAACGAAACGAGACGAATCGTGATACGTAAAGAGGCCCTTAGTTTAAGCTCTTTTATCATCTCTGCTGCTGTCTTTAAAATATTTTCGATATACTCGATAGCGCTGCTCTAGGATAGCTTTTGTTTGTTGAATTCTGAGGCTGCCAAGCTGAATTTTTGCTTTGTGTCTCTGGGTGCAGGAATTGTCGTTGATCAAGTCTGATTTGCTTTTCTGCCGGATTTCGACAGCGGTACTATAGAAATTGTAGCTCAAGTTCTTAAAATTTTCCATTATATGGGTGATGTTCTGAGTTCCAAGGCATTACTGCTATATATACCACGAGTATCTCTATCTATCAAATATTATCTGTACTATTCTAGAATGAAAGCATCAAGGATCAACAGGAAATCAAAAAATAAAACTTTTAACCAATTTGAAGAACTTCCTAGATGCTGCAGTCATGTATCGATTATCTTGCAGCAATATTTGATAATTCACAAAGTCGGGTTTTTTGATTTCCCAAGGCTAGAAATGCTGTTCAAAGGACACCGATTCAACGACAAAGAAATAGTCGGAAATAATACGACGAACGCTCTAAAGGCAATGCCAAAAAACGAGTTCCAGGACTACTTCCAAAAGTGGAAAGGCCGTTGGAAGCAGTATTCTTCAATCAAATGATAACTACTTCGAAGGATGCCAACAACCCGATGACGCAGAATAGCAGCAGCGGGAAAATATGAAGGAAGAATTCGTATACACGGACTCCCAAAATATATCTTCAGAATAACTGCAGGCATAGTAATAGGTCACTGCAAATTGAACGACCAACTACACTGAGAAAAAAATCAACTAGGACCTGGTTAATTTAACTGAGAGACCTAATGTTTTGGTGCCATGGTAAAATCTAGTTAATTTAACTAGATGAAAAATAACAAAAATGAATCTTGTTAATTCAAAGCTATTTATGGTTAAATTCAATTGAAGCTTGTTAATAATATTAGCCAAGAATCTATTTAAATTGACTAGAAATCTATTTAAATTGACTAGGAAATTGCAAAAAATTTCAAAGCCACTTTTATTTTACTGGCCGTTTCTATGGCCATTCCTAGGACCCATCATCGATTGACACCTCTATTGTTCAGATCGGAACAAATTTAGTTTCCACCTATAAGCATTTTTTCATATGGAAAAATTCACTTTTTCTTGCTTGGAAAGCTCGGATATCCAAGCCCGAGGTAAGGTTACTCATTTTATTTATTGGCCCCGTTTCTATGTCCACTTTGGACCAACTTTAATTTCTCATAATTGCCCTAAATTATTTTATCAGTTTGTGCTAGTGCGCCACACACAGGCGTCAGAGAGCCAGCCTAGCAACATTCCCAGATCTTTACTATGTTTTGAATAAATTGCATTCAAAGCACATAAATTTTACAAAAATCGATAACATTTGAAAATCTTTAAGTTCCATATATAGAATACTCCCCTTAGGCTAGGGTGGTCCAGAAAATCCTTTTTTTTAGTTTTCAGCAGCCTTTTTGAAACCGTAGGTTCCTCATGGTTTGAAATGAGGATCCTATTTTTTTCAGAGGAAAAAAAAAATTTTAGAGGTCGAGCTACTCGTTTTTGTATTAAAAATGAAGGTCTCATAACATTTTGATTTTTATAAAATACTAGCTGTTATTTTATTAAAGCTTTTATTTGCTGAAATACGCAAACTCTAAGGTTTTTGAATAATACAGAAGTGTTTACCGATTTGTAACTCTGAAAATCATTCAATAACTGCTGAGGCATAACAGCTACTCGTGTTAGACTGAATCAGAGCGAAATTCTCCGACAATCTGTGCTTAAGAATTCTACAGTTTTTTTTTTCAGTTAGATGATGTAAACCTTAAATTGAAAACTAAAATTATATTAAGCCTAACAAATAGAAGCACTGAGCATGAACTAAGAGTACCTCAGACCTTATCGTTAAAAAGCAGGTTGTTAGTTTCATTTTAGATTTCCCATTTGCTGCTGGAAAACACGGCAATATAGAATAAGAAACAGTCAATTATTTAGATGGTGTGCAATAAACCGAATGCTCGCTGTAAATATCCATATCTTGAACTATTTTAAGCCGTTGTCAATGAGGTGGAGTGTGACAGACCCCACGTGATTACAAACAAAGGCAGATTTCTCTTATCACCAATGGCTGCCTCCGTGCTCTCAGTAGCTGAAGATAAAAGCTTCTACAACTGGTACAGCGAGCACGCTTAGTCGAGCGTAACTTATTGAAGGAAAAACACACAGGTAAACACTGCTGGGGTATGGCACACCCCACGTCAATGGCCGTGTTACATTTCCGAACCTCTTTGGCGGCGAATTATATAAATTTCTTATAAGACTTCCTCTGGTACGTAAGTCATTTGTTTTTATCTGGAAGATGTTTAAGAACTAACATAAGTATGGGAATTAATTTATAGAATTTAGCTACAAACACTCCCAACATTGTCTTGTAAGCGATTAGTTTTCAATCATCGAAATCTGTGAGCTCTACATAAAGAGGAATATGCTATCTCCCGAAACGTTTCTATTATAAATGTTGTTTTCAAATTTTCTGGAGAGCACAACTTTAGGTTTCATTGCAACGGATATTTCGAGTATGGAATAACTTATGAAATTTTCATGAAATTTTAAGTCTTAACTTTTTTTGTCCCGCATTTCATTTAAAAAGTTTGATACAGATGAGTTTTTTTTCGATAAAATTTATTTCCATTTCTTTGTTCATATAAATATCAAATATTTGTATTCCAATATAGCACAAGGTCACATTTTAACCTTTATTAAGCCAAGTATACAATTAACTATGTATTTAACAAATATTATGACGAACATAAGCAAATATTTATTCACGCTTTAGGTGTTTCAAACCAACATATAACATACCGTAGAAAATCCTTGAAATAACAACAGCAAAATTTCACACAATCAAAACAATAGAAATTTTGCAATTCTGCCACTCTAATGGCAAAAGGTGTTCAATTAAAATGAACACTATTAATTACAAGAGATCTCATACAATGTATGTAGCAACGCAAATCAAGGTTTTGCATCCCACATGCAACCGAAGCGTATAATGGTAAATGGAATACCATAAATGTGTAAACCAAAGTAAAAGGCGGCATGAAAGTTAGGGGTCAAATCGTTAAGCAAAGCTAACGAATATTGAACGGATATGGTAAAACCCTTAGAAACATTAAAATGATTTTATGGCGGAAGGTGCGTAGTGTACATTTTGTGCCGCATTGAAACTTGCTAAAGAATGCACGTAGGCGAGCGAAAAGATGTAAGAACACAATGGGGTGCAACTTACAAGCAAGTTGCTATGAAATTAGCATTCTTTTTTGATATTGCGTAAATTTGCAAACTCCAAAGAAAAGTTTATTCGGGCCACCGCTAATATCCAAAAAATATATTTTTGTTCTCATGAAAACTAAAGGATTTTCTTTTCTGGTAGTTTTTTTTTGCTATTGGGTTATTGTTTTTCTTTCGGCTTTTTAAATCAGCTTTTCAATGTCCACCCTAACATCCTTTAAGCACTCGCGCCATACATGCCAATGTAGCACACTATTTTTGATTACAATATGGCAACCACCACTATAACAATGTCGGTCGAGAGGTGCAGTTCGCAACTACAAATTGTCTATGACAATAGCGCGAGTAAATCGGTTAAGCACTCAGGTATGTTAAGCAAAAGCAAAATTCTTTCAACGTATATACGCTGCGTAGGTGTAGTTATAGATTTTGACATATATCAAAATGCATCGCAAGAGAAAACGAAATGCTTCGCATATTAATTGGAATTTGTCGGTACTGTTGCTAAAGGCTTAGATCAGCAATTTCTGACTTTTGCTTTTAAGACCTGAATGTTTCATTGTTTCGAATAAATTACTTAAAATATTTTCAAACGTGTCTATAAAGATGCTTATCATTTTAACCGCTGATGTGATATAGAGCATTAACTATTCCTTCAAAACACTTATTTTTTAGTTTTGAGTGCTGAGACCACCTCGACCTCTTCAATCGATTGGTAAGCAAAAAAAATTTTCACAAAGCCGAAAATTTTTGGGACCCTGGACCATCGCTGGTAATGGCCAAAATCCATTTTCCATCTCACCATCGAACATTGGAAAAAATAAACCGAAATCGATCACGTTTGGAACTTGGGACCACCCCTGGTGATGGCTAAAATACATTTTTGATGGAAAAAAAATTCTGAAAGTGGACTGAAATCGGGAACTTTCGAGATCGGGGACCACCTCTGGTAATGACAAAAATCCATTTTTAGCCTCTTTTCATTGAATAGTGAAAAAAATTAAGCGAAAACCAACACTTTAGAGACCAGCGACCACCCTTGGTGATGGCCAAAATTCTTTATCGAACTTTATATATTCGATAGATGGAAAAAAAAACTTCTAAAAATGGACTGAAATCGAAAACTTTTGGGACCCGGGACGACTTCTGGTAATGGCGTATATCCATTTTTGACCTCTTTCCATTGAATGTTGAAAAAAATAAATCAAAAACCACTTCAGAGTCCCGGGACCACCCTTGATGATGGCCAAAATTCAGTTTTGACCTCTATTCAATCGATTGGTGCAAAAAAATTCTGAAAATGGACCGGAATCGGAATTTTTGGATACCCGGGACCACCTTTGGTAATGACGTAAGTCCATTTTTGACCTCTCTCCTTTGAATGGTGAAAAAAAATAATTAAAAACCAACATTTTTGGGACTCGGGACCACCCCTGGTGATGGCCAAAATCCATTGTCGACCTCTTTCTGTCGGTTGGTGACATATTAAAAAATTTTGAAAATGAACAGAAATCGGGAACTTTTGAAACCCGGGATGGCCAAAATCCATTATCGACCTTTTTTCTGTCAATTGGTGACAAAAAAAATGTTAAAAAATTTACCGAATTCGGGCTTTTTTAGGAGACGTGACACGATCGATTGGCGCAAAAAAAATTTATAAAAATTGGAGACTCTTTGAACATTATTTTAATAAAAAAACTTTTCAGAATTATCTTATAGTTATTGGCAACTGGAAAACAATTTATTATGCATAATAATAGTTATGAATCAACGTTAAAAACATCCGTAGAAATATAATAATCATCGGCAATTAATATAACAATAATATTAATTAATATTCCTTGCCAGTAATTATTTTATAACAACTATCAAAAATATTCCTTAAAATTGGTCAATATCTTCAATCACAAATATGTCAATAATGGTTACTATGTGTCCCAGGAATAATCTGATCTTGTACATAGTGGTGAAGAATTTGTTATGCTACAAAATGCCCTGATCTTTAGAAGGTAAATATTGCATTCCTTCCAGTGACCGACTAAGACTTTGCGGAACCCGATACAAAAAACAAGAAAAGGGCCCTTAATAATTTACATACTGATGCCTTACGTCTAGTTCACCTTAACAGAGCACTGGTTGGGCGCCCTCTTAAGCTCGGAACCCGGGGCCATAGCTTTTCAAATCCAAACTTAGTCCAGCGCTAATTCCTTCGTTCCAGCGTCTTCATTGTTTCGTTACCAAACAACATGAGACTGTTATGAGTTACTATGATGATGATGAAAAATTAAGAAACCAACTCAAAACCGAACAATTCCAACGCATCAGAGTCTAATATGAAAGCACCAATGTAGACTGGTAACTATCATTTCCATTTAAGCCAATCAATTAATAGTGCCAATCTTGATATTGTTAGTGTAATAGCATCTTTTGCAGCCCTATACCACAATAAACGTAAGGAGCCATCCATTAATTACGTGTGTCAAATTAGGCGGGGAGGTGGTACGGCAAAATCTCACCAAATCTCACCAAGGGGGAGGGGGGGTCAATGAAAATCTCACGTCAACTTTTTAATGCAGAGTGTATAGGGGCCATCCATTAATTGCGTGAGGTGTTTTTTTGAAAATTCGGACCCCCTCCCCCTCCCCCTCCCCTTGGTGAGATTTGGTGAGATCTGGCGGGACCCCTCCTCTCCTTCCTGTGAGACTTAAATTATAATTTTTAATGTAAATTCTATGAATTAAGAAGTTGACGTGAGGTGTTCCTTGACCCCCTCCTCCCTCTTGGTGAGATATTTCTGGACTCCCTCCCCACCTATTTTGACTCACGTAATTAATGGACGTCCCTTACAAGAACAAAGCCACAACAGAAAAATAATTTTGGCTTTACTTTGGTTCGTGTTATGCTTGGGTTCTCAATACATCTTTGCAAAAAGGCAAACATATCAGGCTTAAAAATTCTCATCCATCAGCTACAAGGTCACTGATGATTCCATTTAGCAATGAATGAAACTAGTGTGACTTGCTTAAGATTTTTTTGTGCTATTTTGTTTTTTTTGCTTTTGTAATTTTTTTTGTGTTATCACACACTTTACTGAACGATAAACTCAATAAACTAATAAAAAAGTATATCATATAATTTCTCAAAAGTTTTTCTGTTCAAAGATCTTACAAATATTAAACAAACTTTGTTTCATTCAAAGAGAGTTTGCTGACCTTTTTTGTCCAAGATGCTTTCCTTTAGTGTATTTTTTCTTATGCCATCGGATATCTATGCAAAAAGGAAAACATATTAGGAATAGAAAGTTTCACACATCGTCTAGAAGGTCACTGATGATTCCATTAGGCAATATATGAAACAAGCATGACTAGCTTTAGCCCTTTCTTGCTGCTTTGTTTTTTGTTTTTGTATTTTTCTTTAGTATTATGATATACTGTACTGAACAGTAAGCTCAGTAAAATAATTATAAATTATTTTCTATTCCAATACATCACAAAAAATCAGATATAATTAATGATAATAGTTGTAAGGATATCATTAATAGCGGTTATGGAAGAAACCCAATACTGAAGTGAATTGATGAAAAAATAACTAAACCTCCCGCTCACGAAACGCGCAAACATTTTGCAACATTTCTCGACAGCATTTAATTCTGACATAACGTTATATCATGAAGTTCACGCATCACGTCGCGAGTGCTTGTACTCACCGGTGGTTGATGAATATCAATCCACCACCAATAAAATAATCTCTCAACTTTATTCACCAAAAAGGACTTATCGATCCATTTGATGTTTTGATTTAATTGATTCGCAAAAAAACTAACCTTATTGCATTGAAAATCATTGCATATTTTCAGGCATACATATTGAATGCATTCTAAATTTGCAATTTTTTCATGGCCATGCATTCAATTTTTTCACTTTTCTTTTTGTTGTTTTATCTCTTCCCCATTTTTCTCAGATTTTTTTCAAGTTCTTTTTTTTTATATGCGCATCCATTTCTAATTAATTATCCACTCGGATAGCGTAAATATTTTAGAACGTGCCTCAATGCACGGTCATTTTGTGTTTTTTTCCCATTCTCTTTTTATTGTTGTTGTTAGTGTTTTTGCGTCCATTTAATAGTGGCGCATCTATTGTGATTTGAGGCATGGTCCATTGTGGGTGGTAATTGTGTTTCAGCTGCTGCTGCTGGTCTCATATCTGTGGCTCATTGCTGCATGATGCGGGCAGCTGTCTATTGTCCATGGTACGTTGTTTGTTGTCCGTTGCATTGCGTTGCATGTCCATCGAATGCATTTAACGTTCGGTTATCACCTTCACTGTAAGTTATATTCCCTTAGTTTTTGCCATTGAAACGTTTGCCGCGCGTAAGAGGGTGGTTGGGATTTTTCATTTTTGCTTCATTTATTTGAGCGTATGAAGTTGGCAGTGATTTGTATTGATTGCGCAGTTACCGTTTTTTGGCTAAGAATTTTTTTTTGTAAAGTTTCTAAAAAATTTTTTTGGTTGCGCTCATTGACAAAGTACGCCGGTATTGATAAAAAATGAAGTCGTTGCTATGGTGTAAATGCAGTAAATTAATTTTTTTTTTTGAAATATACTTTTTCAGGTGACTGTCGATAGAGTTTCGTAGTAAGCAATATTGAGATATTCAAAATACTCAAGTATACGAAAACCTCGGATCAAAATGTTTTTTGCAATGAAATCCCTCTAAGTTTTTACCATTAGAGTATTTACCGAATCAAAAATTTTTATTTAAATCATAAACAAAATGTAGCACAATTAACACTAACACCAACTTGTGTTGTCAGATGAATAGTCACATTAGAAACAGCTGTGATTTTATTAATGTTGCACTAACAATATATTTAAAAAAAATAGGCAAGAAAAATGTTTGTTGCATTTCGTACAACAATTTAATTTTTATTGCATAAAAACAGGCGTTTATGCATTTAAAAGTATGCAACAAAAAGGTGCAAGAAAAACTCTACGAAAAACTATAAAGCAAAGATGTTGCGTCAGTAATGGTAGCAGCAGCTACTGAAGCATAATAATTACTAGCAACTCTTTCTGAGCCAACAAGCCATTTCCAACAACCTGTTACAACGATATAACAACAACAATAACAATAATTTCAGTTGCATAGTTTTTGCTTAAACGCTTTAATTTATGCAAATAATTAATAGCACAGTCTAACAGCTTTTGATAAAATGATGCTGCAGCTGTTGATTAAATGCTAATAAACAGCAGCATTAATTTTTGCATGAATGTTGCAAGGGACTTAAAGTAAATCTTTGTCAGTTTTTGCATTTGTTAGCTAATTGAAATGCATAAATTTTCCTCATGATGGAGAAAGAAAACGTTGGAGTTTTGTTCACAATTCAAATTTATTTGTTGTTATACGAAAAAAGTTGATTTAATTTTTATTGCATACTTTGTTGCGTTTTTGTTTCAATTTAATTTTTAAATAAAAATTTCATTAAAGATAAAATGTTCAACGCATTCTTTAGTTCCTTGCCTTATGCAAGAAATCACACCACAAGTCTATTAATTTGCTAAAATAGATTGATGCCATCTCATATAAGAACTAATTTTAAGATAAGCTATCCTTCAGTCCAAAGTAATATGTTTGCTTGTAATTCAGTATTGCTCATTTGAAAGAATATTTTCCGATTCTACTAAATGCTGGGTAAGTTCTAGTCCAGAGTCATTTTCAATCTATTATTACATATCTTGCTGAGAAAACTTTTGCTAAGTTCTACAGTAGTGAAGCAACACGGACACTGCTCCATCCTCGCCACCTTGCAAATAGCACTGGCTAAACTTTCAATCGATTACATCTGCCCTATACTTAGCTTCGAGAAAAACTTTCAGCTGAAAATTCCGTAGAGGGTTCAAAGGGCGGAGGGTAACTTACATTTTCAAACCCCCATATACACCGATGGGTCAAAAATGGACTGCGGTGTAGGTGCGAGGTTCTACTTAAAAGATCCAATCATTCAATTCAATTTCTCAATCTTTTCGCTTATCTAACTCAGCTGGCGTTTTGCAAGCAGAAATTTTTGCTATTTTAGTAGCCTGCAGGCTAGTGGGTAATACTATTATAGAAAATCTAGTAATATTCTCAGATAGCCATCAAGGCTCTAAACTCGAATACGTTAAAATCTAAGTTAGTAGCACAATGTAAAAAGGCACTAGCAGGGCTGGGACGTCAGCTCGACATTACTCTTATGTATATGGGTTCCAGGCCACAGGAATATTGAGGGTAATGAAATCTCACCAAGGGGGAGGAGGAGGTCAATTTCTTAATGCATAGAATTTACATTAAAAATTATAATTTAAATCTCACGAGAGGAAGGGTAGGGGTCCCGCCAGATCTCACCAAATATCACCAAGGGAGAGGGGGGGGGGGGTCTGAATTTTCAAAAAAACTCATGTAATTAACGGACGTCCCCTATTGTCCAAGATTCGCAAAGATATCGCGAGAATCACCGCGACTTGCACTGGACACTGGCAAGCATGCTGAAATATTAGGAATCTCATTCAACCTTTTTTGCCGTAGTTGTCTGAATGGCACTTGTCAGAATCAGGCTCAGATATCTAGGATAAGCTTTCTTAAGTAATCTCAGTGAATCGACAGAAATTGAAATCGGATCGCTGCTAAACTATCACAACAGGACTAACTGGATATAGCTTTCATCGCTACCAGAGTTCTTATCAAAAAATCCAGTTCCCAGCTCTACATTGATGATAAAAAAATAAATTATATACAATATCCTTCTCCTGGGCCTCGATTCAAGTCAAGTAACTAACAAAGTCGATGCTTGTCAAAACAAATAAATACTGAGATTAGTTATATAAATATGTTGTAATTAGTAATTGAGTAGTGGAAGGAACGTGGGCTATCAAAACTTTGTCCAAGACCACAGGTTAGGTTAGCACGGTAGATGACAATTGTCATCATAACTTAGGCCGCAGTTGGGCCCATTGTTTACTCTGTTTATAGCTTCATTTTCAACCTATGCAAACTATTTCGAAATTTTTGGACACTTTTGAACGATGTCTTCAAGAGCGTCGAAGAAGTGGAATCCGAATGCTATATAGCGCCGATTTGTCAGCGCTGGATATTCACAAAGATAATGAAATACAGACACTTCGACATCAGGATCTTTACAGCTTCTACAAAGATCCCTTACGTCAGAAAGCCCTAGTCTTGAGGCATGCTTGCCTATAAAATAGTGTCCTGTTATAACACCGACAAAGATTCTCAGAGTTTGTTTGTCTAATGAGATCACTTTTCGAGTTCTATTAGCATCATTAACTTCGAGGAGAATTTTAACATTTCAATAACTAATGAATTCAGCACCAGATATTATGTTATTTTCAAAGGGTTTTATATATTTTGTTCTCTCTGATAATGAAGATGGATTTGAGGTCAGCTGTTGTGGTCCTTCATGAGGCTACATGAGAACGTATGACGATCTTCAAATAATCTTCTTTCAACGGCTTAGCTGTTGACTTATAGTAATTAATAGCGTCCTATGTTAGTTCTCGAATGGCCAACTTTGCATTAATTGATTCCATGTCATTCCATTTTGCGAGCTATATCATAAACTGTGCGAAGGTCACAGCTTTATGTGAACTGCTGTCCATTGTTTATTTGCCTCTTTAGAAAAAAGATTTACTTATTTTTTAAGATCGTAACAAATCCTGGTACCTCATCTTTGGGATTCATTTCACTTTTTGCAGCTCTCGTTAGCTTAACAAACTCTCAGATTCCTACGCTATTCCAAATGCTTAAATATATGCTGAATATAATCTCATTCGCTGCTTAAATAAACTTAAATAAATCCAAGATGCTACTCAGATTCGGTTATCCAATATGAGGTGTCATTTTGGTCATCCAACAAGAGGTATTATCTTAAATCAAGATAAAAAAGTAATATTTTTGTGAAAATTATTTTCCGCTTCAAATTTTTTTCGTCATAAGAACTAAAAATCAACTTTTTTACGTAAAAAGCGTAAGAGATTTTCTCAAATTACCAAAATGCACTTAAATGACAGTTTTACGTCATTTACGTTGTAACCTTAAGTTCTTCGTTTACGCTCACGCGAATGCTGCATTATTTTTCTTTGAAATTTATTGTCAGTGAAAGGCGTGCAAGCAGCCAACAGCTGTTGGTTTTTTGGTTTTTTTCGCTTTTTGGTTTTAGTGTCCTTCTTCACTAAAGTCTCACTCATTAGTTCTGCTCATACACACACACACACGCACGCACGAGTAGCTTAAATAATTTATTTATTTATTTTTGCACTCCAACGTTAAGACCCACCATTTTTCATTGAGGCATCAAGATTCATTCGTGAAAATTACAAAACATAAATTCCACGCGGATTTTCATGAGAAATTATGTTCGGGCTTGAAATTTGTAGCCACTTACCTGGGTGGGCGGTGAAGAGGAAGAGTGTGGGGTACGGAGAGTGTGTGTGACGGATAGTGTGGGCGAAGTAGAATGTGCACGTTGGCTACCATCTGCCAGCTAAATGATGTCAAGTGGTAGCTGTTTTGGTATAGGTCATGGAGTTTGGAGGTTCGTTGGTTATTTGTCCTGATGCTGCCTCATCGCTGCACTACTTTTTTTTTTTTTTTTTTTTTTTTCAATTTCCGCTTCATTTACTGGCGCACCATTTAACGGTTCATAAATATGTCAATTTAGCGCACAAATAAAATATTTATTTTTCATTTCAAGAGCCTTTGTATAA
This sequence comes from Meiosimyza platycephala, assembly GCA_963662105.1. Taxonomy (NCBI): domain Eukaryota; kingdom Metazoa; phylum Arthropoda; class Insecta; order Diptera; family Lauxaniidae; genus Meiosimyza; species Meiosimyza platycephala. Next base: position 76,120,436 of record OY759211.1, on the reverse strand, counting down.
AAATCACACCTTATTAAATTTTTAATGGTCGGGGATTTGATTTAGATTTTTACACTCTTGTATTTTTGTTATGATTTACAATGTTGCAGGTGTTGGTAGTTTTGAGAGGTTTTGACTGTGTTGATTGCTACTTGGCGTAAGACTGAAATTTTTATTAAAAAACAGTGTGGCACAAAAGATGAACTTAATGGTTTGAATTCGTTATAAATTTTTTATGTCATTGTGAATTATAATTTCTTTTAGTACATTATATAAATGGGGAGTTTTAACGAGCAAAAGGTGAAGCGAAAATTTTGGTCAGTTTATGCTTTGAACATTGAAGTTTTTACAGCACGAATTTCATTGGGACTTCATTGACGTTGTTATGACTTTTTCAACCTTTTTTCGATTTTCTTAACATAAATTCGACTTCTTCAACATTTATGACCCTTTCAGTATTTTGCTGTTTATATAGGGCAACTCTTGAATAAGGAATGATTCATAAACGCTGCTCTATTTAAGCCATATTTAAGATTAAATAACCCTGGCAGAAATCATAAGCATTTATTGGCCAAAAATTGGGCATTAAAAATGTCCACTGGCCAAGAAATGGCCATTAAAACTGGCCAGTTTTATGGCATTTATGAAACGGTTTTTCTAATCTTTTTCGAGCATTTAATGGCCAGTAAAATGAAATTAAGAAGTGGCCATTTAAGGCCCAATAAATGCCGGAAAAATGCTCTAAAACTGGTCATTAAATATGTCACTATTAAAAATGGCCAATAAATGCCTAGAAAATGCTCAAAAAATGTTCTAAAAATTTTTTACAATAAGACAATTTTTGGGCATTTTTTAGACATTTATTGGCAATTTATTGGCAATTTTTGGACATTTTTTGGGCATTTTTCGAACATTTTTCGGACATTTTTTGGACATTTTTCGGACATTTTTGGACATTTTTCGGACATTTTTTGGACATTTTCGGACATTTTTTGGACATTTTTCGGACATTTTTCGGACATTTTTCGCACATTTTTTGGACATTTTTCGGACATTTTTGGGACATTTTTAAAATCATTTTTTCAACATATTTCGGTCATTTTTTCGGCTTTTTCCTTGAAGCATTTTAAATGTTCAATACAACGAAACCAAGAAATCGGCATTTTTTGGACATAACTGGCTCATAATCTGGCGAGCAAATAGTTTTAATGTTTTGATTTCTACCAGGGAAACAAAATATTTTATCGACCACTCATAATTTGCATACTGTGACAGATATCTCTAGCGCCTGCACTAAGTATTATATAATTTTAGCAAAAGTCTTAAAAATTAAAAAATTTCAGTTATCTAATCATACTCTCCTTTGCCTGGCCTCAAATGCTTAGTTCTAAATCTTTGTTATTTCATTTGTTGGAATTGAATTTTCTGCAGGATTGTACAATAGAATTATTATTGCATAACAGAATGTAACAAGTGTTTCAATGAAACTTTTTTGTTTTTCTTTTTGTTGCATTTTCTACACGCTCTAATGGCTAATGCTAAGATATACGAGTATGCTCTATACATATGTATGTGAGTTTCGCTGTATGTGTATATATATTCTTATGTATGTAAAAAATCATACCAACGCCATGTTGCGGCAAAAGCAATTTCCATAAATTTTTAAAGATAATGGCGAAAATTAAATTTTCTGACTGACTTCTGTTATGCTATAAAAATGAAAGAAAAGAAAAATAAAGCTGTAGTTAAAACATTGCAATTAGGGTGATCCATAGCAAAAGAAAAAATGTTGCGAAATAACATGAAACTGTTGGAAAAGGGAGTTTCTGGAAACTAGCGCGTATAAAATAAAACAAATTTTTGACGGTTAAATAAAGAGTACTGTTTTTTGTTGGAAACAAATGAAATGCAAATGTGAGATGGGTTCGGAGTTATTAGGAGTTTTTAGAAATGATATTTCCACTGATAAAGAAACCTGCGTTTGGCTTGTTAAGTAAACGTTCCGAAGATTGTTGTAATAACTTTTGTTTAATATTTCCAAAAATTTGCTTAAGACTTGTGAATTATTTTGAACGGTAAGTAAATCAGTTATTTTTAAGGCACTAAAAATTGTGTTCTTAAGTTATATTGCGTATGATAAAGTTTAGATCAAAATGAAGGCTTATTTATTGAATTGACATTAACGTTGATGCTCTGTTTCATAAAGAATGTAAATTCTGAGCCTTCTGATTACTTTCGCAATTTCTATTGCAGATGTTTATATAGGTCCCGTGACATAACCCCAACGGTCATAATCCCAATTAATTTTTTTGGGATTAAGTCCCTTTTTTATGCGGTCATTATCCCAACATTTCTTTTTGGGATTATGACCCTTGCCCAAGGGGACACCCTTTGGAATTATGTCCAGATATAATGGGGACACAATCCCAACGTTTTTCCCATAAAGAGAAGGAGAAAATAATGAAACTAAAAGGAGTATTGGATATATTATAGACTGATCCGCGGCGAAGCCGGTGTCAGATTTTCGGGAGTTCTAAGTCCTGAGCTGCGGCCGTAGGCTTTGACTGTGTAGTCGTTGAATATTTGTCGTTTGTGCTTTTTGCAAGATGCAGTTCTCCTTTTCTCTATCGTATCCCAGGTAGCGTCGCACATCCAGGGATATATGTCCTGTGGGGTAAAGCCAAGTATGGATTCACTAGCTGTTATAAATGGCGATTTGATGTTGTACCATTTGGATTCGATTAAGCTCTGGGTGTTAGTGTTGTATAGCCTATTTATTACGTCGTTGAAGTTTTCTGGAAGACAGGTATCCTTCAGTTCTTCAGGGCAAACTATTTGATTGTTGCGCAGGTCCGTTTAATGTCTACCATCATAAGTCGAAGAGAAACCAACAGAAAGTTGTGATCGGAGCACACTGAGACGCTACTCTCTGTCATGTCAAGATGGCTATTTTTCCGTGATCTTTTTATACTGATGTGGTCTATTTGATTTTCTAAGATCCATGCATTTTTATGTTTAAGTTTGTGCTCAAACAATATCCCTTGAATCAAAATACTTGTGACACTGCAGGACTGTGTTAAAAGCTCACCGTTTTCATTACTGATGCCGACACCATGTCGACCCATAACGTGTTTGAGATAATTGTTGTCACTATCTGCTTTCACGTCGAAGTCGGCGATAACAATAAGGATGTTTTTCTTGCATGGCGATTAGTTGGTTATAAAACGCTTCATTCGTTGTAATGTCAACAACCGTAGTTCGAGCGCATACCTACACTAATGGATAAAGCTAAAGGTATGCTCACCAATTAAGAATCAGCCTAATAATCTTAATGTTTCGAATTTTTTCCAAAGCAAAAGCACTCGCCTCTGCATAAGAGAACATTTTAAGGATAACAATAATAAAGGTATATAAAGAAAAGCAAAACAATAAAATGAAACAATAAAGCAAAGAGTGTGTGAGAGAACAGCAGGACACTCGGAAAAACAAGTTAATCGATCGTCTGTTGAATAATTGATTCCACACTACATATGGAAGATGAGCGCGCCCTTTCGAATTGAAGGCATACATACTTACATAGGCTGTGAAGCAAAAGTCAAGCAATCTGTTGTTGGACTTAATTCGCATTAAATGGTACTCAAGCACAAGCAAATTGAAGATAAAATGTGATGAATGGCAAAGGAAGTACTGGAATAAAATATGACTGACAATAAAAACAGACAGTGAAACAAAAATGAAATTAATGACAAAAATGTAATTCATATCTCCGCGAAACTGAAGATTAATTTTTAAGTGATTTTTTTTTACACGAACTGTAAAAAATGCAGGATGTGTGTAAAACCACTAAAAGAAAATAAAAAGAGTGTAATGTATATTGTGGTTTTAGCTGTTAATAAAACGAAATTTTAATTAATCTCAGCTTATGGCCTAAGTGACTTAAATCCGGTTTGTGAAAAAATCCTTCAAAAACTTATAACATAGATAAAAATTATGATCTTCAAATTTTTTAGAGGATTTAATTTCTTCAAACATCATTTGGGTGTTTGATGCCTGAGAATTAACAGCCATATTATCTACATATTAGTGTGTACTCATCTCCAACTTATTTTTGTGAACGGAGGCAATTGTGATTTCCCACTACATTCCCTCGAGTTAATTATTTTTTTTTTCATTCCAAAGGTGGCCAAGAATGACGATGAACCTTCGAAGATCCTAAGAGCGATCAGTCCGTTTCATTTTTTATACTAAAAATATTTAATAGAGTAATAAGTCTTTGAGAGTAACTTCTCATTTACTTCACACTATGTGTGTCTTAGAAGAAGATGTACCGAAATTGCTTTCAATGATTAAAAGGTCCCTACATTCTCGTCAATTCACATTTTCATGCTTTCCATCCTATAGACTACATAGTCAAAATACCGCATTTTAATCCTTTCAGGCTTAAAGAACATAATCTTTCGCTTTCCAAAAGGGTTAAGTAAGTATCTAAAAACTTTACTAAATACAAAACTCAATTCCAAAGCTTACATTGGATGCTGTTAATGTCTTTAAAATAACTTCTACCAATAGATGAAAATTTAAAACACTTTGAACTTACTGGCTAGTCAATAAGGTTTGGGTCTACAAATCAAAGACTATGAGTTTGGCTTTGAAATATATGTATTCTTTTCTTGAATATAGTCTCTCTTAACTTCAACAAAACTTTCTAGAAATTTTCTAATTTATTTATTCCATCTCTGAAGTGCTTTTACGGGAAATTCTTCAAGATATCCCTCCACCGCTGCCATTTTTGCTTCTTCATCCGAGAAAAACGTTTTCCACGCAGAAATCTCTTAAAGTTTTGGAATAGATGAAAGTCAGACGAAGCAAATCTGGTGAATAGCTTGGATGTTCCAGCAATTCATTACTTCAATTCAGTCAGTTTAAGGCCGGTTAAGGCACATTTCTAAACAAGTGCATTGTCAAGATGATATATAATTTTATTCTTCACTCAAGAGGTATAATCTCACCAAAATTTAACATTCAGCTGATCAAAAATGTTGCAATAATTTCATCCTATTATTGTTTTAACAGTTTGGAGGTGCCCGTTTAACAAAATGTCTTTGCAATCCTAAGAAACTGATGGTATTACATTTTAAAAAAATTTTGAGTCTTTTGCCTGTTTCTGAGTAGAGCAACCGTGCTCAGTTCACTCAATTTTTGTTCTCGCAATTCAGAATCATAGTGATAAAACCAAAACTCATTCAAAGTTATAAACCGATGAACAACATTAAATTTATTCCGTGTAAAATGATTTTTGAAATGATGGTTTTTGAGAAAGTTTCACTCGATTGTGTATTTGTTTCAAAGCTTGCAAATGTGGCACCCCTCCTACCATTATCTTTTCAGGTAATTCATTCTCAGTTAATCGGCTGCTTTTCATTTTCATATCATGTACTTGGTCAACCATAGCTTTAGATTCTAAAGTTTAGAAGTAGCGATGTTTGAACGACCTTCTCCTTCTTCATCTGCAATACTGGTACGACCACTTTTGACTTTTAAAGCTCATAATAGGCTGATTATAAAGACATTAGCTGGAATGTCTCGTATGTGTCACTGTAGTGTACAACAGAATGAGAAACATCTCATGTCTCGTATGTGTCTTTATACTATACATAACAAAGTGCTTATAAAGATATAAGGTGGCATGTTTCATGTGTGTCTTTATACTGCAGCAATCTCCATTTTTTTTTCTCATTTTAAGTCGCTTTACCAAGACAAAAGTGAGAAAAATTTTATTCTCATTTAACGTATAATATAATTATATCACTGATATACCCAAAAGTTCGAGATCTTGTCTACGAAAAACCAAAGGTACCAATAATAACAAAGCTATTTAGAGTTCAAATTAAATATTTTATGCTCCTTAGAGCTTGAATAAAAATTATTAAAATGCAACTGACTGGTATATGCTCTGACGAGTTTAACCCTGACGAAAAAGCTCCACATCACTATTTAAACTTTCGAACCACTTGTTATAACACGATAATCCGAAGGGTCAAGATAGCTTATTAACATAAATTAAATTTCAAGTAACATAAAGATTTTCTTTCTATCTCTTCCGCACTGTCAATTCGATTTTACTTTTAATGAAAATTTTCACATACAAATTATAATTTTTCAGCTCACAGGCAATTAATTTTTCTCCCCAGAAGTGCTGTGCACAGAGTGCGCAGCCATTGTGTCAGTCAGTGTTGCCAAATTTATGCAAATTTTTTTTTTTTTGCTACAGTAGTTTTAGTTATTGTTGTTTTTTGTGTGCATTTTACACACACACTGACATATAAACACTTTAAGTACAAACGACTAATGATAGAGTCTCCCTTGCACTATAATTAATTCGGTTCTACTTAATGGGACATACGGGACATGGGCTGACAATTGTTCTCTATGGCATAGGATACACACAATTGTTGTCGTGTTGTTTATCGTTGGAATGCAACTGCAAGTGATGGATTTGCTGCTGCTGCTGCTGCTGTTGTTACAGTTCAAGCAGCAGACAGACGGACGGCTGAAAATTGTAAGGCGGCGCACATGAATTTAACCAAAAAATAAATTATTTCTTTTAATTCAATTAAGAGATAAAAGTTCTATCGCAGGGAAAATAGAAAAGTAATGCGGCGAAAATGATGAAAATGCGCCTGCCTTGCAAAATAAATGCAAAAAAAAAAAAGTTTCGAAATCAACAATACAATGTTGTACATATATTCGTTTTGCTAAATTTAAATTTCAAAATAAAATTTTAAATTTATTCTGTTTTTATTTTAAGTTTACATTTGATAGTTGCATTTTTGTTGTTGTAACTTTGTTGCATTCTTGATATAGTTTTTCTTGTGTCAGTCGCACTTTTCGAGGGCCCATTTATTTCTATGCACATTAGCTTAATCTGTATATACAAAAATCAAACTCAATGGGTTAGGAAATACTTAATATTAGAAAGTTTGTTCGGCGTACATGGCAGGAAAGCTGTACCGTAGTTAATCGCCGAAAATGTAAGGCTCTTAGACTTTATCGAATTTTTCAAGATTTTTCGAAATTACCAAAATTTTCCAACTTTTTAAAATTTCAACAAATATTTTTCGACATTTTAACTTTAAATGATAACATTAAACTTAGTGTCATATCCTTATATTCATGTACATTTACAAATTGAATCAATGATTCCTTAAACAAACATGACAGCAGCGGAACGTCGACATCGTCTTTTGTCTATAATGATTCAAGGAAAGCTTTGGTTGATGCTGCTGGTACATATGTTTAATACATAAAATGTGCGAAAATTAAATTTTAAATCTAAGGTGTGGTATATAGATGAAATCCAAAATACGATTTTTGAAAATTGACCCTTACATCATGATGAGGTCAGAGCTTTCATGGCTCATAAACGCATTTTATTAATTATTTTTTTAGAGTTTGGGAATGATGCCAATTTTCAGCGTGTCCTTTGCAGTCATAGTTCTTAAATTATTTGTTTATAAATGGTGTTCCAAAATTCGCAAAAATTTCAACTACATTTAAAAAATAAAAAATGCAGCGCTACATGAAGCGCATTTTCATTGGTAGCAATAGTACACAATTATCTTACAAAGTATGGCGGTAGTGATTTAATTTCATCAACTGAGATTTTTTACAAAATTCTGAAAGAAGAATAAATTAGTGATCTTAGATAATATGGCCGTCCTCCAACAAGTCGTTCAACACAAAACATGTAAGCAAATCGTGGCAGTGTTGCTAAGAGTTCAGGAAAATCAATTCAGCACCGTGAACAAGAATTGGATAATTCGAGACACTCGATACAGCGAAAGACATTCATAAAGTTATTGAATATCGACATTTGTAGGATCAAAAGAAATTTCATGAAAAGCCAGACCGGACAGATGCCGTGATAAGTCTGAAACTGATCTTTATGCTAGGTTAGGTTAGGTTAGGAGTAGCAGTCACCTACAAAACCGACTCACTTAGACCAAATGTGATCCATTGTGATACCACAGGGTGTCTGACTATACCCTCGCGTTGAACCAACCAGATTTCGCAATAAAACTAAATATCTGACCTATACTAACATGTCTAAGGTCATCCAGGTCATCAAATAAAAACGAACCAAGTGCGGGCAGGAGCAGAGAAAATGTTTAATGTTTTCCTCTTCTTCCACATCTCCACAACTTTAACTAAAGTCAAAGGACCTACAACCTAATCTCTCCGCATGTCTGCCGATGAGACAGTGGCCAGTTATGACTGCAAAAACTGCAAGACGCTATGTCTAGTGCGGGAAATCAGCAGTGTGTCATCCAGGTCATCAAATAAAAACGAACCAAGTGCGGGCAGGAGCAGAGAAAATGTTTAATGTTTTCCTCTTCTTCCACATCTCCACAACTTTAACTAAAGTCAAAGGACCTACAACCTAATCTCTCCGCATGTCTGCCGATGAGACAGTGGCCAGTTATGACTGCAAAAACTGCAAGACGCTATGTCTAGTGCGGGAAATCAGCTCTGACAAACGCTTAGCGTCCTATTTCGGCCAGATCTGCCTAGTTATTGCATAATGCAAGTGGACTCTTGAGTCCATCTTTTGTTAGCATTCTTTACCATTTCTTCTTTAAGCAGTAACTTGTAGGTAGCAAGTGGCATGCCAACACCTTCCTTGTCCTGAGAAATTTGTGCAGTAGTCCCTTGCCTAGCAAGTTCATCTGTTTTGCAATTGCCGTTAATGTTCCAATGCCCTGGCACCCAGATGAGGTGAATGTTAAAATGCTGAGCCATCTCATTTAGAGACAAGCGTTATTGTTGGGCCACTAGTGTGCTTAGGAAGACTGACTGACTGAGAGATTTGTTAGCAGCCTGACTATCTGAATAAATGTTTATATCCTTTCTGGATACAACGTTCGTCTTCAGCCAGCCTATTCTATCGCTATAACCTCTGCCTAAAAAACGCTAAAATAATCTGGTAACCTCGCAGCAATTCTTATCTTCAGTTCCTCAAAGTAAATACCATAACCCATCCGGTTGTTTAGCTTGGAGCCATCTGTGTAAAAATTAATATGGCCTTTTATCTTTATGCTAACAAAGTACAATTGACTTAGGAACTGAAAGGAAGAGAGCTTTTTGTATGAATTATGAATAACAACAAATGTATACTGACTTTTGGAAAAACCCCATTTTCAATGGCTTCGTTAATCCTTAAAATTGTTCAGGAAATAAACAAGTTATTATTGAGAAACAAATGTATACACAACGTGTCACTGTTTGGTGTGGACTTTAGAGCAAGAGACAATATCGTACCACTATTTTTTGAAAATGCTACTGGTCTGGTAATAACAGTTAATGATGCTCACTATCGCGACATTATAATCCTATTTTTTATGCCTAAATTTCAAGATATACATAGATGTGAACGATAAATGGTTTCAACAAGACGATGCCATATGCCATACAGTTCAAGAAACAATTCAATTACTGCATGAGACATTATTTGTTCGTGTAATTTTCGGTTTTTGGTGATCAGAATTGGCCGCTCAGATCATACGAGTGAAGGCCGTTGAAGTCTTTTGTTTAAGGTATTTTGAAGTCTACGATTTATGCCAACAAGCTCATGACCAACTTCCCTTTAAAGGCCTTATAAATTATAAAGGATTTTAGGTCGTTTTCGGTCTATATAACGATAACTAGGTGATATCAATAAAAAAAATTATTACTCGTATGATCGAGGACGAGAACAAGAAAGGTCTGGCCGATATCTCATTCTCGGCGATAATGTTGTATCGTACGATACGTAAAAAAAAAACAACGAAACGTACGATAAAGACTAAATTATCGCCGAGAATCAGATTCGGCCAGAACTTCTATAATACAAAAAAACACTTAAAATACAATATCTTGCTACCTATGGCAGCAGGAGTTTTGAAATTTGGTGCTAAGTTTCTACGCTAAGTACCTCACGAAATTTGGATGGTATAAGACAACGGGGTGTAGCCTCTTTATACAACAAAAACACTTTAAATTCTATATCTTTGAATCTATTACAGCTACACCGAAAAAAAAACCTTCTCCGTTTAAGGAAAAATGCCTAAATGTATAAAAAAAATGTCCTTCAATACGAGCTAAAGCCATGGGTTCCTCAAAATAAGTAAGTTGGATTCCTTAGTACAAGTAAATGTTGCTGCTTTGAAATAAGGAAAAGTTTACTAAATGGGAGGACAAGGTTATAAAACTGAGGAAAAGTTTACTTTTTCTAAGGATGAAGGTATCCTTAAATGAAAGAAATTTACTTAAAATAAATTCATTGATTTCAAAAAAAATTTGTTAATTTTCTATTTCCTCTATTTTCTTATTTGTTGGTTACACATTGTCAGTCATTCTTATTTTAATTGTAATACGCTTTTAAAACTTCAAAGAAGAACTTAAATTTTTTTTACCTGTTACCCCGATCAGAGAATTGAACCTGTGTTCTCAGCGCCAAGCCACTGTTCAAAGATGCTCATCTTACCCAACTCAGCCACCGACAGCATTTTTAAGACATACTAAAATGATGTTGTTAAACTGCGCATGTAACAACCATTGTCTGATCAGGGAAGCTTCGGTTCAAATCCCAGCGACGACATAATTTTTTTTTTTTTTTAATTTTTTTATTTTTTTATTTAAAAAACAAGTAGAGAACTATAAATATATAGGCAAAAACAGAATACTTACGAGAAGAATAGTTATTAATTTCAGCGAGTAAAGCAGCGAGTGTTCCCACTCATTTATTAAGGAAAATTTTCCTACGTTATAGTAAATTTTTTGAAAAAACTAACTAAAACGGAGTACGATTTTCCTTAAACAAAACATTCCATAAGATTGAGGAAGTTTTTATTCAAATGAGGAACAAGTTGTCCTCAAAAATTCTTCCCAAAGAAAAATTTACTATTTCAAAGGAAAGTTTTACTAAAACCACAAACTCTATATTTGAGGAAGAGCGTTGACTTGCTTTAATGAAACATGAACTCATCTCAAAGGACTCAATTACTAAATGAGACGATATTTTCATCAATATGAGGAAAAATAACTTAGATTAAGGAACATTTTTATACTAAATCGGAGGAAGGCAGTTCTTCAAATTTAGTACGGTCTTTTTTTTCGGTGTACAGTTGAAAAACCTGATACATATGTAAATGTAAATTTGTACGTGCCAAGTAACTCGCTAACTGTGAACGGGGTTGGATAATGGGTCTTGGCTCCACGAGCAGTGTTAAATTTTTGTGTAAAATGCTACAAACTGCACTTTCAGTATAAATGTCAGAAGTGCTTCTTATAAGAAAGGGGGCTTAGACTTTCTATTGATTCAAATGAATTCAAAGCCTTTTTTCGTTTAAAGAAATCAATCCATAAAGTTTTTCCATTTCTTTTTTTTAATTCTTTCAGAAAACAATTGAAATTGTTTTTTTTTACATCACACGATAGGACATTAAAAAGTTTAATTTTAGAACACAATGTTTTCCAACTCATTAAAACACTTGAATTTGTTTGATTTTTTTTTTTTTGATTTTTTGAATTTTTTTTTTTGTAGTTTTATTTTTGACTTTTGGCAAAGCCAACTAAATATTTGCCATTCTCTCACACTCGTCTATCGAGTTGTCTTTGTCTGCTTGTTTATTTATCTAGCTGGTTGTTGCTTCATTGCTGTTTACATTTAATTTTAATTGAAGAGTTTACGCTGTAAATAGCAGAAACTGCTAAAATTTCGTATGAGACAACTTCATGTTCAAATATCTTTGCTCAAATAATGCATGGCCGATTAATTTATTAGATATAGATTTCATTTGAAGAATTGTAAAGCACCTTAGTAATTTGGCTTTTTGATTACTAAAACTTTTTGATAGCTTCCAGGGTCACCGTGAAAAAATTCAGACCCGGAGGTAAATCATATCGATGAGTGACGCAGTAACGTAGCGTAGGAGGGGGCAGCCGCCAAGGGCGCAATAAACTAATAAATCAAAATCTGCTTTTCATCAATAACTTACTAAATTTATGTAATTTAATGGACCTTTATTTTTTTTTTTTTTTGTAATTTAAAGTTGTTTTGTGCAAGAAGAGGTTTTTAATTTGATTTCACTTGAAAAATAATCCATTTTGCTAGGGCTTGTATCACGTAAAAAGTAATGACCTCTATATTTTAATTTTGTGCTTTAAAGGTTTTTTTATTTTGTGGTTTTTTTTTCTCCCAAAACAATTACGGGACCCAAGAAAATTACAGGCCTGGGAACAAATCTACACTTTAGCCGATATACTCTCGACGGCCCTGTTGGCTGCATATGATTTATGATGCTTCATGAAGTTTTCTGTCTTACTGTTTTTTTTTTTTTTGATGAATATATTCATCATTAAATTGTTGCACTAAAGACAAGCATATAGATAAATAGACAAACAGACAGCGCAATGTAGGTGTATTTCTAAAATAGTAATTAGGTGAAAATTCATTTCGGAAACTTAAAGAATTTCAACAAACGCAAAATATTTCAGGTCGAATATTTTCATAGACAATGATTTTTGGTATTTGTGTCAAATTTAAATTTAGAAACATTTTATTTTAAGTTTGAAAATGTGTTAACATATGTCAAAATTACACTTGAAATTAATAACATGTGCAAAATTACCGCATTTTTATTCAAGGTTTTATATTTTAATTCTCATTTTGCTTTTAATTAATGAGTACTTTTATATTGAAATAAATTATATTTTTAATTAAAATTTATATTAAAAAAATATTTATACATTTCAAATTTATTTGAGTTTGAATTTTTTCAACATTTTAATTTTATTGTATTTTGCGAAGACACTTCATTACCAACTCCTATCCTAAGTATTAAGCACCGGAAGTGATGCCATTAAATATGAAATCTTATACGCGCGCACAAAGTATGTTTAGTAACTTTTCTTACGTAAGCGATATTTTAACTATGCGAGTTTTTTAGCTGTGTACAATACAATCATAATCCATCAAATTAGAAAAGCATTAAATTGACATTTTCTCATACTCTGTAGGCAAAAGCACTGGTTAGGAAGCGCTGTTAGAAGGCGTTCCTTGAGCAGAAACAAACCGTCGCATGGCTAAATAGACTTAATAATGGACACTTGATAAAAATTATGTCACATGCGCTTAGTGAGCTGAAAAAGTAGGTGAAAAAGGTTGTATCAGTTGCTCAGTGGTTTTCAAATCTCTACTTTCTAAAAGCGTTCTAGCACTTGCCTTTGGAGGGAATGAAAAAGAAGCTGCAAGAAATCCTGCTCAGCTGCAGTTTCATTGAAAGTACTTTTGCACACCAATTCCAGTTTTGGTCACTTTCTCGAAAAGTATGTCCTATATCGAAAAATAGTTCAGCAAAGTGTAAAGCGAAAGAACGACATCGCTTGTCGAAAATACCTCTAAGCCAAGAATGAACAGCTTGTTCAGCTTTTACAATAATAACAAAAAATATCCAGCTTTTCTCGAGCTCTTTCCGTATTCGAGCTAAATAATTTATGTTCGCAAGCACCGCATGTTTTTTGTTTGTGTAATTTGTCTTGAAAGCACCTACTCAAAAGTTAAACAATTTCTGTTCGCCATCGTCAAATGCTTTATGTTTGCGTAGTTTTTGTATTCAACGCATTTCCAGCCTACGTAGAATACATTATTAATGCACTTGATTCTATTGATGACATTTTGTTAGTAGGTGATTTTAGTCTATCTAACCTAAAATGGAATCCTTCGAATGATGGTACATGCTAATATGCTACATGTTCACAGACTTGAACATTTGGAGATAATACCGTAAACTTCAAGTATAAGCAAGGCCGGACTTAGAAGCGCAGGACCCTTAGGCAATTGGCACTCTCACAACTCGAGGATCTGATACTAGGTATTATTCAATACAAAAATTCAATAAAACCATTTATTAGTGGTGTAATAATAATTCTTGCCCCCCCCCCCCCCCAAGGTTTTGGTGAAGAGACGCTCCTGTTTTCAATCGATTTTATTTACTTTAATAGACATCAGAATTACGGAGTATATGTTACTATAATTATGTTATTTTATTGAATGATATTTTATTGAATGATCAGAAGACTTGAAGCTTCAGAGCGCGCAGATGATTTTCATTTGAGTCATTGGCAATTATCTGAAGAGCTGCCATGATCTCATCCCATGACTTGGCAGGCGTCAGCTCGGGCAGACCATCTTGTCTGAGAAAGACTCTTTAAGACTGTAGAATTTGGTTTCATTTTCGATAAAAAATTTCCTATCTGTGTGCTGATGCCGAAAAAAATTGTACAATGTTTGCAAAATATGTACCAAAGAAAGATATAGCAGCTTGACAATACTCGGCCGCACATGTTCCAACAAGATTCAGCGAATGAGCTGAACAGGGAACGAAATCTATCAGAGGGTTTACTTGTTTTAGTCTCGCTTGAAGGCCAGAATACACACCTGACATATTGCTGGCATTGTCGTAAGACTGCTCCCGACAATCAGAGATTCCAAGTCGTGTCTTTTCAATGTCTCTAGTACGATTTTAGCCAGGTTTTCTGCTTTATGGCCACAATTTGGAAAGAACTTCAAAAATCATTCGACGGTTCATCCGTTTTCAGAGACATATCTTACTAATTAAAGAAAGTTGATCTACGTGAGAAATGTCCGGAGTAGAGTCCACAAAAATGGAAGAGTATTTAACATGTTTTTTCTCAGTCACGATTGTACTTATGACCTTTTCTGCCATGATATTGATAAATTCATTGCATATTCTTGACGAAAGATGTTGTGCCATTACCTTTGTAACCATGACATTTTATGTGTGAATTCAGAAAAGGATCAAACTTAGCCAAAAGTGCTAGGGTCATAACATAGTTCCCACTGTTTTTCGATCCAAATTACTCAAAGGAACCTCTAAACGGCAATCCGCGTGCAGAAAGTGACCTCACTACAGCCACAATGCGCCTCAAAACCTCATGCCAGGAATTTACACAGTTTTTGAAGGATTTTTGTTTTTAAATATTGATTTTTTATGAACAATTAATTGTTGGTATTTTCCCGAAAATCTGGAGGTAAATTTCGTGAGACCATCGATTAGGCACTAGACTATTTATTTAAGTAAATAATTTTTCTTATCCGATTGATTTTCCAAGGATTTGTGATGGTCACCGCAAGGCACTATGTATGGGACAGGGTCCAATACAGCCAGCAATAACTTTTTTTATTTGTAACTGTAATTATTGTCAAGTTGAAACATAATGAAATGATGCCATATTATCACTTTTATTGAATAAATTAAATTAATACCAAAAAAATTATTGAAAATGCTTTATTTTTCACGGCTCTGACTGCCCCTGCCCCCTTAATAAGCTTTTTACTTGATTTAAAGCAGACTCTTAGCTGTAGCGGCTAAACTCTATTATTAATAATAAAGCTTGATGCTACATATATCTATTTACAACACGTAAGCCCCACAACCTAATAAAGCATGGAGTAACTGGTAGAAGGTGCAAATTCAACCCGTTGGAGTCCAAATTATAACCATTATTCGTCTAGAAATTTGTCAGATCTTAACTACTTTCAAAAAGTTAGTTGGAAATCAGAAAAAAAAACCATTGAACCATTGCGTTGATATTATTGACATCATTACGATTATAAGCCAGTTTAAAATGCTAAAAATTTAAAAAATTTGATAGCGCTTTCAGACATAAACGAAATTCGCATAGTACTATTTTTGAATATTTCTTTAAAAAGAAATTGAGGTGATGAGTCTCCAGTAGTAATGCGGAGACAATTAATATTGAAATTGAGAAGCTCAAATAGCCAAGTTAATAAATTTTTCACTCCAAAGAGTTATAATAAATCCATTATATATATGTATGTACATTTAAAAAGAAAGAAATTGCTTTACATGCTCGTAAATATTCGAGTATGTATGTATGTAGCTCTATCATATCATGAATGCACTTTCCGACATTTTATTTGCAGTTTTTTTTTCTACAATCTCTTAGCTTAAGCGTAAGCGAATTTTTCTATTAAAAGTCAAATTTAACAGTCGATTTAATTTGATGCTGCGCCGAGCTGCAGCAGACTCTTTGTTCTCTCACTCAAGTCAAGCCATCATCCATTGAAAGCTATTTGTATACAAAAAATACGAGTAGTTATTAGTAAAACCTGCATAGCTAGTTGCATGCAGCATCGCTAGTTAAATGGCAGAAATATTTGTTAGTCAAAACTTTATACGTTGCTGAAATATAGGAAAAGAAAGAAAAAAAAAAAAAACCGTGAGGATAAAATATGCATATGGCACAAGGATATGGCAGAATATTAATTCAAATCAATTTTAAGCGAAATTCAATTTAGTTTGTAAAAGCAATTTCAACGCAAGGAGGTTTAACGAGATTCAAAAGTTAAATGTATTCTGGCTATAAGGAAATGATATAAAATGGTTTATAGTTAAATTCCAAATTGAATTTTAAAAGCATTTAA
The DNA here is from genome assembly GCA_963662105.1 of Meiosimyza platycephala. Lineage (NCBI taxonomy): Eukaryota > Metazoa > Arthropoda > Insecta > Diptera > Lauxaniidae > Meiosimyza > Meiosimyza platycephala. Next base: position 76,103,950 of record OY759211.1, on the reverse strand, counting down.
TAAGTTTTTATTAAAACTTTTTTTTATATATGTATTTCTTAATTTATTGGAATTGACGTACAAACAGCGGATTCGTTGAATTGAATATGTAAAGGCGGTTGTTTTTCATGGGCCAGCATTTTTTCTTTTTAATGTGTGGCAATCGCTGCTGACGAGCATTGAAGAAAATCTTTACTAAATGATTCTTGAAAAAAAAAACATTTTGATTTTAAATAATTTTTAATAAACAACTTATGACGAATAAATACACTGTAAAAATTAATTACAATACAGATGTAACATTATGGAAAGTATAAATATCTTCAAGCAACTAAATAGAAAGTCTACACCAATTGATTACATTTACATCTGCCCTTGTATGATAGAATAGCATAAGTCACAAACAGCATAATTAAACTAAAGCGATTCTGTGATATGATGGTAATCTTTTGCTGTGGAACTCCTCCTATCATTTAACATCAAATGAAACTTAGAAACTTCAGCATTTGACTGGTTTTCATTTAATTGCAAGATTAAAATAAAAGTTTCAGAATACATAACACTACTGCTACTTCATTGATCTTTCACTTGTTATTGTTGGTAAAATTCTTTTCGTTGCTTAAACAGTGATTACAAATAGTGCAGAAAATTTGCTATAAAAGAAATTACTTTAAAAAAAAAACAGATCACAGTTGAAACTTCCAAAATAATTACCGGCAGCGATATTCTTTGCCTTGTTAGTCCACTCGAAGATCCTGTACATTCAAAATTTCTTATCCATGATTTGACGACATTTACTGGTGGCACTTGATAGATACTAAATTGACGTTTAAAGAGACGCTGTGCATTACTAATGGAATCGTTGTTTTTGTAATAGGCTTTAATAATGAAAGCGCGATGTACTCCTGTCCACTGATCCATGATGAATGCATTCCATTTATTAAATATACAAAGCACACACACTATATTGCATAAAAAATAAATGCATAAGATAATTTTTGAAAAATATTTGGCATTTCCGACTTTTTTAATAACAACTATGCACAGTGTGCCTAGATGCACAATTAAGCGCATTTAAATTTTTAAAATCATGTGTAAATATTTAATAGCTTGAAGATATGAAACAGTAAGGAGACGTCCATTAATTACGTGTGGTGTTTTCTTGAAAATTCAGACCCCTCCTCCCCTTGGTGAGATTTGGTGAGAACTGGTGGGGTCTCTTGCCCCCCCTCCCGTGAGACTTAAATATTAATTTTTCCTTGACCCCTGCCCCCCCCCCTTGATGAAATTTGTTGAGATTTTGCCGAACCCCCTCCCCCCTATTTTAGCTCACGTAATTAATGGACGTCCCCTAATATAAAGTTATAATGACCTAGAAGTAGTTACATTTTTTACCAGAATTATTGTTCCCTTGAAGCGCACCAAAGTTTTGTACTCCAAAAATTGAAAAATATCACCAGACCATAACGGACCCTTGATTTGATTTGCCCGTTCAAAGAATTTCTTCTGTCCAGGAATGATATCTCTCCCCAATTTGATATGTTTGTTAACAGCGCCGTACTGAGAGTTTATTAGGCTTAAGGCGCATAAAGAAAATGTTTTTTTTAAGAAATTTTGAGTTTCACTGAATCAGGCCTGTTCTGATTCCGATTTAAATCGGAAGTGAAATTGAAGTCTGAAGTTGCATATCAATAGCATTTTTAAATCCTTTTTTAATTTTAAACTTGAGCTGTTACAGTTCCGATTTAACGTATTGACCATTTATTTATGATCCCGAAAAAAGATTTGAAATTCAATTCATTTCATTTCAGGAAGACCTGAAGGGTGTTATCTACTTTTTTCTTATTATATATACACTCAGCTTTTGACCATGTTTTGTGCACTTGTACCAAAGACCCTTAATCTTTTGGAGCAATTCTGATTCTACAGAAGTTAAGAGAAATTTAATTTCTTTACTTTTGTGTACGCAAATATTCTACATAAGGTTTGATATTCTTGTCACCCATACCCTAAAATGGTCAAAATCAGCAATTTTGATCCATTTGAACCTATTTATCGCAATAGCCAGACGTGGTAGATAAAATCGTTTACACTTTCGGATGTAGCGTAAAGAATAATTTTGGGCAGATAATGACTTAATTACATACATAGTAAGTGCCGCTACATTTCAGGGTGAATATGGGCCTCAACCAACAATCTCTACAGTTATCCTGGGCTTTAGCTATGTACTAAGCACTCTAAGTTTGTTGAGATCCCCTTCTACTTGTGCGCGCCACCCAAAGTGAGGCTTTCTCTACTGCTGCGATGGGCACGTAGTGGCACTTTTCGCCCTCATGACCCGAATTGTTATTCGACGCACAAGCAACTAAAAAACAATTCGCAGAGTTTCAACGCTATCAACGCACAGCGTTGACTTGAGTTCAAATGAAAACAAAAGCAACACATAAAGTCATTATTGACGGTGCCGCATTGCGTCTCGACGAATGTAACAATTGCTTTTGTTTGTGTAGTGCAATTTGGTTTTTTTGTGCTGTTGGCGAATTAGGAAATGAAACCAAAAAAAACTTAAAAATTTCGTTCTCTGTTGCTTGATTTTGTTGTTGCGCCCTTTTGTTGGATTTCCATGCCCACCGCTGCTCTACTGCGTTGTCCCTTTAGGTTGGATTCGAAAACTCTGCGGTTCGAGTCATTGGTGTTCATTATCTCTACTTCGCCTAGATATCTTAGACGATTGATGCGCAGTTTTTTGACTAAGTCGACGTCGCTGTACAGCTGGTATATTTCGTCGTTGAATCTTTTCCTCCATAGCCCGTAAACACAGTCGAGATCTAATATCTAACGTTGAGTTTTTCCCTTGAAACGACCGATGATATCTTCAGCCGCTCTCGATAGTGTCTATGCTTTAGAGCAGCGATGAGTACGTAATGGCACTTTCTACCCTCATGGCCCGAACCGTTATTCGACGCATAAGCGATCAAAAAACAATACGCAGAATTGCAACGCTATCAACGCTTTGAATTGAGTTCAAATGAAAACAAAAACAGCAAACAAAGGCATTAGCAACGGTGCCGCATTGTGTCTCGACGAATGCAGAAATTGTTTTTGTTGTAGTGCAATTTGGTTTTTTTTGTGCGATATTGGAAATGAAAGCAAAAAAACTATAAAATTTCGTTTTCTGCTGCCTAATTTTGGTGTTGCACCCTTTTGTCAGAATTCCATGCCCACCGCTGCTTTAGAGCCATAAAGAAGGACCGGTATAATGAAAGTATTGCATAGAGGGCATGTGTATATGTATAAACGGTAACTTAAAAAAATTTCTTAAACTCGTATTTCTCAAAAAATCGCTATATAAGTGGCTTTTTTATTATTCGCGAATGCACGATTTTTGAAAAGATGAATTTTTAATTAAATTTACTATGATAAACAAAACCTTGGTAGTGGAACTTGTTACTTTTTTTTGAATTTATAGAGCTTACAAACCCAGCGTGGGGAAAAGTACTCACTATTCCGTACCTTTATGATACGTCAAATGTTACTTTCTTTTTTCCTGAAATTTGGTATACCAAAATTATTTTATTACCATCATCAGAGCTTTTGCCACACTGTGTTTTCTCATACTTATTATTGTTAAAAAAATTGTAAATTTCTGAAAAAGCGAAGGTCACCACTCAAATGTAATAATTTTCATTCATAGAAATTTAAATGGCATCATATGAGTTAAAACGAAATTTAGAAAATCTATGCAGCAGTTTGTCAACAATTTCGCATATTCATTAGTAGGCGGAGTCAAATTCATTTATGTCTCAGCTGCGACAACAATATATTTGCATTTCATTTTTGTGGTGACAAATTCGCATGTATTGGCTTGAGAGAAAATTTTCTAATTTAAATAAAACATAGGATGGCACACAGTTACGCTAACGACGACTGTGACAACAACAACAACAACAAGAATAACTACTTAGTGGGTGTGTCCCACTGTGGTGATCTTGTATAGCTTTTTGTTTTATTTTTGCAGCTGCATTTGGGTGGGCGTAAAATGCATGTGATTTTTAATGACGCGCCAACCAATGAATCACTTTGGCGGAAATTCATTTGAATAGAAAATAGAAAAGTTTTTGTTTTTTCTTTCTAAAGTGCTTTCATGCATTATAAATTTGTGATTATTGCCAAATTTTAAGTGAATCACTTATATTATTATCTTAATGATTTTGAATTTTTTTTTGGTTAAATTGAGAGGAATTCTTTTTTAAAACATTTTTAATTAAATTTTTTTTGGTACATTTTTTGGTGTATCTAATTTATTTTAGAGATTTTAGAGATGTAGCAATCGATGATGTATTTCAGTATATATATTTTTTAAAAATCATCTTGTGTTGAGAATCTTTTAATCGATTTCAATTACATATATAAACATTTTATAAGCGATAATTTGATAAGCTCGAAAAAAGAGTTCGTAAAAATAATTAGTCTAAGATATAATTATTTAATTCTAATGCTTTAAGCAAATTTGTTTTTCTCAAAAGTCCTTATCTTCCCAAAAATTGTATTATTCATTCGTATATAACAAAGTCCAGCTACAGATAATGTAGCTATGTAAAGTTACAGAAACGAAACAGAAAGTAATACTGATGAAGGTTATAGGGTCATTTCGCCTGTTCGCGTCCATTTAGTGCAGTTGGCAAGTTTGACGACGATAATAAAAATATCCCAGCACTAATTTCAATGAAAAAATTATGTAATGTGTTCATTATATAGTCTATTTTAAGATTAACTTTCAGTTTTGTTCGAAACATTTTATGTTTTTCTTTGAATAGAAAAACTTCAGAATTAGGCGTTTTACCCACTTTGCGTCCACAAAGCGCACGGACCTTTTGTCCATGTGTGCGTGCCTTTTATACATTGAGGTATTAGCGGTAATGACTTTTCTTTTGATTGGTGTGTTAGTTTACTTATTTCGAGGATTTTTAAAGGGAGCTCTATAAGATGTACGCGAATTGGGCGATGGACGCGAACAGGCGTAATGACCCTATACCTACTTACATATTCCCCCTTTTTGAACATTTTAAGTACAAATTCAAAATATATCGTTTTAATCTTTATTTCAATCAATATTTCTTGAATTTCATTATAATTTAATGTAATCTATTCACCGATATTTAAATAATTATTGTTAATTTGCGCAAAGAAACCACAAACGAGATTACATACATAAGATGCTAGCACACGTTCAGAGAAGGACATTTGACACGGACTTAAAGATACATACATGTATGCTGCATCTGCTTGATTGCAGTGTTTAAATGTCAGATGAGACATAAATATACATTCATGACCCAGTTGGAAAAGAGTTTTAAAGAAAACAAGCAAGCGCTTGCGGTGTAATAATATTGAGTTAAGGGTGATCCAATAAGAGCTTCCTACTTTGTTTTCTAAATAAAATACATAAAAGTCAATGTATTGATGCAAATCTTTATTTGAAATGATAGTTCGGTTCCTACAACTCAATTTTTAAAAATTATATCGTTCAAATGTTGCCCATGACTAGTTTTTAAATGGTCCATTCTGTGGGTTCAATATTCGAAAACTCTTTCGAGCATATCGGCCGATATTGCTTGAATAACACGAGTTATATTGGTTTCCAAAACGTCAATAGTTTCGGGTTTGTCGACATAAACAAGTGATTTACCATATACCCAAAGAAAGTAATCAAATGGCGTCGAATCTCATGATCTTGGTAGCCAATTAACAGGACCATTTCTTGAGATGATGTTTTCTTCGAACGTTTCCCTCAATAAGGCGATTGTTTCTCTAGCTGAATGGTATGTTGTGCCATTCTGTTGAAACCAGAGGTCGGCTATACCAATATCCTGAATTTTTGGCAAAAAAAAATCATTGATTAGTGCTCTGTACACCGAAAAAAAAACTTACTCCAATTAAGGAAAAATGCCTAAATGTAAGGAAAAAATTTCCTTCAATACGAGCTAAAGCCAATGGGTTCCTCAAAATAAGTAAGTTGGATTCCTTAGTACAAGTAAATGTTGCTGTTTTGAAATAAGGAAAAGTTTACTCAATGTGAGGACAAGGTTATAAAACTGAGGAAAATTTTAGTTTTTCTAAGGATAAAGGTATCCTTAAATGAAAGAAATTTACTTAAAATAAATTCGTTGATATCAAAAAAAATTTTTTAATTTTCTATTTCCTCTATTTTCTTATTTGTTGGTTACTTATTGTCAGTCATTCTTATTTTAATTGTAATACGTTTTTAAAACTTCAAAGAAGAACTTAAATTTTTTTTTACCTGTCACCCGATCAGAGAATTGAACCTGTGTTCTCTGCGCCATACCACTGTTCAAAGATGCTCATCTTACCCAACTCAGCCACCGACAGCATTTTTAAGATATACTAAAATGATGTTGTTAAACTGCGCATGTAACAACCATTGTCTGATCAGGAAAGCTTCGGTTCAAATCCCGGCGACGACATAATTTTTTTTTTTTAATTTTTTTATTTTTTTATTTAAAAAACAAGTAGAGAACTATAAATATATAGGCAAAAACAGAATACTTCAGGGAGTAAAGCAGAGAGTGTTTCCACTCATTTATTAAGGAAAATTTTCCTACGTTATAGTAAATTTTTTGAAGAAACTAACTAAAACTGAGTACGATTTTCCTTAAACAAAACATTCCATTAGATTGAGGAAATTTTTACTCAAATGGGGAACAAGTTGTCCTCAAAAATTCTTCCCAAAGAAAAATTTACTATTTCAAAGGAAAGTTTTACTAAAACAACAAACTTTTTATTTGAGGAAGAGTGTTGACTTGCTTTAATGAAATATGAACTCACATCAAAGGACTCAATTACTAAATGAGACGATATTTTCATCAATATGAGGAAAAATAACTTAGATTAAGGAAAACTTTTACACTAAATCGGAGGAAGGCAGTTCTTCAAATTTAGTACGGTCTTTTTTTTCGGTGTAGCGAGCACCATTGACCGTAACACGGCCTCCATCCGCATTTTTGAAAAACAGTACATTTATCGGGATAAATTGGAAACTCTTGGATTGCTTCTAGTTGTTCATCGGTCCAAATACTGCAATTTTGCTTGTTAACGTAGTCGTTCAACCAGAAATGAGCTTCGTCGCTAAACACAATTTTTCGATAAAATAATGGATCAATTTGAAGTTGTTGTGAGGCCTATAAAACGAAATTAAAACGTACACCAATATCAGCCGGCTTCAATTCTTGTATGAGCTGTATTTTATAGGCCTTCAGACCAAGATCACGCCTCAAGATACGCCACAATGATCCATAAGATATGCCCAAAGCCTGAGATCGGCGACGAATCGATTGTTCACGGTTTTCACGAACACTCTTACGGGCTGTATGCACTCTGGTTGAATGATAAATGTCCAATAGTGTAAAATTGGTTCAAAATTTGGTGATGGTGTTACGAATAGTGCGCTCAGTTGGACGCTCATAACGACTAAAATGATATTGAAGAACTCTCTTTAACAGATTTTGGTAGTAAGTTTCCACAATAAATAAGCGTTGATCAGGAGTATTCATGATTGAGTCGTATTGAATACTGAACACAAACGTCATATGAACAAGCCATTTAACACATGACAGCTGTCAAAACAACCGAGTTGGAAAAGGGACCGCGTTTGGATCACCCTTTAGGTCAAATATTAAAAATCGAAAATATATATGTTGAAAATTTTTGCAAAATTCGAACTTCTTAAAGAGTTCAAACTGATATTGAAAAGGTCGAAAAAGTTGGAAAAGGTCGAATTAATGTGAAAAAAGTTGAAAAACTTTTGAAGAATAAAAACAAAATGTGGAACATGTCAAAAATGCTAGTCGAAAAATTTTGTACAGGCAGACAATGCAAAGTATGGAAATAATGGTCAATGCATGTAACATTGATAATATAGAAATAAAGATATATAAAATACATATTTTAAGAAATTTAAGACAATTTCGAAATGTGGAAAATGCAGAAAAAAATTAAGGATAATGTAGACAAAACAGGCCGACAAAATTTCCCTTCACATCAGACCCTGAAACGTGACTATACTTTCTGTCTCACCTCAAAGAGAATAAAATACTTTGACATGAATCTAAATGGGTTTTGAAGGCAAACTTTCAGATTTCTCATCGAGTCATGCAGAAAAGTTTCATCCTACACTGAAACATGAGCTCAAATATGGCAAAAAACATCGCTTTTAGGTTAGGATATTTCAGAAACTAGAGCTGATGGCTCAAATCTTAAGTCAAATTTTCAGTCTCCTTTATCGTTTTTGAAGAAGAAAGTAGCCAATATTGATGGCTAAAAGTATACGATAACCGATTATTTTTCGTATAAGATCGAGGATAATGATGTAATGATGAATGGGGTTTCATGTTTCAGCGACGTTAACTAGCCGCCAAGAACATGCAATTTAACGCCGTTGAACTTTCTTGTGGAATGACGCAAAGAGCAGCACAACACAACAAATCGACAGTCGCCGATGTACAGCCGAAAATGTGGTGGTAAAGTAATTAAAAAATTGCTTTGAAGGAATCGACTATTGCAAAAGGTCTAGAAGTGACCATTTGAATGCTGCTGATTTCGTTAAATCTGTCGGTTTTTGAAAAAAAAAGAAGAAAATCTGGAAGTAAAGTTGAATCAGACCCTTCTATTTCATACTTTCGTGACATTGACTTTTACCCGTTTACTTTTTTTGAATATGTATTTTAATAATTTTTGATATTATGTATTTTTTATAGTATCGTTTGATCAGATTTAATTTGTTACGATACTATTTATTACTTTTTGACTTTAATGATACTATTCGATATATCTATTCTCATCGAGTTTGTGATACTTTTTATAACTATTTGATACCTTTTGGAAACTTTTTGATTTGTGCAATAGTTTTCATTTTAACATTACCTACACGTATTTTTCGATGCTAAGTATTCAGTACTATTGATAATTTTGAATATTTTCATATATATATATTTTGATTATAGTTTTGCATTCAATAGTTTTCGATTTTCTTAGAATTTTTTGATAACTTTTAATATTTTTCAAAAATATAACTCTTCATTACTACTCGATATTTTGCGTGCTATAGATTTTTTCGATATCTTTTCAAGTTATTCCATGTTTTCAAAACTTTCCGACATCAGTTGATGATTTTTGATTTTGTCGATATTCGATATTAAAGAACTTTTGGGTTACTTCCCAACGTTTTTGAGTCTTATAGACTCTTGTGATAACCTGAAAATAATTCGATATTTTTCGACTTTATTTGATACTTTTCGAATTTAATTAGTTATTTCAAAGCTTTTCAGTACCATTAGTTTTAATGAATTTTCGATACTTTTAGACTATCTTTCGATACTACTTTATGGCGCTTACCAAATAATCAATACAACAACAAAGTAAAGACTACGCACCATAAACATAATAGCGTTTAGTTTTTGACAGCATAATACCATTACGTTCTTATATCACCTTTCAAGCGCTTGCTCCTTAAAAATATAAAAAGAATGTTCTTTTCTTATGTCCCTTTAATTACAACTGGGTATTTTCCTGCAGATCACGCAAGCAAAGAAACAAACTAACGCATTAGTGTGTCGTAGTATACAAACTTATGTACATATACCATCATGTTAACCTCATATTATCTACTTTAACAATAAACTTTGCCAAAAAATTTATTGAAGCGACAGCTTGCATTTCTATGTGCATATTTATATGCAATCACACACACAAACACAAACACAGTGCCATGTACAAGCTTAGGCATTTACAAAATCAATTAAAATGCATAGCATACACACTCACACTATTAGACAGTGGAAATACGTGCACAAGTGTTGCCATATTTTGCCAAAATTTTAATGCACGAGTGCTGAAATTCTTGACAGATTTTTTTATTGTCAGAGCGGAATTTTAAATGAAAGTTGCGTGCAACAGTGTGGTACAGCTGCCACTGCAGTTGTTATTATTGTTGTTGTTGTTACTTTGGTGCATAATTACATTGTTGGTTTTGTTGTTGTTGTTGTTGTTGATGTAGAAATTGCAGTTTAATTGAATGCAACATTTGCAAAATTTGTATTTGTTTTGGTTTCTTATTGTGTGCTCTCAACTAAAAGTATCTTTGGTACGTGAATGAACAACAAATTTGATTTGTTAATTAAAAAAAAAAAAGTGTGTGTCTTCAGTTAAAATTAAAGAATTTTGAAGAACAATTTGAAAATGCTGGAACTAGACTGGGCGTAAAAAGTTTGAGGATATTTGTTGAAACTCGGTACGTTACTTGTTTTACTTGACCCATATTCATTCGGAGCGCTGAGCTAAGAATGAGGAATCATTATACAGTCATTCTTACATATTATAGGTTATATACATATGTACTTATGTGTATCTCCTCAGTTCTACATTTATCTCACACTAACACCCTTTCTTCTCTTTATTCATCCATTGTTCAGCAGGGAGAAACCCTGTTTCCATCAACCCATAATTCCTTCCTATTCCCGACCTGCATATTTCATATTTTTGTGTCGTTCTATATTCATCATTCACCCTTTTCCTTTTCCATCCCGCAACCACCACTAAACCATTCCCTTCTTTCGCCCTTCTACTTCCTGTCTTAATCTTCCTTTCATTATATCTGTTCTTCCTTTGTAGTCATCATTCTTCCTTCCTTCATCTGTTCATAATTCGTCTTCCTCCCTACTCCATTTGTCCATATAACATTAATTTCGATTTCAGTCCATCATACTTATTTTATTAGATTTATTAGATTTCCTTCCATCATACTTATTTGATTAGCTTTATACAATCCTTTCACCTATCAGTACTCCGTCATTCACATTACTTTCACCGCGTAATGTATCATATATCCGCGTAATGTATCATATATCCTCCAAAGAACTTTCGCCAGATCTTTTAAACTTAAACGGTATTCCAGTCAAATAGGTCGCCAGTTATGTTAAGTAGTCGCCGCCAAATTGCAGCCACCGTTGTTAATAACTGGAATGAGGATGCTTTCAAGACTAAGTAGACAGGGAAAATTTTAAAAGTTTTTTTGTAGCTCTAATGATGTCTTCGAAAAAGTAAATTAAAGAAAACTTCACCGAAATAAACTAAATATATTTATTTTCTTAAAATAAAAGAAACTGCATTTCTGTATGATTTCAGTAATCCTTTATGTTTTTGACTGGGCGTTTACTCAGATGGACATTGGCAAGCACGCTGCAGCATCTTGACTTTGTTTTAAATCTTAGTTTATCATTGACATAAAATCCATTAATGCCTTCTTGGCCTTTTGTATGTTGACTTACTTACGCTTTGTTCACTACCAAATAAGTAATTGTTATTAAACTATCTTGTTTTTGGCAATAATTTCTAGTAGTGAACGTTAAAGCTCCCTTTTGTCCAATAAATAAAAATGTGCCACAAGGCTTGAATACTTAAGTTTTGATAATAAATATTCAACATAAATCCAAACCCAAACTTCCACATACACCACATCTTTGAATACCATCACTTAAATAACACATTAATGCTAAATTTAATATGAGCCAACAGTTTGAACCGACATTTCAACATATGAATAAGAGCGTACCTTAATTAAATTTTTTCAATTTCGAGAGATCCATATACATATCTCAAGTATGGAATAAAAGTCACACAGAGGGTAAAAAACTTTCCTCTCCTCTCCTCTCCTCTCCTCTCCTCTCCTCTCCTCTCCTCTCCTCTCCTCTCCTCTCCTCTCCTCTCCTCTCCTCTCCTCTCCTCTCCTCTCCTCTCCTCTCCTCTCCTCTCCTCTCCTCTCCTCTCCTCTCCTCTCCTCCTCTCCTGTTTTCTTTCTTCTTTTCTTCTCTTTGAACTCACTGCCAGTAATTTTTTATTACCGAACTTCATTCTTTAATGTACACCCTATTTTCACAAAAGTATAGTTTGTGTTTGTCTAAAGCTACCACTAATGCTTTAGAAAATAATCCCTCTATGTGGGTACTAACGTGAATGAATTTCAAATCAATGATGTTGGTTGGTAAAATATTATTCATATTGTACACATGAATATTGAATAATAATTGCTCATGATTGCTAAGATTAATGTTGATTATTGGTGATGACCAGGAGTAACAAAATTCTAGTGGACTTGTTTGGCTATTGGTTATTTATGAAGGTCTAAACGTATTTTGTTTGAGATAATGTTTATTTGATGAGAAAATAGTTATTTAATACAATGAATTTATGCTACATTGATTTTAAAATAACACACAGATATAAATCTTATTTGCTTATTTGAAATGGAAGTAAAGCGTATGCTTATAAATTTAAATAAATTATTAGATGAGATTTTGTACTTTATATTATAACATATTGATGATTTTTGATTGAGAGACAATGCATACAATAAATGTTGTCTTTTGGACATGTTAAATGAACGTTTACTTTCTTCATTTATCCTTCATTGTATATATCTGTCATTGCTTACACATTCTTGTGAGTTTGCTTTTACAAAGAAATTTTCGCTTATAGAAATAACTTGCAGTGGTCCACCATGTTGTACTTTATGTTAAATCATTGGTCTCTCCCCAACGTTCTTTAACTCCTTACGGAACATGGGAACTCCTTAAAATTCTCCCAGTGTGTGCCTTCAATTCTCTTCATTGATTGAAGTATTTCCTGCCCCAGCGACCGTATTTTCTACTAACCTGAGAGTTTGACTACAATGCTTGTCGGCAGTGGCGTCAATTCGGTAGGGCTGGGTAGGGCATTGGCCGCCCCAAGGATCTGATATAGGTCATTATTCAATACATCGATTCAATAAAATTATAATTTTGGCCCCCCAAAGTGTTTGGTGAAGTGACGCCACTGTTTGCCTGTAGACTTCCGTTGGTGATTTCTGAAATATCCAATACATTTCCGCGGATCTTGACAGCCTGAGAGTTGGAAAAAATTAGTAGCCCGCAATGGACTTTGATTAGTCTGTTCATTCACACGATTTGAGCTCACAGCTTTAATGTTCTTAAGAAATTTTGCTGCAATATAACATTAAAAATATACCCAGTTATTAATACCGAGTATTTCTCAACTTTAAGTTGAACCCTGAAAAGCCTCACTGACACAAAATATTTCACCTTTCATCTCCAGTCTTAATCTACAAAACAAATATAGTCAGCACATGACAACGAACCATGTAATGTCCTACAAGTGAGAAATAAATGTCAAGCATATAGAATAATATGTACATGTGTGTATATACTTACACGTATGTGTGCAATAAAATTGATAATGATATATTTGTAAATATTTTTCCATATATTTAAGTGATGTCAAGTGCACTCAGACATTTATTTCAGTGCTTGTTTCAGTAACCAATACATCAATACAAATTATAAACATGAATGTATAAGTAAACACGTATTTTACTTCAATCAATGTATCGAATGTCATACAACGGCTTACTTACTACCACACACAGTGACTTTTTATGTTGTTGCAATCTATCTATTTTTCCACACAAAAATTTAAGTTCATACTTAGCACACTGATGTCTATTTTTGTACACAACATAACTGTCACTTTTGACATTTGGTGGTTTGGCTTTTGACAAGCGTTTTTTTTTTTTTTTTTTTTGTTGTTGTATGCATTAATGTCAATTATTTGTATTTACTTTTAGATGAGTAGTTTGTGCCATTTGCCGGATAAACATACATACATACAACAGCCTTGAGTGTTGATGTGCTGTGTTGAGAATTTCAGCACATTTATTTATTTTGAAAATATTTTGTTTTATATATTAAAATATTTGTCTCGTAACGCTTAATTAAAATTACATTTTTAATGTAATCATAAATCTTTTCAGCACTTCTCTTGTAGACTAAATCTCAATTTATATTACACACACAAATTATGTGTCAACAGTTTTTGATGGCTAGTTTCCTCTAAAATATTGCATTCTTTAAATTGTTTCATTTTGTGATTTACACAAGTGCCTGAGAAACAGATAGATTTTAAGAACTGATTCCATGGCTCATTGAATATTTAACATATTTCTCGGAATTACCTCTAGTGCTAGTTGTGTTTTCAGCTCAGCGCTATTGCTCTTCAAAGCAAAAAGTGCCATTATAAGATCAGATCATTAGATTAGATCATTTAGATCATTATTTTGGTGCGTTATGATTTTACCTAGAATTTCATAATGCAATGTCTTAACCCATGTTGTACGATTTTTCAGTTTCTAAATTAATTCGCGAAATGAATGTTTTGCTACGTACCATATTAAATGAATACAAGCACTTATGAGTAAGTATATAATAAAAAATTAATATAAAAATAAGTACACTTTCCATATACCATATTCAATTTTTTTTTTTTTTTTTGATTTGGGATGCATTACATTGAATCTGAAGTTTTGCAAGCATTTTTAAAAAGACTGCGTATTCAAATGTGAAATATGCATAGATGGAAATATGTAGTACGTAACGTACCAGAAATGTCTCATTTGATATATTGCAAATGGAACGTTACAGAAATCTTTGTCATGCATTTCAAATATAATCATTTTGCAACGTTTCTGAAAGGTTTCAGTTTTAATGTTTACTGAATTTTTAAATTGAATCAAAATAATGTTATATGATTCGATATTACTTTTTTGTCATATGGCATTGTATATGAATATGCGAATTCAAATGTATGTACATTTTTTACATGGTTAATAAAGAATTGTATGAATGTTGCCAGGCTGGCACTTTCTTTAATGCCATGCTATTAAGTTTAGTTTTATATGATCATTGTCAATTACACAGGCACACAAAAAAAATCTCGTGACTCAAAGGGTAGACCCCTTTATTTCTATATTTTCGAGGTCGCTGAACCACCCTAGCGCCCCTTTATTACCCCTTGAAAGAGGGTCAAACTTAAATTTTCATGCAAAATTGAGATGGATGTGCATTTCTATGTTTTTTGGAGCACTGAAACCGAAAATGACAACGAAAAGAAAATTTGACCTTCCCATCACCACCTAGCAACCCATTTCTAGGGGTAGTAAAGGGGCGCTAGGGGGTGATGGAAGGATCGAACTAATTTTTTGTTATCATTTTCGGTTTTAGCATGCGAAGAAACGTAGAAATGCAAATCCATTAAAACTTTGTATGCCAATTAGAATTTCGACCCCCAAAGGGTGGTAAGGGGGTGGTAGCGGCAAAACTGGCAATTGAAACCATTTTGGAAGGTCATATTCGGATTCAGCGACCTCAAAAATGTAGGAAAAGAGGGGTCTACCCTATGGGTCACGAACTTTTCTTTTGTGTGCCTGTGCTATTAATTAATAAACGTCACAAAAATTGACAACGCAAGTGACGCGGATAGAAATAAAACCAAAATATTTCAGTGTCCGATGAGCTAATAAAAACTTTTGTTTTCTTTCCCATTAATCTTATAAGATTTATGTAACGTTTCAGAAATGTTTTTAAGGAAATCATATGGCGGACATTGACACATTTTAGAAAACTTTCTGAATGAAAGATTTCTGAAACGTTACAAAAACTTTTCTGAAAGTAACATGAAATGTTGCATACTGAGTGGGCTCAATATGTTTATTAATTTTGTGATTATAATACAAAGAAGGCGCGAGCAGAGTATCAAGTTAGATTTCCTAGATGGCGTGTTTCTAATAGAAGTGTGTTTAGGAATACCCACAGAGGATTACGCGAGACCGGTTGAACAAGATGAATGTATCCTTAATACGGTTACAGTAAAGTCATCGATATGTAGCTCCTTTTCTTTCTGACAAAATTTCAAAAGACATTTGACATCAGGTTATATTATGAATTGTTGAGCTATTTATGGGAAACCATCTGAAACTCATTTATGGTTTTCTTTTATGTTGACTACCCAGGTAGCTTTCTCACATGGAATGTGCATTAATATTTTGAAAAATAATGCCTTGTAGTTGCATGCATCACTCTTATAGAAGGGTTATAATTTCACGTCTGGAAGATCAAAAATTTAATGATCTTCCATATATTTACTGGGTGGGTTAATCAGCCCATATGTATATTAAGAGAGGAAAAGATTAGAGTGGGCTAAGTCGACATTATATAGCTATACCAAATCTTACAACAACAATAGAAAATATTTCTCTGACATTATATTAAAGTTGGTGAATAGCTAGGTTAAAATATTCTTGTCCACTTATCACATTTGTATCATTATGTAAAGTTGCTTTACAATATGTAGCAAATCTCTATCGATGCCCCGATCGATGTTTATATATTCCCTTGATAAACTTTTTTGCTTCTGTAGAAGACAATAGACAATGGAAAACATGTTTCTATGGTAAAATCAAGGAGCTCTTTCCGCAGATTACCTTTTTATCCTGTGATTTAGAGATGACACAGGGATACAGAAATCTATATTTCGTTTAAAAGCTTGAAGAATGTTAGGCTTAAAGATCTTAAAGTCTTTTGCTTCGACATGACTCTAGTCATGGTATTTTTTACTTATTCTTTCTTTAATACAAATGCTTTACGATACTTAAATTGAAGAATAAGTCACTTGCAGCATATATTCAGCCATAACTATGTTGTTGGCGCCCACATTAGAATTTGAAGAAAAACATTTTTTTATGAGCTCAAACATAAATCATTTTCGCGAACCCAAAGAAATTTATGAGTAACAAATATAAAGTGTTTAATAATTTATTAGAAGTCTATAAAATAGGATGAAACATTCACATACGCGAACAAACACCAAAGCTGGCTATAAGAATTTCAACATATTACGATAAAATTTATGAGACCAAAAGGTTAAATATGCGTTTAGTCAAAAACGAAAGCGAATAAAAGAAAAAACAGTTTTCAAGATTAAGTAGCACAAACAAATAACAGAAGAAAATAAGAAATAAAAATGACAGCATTGAAAAAATCAAGTGCGATTCCGCGAAGCAAAAATAAAATTCCACTCCAAAAATAAAGGATGTGAAATAATCGTAACAACATAAGAAATAAAACATTTTTTTTCTTTTTAATATTTTTCTCATGCTGCTACGCGGCGAACAACATGAGCTTATGACGACACCAAAATGCAGTTAAACTGTGGAAGAAAAGGTCGTATGGGGGAGTGGCAACTAAGTAGATAAAAAAGTCTTATTTTTTTTCCTTACGCCATTTTGTTTATCATTAGCCGCCGGAAACGGATGCGCCCTCACGCGTGTAACTAAATGTATTTCTAATGATTTTACAAAACATCTGGCAACATCGTCTTATTTCTAACTTTTCGTTAGCGGAAGTGTTGCCATATTGTGCTGCTGGCTTGTTTTCAGTAGTACATCTAATGTTACTTTATCTTCTTCGGGTTCGGGTTGTTGTCACCATTTTCGTTCGCGCTTCTTTAGTGGCGCTTTTAAATGACATTAACCGACTTCTGCATCATCGCATGCTCCATGCAGCTTAATCTTGTAATAAGATTGTCAATGTGAGCGTGTCAGTCAGCGCAAATCATGATGAGTTCAAGCATATGGCTGACAAGTACATACGTGGTACTCGTATAAGGATGTTTGGTTTTTTGACTTTGGTAAAAAAAAGTATTAATTTTTACTCAGATAATATCAACATTTGTGATGTCTTACGAACTGTATGTGATGAAGATTTTGGTTTGAGTATTAGGAAGTCAAGTTTTCGTTTAAAATATAAAACAATTTTTTTTTTGCATATATCATTACCGGTTATTAAATATATGTATGTGCTAGGAAAGTTATATAATTTATCTCCATATGGAAAACATGTAGCAAAGGATCGTTTTGTAATGTAGATGAACAACAAGCATACTTTTTCGAAATTAACATCCGAAATTGGTCTGGCAAGTGCTATAAGTTCGAAATTTCTACTAATCTATATAAAAGTGCATTATTTTCTGACTAGGAATAAACGCTCTCACCAAACTGTTAACTCAAAAAACATAAAATTTGGAATATGAGATCGCCATGCAATGCCAATATCAATTCAGGAAACATATAAACTAAAGAGTATAAACAGTTTTTTTTTTATAGGCTGCAAATTGAGCCAAAGTCAGGGCGCGAGACGAGTGTGGAGTGTGTGTACTCAAAGGTGACCATAAAATAATCAGGTCTGGTCATATTAAAAATTTTCAGTTTTGTATGGCAAGGCGCTCCATCTTGTATGAATGTGTATTCTTCATCCTTCTTCATTCTTCAAAATGTAAATGTACTGTTCGGAGCTTATTGTTTTATCAACAAAATATTTCAGTCTCCGTTTGCATAAAGCATTTGTTAGCTTTGGCTTTTTTACTGAACGTCGGTATATCAAGCCATTTTCTCTAAATCGGCGTTGCAATGCATTGAGCGATATGTTCCAGTTCAGCATCGTTGAGGTCGTTCAGTACTGATCGATTATGGATTTCTGTACAATTCTTCGGTCAGTTCTTGGGTTTTTTTTTTTGTTTTTCTTGAACAATTTTGACGATTATTTGGGGGAACTTTTTAGACCACTGCAGACATATACACACTTTTAGCGATGTTTACCACAGAGGACTTCGATATTTGAATAATTTTAGATATTTCGACCTTTTTCGGTGACCTTTGAGCATCAAAAATATCCTTTATTTTGCCCTTAGTGTCGGTTTTTCAAAAATAACGATTCTCGCTTATAAAATGGCTGTTTTGGTAGTATAGTGATGTAACTTTGAAGAAATTGTCAAGCCACTTTTCTTCAACTTGTATTATGAATATGTAATGAATCATAAGGTTTTTAGGGTCACCGATTATGAATTTTTGGCCATTTAGATGATCCGCTTGACGTGAAACGTACCATATGTAGGGTATCAGAATGGACAAACTACCTTCGAGTGAAACTTACAACCCTGTTAACCTAACCTATAACTGAGTCAGTCAATATGAGAGTTTAAAAGAAAGTTTGCATGCAGATTTCAGTGTTATGCTGTTACACCATCTCGTAGAATCAAAGTTTATCATTAAGAAAACTCAATATCTTACATCAGATAACTTTTTCCTTTTCCTTTTCATACCACATTAAATTTGTGTTACTCGTAAATGCTATCAGTTTTGATGAACGCAATATTAGTAAGCTGGTGTTTGAAAAAAAAAAACACCCACCCACCAACTGCTTTTTATGCATCATATAAAATATGTCACCCCAACGTTAAAAAACACTTCAATGTTGTACTCACTATATTGGAAGAATGAGCACAAAAGTGCATAACAATTTTTTGCACTCAATTATTTTCAATGCTAATGAGTTCATAGGTTCATTACCTACATAATACAGTTTCACATCGGAAAGTATGGAAAGAATAAATTCGCAAGGATATTGTAGATATTCGTACAATATGGATGGTGTAATGTGTTACGCATCGGGAAATATAATTATATAAGAGACTGTTACTATTTTCAATGCGTCATTTAAGTTAATTTCTAAATTTTAAGAATATGAACGATGAAATAAAATACAAAAATTAAATCTAAAATGCTGTTTGTATTGAAATGGATTAAATAATTAATTATGCCTTATTTATTATTTCTGCGAAACCTATTGCTATTAGTAGATTAGTTCAAATTATTGGAACGTACTGTCTTCACCAAACATACGCTTGCTCTATCTCTAAATCAAAATTTTTCCAATTTAAATAGATATTCGAAGAATTTTTATTTCACTAATAACACTTAAAAAAACAACACATTTCGATAGCCATTAAAAATAAATAACAACATCAATTAAGTGACACGTAAATTTCGCATTTTTCTCACGCCTACTGAACACCGCAAGTTAAACAAGTGTTGCCAAACAAGCAAATCATCTAAATGCATATTTTCTTTTAATTTAAAATTCCATTAAAAATTAAGATAAAACAAGAGAGATATTATAACCAAACAAACGATTAAATGATTCTCAATTTCACCCACGGCCAAATAGCGCGCGCAACCACTACCAGTCAGCTCTGCCAACAGCAACCACAAGAGCGTTAACCAAGAAGAAGAAAAACTCATTTATGGTGGAAATTTATGACTTGAGAAAATGCCGCTGAAGAAAAAACACACAAGAAAATTCAAAGAGAAAAAAAAAAAAATGATAACACCCAAGGTGCGAGAAGTATGTAAGTAAATATGGATCATTTTATGACCATATGTTTTCATTTGCTATAAGTAGAAAATCTGTTAAAAAAAAAACTCAACCCAAAAACTTAAGTTCTCCTCATGCTACTCGTGTCACGCGCCACTCACACGCGGTGGTCGCCCAAAACCAAACAAAATTTTTTTTTTTTTTTATGTCCGTTGAAAGAATGAAAATAAAATTTATTACATTTTCGATGGGAATTTGATTTGTCTTCCCGTGGTGAATTTTTGGCCAATTAATTAAGTGAATGAATATGACTGTGTGTGCGTGTGTGTGTGTGTGTGTGTGCGTGGGAAAGATCAAAGTCGCTGTGCCAATAAATTGGTGTAAACAATTTGTTCGTTTTTTTTTTCTCCTCAAAACTTTTACAAATTGATTTATGTGCCCCCGAATGGCAATACGCATGATTTAGTACTTTTTGAAATATGTGTTGAAATTTATGAGTACTAAATTGCTTAGCTGAAAAATTAGTAAGTAATTAATTTCGAATTTGTTAAAATTTAAAAAAAATTATGAATAATTTTATGAATTGTTTGTTGCCCTGCGGCTGCACCAGCGATTATTACTGAAGATTAAACATTGATTGGCAATGTGTTAATGCATCAGTGATTTTATGTTTGATTCATTTGTAAAACAAAACTAGTAAAGGTGCTATCTTCGGCCAGGCCGAAACTCACATATCCTACACTGCATTGAAAGTACTTTTTAAATAAATGTTATAAATACGTTGAGAAGGTTGAAAAGGTTCAATAAGTCGAAAATACTGTAAAATGTTGAAAAGTGTTGAAACCGTTGAAAAAAACTGAAAAAGTCTGAAAAATATGAAAAACATTGAAAAAAGTTGAAAGAAATGGAAAAAGTCGAAAATATATGGAAAATGCTGAAAAATTGATGAGAAGTTCGAAAAAATTAAGAAAATGTCAAATAAAGTTGAATGAGGTTTCAAAAAGTGGAAAAAATACATATGGAAAATATATTGGGAAAAGTTGAAAGCTTGAAAAAGTCAACAGAATATGGAAAATGTTAAAAAAATAGAATAAAAATAAAAAAAGACAAAATATGCCACGCCCACTTCTAAAATTCCGCCTACTTTGAGATCAAAAAATTATTTTCGTGATTAACCATAAGCATACAAAATTTAACCACAATAGCTTGCATAGTTTGTGATATATGCCATAATTTGTCTTAAAATTTAGGGCGGTTTTCCACCCACTTGTACAATCCAGTCCGATTTTAATCCAGAAATAGTTTTCCATAAACTAACCTCTTACACCAAATTTCTGTATGATTGCTCATATATTTCGATAGATATGCCACTTAAAGTATTTTACTTGTATAGGTGGTGCCACGCCCAGTGGTTTTATTTTGTGATGTAGACATACCTTATAGCAAGTAAACCACTTACATCAAACTTCATGCCAATTGCAGCAATAGTTCTCTTAAAATATCGCTTCCAACTTCATGTTAATATTGGAGGTGCCACGCCCATTAATGCCATCCCGTCGAAGTCCATTTAATTTTATAGCTTACAATAATTGACATTTACAAACGAAATTTTATGAAGCTTATTCTCATTGCACACTATCTATAGCATTAAACGTTTTTTTGCTTATATGGGAGGTGCCACTCCCACCGGCACTATTATGCCAAATTTTCGTAACAAGATACCTTTTAGCAAATATATCTACCACACTAAATTTCATAACGATTACGTTGTTAGTTCTCTAATTATAGCGTTTATAAATATTGTGGGCTGTACCACGCCCACGCTGTACCAACGATTTTTTTGAGTATACCTACTGACGAAGTTTGTATTGATGACTGCTCTCAGTGGTAACATCCCTAAAATTTTTATGAAACTCGTATGTGCCAATTTTGAACTATACGAAATCAAAATTTTCAAATAATAAAATATGCCACGCCCACTTTTCCAATTCCGCCCAATTTAATTTTACAATTCCGCCCAATTTAAACACAAGATATATATGATCTGTATCCGTGTACCAAATTTCATCACAATATCTTGCACGGTTTACGAGTTATGGTGTTATAAAGGTTAAAACTTAGGGTGTGCCACGCCCCTATAAGAGCCTTTGTAAATTGAAAACCGAGCCCAATCTTAAGTTTGTTCACATGTTCAACAAATCACTAAGTTTCATCAAAATCGCAGCAACTTTTTTCAAAATGGGCTGAGGTATATTTACATAGAGTGTGGGCGGTAGGCGTGGTCGTGACCCAATTTCGTTCATTTTTATTTGCTAGCAGCTTGCAAGAAGGTGTGACCTGTGCGCCAAATTTCATGGAATTAGCTTGATTAGTTTTTCCGCAAACGTGATTTCAAACGACAGACAGACACACAGACAGACACACAGACAGACGGACATAGCTATATCGACTCAGGTGGTGATGCTGATCAATAATATATATATATATAGTTTTCTATACCTGCCACGCCTCCTTCTATGCGTTACAAACGGAATGACAAAGTGAATAAGTATAGTCTCTGTGTAGGGTATAAAAAGATTAATTTCGAATCCTTTGCAACTTCAAACTGTAATTTGAAATTTTTTACGATTGAAGTAAAGTTAAAAAATGTTATTTTTAATACTTTTTAAATTCAAAATGAATTCACTGTTCTGTCCGAAAAAAATTATCATTTTGTTATTTTTTAGTTAATTGAGCTTAAAATGCTACGGTCGGTCAAGTCACAAATACTTCCAATTGCAAAATATATAATTTTCAATCTTTCAAATTCCACAAACTATGAACGATTTTATGAAATCCGCTTAACTAAGCATACATATGTATGTATGTGTAACACTGATTTGCTCCATATACAATTTCCTTGCAAATGCTTTTACGGGCGCATTTCAATGCTCCAATCTTGTTTTTTTTTTTTGTATCACACAGCTTAAATAAAGAGTAGAGCTTATTGTACTCAAATGGAAACTTAAAATCGATTTTTATGTTGCGCTGATAATGACAATATGTACTTTGCACCAACAGCAACAACAATCACAACAAAAGTCACTACAACAATATGACAATCACAAATACTTGAGGTCCACCACATGTGTGCCCTCAGTTGAATAAAATTTTCTATTTTTCCCCGCACTACTTGAATAGCACTATCGCGACTATGCAAAAAAAAAAAAAAAAAAACGCTCTAGTGTACGCTCAAGGACGTAATCTTAGAGGGAAACAGTTGAGCAAATATTTGTACAGCGAGCGATCAAGTGTTTGGTTGGATGGGTAAAAAAAAAATGCATGCAGTGTTGCCATATTTAAATATGAGTATAAACCAAATTGGAAAAATAGCGCTGCTTTACTAAAAGAAAGACCAGACTCTAACAGAGATCAGAAGTTCTTGAAATCGGTCAAGACCAAAAAAATTGTTTTTATATTCAGTAACAATATTTTTTAAGAAAAAAATTAATGACAGAAAAAAAAAATTTTTTCCATTAAAAAAAAATTATTTTTCTGCACGATGTGTGCATTCTGTGCAACATGCAACAGTGGATAAAAAATGTTGCACGTTTTTATTGAAAATTGAAAACGGCCAAAAAAGAAAAAAACGAACATCAATATAAAGAAGAAAAAAGAAAAAATGCAATAATGCGCAATCCTTGCAATAATCTATTAAATAGCTGAACTTTTGCGCTCAACATTAGGGGTAGTCAGGCGCTGTTGACATTTGCCACCATCACCATCACCATCACAGTACTGTGTGTGCGTATAAAATTATTTATATGTTTGTATATCAGCCACATAGTGACACAAGTGAAAAGCCAAACTAACAATACCAAGTTGAAAGGAAAAAATCTCTAAGAAAAGAAAAGGATAAAATTTACAATTTAAGAGTTAACATAGCCGACACAAAGACGAAAGGATAAGCAGGAATAACAAGAGAATCACGCGCGTCAAACGTAAGAATGTATCTTAAAAAGGAAATTCTATAATAATTGCAGAGGTCGCTGTGAGCATAATAAAATAATATTATGTATGTATGTGTGTGTGTGCGTATGTTTAAATGTGTTTGGGTCTACGTTTGAAAAAGGGCAAGAGGCGTGACTTTAATGTCAAGGGGACAACAAGCTGTTGATATTGCATTAAAAATGCGTTTTTTAAAGGATCTCCGTTTATATTAAGTGGGGTTTTTTTACTCCAAAATTAACCCAAACGATATGTTGGGAATTTTAAATAAATAAAATTGAATGCTTTATAAGAACTTTCTTTTTATTATATAAAATAAATTTTGGTGTCAGAAAATTTGCGTATAATAAAAGAAGAAAGATAAAAGAACAAACAAAAATAGAGATATAAGAAAAAAAATTCCGTTGCATACTTTTACCATGAAGGTGATAAACAAAAGAAATATAAAATGAAAAATTCTAAGAAGCGCGCTTACAATATATTTAAATACATATAGAATTTTTACACACAGAAGTGAAGGAATAAAAATAGAGTGTATATGTTACCGGCCAAACTAGTTTTTAGGCCAAACTAGTTCCGTTAAGCCCAAAAGATGTGTAATGAAATTTTAAAGCAAGAGCACTGTAGTTAGTGAATTCTACGACAGCAGCAAAGTCAGACAACAAAATTTCATTGGCAAGTGGTAAGTGAGGGCAATTGGGCGGACTACGGCCGCGGTTCAAGACTTAAATCGTCGCTTCGCCGCGGTTCAGTTTATAATATGTGCAACACTGGCTTCACTATTCACAGTACTTTAACATTAAAATTAAATTGCATACTTTTAGGCCATCAAATAAACTAGTTTGGCCTAGGAAAAACTAGTTTGTCCTAGAGCTAGTTTGGTCGGTGACATATACATATATGTAAGTTGGAAGAAAATAAAGTTCAAAATTTTTTGTTTGCTATTTGTTTTTTAAGTGTAAGTTTTTTGACACCTCATGCGTGATTCGTAACATGTGTCAACGTCAAAAATGTTCAGTAAGGTTTGCCATTTCACCATGAATAAACTTGCAAATCATTGAATATTTATTATCAAGATTCGTCTATTTTATGGTCGTCATAATCGACCCATCTAAGAGGCTATTCAAGCTACTGTTACGCAACATTTTCGCTTTACTGGACATTAATCAACCAAACCGTATGCGGAGAGTACGTACCGAGGAGAATATTGCTGCTGTATCGGCCAGTGTCATTGAAGATCGCGATATGTCAATTCGTCATCGTTGTCAATAATTGGTCTTGTGTTATTCGACCACGTGGAATATTTTACGTTTTACGTTTGTTTGGTGAACGGGCCTAAGAAAAAGATGAAGTTCCAATTTTTTATTGAAAAATTTTCTTCAGCGATGAAGCTCATTTTTGGCTCAATGGGTACGTCAACAAACAGAATTGTCGAATTTGATCTGCACAGCAGCCAGAGGCAGTTCAAGAGCTGTCAATGCACCCTGAAATGTGCACTGTTTGGTGCGATTTGTGGGCCGGCGCTATCATTGGACCGTACTTTTACAAAAATAATGAAAATCGCAACGCTACAGTCAATGGAGCAAGGTACCGTGTGTTGATTACCGAACTTTTTTTTTGCCCAAAATGGAAGAATTGGACTTGGTTGACATGTGGTTTCAACAAGACGGTGCCACATGCCACAAGTCACGTGATATCATGGACCTATTTAGAGGCGAGTTTGGTGAGCAATCAATCTGACGTTTTGGAGCAGTAAATTTGCCGCCAAGATCATTCGGTTTGACCGCACTAGACTATTTTTTGCGAGGCCGAAATGCTGGAAAAAGTATGCCAAAATTGTAGCTTACGGATGAACCACAGACTTAGCCGCGGGCAACATTTACATAAAAAATTTTTTAAAAAGTAAATGAAAGAAATTGATGTATCGTTATAGATAAATATTTTATTCACTATTGTAAATTTTTTGTTCTTTTTTCAATTTTCAAAAATCAAACGTTTAAAAAATCATAAAAAGTAAAGTAATGGAAAATTGTTTCGGGCGGGACTCACGGAGGCGGGGCATTGGTGTGGAAAACGAGAAGTAAGCGTGACCTTCTTGTATTTTATATTTAAATTTTAAGTACTGCTTGTAAATTCTTTTGATTTTGAAGAACATTATTAACTTTCATTTTAAGAAAAATCTTTTTACAACTTGATACTAATATCAAGTAGCACATTCTCGATGTTTCGATCATTTTCCTTAAAATTTAATACACAGAAATTAACCAAAGCTCTCTCTAAAATATTGTATCCAAAATAAATACTTATATAATAATGGCACCAATTGAAGTTTTAAATAGTATATGCCTTTTGTTTTCATCTAGATCTATTTAGAATTCTGTCATTTTTCGTTCCAAGCGCAATAAATCGTTTTCTGATCAATAAATAGTCTTCAATCTTATATTAAAATTTGGTAGCATTACTTATTTGAACATTATCTTTCTCTTTATATTTTCTGATAGCGCTGCTATTCTGTCATTTGTTACAATACAATGTGCGACAGAATAAAGTCAAAAATATATAAAAAATCAATTAAATAAAGTGTTTAAAATTTACCAAAAGCCAAATCCAAAAATCAAACATGAGCAACATGAGCGGTCCTGCCCAGAGAACGAGCAGACGCTCAAAAAGCGTAAAATGAGAACGAGAGGCGGTTAAAGAGCGTAAAAAAACGTTAAATAGTGCAAAAAAGCATGCACGTATACGAAATCGTCAACACTTGCTTATCGTTGCTTGCGGTAGTGGGCACCACTGAACATGAGTGTACACCGAAAAAAAACTTACTCCGTTTAAGGAAAAATGCCTCAATGTAAGGAAAAAATGTCCTTGGATACGAGCTAAAGCCATGGGTTCTTCAAAATAAGTAAGTTGGATTCCTTAGTACAAGTAAATGTTGCTGCTTTGAAATAACGAAAAGTTTACTCAATGTAAGGACAAGGTTATAAAACTGAGGAAAATTTTACTTTTTCTAAGGATGAAGATATCCTTAAATGAAAGAAATTTACTTAAAATAAATTCGTTGATTTCAAAAAAAATTTGTTAATTTTCTATTTCCTCTATTTTCTTCTTTGTTGGTTACTTATCGTCAGTCTTTCTTATTTTAATTGTAATATGTTTTTAAAACTTCAAAGAAGAACTTAAATTTTTTTTTACCTGTCGTCACCCGATCAGAGAATTGAACCTGTGTTCTCAGCGCCATGCCACTGTTCAAAGATGCTCATCTTACCCAACTCAGCCACCGACAGCATTTTTAAGACATACTAAAATGATGTTATTAAACTGCGCATGTAACAACCATTGTCTGATCAGGGAAGCTTCGGTTCAAATCCCGGCGACGACATAATTTTTATTTTTAATTTTTTTATTTTTTTATTTAAAAAACAAGTAGAGAACTATAAATATATAGGCAAAAACAGAATACTTACGAGAAGAATAGATATTAATTTCAGCGAGTAAAGCAGAGAGTGTTGCCACTCATTTATTAAAGAAAATTTTCCTACGTTATAGTAAATTTTTTGAAAAAACTAACTAAAACGGAGTACGATTTTCCTTAAACAAAACATTCCATAAGATTGAGGAAGTTTTTACTCAAATGAGAAACAAGTTGTCCTCAAAAATTCTTCCCAAAGAAAAATTTACTATTTCAAAGGAAAGTTTTACTAAAACCACAAACTCTATATTTGAGGAAGAGCGTTGACTTGCTTTAATGAAACATGAACTCATT
This sequence comes from Meiosimyza platycephala, assembly GCA_963662105.1. Taxonomy (NCBI): domain Eukaryota; kingdom Metazoa; phylum Arthropoda; class Insecta; order Diptera; family Lauxaniidae; genus Meiosimyza; species Meiosimyza platycephala. The sequence continues at coordinate 76,076,110 of OY759211.1, read as the reverse complement.
TCAAAGGACTCAATTACTAAATGAGACGATATTTTCATCAATATGAGGAAAAATAACTTAGATTAAGGAAAATTTTTACACTAAATCGGAGGAAGGCAGTTCTTCAAATTTAGTACGGTCTTTTTTTTCGGTGTAGAAAAAAAATACACTGATCGAACGAAACGAGAGAAGCTGTTCTCAATGTGCGCATTGTTGTTGTATCCTTGTTCGCTCACTTCGGTATTTTTGTTTTTTTTTTTTTTTTGAATGGTGTAACAATAACAATAATACAAATCCCGATGTAAATGTGCGCAGCAGTGGTGAATGCATGTGTTTGTTGTTATGATTATTTTCTTAAGCAATTCCAAGTGTTTGTTGTAGCGAGCTAAAATTGACTCAATTTTTCTATTTTGCCCATCGCTGGTTTAAAGAAGAAAATTGACAATGACCTTTTTTGAATGTTGTTACACTCAAGTTTCAACTTCAACTGAACTGTTCAATATTGTGGTGAAATTTTTATGCACAAAAATGTAATCGTTACGAACATTCAAGAATGTACTACACTTTGCTGGCAACTTCAATTTTGACAGTTATGTTTTGCCATTTCAGTGAACTTAAGTTACTATTTATTGTTATGATCGTCATCTCTTTTTTTCTGCTTCGATTTGCTTTAATTTTTTTAGTTTGATTACTATCGTTGTGGCAAATGTTTCGTTTTATTAGCACAGTTTTTTTTTATTTTTTTTTTGTGAGCATGTTCCTTACTATTCTTAATAGTTTTAATATTGAATTTGTTATTTTTATATGAATTGCTTATTTCCAAAACTCGATCAGAAAACGCAAAATACGAACAACAAAAAACGGGTGCGTTTTGGAAGGAAGTGTACTTTTCAAACCACTCTTTATGATTGGGTTTTCAATAAAATAACCAGTGCTGATTTACATAAAGAACTCGCAGTTAAGCGACTCATTTATTCAATCTAAGATTTTAGTACATATGTGGAAGGATATTCGTGACAATATAGTTCGACAAAAAGCACTGATATAGCCATAGTATATCATCTGATTTAATAATGAGTTCACATGAATTAAATGATCAGAAAAGCCTTTGAAACTGGAACTAATGTGTTGATTGGCTCTTAGGTCCTTTTATAAACTATATTTCAAACTGTTCCTATCAATGAAAAAGTAAGCGAATCCTTGAAATTTTTACTACCTCAGAAGCTTAAGCCAACTTTTATTTTTAGAAATTGTTGCATAGTATTGCCATATGCTCTTTATCACTTAACATCTTTGATATTTTCAAGCTCATGTACACATGTGAGTAACTTAGGGTGGTTTCAAAATTATTTTTTTTGAAAACTGCGAAAGTACATATATATATATAGAATGCATATAATTTATTCTTAACACCGAAAGCAATATCAGCTAACTATGTCTATAACTTTGCTAAACGAAAATTTTAAACTCACTAAAGAAGTATTAAAGAGCAGAGATGTAAAGAATACTCTAGGTCACCCTAATATACATATATGTATGTATGCTTGCAACTTTGGTACACACACACACACTTCAAGACGCTGCTGCATCCTGTTGATAGCATAAAGCAGAATATAATCATAATAATAACAAGGATAATGCAAAGGATAAGCAAAAGTTTCACAGCTACTTCGTTGCTGCTGTTGTTGCTGTTGTTTTACTAAAAAGTGCAATTGAGTTTTTTACAGCACGTTAAGCAATTTTTATTGCATCGCCTTTCTGTTCCCTATGGAGAATTGAAAAATTGATTAGATTGCAATTGTTGCTTTCTTTTTGATCTTAACAATGTTATTTTAATTTTGATTCTTTCGTTTTTACTACGTTAGTGAAAAATGTTTATAGTAAAAGTTATAACATAATGAGACCTTATGGTGAAATGGACTGCACCTACCATGAAGAGGCAGCTGAAATGACCCAAAATGTTTCAGTTTTGATATCACTGAGAATTTTAATTTTATTTTCGTTTTCCAAACATATACATCATATAATAAAAAATACGAACAACATTCATCTTAATCACACTGACTTTAACTTTTGCAATACTCAGAGCAGTGATGGGCATAATAGGAATAATGAGCCAATATTTGCTCTTTATTTGTATTATTGTTATTGTTGCATCATTTAGAAAAAACAAGGTGAACAAGGAAACAACAACAATGCGCACATTGAGCACAGCTTCTCTCGTTTCGTTCGATCAGTGTACTTTTATTTCTACACTCATGTTGCTCTTGTTTGATTCTTGGAATAGGATTTTGGCTTATTATAGAATTTTTTTTTTTTTGCTATCGAGAACGATTTTATGTTTCGTTTTTTTTCTCAGTTGCTGTAATTATTGTTTTTTTTTTCTTTTGTTGTAATTAGCTTCTGTTTCTTAAATTTTGCCCATCTACACCGAAAAAAAAACTTACTCCGTTTAAGGAAAAATGCCTAAATGTAAGGAAAAAATGTCCTTCAATACGAGCTAAAGCCATGGGTTCCTCAAAATAAGTATGTTGGATTCCTTAGTACAAGTAAATGTTGCTGCTTTGAAATAAGGAAAAGTTTACTCAATGTGAGGACAATGTTATAAAACTGAGGAAAATTCTACTTTTTCTAAGGATGAAGTAAGGATACCTTGATGAAAGAAATTTACTTAAAATAAATTCGATGATTTCAAAAAAAAATTGTTAATTTTCTTATTTGTTGGTTACTTATTGCCAGTTATTCTTATTTTAATTGTATAATACGTTTTTAAAACTTCAAAGGAGAAATAAATTTTTTTTTTACCTGTCACCCGATCAGAAAATTGAACCTGTGTTTTGCGCGATGACACTGTTCAAAGATGCTCATCTTACCCAACTCAGTCACCGACAGCATTTTTAAGACATACTAAAATGATGTTGTTAAACTGCGCATGTAACAACCATTGTCTGATCAGGGAAGCTTCGGTTCAAATCTCGGCGCCGAAATAATTTTTTTTTTTTTTTAAATTTTTTATTTTTTTATTTAAAAAACAAGTAAAGAACTATAAATATATAGACAAAAACAGAATACTTACGAGAAGAATAGATATTAATTTCAGCGAGTAAAGCAGCGAGTTTTGCCACTCATTTATTAAGGAAAATTTTCCTACGTTATAGTAAATTTTTTGAAGAAACTAACTAAAACTGAGTACGATTTTCCTTAAACAAACCATTCCATTAGATTGAGGAAATTTTTACTCAAATGAAGAACAAGTTTTCCTCAAAAATTCTTCCCAAAGAAAAATTTACTATTTCAAAGGAAAATTTTACTAAAACCACAAAATCTATATTTGAGGAAAAGCTTTGACTTGTTTTAATGAAACATGAACTCATTTCAAAGGACTCAATTACTAAATGAAACGATATTTTCATAAATATGAGGAAAAATAACTTAGATTAAGGAAAATTTTTACACTAAATCGGAGGAAGGCAGTTCTCCAAATTTAGTACGGTCTTTTTTTTCGGTGTATGACTTAGAGCTCAATAAAAGAAAATTTTCTAGCTTTTGTCTAAATTTCTTTAAAAATTATTATTTAACTGCTGTCATTGTATTGATCGAATCACCTTAATTTTAAACTTTCTATGCCAACAAATTTAACTTTTTTCTTTCAAACTTCTTACTTTATTTGTTAAACCTTGAAAGTCTGTTATACCTTCTTACATAAAGTGACCGACATTAAAATCCAATTTTAGCCAACATGGCTTTTGCTACACAGCATTAGTTTACCGAATAACCCAGCACACAAAGCTTCTTTGCATCTTTGGAGATAATTTCACAAAGCCACCAGAAATGAATGCAAAATCTTAAAGGTTGTATAAAACTTCAAAAGATTTTGCCATCAAGAAAGGACATGCATAAAAACTCATACACATGAGCACACTCGGACGACACTTGAAACCTTAATCTTATGGCTGGCTGTTGCTGGAAAAGTTAAATATAAAACAACAAAAAAAAATTAAAATTTTCTATACCTTTTGAGAAGACTTCAAAGTTTGCATTTAGTAGCAAAAAGTTGCATTTAATATGGGAAACTTTTTCAAGAAGAGCTAAAGTCAGGCAGAACAACAATAAAGACATAAATACAATTGAACTATTTTAGCAGTGAAGAAGCACATTTTTTTAAAAGCTTTAAAAAAAAAACTGCAAAAATACTCTCCTCTCATGCAATTCGATATCAATTGGTTAAAAAATTTATCAATCTGCCTACTTGACAAGTCACTAATTTAGACACAATGCCAGCAAAGTTAACACAATGACAGCGCTAAAAAGAAGCTAAAAAAATTGCAGCTATAAAAATAAAGAAGCATATGGCATGAAAAAATCATTTGAATAACTGCATTAAGGTGATACACTGAGTAAAGCGCCTAAAAGTCAACTACAATTCTATTTCGGAATCATGCACACTCATTTATTACATGCAACGTTGATTACGTGTATAAGAAAAAAAACCAAAAAAAAATGAAACGAAAATATTTTAGTAAAAATGCGCTAACTAGGGACAACACTTGATGGACAGCAGCAACAGACAACAACAACGTTTCGTTAAAAATGTACCGTAAAGTGAAAAACAAAGAAAAAATGCGAAATATATCACAGTGTGGCAACGTGACGTGGCGGTAAATTGTACTGTGCTGTGCTGTGCAAATGCACTTGGACTTACAGCAGAAAAAAGAAAATTGTGAAAAATAAACAATAAAATTGTGCAAGTAATGTACAAGAAATTGAAAGGTTAAAGTTGTCCAGTGGCTTAAAATTGTAAATAATTTATATATGAGATTTTTTTTTTTTTTTATACATTTGACATCTTGACATTGATGTGTCAAATATATGTATTTTTGCAATGTGTGAACATTTTATTTTGACTCGTTATTATTTATTTTATTGATATATGGAGTGACATATAAGTTGGAAATTGGAAATTATATTGCTCATTGTCAGTCATAATTTAGTTTTGCTTTTTTTATGAAAATAAAACAAATTATTAATGTCATCTGAACAAGAGATCACTTGCCCTTTATTATAGGAGCCAGCAGTATTTTTAAAAACCTTTAAGTAACATTATTGATACCTACACCGAAATAAAAGACCGTACTAAATTTGAAGAACTGCCTTCCTCCGATTTAGTGTAAAAATTTTCCTAAATCTAAGTTATTTTTCCTCATATTGATGAAAATATCGTCTCATTCAGTAATTGAGTCCTTTGAAATGAGTTCATGTTTCATTAAAGCAAGTCAACGCTCTTCCTCAAATATAGAGTTTGTGGTTTTAGTAAAACTTTCCTTTGAAATAGTAAATTTTTCTTTGGGAAGAATTTTTGAAGACAACTTGTTCCTCATTTGAGTAAAAACTTCCTCAATCTAATGGAATGTTTTGTTTAAGGAAATTCGTACTCAGTTTTAGTTAGTTTCTTCAAAAAATTTACTATAACGTAGGAAAATTTTCCTTAATAAATGAGTGGCAACACTCGCTGCTTTACTCGCTGAAATTAATATCTATTCTTCTCGTAAGTATTCTGTTTTTGCCTATATATTTATAGTTCTCTACTTGTTTTTTAAATAAAAAAATTAAAAAAAAAAAATTATGTCGTCATCGGGATTTGAACCGAAGCTTTCCTGATCAGACGATGCTTGTTACATGCGCAGTTTAACAACATCATTTTAGTATGTCTTAAAAATGATGTCGGTGGCTGAGTTGGGTAAGATGAGCATTTTTGAACAGTGGCATGGCGCAGAACACAGGTTCAATTCTCTGAACGGGTGACAGTTAAAAAAAGTTTAAGTTCTTCTTTGAAGTTTTAAAAACGTATTACAATTAAAATAAAAATGACTGACAATAAATAACCAACAAATAAGAAAATAGAGGAAATAGAAAAATAACAAATTTTTTTTGAAATCAACGAATTTATTTTAAGTAAATTTCTTTCATTTAAGGATACCTTCATCCTTAGAAAAAGTAAAATTTTCCTCAGTTTTATAACCTTGTTCTCACATTGAGTAAACTTTTCCTTATTTCAAAGCACCAACATTTACTTGTACTAAGGAATCCAACTTACTTATTTTGAGGAACCCATGGCTTTAACTCGTATTTAAGGACATTTTTTCCTTACATTGAGGCATTTTTCCTTAAACGAAGTAAGTTTTTTTTTCGGTGTACGTAGTCATCAGCTCTATAACTTTGTCCTCAGTATATTTTTCTGTTTATAGCTTTCTTTTCTATTTATTGAACAAAAACTAATTTTCCGTGACTTAAAGCGATTTTATCGCGACTGGGGTGTGAAATACCCCAAAAATCTTTAAATATGTTTTGTCAAATATGGCTATTAAAGTTTTTTTTATATTTATTTTGAAGTTTTATGTTATGCGCTGAACTAATTAAAATAAATAACCATCAAAAAAGGAAATTGTTAGATTAATTTAACTAAAAAAGTTCGAAGCGCTCTTATTAAGGTCAAGTAAAAGTAACATATTCCGATTACTGAGTACAATTAAATATTCTTATACATAAAAAACTGCAAAATAATAATTTTAAAAGAATATTATTATTTGAGGATATACATATATGAAAGGTAATTAAACTTCGCAGAACAATTTGCATGTCTCGGAAGCACTTGAAATGTCATTTTCTGAATGCCTTATTTTATAGTTTCTCAAACGTTTCTTTAGCGCTTCTACCTATTCTTTTCCGAAGTTTCCTAGTAACACATTCTTGCTGTGCCAGTTGTAGGATGTTTTAATCTTCAGTTACTGAGAGCAGCAGCATGTTTTCATGTGAGGAGAAAGTTGTCTCTGCTTGTCACACCCGACCTCATTAACGACGAGTTAAGACGGAATGAAATTTTCGCACAATTTATGTTGCTAAGTTCCGTACTATTTGTTGTGGGTGTGTTCAAATCCAATTCATTCCATTTTGCCAATTCTCTCCAGCATATATTTTCTTTTATATTCGCAAAAATGTTCACACATTAAACAATTATCGGTGCTTCCAGGATTTAAACCCACGCTTAAAAAAAAAGTTTTGGACTTTCCTTGGTAGGTACACCAAGACTCAATAAATTTTAAAGCCCACGAAAACAGGGCCGACGGAAGACCTAATGTACATATCTGTGAGGTAGTCACCACTTAAACAAAAGGCGAGTGTTGAACTCTGCATGTGAAAATCATTCCTTCTTTTAACCGAAAACCATCGCAAAAATCCCGTATCACATTATCATTGTTTATGTTACACTTAAATTCAAATCATTACTACTTTCGAGTTCGTTATCCTCCTAACGAATATGATAGAAATCTAGGACTGGATTGAAATGTTGGATAAAGATTTGCAAAGCACAGACTAGAGTGTCAACGATTCGAATATGTAAAAATTTGGGAAAAAAGTACAAATGACAGTCAAGAGTTTGAAATTTATGAATCAATTCTTCCTTCCTTCAAACTCCGATAGAAACTTAGGATCAAATCTTGAGGTCTTTAAATAGACATTTCAAAACTAATTCAGCCCAATTTTTCAAATTTTTGGAATGTAAACGATTAGTTAACTACCGGGATATGTTTTCAAATTTGACGAAAAGAAACGAATATACTCGTATAATTGGATATTTGAAAGACGTGACGGGATCGTTCCGGAGCTGTGTGAGATTTAGTAAACCTTTTATGGTAATATCAGTATCTTTCTGTGTCTACGAAAGAAGTTTTTTGACTCTTCGTCGCTTATAATGCCTTGTAAAACACGTTGCTATTTTACATTTGTATTCAGATATAACTGATACCCCATAGGTCTATCCATAGTTATCGAGCAATTGTTGAACGAATTTATTTTGAAAAATTCAAAACGAGTATTTTCATTTTCTGTAAAATAAAATTTCTATACCTCTCTCATTGCTATTGATTATTGTATTCCTAGGTTGCTATTGTTTATTATATTATCGGAACCCATATTTTTCAAAAAAAAAGAGTAGGATGGAGAAGGTGGTTTCCCACAATAACTCACCACCTGAACTGTAACTGTTTCTCCGACCCTGCATCAAAATTTTGACTAAATCTATGCGTATTCAGTCGGAAACAATTTTTTTCCGAAATCGCATCAGATTTTTTCTTTTTTTTTTTGAGAAAAGGCCGAAAGAGGCGAAACACCGAAATATCAGATTTTTTGGCCAAAACTCTGAAAATTTTGAGAAAGAGCTTTTAAAGTTATTGTATGCAGTAGCGTACCTAGGGGGCGGCAAAATGGTCGTGAAAAATATTTGTTTTTCATCTCGAGTGAAAAAAAAATGCTTAGTTAATAGATAGGGAACGGCATTGCAACTGTTCGCCGCAGGGCGCCATATATGCACGTTACGCCTCTGACTATATGTATGTATATCTTTGAAAAGTTTTGGTCTGTATCTACAAAAATTTTTACGTAGCAAATAAACTTATAGGTCCGCAGGAAATATCAGATCGATAAAATATATCGTAATACATATATTCTTATTCTTATTATATATGTACATATATGGGAAATATATAAAAACATTGTAGGCAAATATAGCTATTTCGCTGACTGTACATCTGTGGGTTTTGAATATTTTGTTGGCTTGACTTTGTCAGCGAAAAAGCTATATGTGCGTACAATGATTTTATATATTTCCTATAGTAAAATGTTATTACGAAAATAACGCTGAAAGAAAAGTATGCAGAATGCAAGCAGAATTAGCAGAAAGTAATTTGGAATGTTACAGTTGTTATTTGCTTTGAAAATAGTACCGTAGAGTGCTTTGGCAATGGTGAAAAATAAAAATTGACATTTTAATTTTGGGGAAAAAAATCTCCTGACCTCAAATGTGTTTTAACAAGCATTAAACTTACATACATACATATATCATTTCTCACTCATATTAATAAAAATCCACAGTAAAATTTTAAGCGTAAAAAAAATTGGGGTTTTTGAGAAAATCAGCCTTGTTTTATTCATAAAAAGTGCTATAACTCCGTCAATTTTCAAAATTTCTTAAAGACTCTGTCAGAAAATTAGAAGTTCTATTAGAATCAAAAGACAAAAATTAATTATTTTGATTTGGATGAAATTGTGAATATTTTGAACCAATTTTCAGCGGTTTTTCAAGCTCTGACACTAAAACTTTAAATGGGCATAACTTCGTAAAAAAATATTTTCAATCAAATCGGGGGATGATATATTCCCTTAATTACTTTGAAAAACAACATATTTAATCGGCAACCAATTCCGCAATTTGAAGTCACTCCGACTGCATGGTTTAAAATGGATTTGATCTATGTACCTATATCAATAAATTATGAGATTGATAGAATGATTCATTAGTTTTAAAAGAAAAATATTTCTATTTAGGAATTAAATTTATAAATTAAGAAAAATGTTTTCATGAGAGTAAACATGATTTTTTAACAAAGCTTTCAGCAAGAAAAGCTCATTCTTCGCCTTAAAAATATAAGGAAACTCTTGACGAACAAAAACACAACAAAACTGACTGACTGGCTAAGTGAATTTGCTGTGAAAATGAATGCTTCGTTAAGTTTTCCTTCATTGGCCGATTGAACTCTTTTGGCAGAGCGAACGGAGAATAAAAAAACTGTGCATATTTGATGCGGCGAATTAGTTATTAAGTAGCCAACGTATACGTACAATGTAAAGATATATTTTGTAAAAATGTTTTAATTAACAAAAAATATGCATTTTTTTTTATAACGACTCAATTTTTTCGATAGCATTAAAAAGTTCTATGCCCACTTATTTGAAATGCTAACTACAATTTTGTATACTTTAACGATAAACAGAAAACTCATGCTTCTCAGATTTCACGCCATCATTATTTGTTTATTTACATGTTGATGCTCATAAACAATTGAATTTCTGTTAAAAGATATATTCGCCGCAAAAAAAAAATAACAGCGGAATCGTCTTATCAGAGGCAAATATATAAACAAAAGTTTTGCCGCTAATTCGCCGCATAAGCAAAATTTTTGTTTGACAACAACACCTACGCGAGACAGAAAAAAAACTTTGTGTTCAGCGCTTTTTTTTTTCAATCAACAACCTACAATGATTTTCATATGCTTTGAGATATATTCGCCGTATTTGCATGCCGCCATATAAACTGGAGCAATAGAGTGTGCGGCCTTTCACTGCATAACTGTAAAGCACTCTGTACCGCTCTTGCCATTTGCTCCCAATTAGAAATGTGCGCTCTTGCGGCGAATTTATCTTTTGCACTGACAGCGGCGCACTTAAAATATTCAGCACGTTGTTGCCACCTCACTCGCACAATAGCCCTTTGCACACACACACTGGCGCAGTTAGAGACACATACTCTCAGTTCAATGCTGTTCAGTTGATGATAAAAATGCATTTGTTTTGCGCGCTTTGTACGCATGCGACAATAAGCACCATATGCGGCGAATTTATCTTTAGTGTTGTTGTACGGTAGCCCCATGTTGTTTTTTTTTTGTTGTTGTTGAATGCAAAAACATTTCAGTGCGCTCTCCGCAAATAAAAGCCAACGGGCACGTACATGAATTTACCGTTCGTTGATTACTCACGTCATTCAAAGTGTGCGGATTAATTCGCCGCAGACTGTTTGGTTTTAACTTAATTTTATTTATTGTGTTCTTCTGCTTCTTCTTCTTCTTTGTATGATTTATAGGTTTCTGGTGAACGGTACATTGACACAGTGATGAGTTTGGATCAGATTAAATGGAAGTTTCCAAGTTTAGAGCTAAGCACTTGACGTACTGTTAAAGTTTTATCTGATATGTTACGATCAGTTACAAAACAATTATTGTTTTTTTTTTTCTTTCCATCTCAGTTTTTCAGTTGTTTATTTAATCCATATAAGAAAATATTTATGTCTCCACAAGTTTCGGGTTTGAGGAATAGCCTGATATTGTAGTGAGTTGTCGAGCTAATTTGCATCCTTATGATGTATTGATATTCATCAGGTTGTGCCAATTTTTTATAAACTTCAACTACCCTAATTAAAATACTTTATTTTATCTAAAAAAAGAAACAAAGCGATCATATCTATAACTGAAATTTTGAATTAAAAACAAAATTTGCATCAGCAATTTGTGCAGTCTTTAAAAATGTTTGACAAATTTCAAAAAGTTTGGGTGTGAGGGGAAATTTTTTAGAGTTAAACTAAGTTCCTTTTTCTTTTTGTTGGTAGCCATGATTCATTAGAATTCTTCTATACCCTTTGGCCCACCCTAATATGCTTATGAATGTAGTATGTATGTATGTATGTACAGTATTTATATTTACATATACATATAACTGAGAGCTATGGGGACGTCCATTAATTACGTGAGTCAAAATAGGGTGAAAGGAGTCCGGAAAAATCTTACCAAATCTCACTAAGGGGGAGTAGGGGGTCAAGGAAAACCTCACGTCAACTTCTTAATGCATTGAATTTACATTAAAAATTATAATTTAAATCTCACGGGAGGGAGGGGAGGATCTCTTTATATGAGTTTAAACTAAAAGAAAAATAATAAGACTGAAAAAACTGAGACTATCAAAATGTACTCTCAGCGAAAAATATCATGCAATCAATTACAATTAGTAGTGATTTACAGTCGTGCCTGCATATATTGAACTAATTTTGGCAAGGCCTGTTCACAGTATCCAGGTTGTTCACTATAACAAGGTTGACATTTTTTGTTCAAAAATTAGTTTTATTTGCTCAAAATACACATTTGTTAATTTGTAAATGAGTTAATTAGAATAAATTTGTAGGAAAATAGAAATGTAAATACATATATTTATTGAGAGAATTCGCGAATAGTTGTTTGATTGTTGCGTTCAGAAATCGACTTTTGGATCGCTTTTTCGCGTAAGAGTAAAAATGTTGGTGATTCTTTTTATCCTTTTTATTTTACAACCTTTGTCGTATTGTTTTTTTTTTTTTTTTTTGGTATTTCATGATAGTAAGATCACATTGATATAAAATTACACCACATTATTCGAAGGTGAATTTATATTTACTTAATTTTGAGGTTAAAAAAACGGTCGGTTGTTAAAACGTTTGCTTGGAACGTAGAACGTGCGCGCTCAAATACTGTAACAAATATTTCTTTTCAATTTAATTTTACTCACAATTTTTATTTATAAAATGATTTGATGAACGCAAATAGATTCCACTGAGATTTGAACCTGCATCGTCTCTAGAATAGCTTGAATGCGCCTGTTCCTTAGCTACTTCGGCTACAGAATGTTTATGTTGATGATTGATTGATGAAAACAAAAATAAAAATGCGATGACTATGAAATTAATTGTACAATATTATTATAAGTACATAAATAACATGAAATCAATAGTTTTCTGATTCACTTTTTAGTTGATTGTAGTATTGGCTCAAACAAATCCTATTAATTTTGCATGAAAACAATTGTCTAAATGACATTTTGGTATTACATTTTTAACTATGAAATTAATGGGATCATTATTAATAGTTTATGGAATATTTTTTTCCGAGTATATGGGTCTGACGTTCTAAGCCGCAAGCAATTTCATTAAAATACATTTTTTTTTAGAGACTTTTTTATATAGCAGTTCTTTACTTTCGGTTGATGAAGATGCGTTAGTATTTACCAAAATTCATTTAACCTATTTTATTATCTTTTTCGTGTTAAGCTTGTGAAATGCATTACCAATGTTTATGTTTTTAACGCTTATATTCCTCTAAAAGTCATAAATGAACTTGACGTTAATGACGACTTTTATCGTTAGGTGATATGAACATTTCTGAACTTAAATGGATTCCTTCGTTTCGTTTAGTCTAAAAAACTCGACCGTTAAAATCTTTTGTTGACAAAACTCTTTAAAATTTACAGTAAATAAGTTGTATTTTTCCAGTACCCAATCTGCGTATTTTCTGCGAATTCCATGCTCGACAGGCTTTAGTTTTTTGCGTGAGTTAAACTTTGTGTATGGCTGAAGATGTAAATCTAAATGTGCCATCATCTTGAGCCACTGTGCATCAAATACTTCAGAACCTTCAAATTCGCCGCACAAACCTGTTACGACGAATTCAATAGCATGAATTTTCTTTGTGTATGCGCGCGCCGTGCACTCACATTTGGGGCCACTAACGAGAGACTGTGCGAGAGCCTACCATTTGTAAACATTTTTCGCTCAAATTTTATGCTTTTGTTTTTGCTCACAATTAAAATAGGTACTCGCGTACTTTTTTGTTGTATTACGCGCGCTGCGACGGGTTGCTGCTTCACTACAGCGGCGACTGCAAGTACACGAGTACATACGAGTAAAAGTAAAATACAAACAGAAAAAAAAAAAAAAATATGACTTCGACGTCGCTGTCGCGCAGCAACGTTGATGACGATGAGGTACGATACAATTTTCTCTTTTTCACAATGAGGCAAAAATCAGTACGAATTGTACTTTGAAGCGAATCGGAGGTGTTCAAAACGGGTCTAACAAGAAAAGTTTAAAAGGAAAAATTCAAAAAAAAAAAAACAAAGAAAAGTTTATGAAAAATCCAATTGGGAAAACTTAACCAAAAAAATTCATATTGGATAAATTCCTATTATTAATTTGGATAAAACGGTGTGTTAACATTGACAAAAGCTACAAAATCGAAGAAAAAAAATTGAATTTATTTTTTTTGAATTTTCTAGTCGTATCGCGGTGACGGTGACGAAACGAGTTTTGCGTTGCATCCGACTAGTTTTTCAGGTGCAAAAAAAAAAAAAATAAAGAAATAAACACAACAACAACAAGAAACAAGAAAATTTTCCATATTTGCGTGCAATTTTTTCCATTCAAATAACAAAAAAAAAAAAAAATAAAGCAAAAATTTGATGAAAAATTAAAGTGTTTGATTTTCACTACAAGTTGCAATTTGAGTGAAAGTGTTGCAAGTCAAGAAAACGCAGTGAAAATACAGGAAAAAAGCAAAAACAACCAACAACAAACAAATCATTAAAACGGTAATTTTTTGGTAAAGCAAACATTTTATTTCTATGGTTTTTATAAAAGTCATAGCTTTTTATAAGCTCTTCAGCATAAATTCCGTATTTTTATTAAAATTTTTCTTACTGTGAGCTGATGTTATTTCTTTTAATTTTTCCATCGACTTCAACAATTGTTACCCGACCAACTGTGATTTACTCCCTTATTTTGTCGAAATTTCCCTTAGTTTTGGCGCAGCTCTTAAAATTGCATTACATGCCACTTGAAATAATTGTAGGGCTTTCAATTTACTACCTTTTTTTTTTGAGCGAAAATAGTAGTAGGTAATAGACCGCTAGAGATTTCAACTATATGGTGTTGTGTATTAGTAGATATTTACTACTATTTTCTATTCTAATAGATTGAGCCTAAAATAGTTGAAATAAACATATGTAATAGGGATTTTCAAACTGCGTCTTGTTATTGTGTTAAGGTGTTAAATGCACCTGACTGACTGGACCAAAAGTGTGTAACTGACAAAATCGAAAAATGTAAATATTATTACATATTTGTAATTGAAAAACTAAATAAAATATATTTTATCTCTATGAAGGCCCACGCCACTGGAGAGCTATACAAAGATAATGCTCAAGTTGACTCAAAATGTTTATATATTTCTGCTATAATATCCATTCAAAGATATTTTAACATCAAAGAACGGTCTTCGAACTTAATCCTGCAAATTGGATTAATGGAGTATTGTACAGATTAAAGGCTAATGGCAAATGTCAGTGTTAATTTTATCAGAAATTAAATTTATTTTATGCAGGAAAAATGCCAATTTTTACATCAAAATGAGCATTAAGTTTAAGCATCGATTCATGTTGACACAGGAAAAAAGTTTCCACTGAACTGCGATTAGACTGAATGTCCTTAAAAAAAAAAAGTTATATCAAGCTCATAAAACGGGAGACTCACTCCTATGACAGAATCACTAACGTTATCTCAAATGGAAATTTTTATACAGGATCCTCAACAGCCTCTTCAGTACAAGTCAGGGCGGAAAATTTTGAATAGACTTTTTTTTATCACTTGCCAATATTTTTTTCTGAAGGTGCTCAGCTTTTCTTTTGGGGATGCAGCTTATTTTTCTAGTTTCGGAGATACATAAATATAAGCTGAAGTCTATTGAAAAAATTGAATAAATTCAAATTCATTCCATTTTTCGATTAGTTTCTATTCACGTCTAGTTTTTGATTCACTTAGCTGGTTAAACTTGAGTCCAAAGATATAGAAAAATAATGCACTTAAAACTGAAAACTTCGTTTTTCCACAAATGATTTATATTTGACTTAGTCTTTTGTAATATTTCCTAACCTTATTGAACCTTATTTTTATTGGCATTCTAACTAAAATAACCCAAGAGTTCTTTAAAATGAGATTTCGAAACCAACCCGATTTCAGTCTTCAAATGTACCTACTTGAAGACAGTTCTGATAACCAAAATTTATACACCGATATAGCAATGTTTGTCAACATCGACTGTTGTTAAAAATGTTAATATCCGACAAATGATGTCTATGAGGCCCTATGCTCCGTGAGCAGATAAAAGACAATCTGTAAAATATTTTCCATATAAGAAGAAATTTGAAAATATGATATGAAAAATAATTTTTAATCAAGTACATACTACAGTAAATCCTGGATTACTGGGATCTTCAAGGGACCTAAATTTTAGTCTCAATTAAAGAGGTTTCCCATATACACAATTTCCTAAATAATCATACTCAGACCGATAAAACATGAATATTCAAATTCAAAATAACAAATTATACACACATAAATATCATTTCCCAATTATAGAGGATATTTCTAAACGGTCCCAGTTATAGAGGGAAAAGCCCATGTTATGGAGGCAAAAACAAACAAAAACTTTAAAAATCAAATCCCAGATATAGAGGTTTAATAATCCCAGTAATAGAAGTATTTTGATGCGAAAGTGCTGGAACCTTGAAATGAGTCTCACTAGTAGAGGTTTCCCACTTATCCAGGTACCGCTTAACCTGATTTCACTGCATTTAAAAGGTGTTATATGTATCTTTTTGAGCATATAAATCGATCCAATTTTAATTTTTTTCCATAATGTCAGGTCTTCTAAGCCTGCTTGCATACAAAATATGTGCAAAAATATTGTTAAATTCACTGAATTTATGATTTCAGATTGAAGTTACCGCTGTCTTCTTACTTCACTTTTTCACTATGACGCTACGTTTCTGAAATACAAATTGTAGCTAAGATGTTTTAAAATTTTTAGCTTCAGGTAATCGGGTACCAATTTGTTACAAAAATCTACATTTCACTCAGCAATGTCTCAATTCTTCGTTTACTCTTATGATGAAATTTTATAACAGATACGTGTATCATTAACAGCAATGAACTAAACAGTTTTCTAAAAATATGAGCAGAGACGATAAATTTGCAAAGCTATAAAATCACAAAAATGCATTGCACGAAAATATTGGATCCCTTCCGTCAAATAAACGGCATTGCTTGAGTGTAATTTTGAGTGGTACCAATTGCTTCCGCGAAATGAGCTTGCGAAATCTTGGTAATAAGGTCTTGAAGACCTAGAATAAGATATTGACGTTCCTCAAAGCCAATGACCTCATATCGTATTTTTTAAAAAAATTTCTTAGATAAGACATTATTACATTATTCTGAACATGAGAGTACTTTATAGTTTAATCAACGCTGCTAATTACTTGATAAAATAAACCTATACTTAATTTTACTAAAAATTTTCTTTATATCACTTGCACCCATTTGCTGCTCACCCCCTAAATATGGAATATTGATAATTTTTTCCAAACTTCTTAATCCACATAGAAAATTGATTCAAAATGTATAAATTGGGCTAACACGAGATGGTCTAACTTGACAACATGTTGTACGTCGAGGCCAATCTGTCCTTTTTATGTTGCTAATAGAACGCAACAAGTGATCTCATTAGACAAACAAACCCTGAGAATCTTTGTAGGTGTTATTACAGGACACTATTTTATAGGCAAGCATGCCTCAAGACTAGGGCTTTCTGACGTAAGGGATCTTTGTAGAAGCTGTAAAGATCCTGACGTCGAAGAGTCTGTCTTTCATTATCTTTGTGAATGCCCAGCGCTGACAAATCGGCGCTATCGCTCAAAAGTGTCCAAAATCCATTTTGAAGTTTATAAAAATTTCGAAATGGTTTGAATAGGTTGAAAACGAAGTTATAAACAGGGTAAACAATGGGCCCAACTGCGGCCTAAGTTATGATGACAATTGTCATCTCCCGTGCTAACCTAACCTAACTTAATCCACATAGATTGAATAGAAATTATATTCATTTTCATATAAATTAAATGTTTAGTCCTTTAATAATAAAAAAAATACGATGCTTACAATGCAGTCTTCTGTTACAGCCAGTGACGTACAGTGCCCATGGTCGCCCGGGACAAAGAAGTTATTTGCTGCCCCCTATCCAAAGAAACTTTCGTGTTCTTCCACAATAAGATATATTTCACTTTAAGTTCCAAAACTTCCATCGCAATTACACATTCCGATTTACTATTTTCATTTACTAAAAAAAATAGAAAGGTCTTTTCGTCAAAATCCAAATTGCAAATTTTAATTTGCAAATATTTTCATATTGTAGGGTAATAAAATCAGTAAAATGAATTGTGTTTCTACACTTTTTCACAAATTAAAATTTTAAGTTGCATAGACTGATATTTTTTAAATTGTCTATTTTTATTATTTTATGGCTCTTTGTAAGACTGGGTTTGAAAACTAAGTCTAGAGTTATAAAAAACTAAACAAAAAAAAAAAAATTATTTATCACCCGGTTATAATATTAACTGTCTAATTCAAACTTGATGGAGAGTTCTGAATTAGTAGCTGGAAGTACATACAGTCTGATTCAGATTGCTTCTGAAATTGAAGTCAGTTTATACTGGTGGCCGTTTAAAGTGGTCGAAAGAGACATTACGACATTGACTCAAAACGGATGTCTTAAATCGAAAAATATATTATAGATAAAATAATAGAAAAAACAATATATATATAAAACAATATTTATTAATAAAATTTGACTATGTAACGTTGCCTATAAGTTTCTTTCCTATATATGAGTCCTTTATTTTGAAAATGTTGTAAGTCCGATTCGTTGTGAAGAAAAAAATAAGTTACTTGAAATGAACTGTATAAGATTTAATTTAAGACAAAGGGCTCCTCATATGTCATACACAAGCTGTTAAGAGAAAACTAAACTAAGCATTTCGATACACAGAGAATGAAATGTGATTTATAATAGTTTATTAATCAGTTTGTTGAAATAAAATTTGCGTGAAAGTTAAACCTAAATGCTTTATTTTAAAAAGTTTTATTCGAGTAGATTTTTCCTAATTTTTTTACTAAATAAAGGAAATGTGGGGTTTTTTGCTTCGGCAAGAGTTAAAAAGAACACAGCAGTAAGAAAGTAAAACACCGCCAAAGATTACAAATAATGTTGTCGAAATCAATATTTATGGCCGTCATTATATCAAATGAGATGAACCGTATTTTTTTGTATGGTGTTTTATTTCGCTTTATACTTCAGAGTGATGTATCTTCTTCCGGAAAACTGGACACTATTTTTTTCTAAAACAATAATGAAAATTTTTGGATAAATTTAATCGAATAAAGGTTTTTATATTAGACATTAGTTTACTAGGACCTGATTTATAAATGCAGGTTAGAAATTCATGAAAAGACTTAATGTGTCATAAAGTATACTTAATTTCAATTGCCTTAGTTTGGTCAGGAACAGTCGTATGAGAAAAGCCTAAAGATAGAATTTAATGAGAAGCATTATGCTAATTGGTCTTAACATAGAACTGAGTTCAATAATTTTCTATACGCTTGAGATATACATAGTTCCAAAGTTCTGAAAATATATTTTTTTTTTTAGATTTTACACTGCAAAGATATCTATCTTAAAGTCTTGACTTGATATCTACAAATGTACAACATGTTAAGAGCATAAATATCCTTTAGGCTTATGATTATAAAATTTTTCATAAGATAGCAGTGCCTCATAATTGAAGTAGCAGCCCCAAATGTAAGCAATTATCTGATCGAATAAAACCCATCAATTTCTATTCTAAAGTCCAAATTTTCTGACCCTTGTCCTAAGAACCGATTCATTGGATTGGATTCATATTTTTAAAATTAGTCATTGAAAATCTTTTCGACCATTTTTGTTTAACTTAACGTATGTGTTAAGTTTATAAGAAAAAGAAAATAACAAAAAGATGTATATAAAGTTCTTAAAACAAATTTTCGGACCCAGTTTTGAAAAATAAGATTCTGTTAAAATATTTCGTCGAAGTCAACTCAATATCGGGTCAATTAAATAGCAAATAAATTAGGTACTCAGTCTTCGTTGAGAGGCTGCCCAAAGCATGTGAGAACCCTAAAACTACGAAATAAGAGATTTTCTTTGTTTGTTTAATTATATACATAGTATACTAAGAAAACTGTTCTCAGCCAACCGCATTGGTATCGCATGATATACATAATATATATACATAAATTAATACTTTATTTGTGTAAATTAGCTTAACAATTGCTTTCAAATCATTAAAAAAAAATAAATAAAATAAAGTGAAAATAAGAGGGGAATTGAGACCGAAAGAACTAAATATCAAGAGATAAACATTGATTTCGAATCTTTGTAATTTGATTTGTTCAGGCCAGATGAGTGCGTCAATAACCATTAATGCAAAAACATAAAATTATCATTTCAAGAAAATTTATTTATAAATGGTTGTCTGTCTCGGAAAAAATAGGAGGACTGCAACAGGTTAAAGTAATACCTACCATATAAGAAAATATGTTAAACTGTCTAATTAGAAATTAGAAAATTTGAAATTGAAGAAGGAACATTAATAGGACACAAATTTGTTCGATGAATTGTGTCAACATTTCTACTTGGAATGCTATGAATTTTGTTCATAAATATTTTTTTAAATATTTTTCATACAAGAACTTTTTATTTATTTCGTTTTTTATGTAAAAAACGGGACAAGTAATTTTATAAAAATATATAGGATTAGAAGTTAATGATATTTCAAGTCCAGTTTTAGCACTCTCTTAGTTTAAAAGAAAGATTAAATACGTAGAATTACCATGACTTTCTCAAATGTACTGTGTAGATTTGGATTTTTTTTTGAACTGGCCATTATCTGCTTTAATTGCTTCTCAGCACTCTCTTTCTTCTTTTCGTGAATTTTATATGTAAAAGTTTCTGTAAAATTGCTCTAAACATTTTTAAAATGTTTTAATTGTTTTTGGGCTTTGGCCGTATACATAACAAAATATAAGGTGATAAAATTTCCATCTTTGTTTATTTTCCATTTCATTTCTTCAGAACTTAACCCATTTTCTACCGCGCTGCATGAAAGTTCGAATTTGTAATTAAAGTGATATTTTTAGACTAATTAGGATCTAAAAAACTCGAATCCGTTGTCCAAAATGTTGTACCATTTTTGGTTTCGTCAGGTGAGACTGTTCGAAAAGTCGAACAATGGCTGTTGGGCACAATTCAGCTTATATGTGAATATGCATATTTTCTCAATGTATCGGTCAAAGAAATTTATAAATTTAATAAAAACACAATAAATATGTTTTTATTATTTATTAGAAATGCTTTTTATTTGATTTCGTTACAATTTTATTTATTTTTCTCCCAGTTGCTGTGGGCTGCGAAGCAATTTCTCATGTGCAAATGTACTTGACACTTCGTTGTGTAGGCTTATGGCACACTTTGCAACGCCTGGCTTTCCTTTCGGGCTACACAATTATAAGGTGATTGCCCGTAACACGGAGAAATAGATGGCGTTATCGTGAAGGTCAATGCCCCCCATGAAACTATTATAATTGCGAATAAAAGCCAATGAGTTTATAAAAAAAAAATTTTTTTTTGGCAGAAAATATTATAATATAATCACTTTTGTTTCTGAGTGAAAAATTATCTAACAGATCGCTTACAAACACAAATTTTGTTGTGAGCTTTGTTTCCACCAACCGCCATTGTTCGACTTTTCGAACAGTCACTTTTGCGAGTCCGCCAATGCTTCCTAGTAGAAACAGATCTTGTGTAAGGTCACTTTTTTGACTATATTCGACCTTTATCTACAGAAAAAATTTACTTTTGGAAATGAATTATTTTTAATTATATATTACTTAACTCACTAAAAATAGGTCTGCCAATAAGGTATTTTTCAATCATTAGCTGTAGCCCACAACAGAAAAGGGGCGTGGCCAATAAATTTTTTTTCTGAAAGCCAATTTAATTTACTATAATACGCTGTATACCAATTAGCTTCTTTTATGCCTCGACATAGAACAAAAATTCGGTGAAAATGAGCAAATTTGCTGTTCGAAAACTCGAACAGCGGCAGAAAATGGGTTAAAGGTTGTGTCCGAAAAATTTGAATTCTTAGGACGACCCATTAATTACGTGAGGAGTTTTTTTAAAAAATTCGGACCCCTCCCTGCCCTTGGTGAGATTTGGTGAGATCTGGCGGGACACCTCCCTCCCTCCCGTGAGATTTATATTATAATTTTTAAATAATTGATATGATACAATCTGTTATCTGCTATAATAATGTAAATTCTCTGCACTATAAAGTTGACCTGAGGTCGACCCCCTCATCCCCCTTCCCCCCCTATTTCGACTCACGTAATTAATGGAGTGCCCCTTATTCGATAAATTTTCGAAATAAATCAAAATATCGTTTTTATAAAGAGTAGTTAAGCATAACCGAAGAAAAAAAAAATCAATTAGTGATAAATTAAAACGAATATCGGCTCCTATTCCTATTCTATTTAGTGTACTCCTAAATTCACTACTATTCCACTACATAAACCTTATTTACAAAACTTGCCTCTCTGAAGTTCGCAGCATTTAATGCGCTCTCTAAAGCCCAAAACCAACAACCACCCACCCCCAAGCTTTTGCCTTAGCTCCAACAGCAACAGAGGCAGCAACCTCAGTAGTAGCGGCAGTCATGCTACCAAAACAACCACCATTTTAATACAAATTTTCCTACACAATTTGTGAGAAAATTTCCAACGTTTTTTTTCGCCTTCTTCTTTTTCTTCGATTCATTCGTTCACCCTTCAACGTTGCCAAAGCGACGGTGGCGCTTTTATTGTTAAGTTTGACGTTCAGCTGTGCTGTGTACTTGTGTGCGTGTTATACGGCGTCGACGGCATTAACCGAAAGAAGAAAGAAAGTTAACGCAAAACTTTTTGGAATTTGAACCGCATACGCTGCTCCACAGGAAAAATCACTTTGCTACTTTTCCATAATTTTGGAAAATTTTTGTTTTTATTCTCATTAAATTTGAAAAACAACTTTGTGAATTTGACAAAAAAAAGTGTGCTTTGAAAAATTAATAATAATAATTTTTGTGTTTTTTCGTTTTCGCTGCTTCGTGTGTATTTCTTTTCTACGGTGAGTTTTTTTTTTTTGATTTGCGCGTTTTCCCAACGTTATTTTTGACAGTTTTTCCAATTTTTACCACAATTGTTATGCATTTGTGTGGGTGTGCGTGTGTGTGTGTATGTGAGTGCTCAAAAAAGTAGCAACGCTATAAAAGTTTTCCCGCATCAAATTTCAAGGAAAAGCATCTACAAATGCTATAAAAATGTTGTAGTGAGTTGTTGTTGTTGTTGTTGTTGTAAGGGTGAAAATTGGTTGACAGTGGTATAAAAAGCAAAATCTTAAGTACATTATTTTGTGTTGCAGTGAAAAAAATTTTTGAAAAAATTGTAAAATTTTTCACATTTTTGCAATTGTTGTTGCTGCATCTGAAAAATTTTCTTTTAAAATCGTTTGCTTTTTGTGTCACTGAGTGTTGAAGTTGCAATAACGAGCGTTTGGGGCATAATTTTGTCAATAATTTTCTATTGAGAAGATTACATCCCCATTTTAAAAATGCACATAATTGAGCAGCAACCAGCCCTGTTCTGATTCTGTTACGGATTTGGTTCGGAAAAGAAATTGAAATTTGAAGTTTATTTCAGAATCATGGAAAAGAAGGAAATCTCTCAAATGATCGGAACTTTAACAGCTCAAGCTCGCAGGTTAAAAAAAAAGTCCATATCAAACTCCGACAATTACATTTAGGGGAGCTATTGATAGTAAACTTCGAACTTCAATTACACTACCAAACTAAAGCGGAATCAGGACAGGGCTGAATATCTAATCAAAATTATGGCTCAAAACTCGTTTTGGAGTCTTAGCCAAAGAAAGTTACGAATATATCTTCTTAACAAACGCTATAAGTTGCACTTGTTAACATAAAAAGTAATCTAATGAGCTTTAAAAAATGCCATTTAACTATGAAATTGTAGTCTATTGGTCAACTTTTTGAAATGTGGTTCAATTTATTTTTCTTTTCAGAATTTGCATTCTTTTCGAAATGCCTCAATAATTTATAATTACAGACTAATACTTACTTTTCTTTAAATGGTTTTTAAATATACCATAATTTTACATTTGGATTAAATTTTCATCATTTACTTTCGTAAAAGGTGCAGTTCCGATTTTCAGTTAATACTCATAAACAGGTGTTATTCAGATATGTTCGACATTTCACTTTCGAGTGAAAGTGAAATGAAATCTTATAATTTAAATGAAATTCAAATGAATTTCGCTCGAGAGTGAAATGTCACACGTGACTGTATATTTCATTGTGTTCAAATAGGTGAAGAGGTTGCTAACTTATAATGATTTTTGGAAAAGATATTCGATTGCTATATAAAGGAAGCCACTGATCATGATATCGTGATATCACAGTGCAACAGTCAATATGTGGTTCAAAGACTCAAGTTGTATAGGAAAGCATCAGGTTACTATAGCAAAGTCCCTAAAGAGTTTGAAACAACATTATTTTTTAAGGCTACAATAAAATTTTGTGCAGTGAAATTGGAACAACATCGAATGATGTCAATTTAGGGTAATTTGAGATCGCTGAGTTTGAATCTGCCATATTTTAATTAATACATCATAAAGCATTTTAGTCAAATTTTCTGACTAAAACTAAATAAAAAATTTCTCAGTCATTCGTCTCATATGCAAATTTTTTTAGAAAATTTAAACAAAATGCTTCATAGGGAGGTTAAAAAGTTCTGCTGTAGTGGTAGTGTGGTAAATTTTTTGTCATTAATTTGCTTAAGACACAAAACCTCTCAGACTTTATATACCGTGGCGACGAATAACTAACTGTTACTAAAGTTTTGTTAAAAATCAAGGGGTCTTGATGAAAAAACATATTATTTTTATTTGAGAGCATATTTTATTTACTTTTTATTCATTTAAAATTTTTTACCCTTCACTTTTATTGCGAGCTGTAAATACTTTGGGAAGGCACGCACGACTTCATCGGGTATTTCGTTCGAAATCTGCTGTAAACGCTCATAAATTCTACTACTTGAAGTTCTTTTATGTTCTTCATTTTGTTCATCATGAAGCCCTTAATACAAAAATCCAATGTTTTCAAATCCGGGTAAGACGGCGGCCATTTATCTGACGAGTAAAACACGGAAGTTCAGTTTCGCACCAGCTCGGAACAATTTTAGCTTTATTAGGTTTTGATAGCGTTCAACTGCTTTTTCAAAAGTGAATAAATTTGTCGCATATAAGCGATAAATTTGGGCGTTGTGATTGTCTTGCAAGAGGAATAGTTTCTCATCAGAAAGAAAGAATTGTATCGGAACTAGCGTGCCACCAAAGGAGTGCCTCACTTCCTTTCATTTTCATTATCGTTTGGCACTCAGTGAGGCCGTGAATACACCTTTTCTTGAATGCTTCCTTCTTCAGATTTTTTTTTAAATAACATTTTCCGTGGTTTTGTGGCACATACCCATGTCGCTGGCGATCTTTCTTCTCGAAAGAGCGCAATTTCGACGTATTCGCTCAAGTACTTTTTTGACCATTTTTGGAGCACTTACGGAACTTTTTCGACCGGTATTTTTCTTAACCTTAAAGCTTACAGTTTTCTTAAATCGATACACAAACATTTTGTTGACATAGCGATTTTTTAACGCCTTAACGATCCCACAGGTCTTTGCAGCATTCAAGTGTAATTTTACTTGAAGCTCTCGTTTAGCGTTCAAGCTGAATATTTCTTTGTCACACTGGTGTATTATTTACGCTGATGTCATAAAAAATAAAGCGATAAAAAAACTGCAATCCTAGAGTTGTTCTGATTTGGACATTTACGCTGTGCAAAACTAGTAACAGTTGAGGCGTTTAGTTGCGAAACCGGCCAAGTGCCTTTCTTCATCTATGTTCATTGAAAAATTAAAATGTATTTTCCATATAATAGCTTATAAAATTTCTTACTCAAAACACGTCAGATCAGACTTTTTGAGTTTCATCTGCCGATGTTTTTGAGAAAACAATTTTGGACTTGGCCGGTTTTGATGCATTGAACATGGACTTGGCCGGTATTGACATAGTATTCAACAAATTTTGTTTCAAAAAAAAGGTGGTCTTGGCCGGTTTTGATATCAATGTACTGGACTTGGCCGGTTTTGATTTCAAGGCGTTGGACTTGACAGGTTTTGAATACAATTCAATTGATTATATTGATTCGCAACTTAATTTCGAAAGAATTCCAATTGTGACAAAATTTCAGCTCAATTGAGCAAAAAGTAGGAGCAGTTCACGTACTTGGCCGGTTTTGAAAGCAAGTTCATGGACTTGGCCGGTTTTGAAATCTATGCATCAAAATAAATTTAAAAAATTTTATATATCTGTCAAAAAATTTTTTATCAATCTAAAAACATAGTAGAACGATAAAGCATGGTTCAGATTTTGATATATGAGAATATCTCAAAATTTTATTTTTTTGGACTTGGTTGGTTTTGCAACTGGACGCCTCAGTTATTCGTCGCGTTCGGTGTATAAAAAAAAGTCATAAAAGATCGTTCGTAAGGGGACGTCCATTAATTACGTGAGGTGCTTTTTTGAAAATTCGGACCCCCCCTTCTCCTTGGTGAGATTTGGTGAGATCTGGTGGAGATCCTCCCCCCCCCCTCCCATGAGATTTGAATTATAATTTTTAATGTAAATTCTAGTAGACGTGAGATTTCCTTGAAGCCCCCTTGGTGAGATTTTTTCCGGACCACCTCCCCCAACACCTATTTTAGCTCACGTAATTAATGGACGTCCCCTAACCGTGTCAAAAGCAATTTAGTTGGCCGTAACGCTGTCGTGTAGACCAAAATATGTTGGAAAATTCCAGATCAGCTATCCCAAATCACCCTAAATTGATAGCAGTTGATGTTCATCCAGCATTTAGCTCTCATTTTCGCACACCGTGTAATTGTTTACTTTACAGCGGCTAATTGTTTTTTTTTTAAAGATTTTTATTTACTTTATTTACGGCCTATAACACATAAACTATGCAGAATTTCTAATTTTCTTCTTCCGCAATGTTGAGATAAATCGCAACATCTTTTTTTTTGATACATTAATGCGTAAAAATCACGTTTGGATATTTGTCTAATCAGTTTGTATGTTCAATTGAGTTAAATGCTCTTTTAATATTTTAATGTGTTAACATTTTTTTCTGGTAGGTATGAAAGATAATCTACTTCAGTGAATTAATTATTATAAATTTTTATATAAATTATAATTTTTCTGCTTTTTAAAAAAACAAATTTTCAATATTTTTGAGCTTTTTTGAGTCAACAGTTTTCAATTCTATCACAGTGGTTCCAATTTTTCATTATTTTTTTTTTTAACATTTTTGTCCTTCATATTTTGGCGATGACATAACATTTTTCGATTCGTCGACACTTAAAGCATGGCTGCAATATATTAATAAATTTCAATTATGTAGCTAGTATATAATAATATGGCGAGAGAAGTCTCATAATGCGTAGCGTCAGCTGAAAAACGGTTTGTGTTAACTAGTCAATAAAGCTATATTTTTTATTTCGAAATATTTTGATCGAAATGCTAGTTAAAAGTTTCAGACCGTTTAAAATAACTTTGACTTTATGAAATATATATATTTTTTTTCATTGCCAACAATTCACTATAAATGGAAAAGCCAAAGTTAATGTTCATAATTAAGAAAATTTATTGTTAGCAATTTTTATGTTAAAAATAACTTAATTGAGCATTGTTCAAACTGACCATTAAGCATTGTTTTGTTAAGCGATTTTTTCTTTAGTTCTTTGTCAACATATTATTATGAATTTGATAAAATATTTATGTTCATAATTGGTATGTATTTTTCTTGAGTTCTTTTTGCACATAAAAAATTGTATAGAAATATTGTCGATTTAATTTAGAGCAAGCAAGTGTGTGTACTCATATTTCAATTTTCTAAATAAATTTATAATTACAAACCTAATAGCACACACTTAAACAACATAAGGCATTTCTCATAATAATTTTCCACTCATAATTCTTTCAATTTACTACAGTCTCAAAACTACGAGTATAATAGAAGAAAAGAATAAACATAACATAAACAAAAAGGAAAAGAAAAATGCCGCGCCTGCTGTTTTGCCACTGTGTATGCTATGTTACCAAAAAGAACAACGATGACTGTAAAGAAGAAAAAAAAAAAAAAACATTAAGCATTACATGGAGAAAATTAACTTAAAGCAAAAGAGCGTTATAATTTAAAAAATAATAATTTAAAAAAAAATATTAGAAATTATTAAGGCATATTCGAGTGCACCACACATTATTTACTTTGAAAATTCTAAATCCTATTTATATCGCTGATAGCACAGGCCCACAAAAAAAATGTCTTGAAGTCAGAAGATATCTCAAAAACCTGTTTCAATCGAAAACTGGTCTTTTCTCAAAAAGGGTTATCATAATTGATATGTCACTTGATGTTAAGTTAATCTCCCATTAAATTTTAAGGATATTTAATTTTTGTATAAGCCTGAAGATATATCCTTGATATCAGTTGAATATGACGATTTGATCAGTGGGCAGTGAAAATAGTCCTTTGCAGACCTAAGATATGCCAATCCTAAGAGTCCAATGCACTTTGTAAACTTTTATCTTGAAAATCGCATGGAGCGCAACGACGAATTTACTGGCAATATAATGACATTCCTCACCGAGAAATGGAGACAATATGTTCATCTTTCGTTGATAGTATCAAAACCAACAAAAAATAACATTGAATTGCAAACTTTTGCTGATCTATGTATCTGTGTGATAGTGGATGGTTCATCGATTGTGGAGTTCATTCAAGGATGCATTCTTTTTTCGACTTTTTTTTTCTTGTTTTTATCGATGACCTACTGTCATTAACCTACAACCAAATCTATTACTTATCTGATATCACATTTATTCTAGAAGCTCTGTAAAGTTGGATTAAAAAAATGGCATAGGAATGAAGAAATCGCTAACGACCTTTCAAAAGTCTTCGAGATAATGTGCTAATTAGATCAATTTTAATGCTATCGATACACAGTGTTGTTTGCTCTCTCACATATAAATGTTTTATTCTTTTTTCCCATTATTATAATTGGTGTCGATATTATAAGATCAACAACTCTTGGCAACGCGACCGGTTCTGAAGTAGATATATCAAATTTTTCATAAATGGTTGTAAAGAATACTTCGGTATGTCAATATCATCTATATTAAGTACATATTATAGTAGTTATATAAAGCAAAATCCACTCATTTCTGCTGGGTTTCCAAAGACCACCTTGGAGCTGCTAGATAAAGTTGCAGATTGTGGTACGCAGTCAAAAAAAAAGGTCATCAAAAACAAATTAAAATATGAACATTTTTGCTGCCCCCCAAGGCTTGCGCCTGGTGCGGTTGCAACACCCTAGCTACGCCACTGGCAGTACGATTTACTTGCTAATGTTATCATCGGCAGTTGCAATATTGGTAGATTCAAGGGTAATGTTCAATAATACTACTCCATCCACCCACCTTCGTCTAACTTTCTCATTTCCTCCAAACCAACACGATTATAGGAGCATCACCTTAGCGTTAGTTTGTGATTAAAAAATATTAATAATTTATTTATAACTTATTGCTTGTCTTATGAAGCTCTTTAACAGTCAGGAGCTTAAAATCTGTTGCCATTGAATACTCTTCTCTCAGAAGTTGCACATCGCGTAACTATCTCCAAAAGCAAACTATACAAAATCTTTTTTAAAAGCTTTTCATAAAGTTCTACAGTCATCACAGAATCCATGCTCTTATCCATAATGTCATTGGGAGTCAAGGCCTGTTCTTTGCATTTCAAAAAACGACGGATAAAGTTGAGCTTCCGCTGAGAATTAAATTTCTCAAAAACTTCAATTTCGAAACGAATTTTTCAACTTCATGCCAAAGTAATTGATTCATTTCTCGATTTCATTCAAGAAATCAAAGTCTTAAATTGAAACAAGTTATGTAATTCCATTCCTAGAAGTTGGAATTAGAAATCGTTTTTTTCTACGTCATAGTCGCTTGAAAATAAGTGTGATGAACTTAGGAGACGTCCATTAATTACGTGAGGTGTTTTTTGAAAATTCGGACCCCCCTCTCCCTTTGGTGTGATTTGGTGAGATCTGGCGGGACCCCCCCATCGCTCCTGTGAGATTTATTTATAATTTTTAATGTAAATTCTATGAATTAAAACGTTGACGTGAGGTTTTCCCTTACCCCTTCCCCCCCCTCTCTTTGGTGAGATTTTGCCAAAGCCCCTCCTCCTGTTTTAACTCATGTAATTAATGGACGTCCCCTTGTTGTCTTTCCTTTTAGAAACCATGGTGATATCCCTTATTTTCTCTATTCAATTTTCTCCAATCCTATTTTCTTTTTCACGACAACCTTTGTCGTGGCATACCTTATTTGTTAAAACACTTACATAAACAAATTAAGAACTATAAAAAAATTTATGATAAAATAAAAATGGAAAAAATCCTTCTTGTGCTGTGCCTGCAGATCTGCTATTGGAAGACATAATCGTAGCTAGTTGAAAAGACCACACAGAAAATAAAATAGAGTCGTAATAAGCAGCTATTAAAACTTTCAGCGCTAAAAAAAAATAACAAAAAATTTTTTTGAATTCGTTTCTTAATTCACACTAATGAAAAATGACTACCCAGTTGATATAAAACTTGTAATTCTCTCAATGTAGTGCAGCGACCTTACACTACTTTATAAAACACTTGAAGCAAAGAGTTTTGGGCGCACAGCAAACATGACAGTACGGAACGCGGTGCATATTGAAGGCATGCAATATTAAGCGGTTTTTTTTTTCTTTTCTTTTTCTACTTCAAATATAACACTCGATACAAAAAAAAAAAAAAATACAATGTGAAGTAATAGAAAGGGAATGGAAAATTAATGATTTTTACAAAGTAAGAAATAAAAATATGTACAAAATATTAAGACGCTATAAGTTGTTATCATGGTAAGAGGAGTAACTTAAAAATCGGTGGAGAACCAATAAACCAACGTTTGCCAATGACAACTGAGACAGGTCGTTAGAAAAATAGCAAAAGAAAACTGTCAAAATTGGAGTTGAATTGTATAACACTAAAGAAATTATGATTAAACTTTATAAAAAAAAGTTAACAAATTCGAAATCCTGCTGTAACAATGGGAAAATTGTTGGCTTTTTCAGCGGTTTGAACTTTGTGGAGTAGAACAGATTCACTTGCAGTTTTGGGAACGTTTGAGACTTATAGTTTTATCGATTTTTTTTCGATGCTCGTTAATCTAATTTAATCGACTTAAGCGTTATCGTGCGATTTTGATCAACTTTCTCGATACTTTTTCGATACTATTCCCCACTCGACTTAAACCTATACGAGCGCTATTCCATGTTGAAATTACTTGTTCGATAAAAGTCGAATTTCATCAAAGTTTTCGATACTATTCAATGTTGTTCAATTCTTCAACTTTTTCGATACTATATGACATTTTGACTTATAATGACAATTCGATACTTTTGGATGTTCCACGAAATTGTACGACATAAATATAGGTACTTATTCAATAGATTAGATATTAGATTCTATTCGATACTCAGTAAGTTTTTGATACTATAATATTTGATCTTGCTAGATAATTTTCGACTTTTATAAAGTTTTTTGATCTCAGACGATACTTTTCGAAATATGCGACCTTAGAATTTCTTAATCTTTTCGTTAACATTCGTCAAATTGGGTCGATATTCTGACAATGTATGGCATGAGGGCTCGAAGCCATTATCTATGCTATGGAACAAAATAAAATAAATATTCTTTCGGTCACTTCAATCTAACTTCCATGATTTTAAAATACTAAATTGTACTCTCACAATTTACCTTTAATTTCATTAATATAATATTTTTTATTTATTAAAAATATGTACACACGCAAAAATCATACAAAATTTAAATTAAAATTTTAAGTATTCAAGCGAAGTGCACCCTAAGGGTTAATTTTTATGTTACTTACCAAACATAGCCAGCGTCAGTCAGCTAAAATGTAGAATAAACAAAAAAAAAAAAAAAAAACAAAATTCAAATGTTGACAAAATTCAGCAGCTATCTTATGTATAAAATTGACAGAATCCACAAATCCACCCCTCAGTAAATGTGAAAATTTTTGCTTAAATCTCATACCAATGGTGAAGGAATGGAAAAAGCCAGCATATTTACTTGTAGTATTCATCTTTTCTGGTAGCAACGCACACCATCGTAATCTTTAAAATTTAATAAACGAAGACAAAAGCTCACATTTTACCCATGGAACAATAGAAATGAGCCAAGGATTTTAAGAAAGCGATGAGCGTTTGTCATAAAGAGGAAATTAAATTTTAAAATTTTCAAGAAAAAGTGCTGATAATAATGTAGCACAAAACGCTGAAAGAAAAATGCTTTCCATTCTTTTATCAAATTGATAAAATATGTAGCTTTTATTATTAAAAAAATAGTAAAAGGATGCAAAATATATTTATATTTAAAGAAATAATCTTCTTTCTTAGTGCCTAATAATGGAGATTTAAGAGAGCCAGTGTTTTTCTTCAAGAATTCTTTCAAGAGTAAAAAAAATCATTTCTTGTATTATAGCCAAAAAAAGGTGCTTTCAAAGAATACTATCACAGAACACTTCTAAATTCAATTTTCGTTTTGATATTTTTGTCAGTCCCCTGCATTAAATTTTTATTAAAATTAATCAATAAAGAGTTTCTACTTTTTTGAGTTTGACGGAACTTGAATAGTGTGAAGTTCACCCTCAAACTTATAGCAGTCTTCTCTAAAACAAGTGTTGCAAGCATCAGTCTCTGAGAAATGTTTTCAACAATTTTAACATTTTGAGATTATTCTTGTTATACTTTATGTTAATTTTGAAGAATATGCTATTTTGTTCCATTTAAAATTAAAAATTTCTGACATTTTTTTCGTCGGCCTCTCACAACCTTGAGCAACACTCATTGCCAATTTTTGATAAAGACTATGTATAGTATTTGCTTTATTCTAAGGCTGTCCCTCGGCGAAGTTCGCCAAAAAGTTGTGTGAAAGAAAAATACGCAAATTGAACTCGTCCAGTTGAGTGAGATTACCTTTGAGCTATGGATTGTGAGTATTCACCTTTTTTTTTTAAAAAAGATTCACTCAAATTATTAAATCCTTCAGCTCGGAAGATAAAAGTAATTGCTTCTCTGAGACTGAAGAGTACTCATATAATCATGCGCAGCTAACGTAGTATTTTATTTTGGTTGGTTAAAAGTATATTATTTGAATTATCAATTGACCACAACGTAAAATTAATGTTCAATATTTTATATTGACGGAAAAGTAATTAAGTTTTAGTCGGTCACAGAATTGATGACAGTAGCTCAGTTGGTAAATATGAGCATATTAGAACAGTGGCATAACGCAGGACGACGATCTAGTTTCAATTCTGATCGATGACAGGTAAAAAATTTAAGTTCTCCTCTAAAGTTTTAAGAACGCAACACAAATAATGCATTACCAATTTAATTGATATATCGTAATATTTTTTAAAAATCTTAATAAAAACGAGTAGACCAAATCCATTTCTAACCATGCAGTCGGATTAACTTCTAATCTCGGAATTGGTTGCCAATTATATATGTTGTTTTTAGAGAATATAAAAGGACACATATTCCGCCGATTTGATTAAAAAACATTTTTTACGAAGTTATGTTAAAGTTTTAATGTCAAAACTTGAAAAACCGCTGAAAATTTTTTTAAAATATATAGTCGCATTTTCATCCAAATTAAAATAATTAATTTTTGTCTTTTGATTCTAATAGAACTACTGATTCTTTGTTAAAATCTTTAAGAAATTTGAAAATTGTTAAAAATTGGTGAAGTTAGTTATGGCGCTTTTTATGAAAAAAAACAATGCTGATTTTCTCAAAAACCCCAGATGTTTTTACACTTAAAACTTTACTGAGGATTTGTATTGTATTGTATTTGTATTATTGTATTTGGATTGTATTTGTATATTAGAGATAAATGACATGAGTTGAATGCGCGTTAAAAGACATTTGAGATTTGGATATTTTTTTTTTCCAAAATCGAAATGTCAATTTTTTTTTTCATCATTCCCAAGCTACTCTACGGTACTATTTTCAAAGCAAATAACAAAAGCAACATTTCAAATTATTTTCTGCAAATCGTGCTTGCATTCTGCATACTTTTATTTTACCGTTATTTTCGTAATCAGTTTTTGTGAAGGAAAATATATAAAAACATTGTACGCACATATAGCTTTTTCGCTGACTGAACTTTTGTGGGTTTTTAATATTTTGTTTGCTTAACTTTGTCAGCGAAAAAGCTATATGTTATATGGGCAACTCGATCAAACGAATAGCTCGAAACTCGTGAGCTCTAATCATTTGATACCGACAACGAACGAACTGGCGTGGGTTGAGTCGAACGAGTTCAGTTGTTCGAGTTTGACTCGTTGCGTATGATAAAAGTTCGAACATGTTCGATCTACTCGTTGCACAGCTTTGTGCACAGTGACAATCGATCGTTTTTCAGAGGTAGCTAGATGTAAGTAAGTGCTGAACATTACTACAAAATTACCGTTAACGACAGCAGAAAATTCACGTAAGCGACAACTGATAGCTTCCAATACAGTAATAAAGCGATTTTTGAAAGTTTCATACAAATTTATTGTAAGCGACAGCAGATTCCATTTAAAAGTAGATTCCATTATCCATTGTGAGGGGTGGAACATTTGCGTGTTGATCAAGCCACTCTAGAATATTTAATGAAGAAAAGTAACTTTTGAAACATCTTGAAGAAAATATAAACAAAATGTTTCCACTCAAATGTAAAACTTCCTGCATAACGCAAAACTTACAAGTGGCACTCGTGAATAGCAACACAGAATAAGAAAAGTATAAAATTAATCCCTGCAGCAATAGCACTTGCTACTATACTACCTACCCTTTTTTTCTATGCTACTTAGCCATATTTTTTTTGCTACTTTATTTTATAATCACAAGTTCTTTCCTTATTCTCTCTTTCTTTGCATGTAACCAAAAACCAAACAGCTGATTTGAAGGAAAAAGGCAAAAACCAACTGTAAAAGAGCGAAATAACAAAAAAAAAAAGAAAAAGAAAAAAGTAAAACAAAGTGAAAACACAAAAAAATAGCAGCGCAACACTTCATCGTCGTCATCATTTCAAGTGTCAGAAATCAACAAATTCGTGCTAAAACGCATTTAACAAAAAAAAAACCGAGAAAAAATTAAAAGAAAGCGTCGCTTAAACGTGTGTAATTTACGCGAAGTATATACACCGGAAATTGTTTGCTCAGATTACAAGAAAAATTATTAAGAAATATTAGAAAAAAAAAGCAAAAACCAGAAAGTGTTGTCAACGAGACAAAGAGGAGAAAAATTTTCCTGAATTCTTTGTTAAACGTCAAATTTTTATCGCGTGTCGCGTCTTTCTCGTCGTAGTTGTCGTCGTCGTCGTCGTGTCTATTTTTTGTGTCGTCGTCATAACGGACTCTGGTGTTTTAAGTGTGTTTTGCTGAAAAAAAAGCAAAGCATACTTTTAGGCTTTGTAGCATTGTAAATTCGTTAAATTTTCTTCTTGAAACACGCGCGCGTTTTTCAACGCGTCTAAATCGCCAAAATAATTCACCAACAAACAATCACCGACATTAACTTCGCAACGGCTACCACCATGGCTTATAATGGAGCCAGCAATGGTAGCGGTGGCGCTGGTGGTGGCGGCGGCATATCTGATGGGCCGCAAAATAAAAAAATACGTACCGGTGTCCAGCAGCCAGGCGAAGCTGATACGCACATGCATGCAAGGGTAAGTTCTATTGTTTAAAGTATAAAATAAAAATATTCCATTTCTTTCATGTATTGCAATTTCTTGCCTAGCCCTTACAAACGTCTTCAGTACAGCCTTTTCAGTCTTCATCAAATTATCTTTAATGTTACCTTATACTCAATTCTATGTGGTAATACGAAATAAATTTATTATCTTCATCCGTATTTTATTGATATCAAAAGCATAAACTCTGTTACGGCTTTTTTGTCACTTGCATACTTTTGCTGCTGCTCCCCCTTTCCCCAAATGCTCACCACCCACAAGCTTCATTCATGGCATGGCATAGACGCAAAACAATGTCTCGTTTAGGGGTTGGAAAAATCGATTTTTGACCAAAAATGTTTTGCAGTGTTGTCAGCTTGGAAAATTTTGTGCTGGCAGTGCTATGAATGAAGTGACAGGTATGGTTGCTTTTTTTTACAAAATAATACTCACAGTAGTAAAGTTAAAACATTTCAGTTTAAGAAGTTAACAATATAAAAAATGTAATTTTTTTTTAGAAAAATTATTGATTTACACAGTCCAATTGTTTTAAATTATATTAAGCGACATTTTGTCGTAGACCAAATCCATTTCAACCCATGCAGTATGACTAACTTTATATATCGGAATTCGTTGTCCATTATATATGTTGTTTTTCAGAGGATATAAGGGGACACATATTCCCCCCGAATTCATTAAAAAACATTTTTTACAAAGTTATGTCCATTTTAAGTTTTAGTGACAAAACTTGAAAAACCGCTGATAATTTTTTCAAAATAAGTAGTCGCATTTCCATCGAAATGAAAATTATAACTTTGTGTCTCTTGATTCTAATAGAACTTCTGATTCTCTATCAGAATCTTTAAGAAATTTTGAAAACTGTTGAAAATTGGCGGAGTTATAGCGCTTTTTATGAAAAAAAAAAAAGCTGATTTTCTCAAAAACTTCAATTTTTTTTACGCTTAAAATTTTATTGTGGAGCTGTGTTAATATGAGAGAGAAATGACATGAATTTAATGCTTGTTAAAACACATTTGAGGCCAGGAGAATTTTTTTTGCCAAAATCGAAATGTCAATTTTTATTTTTCATCATTGCCAAGCCACTCTACGGTACTATTTTCAAAGCAAATAACAAAAGCAACATACCAAATTACTTTCTGCAAATCGTGCTTGCATTCTGCATACTTTTGTTTTACCGTTATTTTCGTAATAATTTTTTGTGATGGGAAATATATAAAACGATGTACGCACATATAGCTCTTTCGCTGACTACTTTTGTGGGTTTTGAATGTTTTGTTGGCTTGACTTTCTTACAATAAAAACAAATAATTTTCTGAATATTTTGACCAATTTCAAGTACTTTTTACGCAGCGTGATTTTTGCTGAAAATAGATAGTTTAGGAGAAAAAATGAAATTTCGATAAAAATTTGTCTTGGTCAAAAAAGACGATACAGATAGTTTGCGCAAATCTGTATTTGTGCAAACTGCTATTTCCATGTTTGCGTAGACCATTTACATAAAATCAGAAATTTTTAAATTTTGTTCAATTTGCGCAAACTTCAATTTGCGTAAACTTTAATTTGCGCAAACTTCAATTTGCGCAAACGGTCTGTGCCGTGTGATATGATATTATCTCACAATATTTGAATTTTCGTTGAGTGCGAATGTATAGAATAAACAATAGGGGAAAAGAAATTTAAGTCAGTATTTATTGATTGATATCAATCTTTGTCATCGTTATAGAAAATAAAAAGCATTGAATATAGCAATAGAATGTTTAAAAACAGAATATCTAAAGTTATGGTGAATATGAAATGAAGGAAGTCTGTATGTTTTAAAGCCATTCTGATAGCATCATGGTGTCTTGTTTCGTTATGAGCTGCAAACTTTTCTCAAAAGGCTTAACTAAAATAAGATTTCGATATGAACTCTATATCTTCTAACAATTTTTTTTGTCCAAGAAGCAGTGGCGTACCGTGCACATTGGGCGCCCGGGACAAAGAAGTTTATTGCCAATATTTTGGAGAAAAAAATATCATAGGACCCGATGATACATATGAACCCTTTACGGATCACTCCAAAGGAGTTATGAATTATTTTTCTTAATTTTTTGTGTTTTTTGTATGGGAATCGCGAAAGGGTGGCAGATAGGGGGTAGATGTGTCAAGGGAAAATTTGGGAGAGTAAAAATAATGCGCCTTGGTCTTGTATTTTACCCCTTCTGAGGCATCTGAACAGAGCGGAAAGTCAGTTTCATAATTTCAAAAGAATGTCAGTTTTGCAGGGGAGCCCCCTTAAGGGGTTTTGATAAGGGGTAGTAAGTATGTTAAGGAAAAGGAGAAAAAATATTGGAACCTTGTCATACATTTGATCCCT
The DNA here is from genome assembly GCA_963662105.1 of Meiosimyza platycephala. Lineage (NCBI taxonomy): Eukaryota > Metazoa > Arthropoda > Insecta > Diptera > Lauxaniidae > Meiosimyza > Meiosimyza platycephala. The sequence continues at coordinate 76,038,419 of OY759211.1, read as the reverse complement.
CTACGGGGGTAGGTTCAGCAGGGAGATATTAATAATTTTCAATAGATTAAGGACCATTTTTCAGTTTTCAAAACGGTGGCGTGTTTTCTGAAATGGACCAAATTTACCGCGTTTCTTATTGGCGAAGTTTGGAGCAACTTTAATTTTTCCCACATTGCATATCAAAACGAAATAAAAAATCGGTTTGCGCAAACTTTGTCTGTGCGTGTGTGATCGTTACACCGACTTACGGAACGGCCGTTTTTGCGCAGACGGTCTGTATTGTGTCCTTGGCCCTTAACGCAAAATCTTAAAATTCCAGCGAAAAATTGTTCATCTTTTTATTTTGCAGCTTTTAGCAGCTGTTAGAATTTTCGTTTAGGTTACAAAGAGTTCCTTATAATTCTTATTATATTTGTCAAATTTTGAAAATAGATATAGATAACTCCAACATTATGTTTTGAAATTAGTCTCGAATTTTAAGGCCTCAAAATATGTTGATATTTTTACTTTACATACTTATATATGTACTTGTAAATGATCTATATACATACATTGTGCGTAAAATTGACGTTTTTTTCATACAAAATTTTATTGCATATTTTTGAGCATAAAAATTAAAAAAAGAAAATGAAAGATGATTAATATGCCCTAAATAACTGAACGAAATTTTTTAGACTCTCATTTAAAAACAACTCAATTTGTTGAAAAAATTTCGTTAGTACTTAACTTTTGTTTTTTTTTCAACATTGTACAATGGCAACACTAACGCCCAAATGTCATAGGCAAAACTGATAATTTTGCACTACAACAAACTAAGCTGTCATTATACATACAACATTGTTTTATTATCATTTTTTTCTTTTGTACATAGCGTTGCCATGACGCCTTAAAATATGCAATGTTGCTCTTAAAATAAATAAAGCGAAACTCTCTCTTGAAATGTCAACATACTATAGTTAATAAATGTACTAAAAATGTAAAACATACGTTGCTGAAAATTATGCAATAAAATTCATAAAATAAACATAAGCAAAAAGTTTTACATACTTTTAGGCACTAATCGCATTTTATTTCAAACACTTTTAATTGCCAGCATTTATCTTTTGTTACCGTTTTTGTGCACAAAAAGTTGTCAACTCACTCACTCGCTTTGCTTTTGTTTAACGTTTAGTTTTCTGTAGCATACTTTTAGGCTCGTTAAATACTCACTTTTGACAGATGAGTGAGCGAAAGTGTTTGTTATGTTGCTGCTGCTGCTGCTGCTCACAACTAAACGTTTTAATTTGCTCTCTATGTATTTTCTACGTCGCCTTATACATGTATGTATGTATGTATGTATGTAGAAAATGATAAAAGCAAAATGTAAGCTTACATTGACTGTTGCATACTTTTAAGCGTTGGGAAAAAAGAAATGTTGCTTAAAAGCGAATAACAGTTGGAAAGAATAAGACAAAAAATACTCTTGTATGTTTATACGAGTGCGTGTGTGTGTGTAAGTGTAGAACTTGAGCAACAGCGCGCATTCTTCATTTTTCATCTTCAGCGCTCACTTTTAACTTGAAGAGTAATCGTTTAGCATTACATACCTTGCGGCGTTCCATAGCAAACAACGAGCAACTAAGTCACGGAAAAGAATTGTAATCATGCAGCTGGTGAAAATTTATAGATAGAAACACCCTCACTTATATCTGTTGGATGTTGATTGCACAAGAGGAGGGAGGTAGGGTAGGTGGCGCTGAAAACGCTACAAAATGCAAGGATAGCAAACGGATGTTTGGATCCTGTATTCGAGTTGAAGTTGGCGTTTTTCGCGTTAGTCAAGCTGCGCATGATATACGCCGTTGGTGCATGTGGCTGCTGTCGTCGTCATTTGGCATTAGAGTTTTGTTGCTGTGTTGCACATGTGGCGTTGTAATAACAGTACGACCATCCGCGCTGCATACATAAATCATGCTGCATTTGTGTTTGTTACTCTATCATATCCTGTAGTAAATTATTGTTATTGGAAGTCTGGATGTTGTCCACCACCATGGTTTTTTTGTTTGATTGGATTGTGAAAAATTCATTGTTGAGTTTTTTAGATTTTTTTTTTGATTTTTCTTACCGATATCATTTGATATAGCTTTACATATTTTTCAAACTAAAATTTGAAAAAAAAAAATCTGGTCTAACATAGTTTGAAGACACTTCTGGTATTTCACGCTTATAGGCAAAATATTGCCTGCATTTTTAAAAAGCAGATAGTGGCATGGGAAATATATCAAGTTCATTGACCCTTAAATAGCTTACCTTATTTACTTAATACTCCTTAGAAGCTACCCATCACTATTGTGACAAATACATAATATTTTCTTGTTTTAAATGTGGCGTGTTAAACTTTGTTTAAGTTAAATGGTTTAGTTACTAGCTACTGATATTTTATTTTTCATACATCTGCTGGTTTGTAACGCTTTGGCGCAAAATATACTGAACCGATTTTAATGATTTCTTTTTAAAACAACTTATTTGTGCTAAAGCAGGCTATGGCATACTTATTTTTTTATTTTTTTAAAAATTAATATCCTTTTTTGTAGAATTACATTTTTCAAAATTCTCACACAAAAATTGTCGTTTGATTTTTTGTTACTTATGTACTATATGCTGCTTCTTTTCAGCTTATTAAATTTTGCAATTTTTGTTCGCAAAAATGAAAATAATTGCATCAAAAAATCTGTTTTTGACTTCTCAGTAACATGCATTACGTTACACGTATTGTGCTGTCAGATTATGCGCTGCTTTACTTAAAAATTTTCTACATAATTTTCTTTACGCTTTATTTACGCAAAAAATTTGCACTTTTATTTTTTTCCGTATATGAGATAAATATAAAATTCAATTAATTTGCATTTTCCAACGCATACTGTGAACAGTGAAAAAAATTACTGACAAAAAAATATGCGTTGTCCGCGCCAGCTTGTCTGCCAATTTGGCGAGACAACACCATGGAAAAATATACAATCGCATAAATTTTTCATCCCCCCACAACAAAAACAAAGCAATGGCTGAATGTAACCAATGTTACCCAACTGAAATGTGTGCCATAAATGACTGGATTAGCAAATGTCAAATTTTTAGCTATTTTGACACTAGCTTGGCTTAAATTTTTTTTCTCACTTAAGTGACTTTATTGAAGAGGCAAATGCTCAACAGTCGATGTTTAGTATATAACGTTTTATTAGTTTAATATACAATATGCCTGTGTACCACATTAGTCGACTTTACCATATAAAATTGTATTTAATTGAAGTTAGGTAAAAATATTTCTCAGCAATCATTTAGTTTTCTTCTATGATTTATTTAAAATTATTATGATGACAACATATACATTAAGCTAATTGAACCAGCTGTTCCATATTAGTTGACTTTAGGAATGTTTTTTTGTTTTACTCAATAAATTGATTTTTTATTTGTTTTAACATAAATATATAGATAGGTTTTCAGAATTATTTATTTATTTCTAATTGGCCAATATATATATATAATATATACAATATATATATACTTAATATCAAGGTTAAACCGGTTTGCCATATTAAAAACTTTTGTTACAAAGTGCAATCTGACTCACAATGACCGTACTACAATACACGACTTATATAACTTCACAAACAACTTAGTTCACAGATTATTGAGTTTTCTTAAATAGACATACTTATATTGACAGTTTGAAATGTTGTTTTAAATTAAGATGTGCATTTGTTCCAATTAAGCTTTAGTTGGCATACTAGAAATTCAAAAATAATGAACTGTACCACATGACCTAACCAAAATAAAACAAACTGATTTATCAAACGAAAAAGGATCATGTTTAGTTATAAGCAGGGACATAACTGTTATAAGTTTTTTGTCAAAAAAATTGCTTTTTAATTATTATAAATAAGAGTTATACGTTTTATACTGTTATACATTTTAAAAAATTATAATAAACACAACTTTGAAGCGAGTTCCTAGATATTAAAATTATATAACGTTCCTCAAGCAAAGTTAATAAATATAAGCATTTTGTTGCAATACGACAATTTTTGGGCATTTTTTAGACATTAATTGGCATTTTTTTGGAAATTTTTTTGGTAATTTTTCGGACATTTTTCGGACATTTTTGGTTATTTTTCGGACATTTTTAGGACATTTTTCGGAGATTTTTCGGAGATTTTTCGGACATTTTCGGGACATTTTTTGGACAATTTTTCGGACATTTTTCGGACATTTTCGGGACATTTTTTTTGACATTTTTAAAACGATTTCTTGACATTTTTTCAACAGTTTTCGGTGATTTTTTCGGTTTTTCCTTGAAGTATTTTAAATGTTGAATAATTGGTCAAAAATAATATCTAGGCATTTTACTGATGATAAAGTGGCCACTTCTTGGGCATAAACTGTTCGAAGGTAGAATTTAACTTTACAACGAAATCAAGAAATCGGCATTTTTTGGACATTTCATGGAAATTTTTTTCAAGCATTTAAAATGCCCAATAACTGGCCAATAATTGGGCGAGCAAACAGTTTTAATGTTTTGATTTCTACCAGGGATTAATATTGATTATTATTATTTTTCAATAAATATTTTTTCATTGATTCATAACTATTATGCACAGGGAATTGTTTTGCCATTGTCAATAACTATTATTTTTCAATAGATATTTTTTACGTTGATTCATAACTATTATACATAAGAAATTGTTTTGCCATTGTCAATAACTATTATTTCGCAATGGATTCTTTTTACGTTGATTCATAACCATTGTCAATTATTTTTCAATGGTGGTGCCGAGTCCCAAAAATGCCCGATTTTGGTGAAATTTTGGTAATTTTTTTATGCACAGATCGATGGAAAGAGGTCGAAAATGGATTTTGAACATCATCAAAAGTGCTTCCGAGTCCCAAAAATGCCTGATTTCGGCACATTTTCGAAAAAAAAATGTTATGCACCAATCGATGGACTAGGTCGAAAATGGATTTTGAACATCATCAAAAGTCGTTCCGAGTCGCAAAAATGCCCGATTTCGGTACATTTTCGAAGAGAAATGTTATGCATCAATCGATGAACAGAAGTCGAAAATCGGATTTTGAACATCATTCGGAGTATCTCTAGACCCTAGAAACAACCGTTTTTGACCCATTTTTAGAAATTTTTTTTTTACTCCAATCGATTGAAAAAGTTTGAAAAATATTTTTGAACATCATTTAGATTGGCTCCAGACCTTGAAAAGTACCGTTTTCGACCCTTTTGGTGCTTTCCAAGGTCCAGAGCCGCCCTAAAGTATGTCCAAAAGCCATTGCCGACCATTCGTTATCGGTTGGAGCAAAAAAAATAAATTTATAGTGGTTGAAAATAAAATTTTTTTTCCAACAATCGATAAGGAAAGGTCGAAAATAGCCATTTCCGAGCTCAGTCTATCAACTGGTGCAAAAAAAAGTTTATAATTAGTTGACTGTACCCAAACGTCAGAACTTTCTTTAGAATTATGTGTAGACGAATAATCAAAAATTCCATATCTTGCTAAAAAAATGTATTGAGTTTTGTAAATTGTCCACTTAATTTTGTGTATATGCAAATTTTTAATGTCGCACATATTGCTAAAATATAACTGTGCCACATTAGCAGACTATACCCCAGAACTCGACCTTATGCAAAATTAATAAAATTTTCCATTTTATTCGACACTTAATAAAAATCTCAATTGTATTGTCTTAAAATTTCGATAGTTGTAGATTCATTCAAATAATAATGCCAACATTTTCCCTACTGGGTCATTGCGCGAAAGCGTCTGCATGAAATAATCATCCTTCCATGTGAGTTTGCATCATTATTTTTGTTTTCTTTTATGCATGCATGCAATGTATATGTATGTATGCATAAATTGTTGGCTGTTATTGCGACACAGCAGAAACAACAACAATAACAACAACAATACACAACAGCTTTCCTCACACGCAACACCCACGCAAATGCATCCTGCTATGATAAAACTTTGTCTGCATATATAGTAGTAGTGGACTTATGGACTATGCAACTCAACCTTTGGAGAATTCACCTAACGGGCAAAGTATTAAGCATAAAAGTTAAAAAAAATGTGCTGCTCAACCCCATTTCAACTGGGATATCCTAGCGCTGCTCTGCTGTCAGTGTGTTGTTGACTGAGCGCAAAAGCTTTTTTCAAAGCCAATGAATTTTCATTTTGTTGAGTGCAGCAGCATCGAATGCCAAAGGATGACAAGTGAATTTTCGGTGCTGCAAAACCAAAGTTTTGAGATAGCAACGATAGGTTGTTGGAGGTCAAAGTTTATGCACAACTATAAATAAGAATGATTTTTATCAATAATTAAAATAGCTAGTAGTACTAAGCAAAAAGTTTCAAAGAAAAATTTGATTTGTATGTGATACACTTGACTTCATAATGCAATTTAAAGGCTCTTCAAATAAAGTCCGTCCACTTAAGTTAAAGTCCCCTTATGAATTGTGAAGTAGCATCCCCATTTGAATGAATGCAGCAAGCTTTACAATTTTGTGCATGCAGCATTTTCAACCCTGCCTAAAAAACTTTTTAGTAATTTCAAATAAAACAAAAAAAAAAAAAATTCCAAAAATTTAAATGGGGTTGCGTATAATAAAATACCGCCGCTTGCTACTATAAAACTACCCGCTGCTTTACAAAAAAAGTAACAACCTAATTTTTTTTTTTTTCAAACAAATCTGACCATTCTTGCAGTATTTCCATACGATGTGTTGCAGCAAATGATGCCCTTTGCTGCTGCTGCTCTATGATGATAAGAAAATGCGTTTTTCAAAAGGGTGTTTATGACTCTACTGCATGCTACGGTAGTAGGTAGTGCTGATGTTGAAATTTTTAAGTTTTTTTTTATTTAACCCTTAGTGGCTAGCTGTAATTGATTTTTGTTGTCTTACGTTCGAGGGCACTTGCATTGTGAACATTAATTAAAATGGTCTTTGAAGTGCAGAACAAAGAATATTTGAGTTCCAATTCATGTGTGGAAATTTATAAAGCTGATGCATTTTTTGTTGCATTAGAATTTTAGGCGTAATTTCAACGAAATGGTTTAGGAAAATATTTTTGCTAATAAAAAAGCCTCCCCAACAATGGTTATTGTTATGATTAGTTCAGTATGCAGTTCATTTTGCTTTAAATATGCCCATTATAAGCCAAAATTTTTACTGTCAAAACTCTCTTAAGCACTACAAATCTTTATTCTAAATATTTCCCTTGAAAGGCTCATACAAAATGCATCAGTTTTAGAATGTTTTTTTTAAAAAAGCTAATAAAGAAAGATATTTGTAACATTTGTAAGGTTTTAGTGGTAACTTAACGACATTTGTAGAGTTTTCGCAGCTTAGGTATAAGAATATTTTTTTGTTTGTTTTTGGATTGAATTGAAAAAAAAAAATATTTTTATAGCTAAGCTGCGAAAACTTTACAAATGTCGTTAAGTTACCACTAAAACCTTACAAATGTTAAGTCAAATTAATTTTTTTTTTTCTCAATCAAAAATTCTGAAAGCAAAAGCATACAAAGGTCACTATTAGAAAAACTCAAGGATTCAAGATATGTTTTACTGAAGAATTTAAGTGTGCTTATTAATATGAAATGCGTTGGGTCAGAATACTGAGTTATAGTTACTCTAAAAAATTAATGAATCACTTTGTAACGTTGGAGAAGCTATAAAATCTTTGTACTTTTATTTTTATTTTCCATAAATTTTTTATAACTTTTGTATAAAGCAATAATTTCTTACTTTTTTTTTTGTATAATTTTATTTCGGAACAAATTTGACACTTCAATATTGAAAAATAACATAAAAAGTAATTTCAAGAGCATGGAGTGTTAAAACAAAACTTTCAACTGCTCGTTAAAATTTAAGAAATTTGTCATGAGCAACGTTGAGAAGCTAAAGCTTTAGTATAATGTGAAAAGATATGACAAGGACGATGATAATGATGATGATGGATTGATAAGAAGGCATAAGCTGAGAGTGAAAATCTGTAACGTTTAAAAGAAAAATGCAAAATCTCTTAAATTGTGCACTAGGTGAGTTAAACTTCGCTCAAAAAAAAAAAAAATTTTTAAGACTTGAATTTGTTTGCATAACCGTGGATAAAAATAAAAAAAAAATAAAAGATGGAATTACTATCCACACTTTTTAGTTATTTTTTTTTTTGAAACGGCATCAGAAATATTTATTTTTTGATCACCAAATATAAATAAAAATTTAAAAAAGTAAATACAAGGTAGAAATTATGCTTTAAGGGGTTATCCTAAATTACGATGTCGGAAAAAAGTTGTTTTCGCGAAAAGTTTTTGGAAGGAAAAGAAAAAAACAATTGAGCACAATGAACTTTTTGAAATATTTTCATGTATAATTGCACTTAAAAGACAAATTTTTACAATCCAATAAAAAATAAGTTTTTCTCAATACAAAGTAGTAGATCTCTAAAGAGACACAGCCTTGATTCCAGTCGAAATACTTTGAATTGGTATCTGAAACTTTGTGTGGATATTTTTGAAAGCTTTAGATATTGATTTAAGCAATAAAAAAAACAAATTTTTCTGAGTTCAAATTTCAGGATATCCCCTTAATTGAAAGACGGTAATACTCCTATAAAGCATAGATGGGCAAAATTTTATAAGCAGGAGCTACTTACAATAAAAGAAACAAAAACACAGCATCGGAAAAAACCCCACCATAAATTCGCTTCTTTTTTTTCTGAATGATGCAACAACAATGCAAATCCCAATATTAATTTAATGTGAATATTGCGCGTATAAAAAAAAAAAAAAAAATTTCCGCAAAGTGCGCTTGTTTCTTGTTTTGCCTATTTTTCTTAAGAAAAATTACGTATCAGTTATAAAGAGTCACAATTGGCTCATTTTTCGTATTTTGCCCATCGCTGCTATAGAGAACTGCTTAATAACAGAGAAGGCACTCAGCACTTTTCTTCTCCTCTTCTCAACAACAGTTTATACAATGGCAATGGCCAGTAAGGTTACCTACCAATCATTTTATTTCCGGCTTTCTCTAGAGCTAAGATTTCCTTTGATCCTATGATACAAGTTTTGAGGTGGTTAGTTATAAAAGAACTTCTTTCTTTTGATAAATTTTTCTTAAGTATTTTGTTATTTAAGTAATATCAACAATTTCAAATTTTAAAAACACTTGCAATTTTCTTTAGACCACAAAAAAAAATCTAATAAGTCCAATGAGTCTGAATTTATGATAAATTTAATGTGCCCTGAAATGTTCAAGTTATTTCTTTGCCAACTCAATTTTTATCAAATTTCTTTGCATTAAAATCATAACGTGCCTAACGGTACTCAATATGTACTTCCTACTTCTTTTTACGATTGTTTCGTATATGTTGCGCATAATGAATACAGAAAAGCAAATGAGAATGAAACAAAAATTCATTCACGATGTCTGTTTTTAGTACCGAAAGAAAAAAAAAAAAAACACTTGTACATTTTCTTAGTTACTATTACAGTAGAACCTCTGTAAGTCGAACTTGAAGGAAGACGCCTAAAAATTCGAGTAATAGAGTTTTCGACTTATGGCGGACTTCGACTTAAGCGAATTTAGTCAGGAAATGTTTGACTTGTAGAGGTTATATAGAATTGGTTTATTGTACTTATGTATAAGTAGGTTTTTACATTGATTTCTAAGAAACAATGATGTACATTGTCGGCATATTCTTAAGTCGGTATCTTATTTTTCTTCGAGCTAGAGAGGTAATTCGTTTCAAATAATCGAGTTGTAAAGGTTGTAAAATCGAGATGCTGAGGTCAAATTCATTTTTTCGAGTTATAGGGGAAAATATGTACGGAATTTACTTGTAGGGACTCACTAATTATTTCGACTTATAGGGGGGACAGATTTCGAGTAATGCAGGTTTTGGGGCTTGAAGTGAAGGGAACTCAATATTTTTTCGAGTTTGGGAGGTTTTCGACTTAAAGAGGTTCGACTTAGAGAGGTTCCACTGTATAAGTATTTAGAAAATAAGTAAATTCTATAAATAATAATAATGGCAATAAAAAGAACTTTTTGTAACTCGTATACAAAAGCGTGATGAAACGAAATACATTATAAGAGAGAGAGAGAGTGAGAGAGAGACACAGAGTAGAAACAAACAAAAACAAATTATAATTTGACTTTAAGCAAATATTACAGTAAAAATAAGTTATAAAGAAAAATTTATATTCCAGTCACGCTAAATTTCTGGACACGTACAGCTTTAATGCAACAACTTAAACAACAACAACATCAACAACAACAACAACAAAAGTCTTGTGCTACTAATAATACAAGTAACAAATATATACATATACATTTTTCTCTGATGCTGGTGTAAGTGAGACACAAAAGAATGCATTCGCACTATAAAACTTCTACTTGGGAAATTAAGCTTTTTGCATTTTATATGCTACCGCCAAATCATTCAGAAGAGTGTAAATTTTAAAAAATTTTTCAAAAAAATGGAAGATTTAATATAGACATGGTTTTTTTAGTAAAAATGTTGCACAAAAATAATTTAACTTTGAAAATTCAAACTCGTGTACTGAGTTTCCTCTATTCAAAAAAAATGTGTGGCGAAACCTCAATAGCTGCAGGCATATCATAAGGATATTTAATTTTAAAAATTAAAAAAAAAGTATGCAATATCCTTCTTTAGCACCTTTATGTTGTTTAAAAAAATAAATTCTTAAAATCACTTCAGTATATTTTGCGCCAAAGCGTTACAAACCCTATCAATATTAGCAATTTTATATAAATAATAATATAGATAGTTTATTTCATAATTGTTTAGTTTTCTACTTTTTCGAAAAGAAGATGTAGACTTAATCAGCTTAGTAAATTTCAAAATATTAATCTCACTCATTTCAAAACCTAAATGTAGAAAGAAATAAAAATCTATGCACTTTAACGCACAGGTGATAAGCTTTTCAAAAGTGCTAAAACTAAGTTTCATGTGTTTCAATACGTTCGCGTTCGTTTTGTAATAAAATATTCTACTATATTTACTGTTTAAATTCTTCTTCAACTTTCGTAATCTGAAAAGGTTACATCCATGAAATACTTGAAACTTTTTAAGAAATTTAAAATGTCAATCTCAAATTTACTGCCATGTTTTTGTTGTTGCTTTTCGTTGCCTAACATCATCTGCTAATATCAAAAATTAGCTGTCAAAGTGTCATATCAAATGTTGTTTGATATTAGACACATTTGTGTCATTGTCATTTATGTTGAGATTTCATGGTTACACTGCGTTTTTTTTAATAGCATTCTTTTTAGCAAAAAATCTTTTTTTAGGTTTAAGAAATATGATGACATTGATGCATTTTTGTGCATTCATTTGATGTAGATTTTTTATTTGACAGTTTTTTTTTTACCAAATAATTTTGTTGCATTGCCATAATTTTAACAAAAATTTTAGCTTTTTTGGTGCTTGCATTTTTTAAATGAAGATAAATAATATTTGTTGCTTCAACGTAATCAAAATTTTCCATGTGTACGGTAAACTTGTCTGCGGCATATTTTCAATAAAATTTAATGCCATTTTTTTTTAAAAAATATTAAGCAACAAAGACAGTTGAGTGCGTGTGTTACGCAAAGAGGTTCACATCAAGATCATAACATTATTTTGTATATGACTTTTTCAAACTCCAAATCGTGCCTGCTTACAGCATACTTTTGTTTTAACGTTATTTTCGTAATAACTTTTTATCATGGAAAATATATTGCACGCACATATAACAATTTCGCTGACAAAGTCAAGCAAACAAAACATTCAAAACCCATAGAATTACATTCAGCGAAAAAGCTATATGTGCATACAAGGTTTTTATATATTTCCCATGATAAAAAGTTATTACGAAAATAACGGTAAGACAAAAGTATGCAGAATGCAAGCACGATTTGCAGAGAGTAAATTTGGAATGTTGTTTTTGTTGTTTGTTTTGAAAATAGTACAGTAGAGTGGCTTGGCAAAATTAAAACTTGACATTTCAGTTTTGGGAAAAAAAAGTCTTCTGACCGCAAATGTGTTTTAACAAGCATTAAACTCATGTCATTTCTTTCTCATATTAATACAATTCCACAGTAAAATTTTAAGCTTAAAAAAGCGCTCTAACCTCGCCAATTTCCAACAATTTTCCAAATTTCTCAAAGATTCTGATAGAATCAAAAGTTCTATTAGAATCAAAAGACAAAATAAATTATTTTGGTTTGAAATGGATTTAGTCAATACCTACACGTTTCTTTTCTTACAAATCCGTTATTTAATTTTCTCCACTTTCGCTTAAATTTTCCATATACATGCATACTTATCTACGTACGTACATACATATGTACGTGTATGTAATAAGTAATAACTCAAAATTGAGAACATCGTTAAAATCAAATTTCCTTTCATTTCTTTTTTTTTATAATGCGCGCAACAAATTTAATAAACTGAAAAATTATAAAAAAAATCCATCAATAATAATTTTGTAAAAGTGAATCAAAAGGCTAAAATCAAACAGCGATAATTATGTCAGTGCACTGCCGAAGCTTTTAACGCCTAAATACAGGCAATGACAGTGATAGCGCGAAACAAGAACAAAATATTGCCTTAGATCAAAAGTAAAACAAAAAAAAACGAAAATCAATCAAAACTCATAAAAATATTTTATAAAGCGGCAGGCAGATTAAAAGAAAGTCAAAAGAGAAAGAGAAAAAAAAAAAATATTTACACTGGCAAAAACAGAGCCAACAACACAACGACGTCATCATCATTAGTAATAGGGCCAGATGTTAAAACAAAAGTAAAATAATAAAAAAGAAAAAAAAGAACAACATTCACTCACGACCACAATAATAACAAATAAGAAAATAATAGAAACAATAACCATAACAATAAATTTTAAATGATATTTTCAATGAAAAATTTTACACTGAAAAAAAAAAAATTTTAGATAAAATGAATCATTTTTCATGTTGTTGTACTTGTACGTGTTGTATGTGCCAGACATTTTATAATCAGTTGATACATTTTAGCTCTTGTTCTTTTTTATTTAAAAAAAATTCCATTGTAATAATTAAATGACTTGGCAATTTCTGTTTTAGAAATAACAACATAACAAAACAATATTGCTTGAAAATTAGAACTATCATTTGACATACATTTTCAGCTGGAATATATACACCATTTTTTTCTAAAAAAAAATTACACAAAAAACAGCTGCCACCCATGTTTGGAAGAGGGTTCGACAAGTCAACCCTATATATTTTACTTAGGCTCATCAAGGTCTTTCTTTTTGACGAACATTTCAAACTGGAATCTTAAACCAAAAACCTTTTTCTAAAAAAAAGTTGGCCCAAAAACAGGTGGGGCAGTCCATGTTTTGGACGGAATTCGACAAGGCAATTCGAAATAAGTATATTAGTTTAATTTCATCATGATCTATCATTTGATATACACTTCAAGCTAGAATCTTACACCATACACATTTTCATATGAAAAGTAGCCCCAAAAAACAGATGGTTACCCATGTTTGGGACGTCATTCGGCATGGCAACCCTATACATTATATTTAGTCCTTTCCAGCTCTATCATTTAACATACATTTTGAGCTGAAATCTTAAGCCATAAACTTTTTTCTGAAAAAGGTCTCAAAATACAAGTGGCAATCCATGTTTAGGACAGTGTTCGACAAGGCAACCCTATATGTTTTACTTAGGCTCATCAAGGTCTATCATTTTGACAACCATTTCAAGCTGGAATCTTAAACAATAAACTTTTTCTAAAAAAAGTTGACCCAAAAACAGATGGCAGCCCATGTTTGAGCTGCCATGTTCTATCATTTGACACACACCGCAAGCTAGAATCTTACACCATACAAATTTTCCTATGAAAAGTTAGCCCAAAACACAGATGCTAAGCCATGTTTGGGACGGTATTTGGCATGACAACCCTATACATTATATTTAGTCCTTTCCAGCTCTATAATTTCACATACATTTTGAGCTGAAATCTTAAGCCATAAACTCTTATCTAAGAAATGGTCCCAAAAAACAGGTGGCAACGCATTTTTAGGACAGGATTTGGCAACGCAGTCTTATATGTATACATATTATATTTAAGCTGTATATAAGCTGTAATCTTATACACTTTTTATTAAAAAAATTGGCCCAAAAATGGGTGACACTCCAGGCTTAGGACATGATCCAACAAGGCATTCCTATATATCTTATTTAGGCTCACTCAGCTCATTTATTTGAAGCTGTAATTTTTCACACTTTTAGTTTAAAAAAAATCGTCGAAAAGGTTTTTTTTTCGGCCATCGGGACATGCTTTGGGAAGGCAACCCTGGTAGGTTAGTTTCACCAAAGTACATTACTATCTTTCCTGTACACTCCATCCTGTAATATTGTACACTCGTCTTTTCTACAGCCGGCTCTTGGGCTACAACCAATGATAAGCAAAGTTTTTAAGCAACAACGCTTAGAAAAAATTTAAGTATCTATGTACATTAGGGTGGTTCAGACATATATGGAAAAAACTAAAGTTGTTCCATTTTTTCAAAGGGATCCCCCTAAAGAGGTTGAGATAGGGGGTATGTATGTTTCGAAAAAATGTAGGGAGGACATGGTAATACATTTGACCCCTCTACGAGTCACTCCGGGAAAGCTATGAATTGTTTTTCGAAATTTTCTAATTTTTTGTGTTTTTTGTAGGAGGGTCCCCAAAAATGTGACAGATAGATGGTAGGTATATTTGGGAAAAATATTGCAAAAGAAGATATAATAGGACCTGGTGATACATATGAATTCTCTACGGGTTACTCTGAGGAAGCTATGAATTATTTTTCGAAATAGTTTGTTTTTTGTAGGGGGACGGGGATCCCCAAAAGCGTGACATATAGGGGGTAGGTGTATCAAGGAAAAAGTTTGGGAGAGTAAAAATAATGCGAGTTGGTCTTGCGTTTTATCCCTCCTGAGGCATCTGACAATGGTGGAAGTCAATTTCATAATTTCACAAGAACGTAATTTTTGCAGGGGGCCCCTCAAAGGGGTTGTTATAGGGTGTAAGATTCATTTCAAATGTTGTACAAAATGTTTAGTGAAATGTTTAGTTGCAGAACAACATTAAAAATAATATTTAGAAAAATATATGGGAATAATATTTTAGTAACAACGTTTAGCAATAACAATCATAGGCTGTGTTTAGCAACAATGCTAAGGAATATTGCCTAGAGAAACAATTATGGTCAACATTGTTAAGAAAAAGTGAGTAAATTAATTTTATAGAATAAAAGCTAAAGTTGAAGAAAAAACAATTTAAGAATTTTATCAACGAAAAATCACCCATAAAATACAGATCATATCATCGACGACAACATGGCCAACAACATCTAATTAGGCCTTAAAAGTGTAATGAATTTTCAATTTTTTGTGTTTTACAATTTGACTACAACTAAAAGAAAAATAAAATAATGCGCAACAATAACGAAATTTTACTGGGATGAGATATATGAAAATAAAAGAAAGAACACCAATTACTGCAACAAAAAAAAAAAAAAAAAATATTCTTGTACACTTGTATAAATGTAGTCTAAATTATACGGTATAATTTTACAGAAAATAGGCTTCGTGCTTCATTAATTTTTCAAAAAAATGTTGCGAGAGTTTTTGTTGTTGTTGTTACCAAATTCTTTGCTTTGTATTTAGGTGCGCACTTATTTTCTCTATTATTTCTTTGCCTTACTTACTGTGCACAGAGATAATGTAATGTCTAAAGTAGAAAAGAAAAAAAAAATATAATTTAAAAGAGATAGCAAGAAATCAGATTGTTTGAAATTAACGTTAAAAGTAACTTGAAACTTTTAAAAAAAAGAAGTGAAATAAACTTTTTACGGCGCTTTAAAAACAGCAAAACCTTTTCAAATGTTATCACTTTACCAAGTGAAGGCTGCGAGTGGGTTAAATGTATCTATATTTTGAATTTAAATAACTCATATCGCTAATTATGCTGAAACACAATTTTTCAATGTGAACTTTAGTTGTAACCTTTAAAACCATGGAAAACATTTGAGATTTATTTGAAAAAATATCCCCCATAAGCTTCAATGTCTAAACCAGTGGTGGGCACGGAAATCTAGCGAAAGGGCACAACAACAACAT
Organism: Meiosimyza platycephala; assembly: GCA_963662105.1. Taxonomy (NCBI): domain Eukaryota; kingdom Metazoa; phylum Arthropoda; class Insecta; order Diptera; family Lauxaniidae; genus Meiosimyza; species Meiosimyza platycephala. Next base: position 76,022,228 of record OY759211.1, on the reverse strand, counting down.
CAAGCAACAACAAACTAAATTTTAAAGTTTTTTTGCTTTCATTTCCAAATTCGCCAACAGCAAAAAAAAGACAAATGTCACTATAAACAAAAACAATTACTACATTCTTTGGAACACAATGCAGCGCCGTCGCTAACGCCTGTGTGTTTTTGTTGTGCGCCGATAGCGTTGAAATTCTGCGAACTTTTGGTTTCTTGCTTGTGTGTCGAATAAAGGGACATGAGGGCTGAAAGTGCCAGTGCTTGCCCATCGCTGGTCTAAACTTATCATAAGAATTTGCCATGGAAAATAATGCCAAATATCTGATATAGTTTTTATGGAATTTTTTTTGAGCAACTGCACCCATTACTGCCTTACGCGGTAAAGCACAAAAGCAATGGTGTCGTAGAGAAACGCCAGCAAATGCGCTATACTCACTTCTTTTTGACTTACGTGGCACAAATACAGTGGGGCCAGCAAGTATGCTATTCGCATTCCTTTCTGCCTCACGCGGTAAAGCACAAAAGCAATGGGGTTATACATAAACGTTAGCAAGTACTTATGCTATACGTAGCCCTTTCTGCCTTAAGCGGTAAAGCACAAAAGTAATGGGGTTCTATAGGAACGCCAGCAAGTACTTATGCCATACGCGCAGCGCTTTCTGCCTTACACGGTAAAGCACAAAGCAATGGTGTTGTACATAAACGTCAGGAATAACATATGCTATACGCATCCTTCTCTGCCTAACGGGGTAAATCATAAAAGCAATGGGGTTATACAGAAACGCCTGCCAGTATGCTATTCGTACCCCTTTTTGCCTTACGCGGTAAGGCACAAAAGCAATTGGCTTCTATAATAACGCCAGCAAGTACTGATGATATACTTACCCCTCTCTGTCTTATACGGCAAAGCACAAAAGGAATAGGGTCGTACAAAAATGACAGCGAATATATAGGGGAAGGTAGAGTAAGTAAATGTGTAAACGAAGTTTCACAAAAAATTTTTGTTCGCATAATTAAACATGTAAGTAATTAAGGGGACGTCCATTAATTACGTGAGTCAAAATAGGGGGAGAGGGGGTCCGGCAAAATCTCACCAAATCTCATCACGGGGGAGGAGGGGATCAAGAAAAACCTCACGTCAACTTCTTAATGCATAGAATTTAAATTAAAAGTTATTATTTAAATCTCACGGGAGGGAGGGGAAAAGTAACGCCAGAGACAGTAGTAAACTGTAGTTCCTTTTATAACAGTACATACAAATTTATTTCTTACTTCCAAAAATTGTTTTCAAACTTCACTTCCCAAACTAAGTAACTAAATGATATGAAGAAAGTTCACTCAACTTTGCAGTTCAAAAAGTTAAGTGTTCACGTATTTATTTTTTGGTATTTTATTATGATTTAATTTTTTTTTTTTTTGTTTTTCTTATAACCTGCCTTAACTTCTGATCTCTGTCGTTCTCTAACAATTGTTGTTAAATGTGACATTTCTAACAACGTCATTGTCTTAATCATCATTATAATCTGTTCAGATTTCAGTTTCTTTTTCATTTCTTTTTTTTTCCGGTTCTTTTACATTTTTTTCGGCATTTACCTTTTCTTGCTTTCTTGTGAAGTTTTTTTTTCTTACACCATTTAATTTTATGTTTATTTTTATTGTTGTTTTTTAAATTTTTTTTTTTGTTTTTGATAGTATTTAATGTTTTTTGCTTGTATTTTTTTTTTTAATTTTTGAATCTTAACCAAAATTTTTTAAGTTATTTTAAACGCATTTTTTCTGTTTTTAGACATGCACGGTTTTTTGTATATTTTTGGATTTTATTTTGACACTCTACACTTAAAAAGTAAAAATTGTGAGACATCGAAGTTATAGTTTTCATCTGAAATTGCTCAGAACTTTAATTTGTGCCATTTTTGTATTCTTCAAACTTTATTTTAATAAAAATATCAGGTTTACTTTAATTCGCGTTTCATTATTCTGCAAAGGATCTTCTTTATTAACTGCATACTCAGATTTTGTTATCAACTAAATTAACAATTTAGTTAAGCTACTACAGCTAACAGTCTTCTTAGCTATTTAGCTTAAAGCTTCATTCATTTCTCTTTGATCTGGGAGCTCAAATGTTTGTTTATGGAAATTGAAGGGTATAACCAACGAGTTAGCTTACATTTTATAATTCCGTCATATTCTCCTATATCCTGATATTTTCGGGAGATGTTTTGAGATTTTGTCTAAATTAATTTTAACCCAATAATTCATTCATATCCATCCTGTGGAGATTGTCAACTTGGTATGCTTTGAAGAATTTAGAGTTCGATTAAAGTTTTATATCATTATATAGTTTGGACCTTGCTATTATATAGGAAATACAACATCATTTGACCGCAGGCAAGGCTCAATCATTTTCAGCTAATGTTCGAAAACGAATATTGGCTTTAAATTGTTCTAAAATAAGTGAATGGTTTCCGTAAGTAAACACAATCTTTCGCGTTAACTAATGGACTACACCGAAATCACTACCTAAGTTGAATCCTATATTCCTAAGAACATCAACATCAATTACCTCGAAACGCATTTTTTTTAGATACGCCCAATTCGCTTCTGAGGGCAATATTGTAACCACGAAATCTCGAAATTAAACATCTTGGCATCTTTTCGCGCAATAAAGTCCCTTTGTGTGGCAAGTGGTGCCACCTTTTATGAACTATATTATTTATAACAAGACAGAAATAGTTGAACATTATACAGCCGTGACACGGAGCGTTGCATTACCACTTCGTAACTTTTCAAATTCAAAATTAGTTTTAAAATATTTTTACTATTTTCAACTTTAAATTAAAAGTAAAATTTTTAAATTTACAACTTTTCGCTGAGTGCATGGCTTGGCATCAAAATATTTTTCATTAAGCTTTCTGTCATATTATGATAACTAAATATATTATAAGCCATTCCGTAGTTTTAAATTAAAGAATTTAATCTTCTTGGTGAAGATGCAGTGTAGGGTATGTATACTGTCAGCTTGACTGATCGTTTTTGCTATGTTGTTAATTTGGTAAAGTTTTTTTTTTAAATTTTGTTTTTTTTTCTAGATATCATTTATAACATTCAGTGCATGTCGTTGCTGCTGTTGTCAACTGCTGGAAAACATCTTATTTTTCAGTTAATTTTTATCTCTTATTTTAGTTATGCTTCAATTGAGAGCAGCGTTTTTTTTTTTTTGCTGAAAATTATTAATTTTATTTTTAGCTTTTTTGATAGTTTTCTTGTTATAGTTTTCAGTTTAATGGTTTCTCTCAAACTGTAAAATGCAATGATTATTGTTTTTGAAATGTTGAAAATTTTTGATAAAAAATATTTTTCAGAAATAGGCTACGCATCAATTTGTAAAAAGACTTTATTAATTTATAAAAATAAAAATTGATTTTAGCTTCAATTTTAAATTCTCTTCAAAAATGATGTCGTGCTCAAATTTTCGATTAATAAAAATTTAACTTCATATTTTAGCGTATACAAACTTCCAAAACTATGGACAACATTAAGAAAATTATAACAATTTATTGCTTATCGATCCAATTATCTAACGTTGTTTCGGCAAATAATTGTCATTGTGTCTGTGCTTGCTGCCAGTGTTGTCGTTTTGCAGTCTGCATTATGGTTTTGGTCGCATGGTTTGTTCGCTGCCATCATGTTGATGTCAAAAACATTGATGGCAACAAAAATATTGTATGCATAAGACGAACGATATAACACACACATATGACAAACATAAAAATAGCAAATGTCAAGCGAATAGCAAGAACAACAACAACAGAAACAAAAACAATGACTATGACATGTCAGCGCAACACTCTAGCTATGACAACAACTGCAACAAATTGAAAAAGTGACTTCAAACAATTTAGTTTTTTCTTTAAACTCAAATTTATTATTTGTATCAAAGTTTTTTAAGTTATTTTCTTTATGTACTTTTTTGGTAGGTGGTGCCACACCTATTTTCATAGTACTGCGCACTTGTTCTCCTTCGTTTCCTATATATGATGGATATTGCCATGTCTACTTAAAAAGTCGTACTTTGGGGACTTCCATTAATTACGTGAGGGGTTTTTTTTTTTGAAAATTCAGACCCCCCTCCACTTGGTGAGATCTGGCAGGAAACCCCCTCCCTCCCGTGAGATTTAAATTATAATTTTTATGTAAATTCTATGCATTAAAAAGTTGACGTAAGGTTTTCCTTGATCCTCTCCCCACTATTTTAGCTCACGTAATTAATGGACGTTCCCTTACAAGCACGATCGCATTCACTAGAGTTACTGCAATGTCATTAAATTCCCTTTTTCGGCCACGGCCATTACACAATTTCGTTCCAGCTTTTCACCAAAAAAACAAAAATACTCGATTTCAAACTTCTCGAATTTAAAGTGCAGAATCTTTACAGAGCTTAGCTCGGCACAAAAAAAAATCAAAGCTAATGGAACAATTCGGGATAGAACTGTTACGGTAGGTTACATTTTGGGAAATGTATCGAATTGATTTTTGTAAAGATCGACCTACTAACGTAGTATTTGTGCCGTTCTATATAAAAACTGTATTGATGTTCGATCAAAACTGTAAAGAACGCTATTTTTTTTAGATGAAATTTAGATTGAACTAATTAGAGCTGCAGCTATGACATCCTGCTCAATAGTCTCTATGGCTAAAAAAACTTTTATCCAACATATTTTTTATTAAGAATGGCGTTTCTATCAAACTGACTGAAACTTCAGTGGAAAAAAATTTGATATCAGCATAGTTAGAGTAGCCTTCGGGCGGACGTTCATTAATAACGAGAGGTGTTTTTTGAAAATTCGCACCCCCTCCCTCCCTTTGGCGAGATTTGGTGAGTTTTGGTGGGACCCCTCCATTAAGAAGTTTACGTGAGGTTTTCCTTGACCCACTCCCCCCCCTTGGTGAGATTTTGCTGGACCACCTCCCCTCCCTATTTTGACTCACGTAATTAATGGGGACGTCCAGAGACATTTTATCAGGATGTCATAAGCTACATTTGTGTAAAATATAAGCTCCCTATAGTTAAATCCAAATGGCAAACATAAGGTAGGGGCTCCGACCCCCAAAAAGTGTGTTATATTTTTTGAAAAATTTGAATTATATTATCCGAAATTTAAAATTCATTTCGGTTGCTCCAATACTCACCGAAGAGGTGTTTTAATTCTCCAGTTAAAATTTCCTCTTAAGAAACTTCAGACACTTATTCTTAACAGTACACATAATCTATGTACAGTGAAACCTGATTAAGCGGGACCTGGATAAGTGGGAAACCTCTACTAGTGAGACTCACTTCAAGGTCCCATCAAAATACCTCTATTACTGGGATATGATTTTTGAAGTTTTTGTGCGTTTTCGCCTCTATAACATAGGTTTTTCCCTTTATAACTGGAACCGTTTAGAAATAACCTCTATAAGTGGGAAATGTGTGTATAATTTGTTATTTTGAATTTGAATATTCACGTTTTATCGGTCTGAGTATGGTTATTTGAAAAACTGTGTAAATGGGAAACCTCTTTCATTTAGACAGAAATTTTAGCCCCTTGGAGATTCCAGTTATCCAGGTTTCACTGTGATACCGTACACCACATGTAGCGCCATACAAAGTTATCATCATTAAGGGTATGAACTTCATACTTTCGTGCTAAGAACTTTGACCGAAAGTCTAACTCCGTTAAGAAAAACCTATAATATTCCAAAAAAAAAAAAAAAATATTTGGAGAAGGTTCTGTTTGCTTTCTCGTGCTGAAACTTTTGTCTGGAAAGTTCTTAGCTTGCATTATTTATTAGATTATTTTTCTTATTTGATTATATAATTTATAAGTCCCCCTTTCTTTATGAAATATGTTACTTAGGGTGATTCACATTTTTATTATTTTATTTTAAACAAGTTCAATAATAACAGAAATATATTACACGAACGTAACCAAGTCCATTAAAAAAAAAAAAAAAAAAAAAAAAAATAAAATTAAAAAAAAAATTTTTTTTCCTATTCTTCGAAATTTTTCTAAATTTTTAAAGCTAATAAACTTTTGATATGTTTTCTTCACGAACAAAAATTATAAGCTACGTTTTTATGGAAATTTTAATGCTCTTTCCAAAGAGCTTAGACACGTTTTTTTGTGTAAAAGATTTTTTTCCTTGAGATATAGTCAAAAATGTCTACATTGTAAAGCAAACTTTAACATGTAATACCTATGAAAGACTAAATAGTTCAATGAGTAAATAGTATGAATATTAAGAGCTCTTCTTGCACCAGAATTCAGCTTTCATGAAGCATCATTTATGAACAGTTTAGAAAAAAAAAATACATTGAATCACCCCAATGTACATATTCCCAAAATTTCAAAAGAATTTTTTGGTATTTGTTGCTGCCTGCTGTTTTTTAATCGTCTCATATTACTGAACATTTTGCTGCAATTGCTCGATTTTGTACAACATCTTTCTAAGAGTCTTAAATTGTTTGTGTTGTTGTTCTTCTTTAAAATTTAAAGCGCTTCTTTTACTTCTTCATCTCACACTTTATTTATCTTTATTTTTGTTATCGTTATTTCCACTTGTACTCATATTTCTTTATGTTTTTTTGTTATTTTTGTTTATGTTTTTTGCTCTCGTTTCATTATTCATTTCTTGCTTTTTTCAAATAAAAAAAAAAAGAAAAAATTAAATTTGCTGTTATGTAACCAACGTCGTTCGTCATTTGCCGGTATTCAAAAGCCAGGTTAATGAACTCGCTATTTTTTTTTTTTCGCTTTTTTTTTTGTGTACTTTTGGGCTGAACTTTATTTGATTGTTGCGCGCTGGAGAGACTTCAAATGCCGCTTAAGTTGGTTGAATTGAAATGGTCATCGTTAAGAAAATAAAAAATTAAAAGCAAAAGAATTCAATTGCCAAAAACAATTAAAAATAAAATTTTATTCTGCAAGCATAACAGTTCTTTGTCATAGTTATTTTTTTATCTTATCGCTGGTATAAATAAGAGAACCTTTTTAATTCATTAACGGTTAACTTGAAGTCACTGAAGTTGAAAGTCTGCAAAAATTTTAAAAAATATTGAAAAACAAAAAATAAATTAATTGCATTAAATTTGTAGCTTTTCAACGTCACTAATCATCACTAAAAAAACTAAGTGTTGGTATGAATATTTACAACTACAACTGAATTTTCTTAAAAACAATTCATTATCACTTAATTTTTTTTAGTGAGAAGAAAGAAATAATTCGTTATATAAGAGGAAAAATTTTTCATAAAACCAGGGAAAAATCTCAAAATTTTATTTTAAATTTAAATCCGCAAGTTTCGAAATTAATTATAGTAAAAATAACATTTTTTCCGTTTATTTTAAATACAAAAAACTTTAAATTAATTTTGAATTTGAAAAGTATTGAAAATAAAATTTTTTAATTTTACTTCAACCGTAAAAAACTTTAAAGTGCATTTTGAATCCAAATTAAAAATGATGCTCTTCAATTTAAAACTTTTCAGCTTAGGCGCTAAGTCATGAGCGTTTATATTGAATCAAACATAAAATCATGGAATTTTTCCTTGAATATACTTAAATTATATATTTAAACTAATTCAGATAGCAAAAAATTTGTATGACTGCATTACTAATATGTTTAACAGAAACAAAGTGCACCACCCTGATGTCTGATTAGCAGCAAAACAAATTTAATTATAACAACAAAAACAATTAACAATTACATGTTAAGCTTTAATTACAACTTAAATTGTAAATAAATGTTTCAATGCAGCTGAGACAAGTGCATAGTGCATAAGTTTTTGACCGAACAAGCGACATGATTTTTTTTTATAATATAATATATTATTTATGACCTTGACTAGATTTTAACTCATGCGAGAAAAAAGTGTAGGAAAAAAAATCGCAAGTTAACTTCGCATGTTTTATGTGAAAAAATTGTCCCCGTCAAAACGGCTGAAGTTTTAGTATGATCTTGTTTTTCTAGTACAAGTTCTTAGGTCAAAAAAAGCTTAATAAGTTTTCTTTTTTCAATATTTGGTCCTCTATACCTCTCAGACTGTTCATAGCATAAGCTTTTGAATAGCATAAACATTCTAATGATCGGCTAAATACTATATAATAAAAGGACTCAAGTTTGAGTAACGAATTTTTTAGATATTATTTATTATTATATTGATATATTGTTATGGACAATGTTCGCTTTGACTATGCAATAAATGCCCCTAATTAAGACCGAAAGTCGAAAACCTTTAAGGAGCTGTGAAGGAACTTTAATATGAATTCAAAAAAAAAAAAATATAAAAAAACTTAAAATCTGATTTCATATTTAATTCAAAGTGAAAAAACTTTTTAAGCGATAAAAATTCCATGAGAATGCTAGAAACTGAACCTGTCATCCCACGATTTCGAATGCGACACAGAACCAAACAAATCTTTCACATTTTGAACTTAAAAATTGAAATTATTTCTTTTATTTTCTTATCAAAAAGTTGCCGAATTTTGTCTAAACGGTTCAATTATTCATCGATGTTTCTTTTAATCCTTTCAAAGTAGTCTGTATTGTAGGCAATACGTACATATATTCTAATGTTTCTTTCAATCTTCAAAACATTTTTCATTGCCCGATTTTGGAATCGTCATCGGCTCCTTCTGCGAATCTGTCTTTAGCGCCTCAATCGTCTTAAAACCATTTCCGCAAAATGGTTACTTGAGTCGTGGGAATAAGAACATTTAACACTCAGCCATGTCAGGTGAATACGGAGCTTGCGGAACGGTAATAGCGTTGTTTTTAATCAAATAAACGCGTCGAGATTTGTGAGCAAAAAGCTAAATCCTCTCGACACAAACCACGCTTCAACTCGTCTCAAGCTCAAAACATCGTGCATTACGCTCTGCATCGATCCGAACGCCACACCGAGATCGGCCGCTATCTCCCTGATGTTCACACGATGATCATCGATTACATATTTCTTAAGTTTTTTAGTATTTTCATCAGTCACAGAGGTGAATGAATGACCGGAACAAGGCAAATCATCAACCACAGTTCAGCCCGCTTCAGCTTTTCGACATTATCGGGTCCCCGTAGGCTACCGTTAACATTTTCAACATTTTCGCACATGATATTTTATTAGAAACACAATATTTCAGTAAAATTCTATGTTCAACAAAATTCGATAATGCAAAATTTACAGAGTAGGGGCCGTTCAAGTATTACGTAACGCAATTTTTGAAGATTTTTTACTTCCCCCCCCCCCCGCCTCTTTTTAAGCGTTACGGTATCACCCAAGTTACCATGTTTACCTAAAAGTCACAATTATGTTGCGCATTGTACAGAAAAGTAATTTTAGCTACTTTTGTTATGTTTTAGCCGCGTTTGCGATAATAATAAATAAAACAAGAGATTTTGAAGTCGCAGCGTAACGCGTTGTTCGAACTCCCCACCCCCCCTCTAAATGCGTTACGTAATACTTGAACGGCCCCGTACACCAAATAGTGACTTCTTTACAAAGCTATTACCCATAAACTAACTGACAGATTGCGCTTAAAAGTGACATGTAAATAACTGACAGATGTATGAATATAGAAAAACAAAAAAAGATTTCTCAATATCTTCTGTACTCCGGTATCAGAGAAGGTAAAGTCAAATTAAAGCGATGTTTATTCATATAAAAGTACTGATAATAAAACTGGTACTGACGCTGTTACTAGTTTCTTATGCTAGTTAGTGGTACTCGTAACTTAACTGGTACTGATACCAATATTGGTGTTTGTACTGGTACTAATGAGTGATTAGTGCTAATACCTATGCTGATACTGGTACTAGATCCGGTAGCAAAACTGCTATTGGTACTTGTACTGATGTTGATAATAGCGTTGCTAACTGGCATTGCTACTAGAACTGTTACTGACTCTGGTATTGACACTAGTACTGGTTCTGGTACTGGTTCTGATACCTAAGCTGGTACCGATTTTTCAGTTAAAGTTAGCACTAGTGACTGTAATTATTACTGGTACTGATATTGACACTGGAACTCGTACTGAAACTATTATTAGTAACTCATACTTGACACTGGTACCAATACTGACGTTGGTACTAGTACTAGTTACTGATAGTTGTAACGATTACTAATTCCGATATCTTAATCTGTACTGTTGCCGATTTTTGAGTAAATACTAGCACTAGTATCTGTACTATCAGGCCTGGATTTAGAAATTTGCCGCCCTTAGGCCGTTTACAAATTGCCGCCCTTCTTTACTGCTGAATATGGGAAAAAGAATTTTTAATATGAAAAGTGAGGACCATTTTTTGTTTTTTTTTTCTTTTGCTTCCCAACATTTTTTTAATTTGTTAGGGGGCCACAATTATAATGCATTACCAAAAAAAATTTTCATAGTTCTCAATATTTGCCGCCCCTTAATACTTGCCGCCTGAGGCACTGGCCTAGTGTGCCTGTAAGGTAAGTCCGGACCTGAGTACTATGTACCATAATACAGATACGAGAACTGGTACTGGTAACGATGCTGTTATTATTACTAGTACTGGTATCGGTATCGATTCTTTTTCGGTTAGTGGAAATAGTGCTGTTTTATGGTTATATTTTTTTGTAAATCAAAGCAGATGTTATCTGCTGCAAATCTACTTAATAACGAGAATTTCTTCTGCAAGTTTAGAGCTTTATGCTAAAGTTGTTAAAAATATCAACGATGACTAAGTATTTATTATTCCGGGAATAATATTACTTCCACTCGTTATCTGAGCAGCCATGTGTGAAAAAATGCTCTATATATTCTTGTATTTCATGCTCTAATTTGAATGAACTAATTTTTTTTTTTAATTTAATGGACTATTTTATACAAAAAACTTCAAATCTGTTGTACCTCAGCCAATTTGTTCATTTCAAATTTTAAAGTTACCTAACCATTTCTTTCGCAATGACAATCATATCATATTTTTTTGAAGCTTTTACTTTCAAATTTTTGTATCTCCTATTGAACTATAACTAAAAAAGATTTGTTAATGTCTGAAATGAATGCATTCGTTGCAGTACTTAATCTCCAGTTTGTCTCGCTTTATTTTTTCCATATTATCTTCATGCCACAGTTCAATTTCATTTTTATTATATATATTTTAACACTTTTTTTTCTCCATCAGTGATTTATTTTTTAATATCTTATTTTTCTTTCAATTGCCGCATACTTTTCATTTTAATTGTTTTTCATTTTGTATATATTTTACAATTTCAATTTTTCATTCTGGCTTTGTGGTCTTTTCAACAAACAAATTCAATTTTATTGTCCCATTAAAGTTTAGTTAAGTAGACGTCTTTATTGCTAAAATTTCAATAAATATTTACATAGAAATATTTTAGATTTTTAATACAAATCGGAACGTAAGCATGAAGTATTGAATGAATGTCTCTATGCTATGGCTTTTTCACAGTTGTTTATTGTTAAATTTTTTCTAAGAATTTTTTTTTATTTTTTATTTATCTTTGATAATTTGTTAAGTTTATTTGCTTGTTAGTCGAAATTTGGTAACAGTTTTAATGACAGCGATGATGTTAAATGCTGGAGATATGGAAAGTGCTTGGATTGGTGATAATGAATCAGTGAAAAGAATAAACTTTTATTTGATTATATGCTAAATGAAAGCTAAATTTTGGGAGAACTTTGTTAATCGGCTGAATTCTCAAATGAAAAATTTCTTAAATTTTGCTAAAAAAATTTAATTTTCATTGAAATAAGCGAACATTTAATATCTTTATAATCTAATTGTGGCATACTCATAATTGTGCTACTCTGTATATTCCATGAACAACTTAATTTTCTATCTATTTTGTTTGTGCATTTTGTGGGAAAAATAACACTTAAATGTTAACTAATCTGTTTACAATTGCGTGTAATAAAACGTTTTCTATTGCTACGCTGCTGTTTCTTTCGTAAACCAGCTGACGTAAACAAATTCTTAGCTATTCGCACAATTATTGTTACGTATTCAATATAAGAAAAATAAGTGTGTCAAAGTACAAGAACTTATAAACAAATCCAAAAATAAGACATACATACCTACATATATATAGCCTTTATACTTAGCTCAGGAATTTAAAGCAAAATAAACAAAAAAGAAAAGAAAATGTGTTCTTAACTTTTTTTTCAATTTGAATTGAAAGTTTCTTCTTGTTGTGTTATGGTTTTGTTATAAAAAAACAAAAAAAAAAAAAAAACCTATAAAAAAATAATGGGGCGTTCCCTATGTATCATTATGTTTAACGTAAATAGTAAATCGCAATCAGTTGAAAACAATCACATTGAGTGGCTGTTGAAGTGAGAGTGACGTTTTGTAGCTTACATTGTAATTTCGTATATAAAATCTATAAGTTTCATAATAGCTGTTTTGGCAGGCTTAAAAAATGTCATATATTCTATTGAGTTTAAACCAAAAAGTGTGCTGAGTGAAAATAGAAAAATTTTAAATAACAATATAGTATTTTGGAGAACCATATTGTTTATACTTACATGCATGGCCGGATTTACCTTAGAGGCACACTAGGTCAGTGCCTAGGGCGGCACGATTTTAGGAGCGGCAAATATTGGGAACTTTGAATTTTTTTTTTGAATTTTTTTACACAGGGGGAAAAAAAGTACAAATACTGGGATTGCTTGCACTAAATTACCTAAAAATGTTAATATGCAAAAAAAAAGGTGCTCACTTTTGACATTACAATTTTTTTTTCTATATTTACTAGTGAAGGGGGGCGGCAATTTCTGACTGGCCTAAGGGCGGCAGATTTCTCAATCCGGGCCTGCTTACTTCTCTTAATTGTTTTATCAAGTAGATTAGATAATTTGGTTGCAAAAAATGCAATAGGCAGATAATTAAATCTCGGAAAGTTTTGAGCAAGATTTTTGTGTATAAACACATTAAAAATAATTAATTTAGGCATTGGATTGTTCTGCTCAATTTTATTCCATGTAATATGAGTATCTTGAAGATAAAAACAAATGAGAAATGCTTATGCCATTTCAGCGCAAAAAGCTGCAATAAATTAAATAAAACAAATTGGACATAAACTTAAAAAGAATGGGCTTAGGGAAAAGAATACAAAGTTTAAAAAAATTCAATTAAAAAAAAAAATCCAATCAGAAAGAAAAATAAAATCATTAGAAGAAATGGACTCCACTCCGCTAGCATCTCATCTGGCGAATTTTGATATATTAGAGGCATATTTTTTATTTCGAAATTCAAAAGGTTTGTTGCCAAAATATTCAGATGACCTTGAAATTTTTAAAAATATTTTCAAAAAATTTACTTTTGCTGACCAATTATTCGGACTAACTGACCAATTATGAGCAATTCGTGACCTATTTGATGCATATGTTCTTATTTCAAAACTCGCCAGATGAGGTGCCAAAATATGCAGATGAGCTTCAAATTTTTAAAAACGGTTTAAACATGTATTCTTGCTAACCAATTATAGCCAATTTGTGACCTATTGGATGAACTTTTTTTTGTATCAAAATTCACTAGGTGCTAGCGGAGTAGAGCCGAAGAAATGAAAAAAAATTTCTGGCGAATATTGAGTATCCTTCAAGAGGTTCCATATATATACACGATTTTGCCGACTTGTTGAAATTCATCGTTTTCAAAAACGATACCGAACATTTCAATATTATCTTACAATGTCATCACTCTGACAAATAAAAATCATGGCATCATGTTGTCCTATCACTTCCTTAGAGTTCAATCTATCTTCATACCGAATTTCATTAAAATCGGTTAATTAGTTTAGCTGTGAAAACATATTTTCCTGTTATGAGGCGTGGCACCGCCCACTTAAAAACAAATAATTTTCTTCAGATTTAAGTTCATCGGTACTAAATTTCACCTTAATTGCTAGACTAGTTCAGCAGCGAAAATATTTTTTCTAGTTAGAGGCGTGGCACCGCCCATAAAAACTTTGCTCAAGGTTTAAATGTTCGATTGGCTTAGCAATGAAAATATATTTTCCTGCTAGGGGTAGTGCCACGCTCACTTAAAGTACAAAGAGCTTTTGAAACACTTTTTATGTGTTCATCTTTATACTGAATTAGTGGTTCCCGCGGCTTCGCACGCGAGAAGATTCAGCATAAGGATTATCAACGAAAAATCAAACAAATATTTTTGTGTGAGATTTTGCAAACATTTAATCCAAAATAAAAAAATATAACATTTAAAAATAAAAAAATAAGTATGCTATAACCTTCTATGCCACAAATATGTTGTTTCAAAAAATAAATTATTAAAATCGGTTCAGTATATTTTGCGCCAAAGCGTTACAAACCATTTCCATATAAGCAATTTTATATAAATAGTATTGATTTCATCAAAATTGGTCTATAACCTTAGCTGTAAAAATATATTCTTTGTTAGAGGCGTAACCCTGCCTACTTTTGGAAAGAAAAATTACATTCGGTCTTTCTTACCAACCTATCCGACAACAGAAAAGATAGCTCGATTATGTTAAGTTAAAAGTTATGCCTCGCTTATTTATCTATAGCAGCGGTGGGCATGGAAATCTAGCAAAAGGGGGCAACAACAAAATCAAGCAACAAAAAACGAATTTTTAAAGTTTTTTTTCTTTCATTTCCAAATTCGCCAACAGCACAAAAAAAAACCAAATGGCACAAACAAAAACAATTGCTACATTCAGCGAGACACAATGCGGCACCGTCGCTAATGCTTTTGTGTGTTGTTTTTGTTTTCATTTGAACTCAAGTCAACGCTGTGCGTCGAAATTCTGCGAATAGCTTCTTTGTTGCTTGTGCGTCGAATAACGGTTCGGGCCATGAGGGCGGAAAGTGCCACTACGTGCCCATCGCTGATCTATAGTATAGATATAAATAATGCCAATAAAATAATTGCTTTATTTTACTTCGACTTACAAAAGTAACCTTCATAACTGTAATGCAGTTAGTGCCAATTTTCCTGGGTGAACTTCGTTTCTGGGCAATTGATGCTACTTAATTATGTTGACTTAACGTCCAGAACGGAAAGCAAAATTCACCATCATTTAATGAAAAAGAAGACTCAACTTAATTTGTTTTAAGTTGACTTAGGCCGTTATTCCTTTTTGCCACAATTACAAAGGTTCATTTATGGAATAACTGAAAAAAAGTCATACAAATTTTGTAAACGTCGTCGATATGCCTCTTGGTTATCTGCTAAGAGAAAATTCTATTAAGATTTGTAATTTTACATGAATATCGGTCTTTGCTAATAATTTTAATTAAATAAGAATTTCACTGATTAAATTTGACCGACTTTCCAAGCTAGCAAAAAGGCTATACTTTTCTGAAAGTTTTTGGCACGCTTTATCGGCAGAGAGAGTGCTACATTACAACAGGTTTTCGAGTTATCATAATGTAAATGTGCAAAAACACGGCTTTTCGCTACGCTACCACGTGTTTATCTTTCTCCGCAAATTCTTTATTCAAAATCCATTTTGAATCATTCGGAAATCGATGCTAATACATCCGGTTATAAATAGGGTAAACAATGGGCCCAACTGCGGCCTAAGTTATGATGACAATTTTCATCTCCGGTGCTAACCTAACCTAACATCCGGTGAATACTCAAAAAGATGGGAAGGAACCAAATTGCTAACATTGAAATCCCCATTGGATATTCAGTTTATCGAGGTTGCTGCAATTTATCGGCGAATGCAATTAAAAATTATGAAATCTTTTGTTAACTCTATAACTTTTTTTTTTTTATTACAGTTCATAGTTAGTCACTAGTGTAGCACGTGCATGTGTTTGAACGGGTTTTAAATACCACTTGTTGTTATTGTAGTAACTTAAGTATCCGTACTTGTTGGCAATGAGTTTTTTATTGTTATTTTTTTGTTGTCGGTCGTTTCTCGTTTTCGCTCTGTTCATTTAGCGCTTATCGCATTTGGCGACACAGAGCGAGAGAGACACGTTTCTTTTATACAAAAGCTGCATTTAGTAAATAAAATAAATGAAATATGATATGTAGACACATGAAAGAAGAAACTGTTTAAAAATATAATAATAGTAGTAATATATTATTACTTAATTAAATGATGTTTACAAGGTAGCAATCGGAGCTACCAATTTAAATAAATAGCTACTACTATAACATGGCATTTTAAAGTTTTGCAAAAGCAGTTCACATTTAATTATTATTAAAAGTGGTAATTCTATTAAATACTGCAATAGATATAAACCTGGCAGACCAGCATACCTATTATCTGCCGGAATCGTTTTAGTTTATTTGCTTAGTTTTTCTATCTCGATGGTTAAGGCCCTGGTAGTAGAATCGAAAGTTTAGTTGTCTTTAAAAGAACTAAGTGAGAATCAATGCACCAGTGTGTAAATAACCTTATTGTGGTGAACAAAAAATTTATATAAGTACTATTTGGTTTATGTATTTGATGTGTTTACAAAGTATTAAAAATTTATTGAAATGTATTGCAGAATATTATTTAGTAAGGTAAAAGCTCGTTTGTTTGAGCGCGCATATAATTAGCAAAGCAGAGTAGATTGTTGAGGTAGTCGGCCATTATTCTTGAAGTTTAATATATTAAGTTCTTGTTTGACTAATAGAATGCCGTATTCGATGACGCACACTGGTGATAATTCTGATTTTGAATTGATTGCGCTATATAATCTCTACACTGGATGAACTGTCTTAGCTGTATATGTTCAAATAGGCTCAATTTAGAACTTAGGAGATAGTACTTTGTCTTCTGGTGGAAGTTTAGATTTTTCGTTCAATAACAAGCTAAGTTTTTGTACATCATATTTTTTCAAATTTGAGTTTTTTTCCATGCCTTATTTTTTTGCCAAGTCAGTCTTTGGTCTAATGAATACCGAATTAAATTACTTCCTATGCCTGTTTTGTATATTGTAATCGGTGGGGAAGTTTCTTTACTGAAAGTAAAACTAACTTTTGTGTCTCTTTTTTTGTTCATATTTATTCTGTAGTTCACCACTTCTATTTTTATCTACTATCCTATTTACTATATTTCACCATATATATATAAAAATGAATTGTACTGTGCTAGTCTCGCAAAGGCTCGAGAATGGCTAGAGCCATTTATTCTTCAGTTTACCAGTTCTAGCCTTAGATGTTCGTTTAGTACGGATGATGTTGGTATGACGGATCAAATTTGCTTCTTTGGGGAATCCAGCTAGAATATATAAGTCTTCCGTTGTTACCTCTTTGACATTTACTCTTACTTTGACGTCGCTGAAGTAAAATTTCAAGAGGGAGTGCGTGTTCCTAGGTGACGGTTTTATTTTGTATACAAGTGATTCATGCCACATTTACGAATAAAGCTGACCAATATATTTTCTCATCAAAATTTTATTCCAAACCGTTGGATATTGCTGTAAGCTTCTGTGGTTTTTCTGTAATCCAAATTAGTGCTTCGATACGACACTACTTTATTACGGCATCAGTTTTTCAAACCACCGATACAACATTACATCGACTTAAAAAACGCTGGCTCAGATCTTTCGTACTCGATTGTTTTTCGTCAATTGCATCACTTTTTTATACCCCACACTCAGGCTGTATTCACTTTATGATCTCGTTTGTAACGGACAGAAGGGGGCGTGCCTGTCACATAAGTATAGGAAAGTGCATATACATATTGTTGATCGGCATTAGCACCTGAGTCGATTTAGCTATTTTCGTCAGTCTATCCATCTATCTGTGTGTCAGTTTATCTGTCTGGCTGTAATTGAATCAAATTCGATGCCTTCAAGTATAGCTCATTGGCAAATCGGTTAAAGAACACATCTACCGCCCATACAAAATGAAATAAAATGCTATATTGAGGGAGTTATCAATCCAAATTTCTCACAAATGAATGGAATAACTGAGAAAGCTGGGAAAAAAATTAGAGAATTTTGGCTATAGGGCGTGGCATATCCCATACAAGTAAAAATTATAAAACGCTATACTCATAGAATTATTTTATGTAATGGAACCAAATTTTGTATAAACATTTGAATCAGTGATGGCATTTGGGTTTTGTGGAAATGTACACCGAAAAAAAAACTTACTCTGTTTAAGGAAAAATGCCTAAATGTAAGGAAAAAATGTCCTTCAATACGAGCTAAAGCCATGGGTTCCTCAAAATAAGTAAGTAGGATTTCTTAGTACAAGTAAATGTTGCTGCTTTGAAATAAGGAAAAGTTTACTCAATGTGAGGACAAGGTTATAAAACTGAGGAAAATTTAACTTTTTCTAAGGATGAAGGTATCCTTAAATGAAAGAAATTTACTTAAAATAAATTCGTTGATTTCAAAAAAACGTTGTTAATTTTCTATTTCCTCTATTTTCTTATTTGTTGGTTACTTATTTATTGTCAGTCATTCTTATTTTAATTGTAATACGTTTTTAAAACTTCAAAGAAGGACTTAAATTTTTTTTTACCTGTCACCCGATCAAAGAATTGAACCTGTGTTCTGCGCCATGCCACTGTTCAAAGATGCTCATCTTACCCAACTCAGCCACCGACAGCATTTTTAAGACATACTAAAATGATGTTGTTAAACCGCGCATGTAACAACCATTGTCTGATCAGGGAAGCTTCGGTTCAAATCCCGGCGACGACAAAATTTTTTTTTTTTTTAATTTTTTTATTTTTTTATTTAAAAAACAAGTAGAGAACTATAAATATATAGGCAAAAACAAAATACTTACGAGAAGAATAGATATGTATTAATTTCAGCGAGTGTTGCCACTCATTTATTAAGGAAAATTTTCCTACGTTATAGTAAATTTTTTGAAGAAACTAACTAAAACTGAGTACGATTTTCCTTAAACAAAACATTCCATTAGATTGAGGAAGTTTTTACTCAAAAAAGGAACAAGTTGTCCTCAAAAATTCTTCCCAAAGAAAAATTTACTATTTTAAAGGAAAGTTTTACTAAAACCACAAACTCTATATTTGAGGAAGAGCGTTGACTTGCTTTAATGAAACATGAACTCATTTCAAAGGACTCAATTACTAAATGAGACGATATTTTCATCAATATGAGGAAAAATAACTTATATTAAGGAACATTTTTACACTAAATCGGAGGAAGGCAGTTCTTCAAATTTAGTACGGTCTTTTTTTTCGGTGTACTGAATTGATAGCTGAAATGTACTTTTTAGAGTCCAAATGTATTTTCATTTCTTGGTGAAAATACCCAATTTGACAAAAAAAAAAAAATAAAATTTTTGCTGCAATTTAATGAAAAAAAAGGCCATCAATTTCGAAAATAGAAAATATGGGTAGGTGTTCCTTAAGGGGGCAGGTCCAGTCATGGCCGTGAAATTTAGAGCATTTTCAATAATGTTTTTTTGATATTAATTTAATTTATTTAATAAAAGTGATAATGTGGAATTCTTACATAATGTTTCAACTTGACTTGACGAAAGTTTAAAAAAAAAATATTAAAAATAAAAAAAGTTATAGCAGGTTGTGTTGGACCCTGTCCCATACAAAGTGTCTTGCGGTGACCATCGTATCAAAAAATCAAAAAATTTTTTTTAAATCATCAAAATGGCGGCTTCAGGAACATTTACCTCCAGATTTTCGGTAAAAAACCAACAGTTAATTGTTCATAAAAATCGATTATCAAAAAAAAAAATAGTAAAATCCTTCGATCAGGTACTAAATTTTTATGTTTTTCAAAAACAAAACCGGTTTCGAAAACATAGTTTTGAGAAAAACGCATTTAAAGTTATACACTCGGTACTCTTACCACCGAGAGCTCTTTGGTTATTGCCGAATAACTCCACAAGTAATTGTCGGATTGACTTCAAATTTTCAGGATATATATTTTAAGATATTATACTTTAAGAAAATGCAAAAAAAAATCGATTGCTCAGAAAATCATGACTAGACCTTAACTAAAACACACAAATCGTTACCTTAATATAGAAAGGCCCTAACTAACATTTTTGTTTCCTTACAGGAGAACGAAAAAACTTAATTAAAATTTATGTTTTGTAGTATTGAAATGAGTTTGTTTTTTATTTATTTGGTTGTAAATGCTTTATTTTCAATCGTAGCATACGCATTTTTATCAATAGTGTATTAGTGAGTGGTCTACCGACATCTACAAAAATAAAAAAATAAAACTCGATTTTGAAAAAAATCTTAGTTAGGGCCTTTCTATATTAAGGTAACGAAATATTTCATTCATATTTATTAAAAAATTTGTGACTTTCAAATCAGGAGCGTCACTTCACCAAAACCTTGGGGGGCAAGAATTATATTATTAATTATCCACCACTAGTAGATGGTTTTATTGAATTGTTGCATTGAAGTATCAGATCCTTGGGCTTGGGATCCATTGGCTCCGCCGTCCCCTACCGAATTGACGCCACTGTTTTAAATACATTACAGAAGTATTCCGATTCAATCGAACAATAACATTAAATTAATAAATACATTATTTTTCAACTGTTCTGCAATATAATAAAAATATTTTACAGCTATTCTGATTCCATAAGGATATAATTTACTATATTACATATACAAAATATAAGACTCATTTCATTTACGTTAAAAATACATTTCTTATTTATTATTATTGTTCTGCAATCATTAAATAAATTACTTTGAAATATATTACAGCCATTCTGATTGCAAAAGAATATGATTTATTCCTTCACTATATTACATATATAACAAATTTTATTTTACCAAAATTTACTAAAAAAAGGAAATTTTTATAAATTATCCAAATGTACCGAAAATGTACTGAAAATTTCATCAAAAGTACTGAAAATTAACCAAATGTACCGTATGTACTGAAAACTTGTCGAATGTACCGAAGACGATTATTTGAGACGCAAATGTACCGAAAATGCCATCACTGATTTGAATTGATTGTAAAATCTCTTGGCGAGAATCAAAAAATTTTCTACAAGTGAGCAAGTCACCTCTCATTGAAATAAACGCTTTAAATCGATATACAGAGAGATTGAACTAAATTGATTTCTTTATTGAGGCTTTAAACATTGATTACAATATAAGTGTTTTACATGATCTTTTATATTATACATTTATAGTGTAGTGAAATTTCTCACTAACAACAAAGAGAAGAGAAAAACTGTCTCCAAATGAGTGGACAAAACACTTTTTTTTTTTACCAACCCAACTTTGAGGTGTCATGAAAATATAAAAACACCTTTGAAAATCCATAGTCAACAAACTAAAATTGATGCTTTGAGGGACCAAAAAAAAAAAAAAAAAAAATAAAAAAAAAATACAACATTTTAACAAAAGTAAATAAAATCTCAAACAAACAATTAAATAAAATGAAGTGAAGAAATTCCCTTCCAAATATTTAGTTGCGACGGGGCAGTATCTTGCATTTAATTTTATATTTCTTGGCTGACGCTTTTGCTGTTTGCTGTGTTGCCTTCTTTTTGAAATTGGGTCAACTTTGCAAACACAAGAAAAAATGTTTGCAAGCCCCAGGCAAAGGCAAGAAAGAATAAGCAAAAAAGCAAACAAAAAAAAAGCCACAAAAAACGCAAAAAAATAAGCCCAAAAGATACAGGCGAGTTCTTCCTTTTTTGGATCTATACAAATATGGAAGCAGTTGCTTAACGGATTTTGTTATTTTGTGGCTTTCGTAGCCTACAGCTACGGGACCGCATATTCGTTTTGTCCCTTATATGCAACACCAATCCACGCCACTCCACTCCACTCTCTTTGGCTTCAACACGCTGGCAACTGGTGAAAGGGAATAACAGCATTTGATGAAATGTATTGTGTGCAATCAATATATAGTATGGATGTTATACCCTACAGAGTGTAAGAAAATAAAAGCGATTGGAAAATGTTTGAGGCAAAAAAGTAAATAAATAAATAAAAAAAAAATAAATGCAATATAAAGTGATAAAAAAGTGAAGTAAAGGCAGTGAAGACAAGACTGTGAGATAGCAAGAAATGCAAAAAAATTGCATTTCTGTCAAACTCTTCCGTTTTTCTGTTTGTATACTTTCGTAATTTTTTTTTTTTTTTTTGTTGTGGCTATCGCTGACATTGATTCTTGTCGTACTGACTTTTTTTGCCCCATAGTAGCAAAACCTTCCTCTTTCTATCACTTTGATTCGCATAACATCTTACCTGCTTTTCTTTAGCTTGGCACAGTGATCGAAATTCAGAAAAAAGTGAGGAGCGACGGAACAAAACCGATAAATGACATTTTCAGTTTTTTTTGTTAATGATCTCAATTAGTTGTTTTCTTACATATCTTTCTTTATCGTCATTGTATCCTGGTCGAAAATTGATAAATCCGCTCCAGGATCTGAACATAAACCGACAAACACGCCAATCGTACCAAATAAAGATGGCGATTGGAACAAAGGCCGATAAATCCTTAGCAGCTTTCATTGTTGTATCTTTTGATTCTATCAAAAACTGTCATATCCATAGATGTGTAGCGCGGCACATGATTTAATTATTAAGGTTTAACATGGAGGTATGTACTCTTGCATCACTTAAATTATTTGAACTTAGCGCTTATGGCTGTGGTGACCAAATCCAAAAATT
This sequence comes from Meiosimyza platycephala, assembly GCA_963662105.1. NCBI lineage: Eukaryota > Metazoa > Arthropoda > Insecta > Diptera > Lauxaniidae > Meiosimyza > Meiosimyza platycephala. The sequence continues at coordinate 75,999,648 of OY759211.1, read as the reverse complement.
TGCTTTTCCATTGTCTTATGTTTTGGCTCGTTAATGAATCTCCAGAAACTATCAAAGATATATACCTACCCGCCAATCGTGTTTTCGGCAGAGTCGAAAAGGCGGTTAAAACCGTTCCGGTAATTATAGACAAAGAATTCTTCTTCAAGCGATTTATAAAAACATAGGTTGGTTTTATTGCTGGAAGAAGATTGGGGCTTAAAGAATGTCCAATCTCTGGAAAAGTATTATAAAAAGCTTGAAGGAATGAGGAACTTAAAACGTATTCATGTGAAAAATTATAATATTTGGGCCAGGCTAGATCGAGTTCAGCGTCGTGTATTGAAACTGAATCGGAACAAGTATATCTTCCTCACTACAGACTTCCTTAAGCACCGATATTCTATCTCGTGTTTGAGAGTTTTCTATAGGTCTTACAACTGTACTACATGGTTCAAAATGTCCCGGAATCATCCAACGATCCTCCATCATTTCAATACCTTTTTATAGTAGTCGACATCGAGGCTCTCAAAATAGGCATCAGTTTCGAACTCGACCATCTCATTTGAGTAAAATTTCTTTCCCTGAAGCCAACTTTTCAAGTTTGGAAACAGATAATAGTCGCTTGGCCCCCAGTCTGGAGAATACGGTGAGTGGGGCACCAATTCGTATCGGAATTCGTTTAATTTTGCCATTGCTTTGAATCACCGACACGATGTTGCTTTTGATCAATTGTCAGCAAACGCGGCACCCATCGCGCGCACTTCTTTTTCATTTCCAAATGCTCAAACAAAATATTGAAAATACTACCTATCGATAACTTCATTATGTCTGCTAGCTCTCTCATTTTCACTTTGTGGTCTTTCAAAACGATCAGATGGATTTTCTTGATGTTTTCTGAAGTGGTAGCCTCATTTGGCCGGTCCGAACGTGGTGCATCACTGGTGCTCGTACGACCCATTTTAAATTCAGCAAATCATCTGTAAATAGTTGTTTTCGACGGAGCAGTTGTGCTGTGGTGTTTTTGGAGCCACTCCAATGTTGGCTTCTCGTTTTTTTTTCGATCACAAGGCAATGTTTTATTAAAATGAGAAATTCACTTTTTTCCATTGTATACGAAATACCAAAAGTAGCGTCACTCATAAAGCGATAACTACAAAACTACTAAATGAAATGTCATCAAAATTTGACATTCCTCTTTAAAAAGTTTCAGCTTCCGAAAAATTATATCGATTTGAGAGGGTTGGTGCCATCCCACTAAAATTCTCGGGACTTTTTGAACTATGTAGTATTGGTCAGTTGAAGAAGAATGTTAACCGACGCTACTCCATTCATCCCAAACTTTTACCTTGTAAAGCTACAATCCTTACACTTGGCAAATTTGTGTAGACTAAGTTTGCTTATGAGAGTCTACTGTTGTTTTCTCAATCAATTCACACTAAGCAGCTGTTGGATATTTTAATTTAATACAATTGGAAATTACTTTCTAGGCAGCATAAGTTTCTCGTTTGCTGGCAAATTAAGTTTTTATAGTTATTCTTTCACTCATGTGATCTTTAAGATCCGCTATATGAAACCTCATATGCAGTGTTTCATTCCATATTTTTTCTTCAGGACCTATTTCTTAAGCTAAAAATTCGTATTTCTTGTAGTAAAATCTGTTGGAATGTTATCACAGTTAGTGCTTTTTTTTTGTCAAACCACTGATTTATGATATCGTTAAGGAAGTGTGCTATTTATATGCCGCCTTCAGCGGTGAGAGTGTGTGCGCAAGGCTTGGGAGGGGAGGGGGGGGGGGGAGAGGGCGAAATTGGTCGTTAAATATATCTCATTTTGCTATGGTTATTGAAAGTAAAAAACCAGGACCTTTTTGTTTTTTAGTGAATGAAGATAAATAGATGTAGTAAATGTGAATGTGTATGTGAAAAATTTCAAAGTTAAAGTGAAATATATCTCCTATATAGAGTTTTGAATGGCAAAAGTGAGGACTTTTTTTTGTGGTAATGTAAAAAGCACGAAAATTTCTTTCGGTAGGGAGGAAAGCAAATAAGGTCTTTGCCCCGGGCGCCCGAGGAATTTGAAAAGAGTTTCTGAAGAAATTCTTTAGTTGATACCAAGAATATTTTAAACGGTTGAAGCCATGTATAGCCTTAGAAGAAATAGACGTGACGAGACGATAGCAACTAAATGACCGTTTGCACTCGTTACGTCGCTTTTGACGTTTAACCCCAAATGTTACGCTAGCCAACGAATCGAATCAGCTGTTATGATGAGTAGTTACGGTTACATGTTCGGTTCTTACGGAACAACAAGTCACATCAAAATGTTTCATTCACTTTCGAGTACGTTCATTTTGGTTATGAACATTGGTTTCCATATGCTCGAATTTACTCATTACGTTTCGTTACGTCTATTTTGGTTAAGGCTTATGACTGCATCAAAAGCATGTTATTTTATTGGGTTGAAATCTCTATTCAGATAACATTTTCGGAATGACAGTCTCCCTCCTTTCTTCATGATTAACAAGTTGATTGCAGTAGCAACATGAATCTTTGTGATGTGCATATATTCTTTTCTGTGTGTAGGAAATAATTTGACGTTTCCGACCACATTATTTCTTGATCAAAAAGATATCATAGGTTATACAAGCACTCAGAACTGCAGACTGAAAATAGGCAAAGCGTTCTTTCGAAACTTTCTTAAGGCAACATGTTGCAGAAGATGTTGAGAAAGAATTTAGATGCAGAAATGTCTAACTTTAGCAACATTTTCAGTTCTCGCTAAATTCCCCCACTGGAATTTCTATTTCATTTGTTTCCATTTCGACAAGGAATTTCGAACACTGTATTTTGTTGTTTTTGTTGTTGTTGTTGTTGTTGTTGGTGTTTGCATTGTTGACGCTTTTTGTAACTCACTCACGTTGTGCGCCGTTTTTTTACTGTCTTTGTGTTATAGCAATTAAATTTTTCTTATTCTTTTGCTGCAGTATTCTTTTTTTCTTTGTTGCAATTTATTTTGTTTGCATCTCTCTTTTTATAAAGATTTTTTTTTTTTTGCACATAACATGTATTGTTGTTGCTATGTTATAACAGTTGTTGTTGCCTTTAGTGAAGTTAGTAGGTCAGCGAAATTCACGTTATTTGATGTTATTTTTTGTTATTGTCTTTGTTACTGTAAGCGATCTACTACTGCATTTAATGTTGATCGTGCAAGAAGCAAAAAAGGCACTGCTTTTTGAATGCACTCGGAAGAGAGTGTGCAAGTTTTTCTTTTGTCAGTATTGGTGAGAATAAATAAAATGAGAGACTAAATGTTGTTTTAAAATGCATGCGCAGCGGCATTCAAAGAAATCCAGCTATGAAACTGGCAAAATCAAAAACTCACACGCAATCACTGCAATGTATGCGTTTTTTTTTTTAATATTCTTGCATTTGAAGGCAAACCAGAACATTAAATGCAATAACTTGGCTAAAAAATGAAAAAAAAAGGAATGATAAAAATCACGTTAAGAGCGAGCGCATACAAAAAATAATTTGCGTTTTTTTCATTTGAGTTTTTTTACATTAAATGCTGTTTAACAGGTTCCTGTTGGCGTCACCATAGTCGCCGTTGCATCCTGTGACTGCATAAATGCATTGTTCAGACCATAAGTTAATAGCGATCAAATTAATATTCATTTCAGTGATTTTTTGTGAATTTTTGAATTTTAAAATAAAAATTGCATTTTTATCGATCCTTAGTGAAACTTAAAATCATGGGTGCACATATCGTATAAAGTAATACATACTGTTGTCTAGGAACAGATGCAGGAGTAAAACTCATCCAAAAAAATTTTCTAAGAAATTGACTTTATTGACTTTACATAGAGTCTTCTGCAGACCAAACCCATTTCAAACCATGCAGTTGGACTGACTTCAAAGTATTGGTTGCCACTTAAATTTGTTGTTTTTCAGAGCATATAAGGGGACACATATTCCTTCGATTTGATTAAAAAATATTTTTTACGAAGTTATGTCCATTTAAAGTTTTAGTGTCGAAACTTGAAAAACCGCTGAAAATTTTTTCAAAATAGTCGTATTTTCATCCAAATTTTTGTCTTTTGATTCTAATAGAACTTCTGTTTCTCTGTCAGGATCTTTACGAAATTTTTAAAGTTGTTGAAAATTGGCGGTGTTATAGCGCTTTTTATAAAAAAACAAGGCTTAATTTCTCAAAAACCTCAATTTTTTTATGCTTAAAATTTTATTGCGCATTTGTATTAATATGAGAGAGAAATGATATGAGTTAAATACTTGTTTAAACACGTTTGAGGTCTGAAGATTTTTTTTTTCCAAAAACGAAATATATATATTTTTTTTCATCAATATCAAGCCACTCTACGGTACTATTTTTAAAGCAAATAACAAAAGCAACATTTCAAATTACTTTCTGCAAATTGTGCTTGCATTCTGCATACTTTTGTTTTACCGTTATTTTCGTAATAACTTTTTAACATAGGAAATATATAAAAACATTGTACGCACATATAGCTTTTTCCCTAATTGTATTTCTGTGTGCTTTGAATGTTTTGTTTGCTTGACTTTGTCAGCGAAAAAGTTATATGTGCGTACAATGTTTTTATATATTTCCTATGTTTAAAAAAAAAATTATTACGAAAATAACGGTAAAACAAGAGTGTGCAAGAAAAAGCAAAACGAGACAACATGATTTTCCTATACAATAGAGTAAGATACGCAGTAGATCTTTTTTGAGCTACCATTGCTTTAACGTAGTGTTGTTCAAATTTGCTGCACAAACGTTGACTGCGAGCTACCTTGAGCAAATGAGTTTAGTGCTAGTATGTGTATAAATGTGTTTCGAAATTCAAACGTAAACAAAACATTGCCCAGTAGAAATTCGTGCATCATTGATGTAAATAAATAAATAAAAATTGTTGGCATAAAAAATAATTGTATATTAAAAAACCTTATTTTTATTTAACAACAAAAAGAAAACATTTTATATATCTTATAGAAGTCAATAATATTTGCGAAAAAATTTGCCTTTCGCAGATATAATATTCATTTGGACACAATTGTTTTTTTTTCGCACGTTTTATTCCGACTGGGTTTCTTGTCCATTTATTTGACAATCGCACCAACACATATAAGATCCAATTTAACTCGGCGTGTCGACTGAGTGCTCGTTTGTGCGATTTACTTGTAGGAGGCGAAATAGTCAACACTACTCTAACGCATAGAAAAAATCATGCTAGCTCGTTTTGTTTTTTTTCTCAGCCTTTAAAAACTATAGCGTCGCCCATTTGGTGACGCATTGATAATACGGTCGACTCGCTGCATTCATTGTTTTTTCTCAGGTTCGGTGTTGTAAACATTTTGTTCAGCTTGAACAACATTTTCGGCGAAATACGTGTCAGAGTGGAAACGAAGTCATGTCGTTTGTGTGATCGATCTTTTTTGTGCGAGTCTATTGATGACTCGAAAAAGGTCAAAAGTACCATTCTACTTACAATAATCTGTTGACTTAGCTAGCGCTTTCGTCCAGACCTCTAATTAAGACCTCAATATGACGCTGTACATGATTCAAAAAGAGCTTCTCACAGTTGAAAATGCAATGAAAAATAGTTCTCATGGTATAGTGCTACTCCGGAAGGATTGCACTTCGAATAAAAAAAAAACACTGAAAAAAAATGATACCGTTTTTATGTCTGGCAAAATCAAATTATAAATGGTCCACCCTATAGATTTGCAAATATTTTTTGATATTGCTAACTTATACTGTAATACAATTTTATTCTCTTATTCATATTATTTCACATTTTAATTGATTCCTTTTTTTTTTCTTTTCAGGTAAGTCTTATGGAACTAACGTAATGACTAAAGGATCTCTATGTAGTAAATTTTTGAATTTTTATTAAAAAAGCTGAGGAAAACAAAATTCTTGGATTTATCATATAAAACTCAAAACTATATATGTAGCATATAACTATAGGTTATAATGAAAAAAAAGCATCTTCGATATCTGATACCGTATAAAACTTACACACTAAACCAGCGGTGGGCATGGAAATCTAGCAAAAGGGCACAACAACAAAATCAAGCAACAAAAACGAAATTCTTAAGTTTTTTACTTTCATTTCCAAGTTCGCCAACAGCAAAAAAAATTGCACTATAAACAAAAACAATGCGGCACCGTCGCTAATGCCTTTGTGTGTTGTTTTTGTTTTTGTTTTCATTTGAACTCAAGTCATCGCTGCGCGTAGATAGCGTTGAAATTCTGCGAATTGTTTTTGGTTGTTTGTGCGTCGAATAACGGTTTGGGCCATGAGGGCAGAAAGTGCCACTACATGCCCATCGCAGCACTAAACAGTTGGCTCTTAAGCCATAATGAGTGCCTACCTTAACTATATAAACTTTTAAATATATTTATTTTATCAGCTACTGAATAAATTTTTTTCAATTTGCAAGCCAAAAGGAGTTGATGTCTACAAACACTTCTGAAATTTACTTAATCTCTGCTTTATTTCTCGATATATTTTTTTTAACTTCTTGAATAAGTCTATTCTACTGTTTGCAATCTTCACAAAAGATAACAAATATATTCATTGCGAAATACAATAGTTCTTCAAACTTCAAATATCTTGATTAATCTAAATTTTTGCTAGAGTGTTAAATGCACATGCATGCTTGCGCAAATAACAATGCGTATGAACAGCAGTGACACCTTTCAGTTTACCTACCCATAGGTTATTTGCGACCAAAATAAAATGAGGCTACTGATGGTGGTTTTTCACAATTTGCAATATTTATACAGCAGCAATTTTATTTGCATTTAATTGTTGTTTCGCATTGATGTTGTTGTTGATATTCGTCTATTTGGCAATTCTGTTGCTGATAACAGTGACAACGACGCATCCAATAAATGTGTGTGAACGAACTGTCAACTCTTTGTTTCGCTTTTTTTTTCTTCTTCTCATATTTATTTATGCCGCCAACACACAACGCGTTCTTATCAGTTGACAAAGGTGTTATGTATTTTTAAATATTTTTTTTCTTTTCATTTTGTTTAAAATTTTAACCCGAAAGAGATGACAAAAAAATAGCTGCAGCGTTTTAAATAATTTTCAATTGTGAGAAAGTTACTGAGGTTAGAGAAAGCATCAAGAATGGGGTGGTTCAAGAAGATTTGAACCTAAGTACTTCAAAATGTTGGAACTTAAACTACATAAAACGAATTTTTTTAGAGATTAAATTTGTGAACCAGTGATAGCATTTTCGGTACATTTGTACCATCTATATCGCATGATGTCATTGTTTTAGGTTCTTTTTAGTAAATTTTGGTAATTCACCATGCGTAAAAAATCGAATGACTATTGATTTTTTTAGTAAACATTGTTGACATAGGCCTTAAAAAATCAAATTTTGACGTCTGTGATAAAAAAGTAGGTACATATATTCGCTTTCTAAAAATTGTATATTCAGTGTCTCGATTCAGTACATATCCACAAAACCTATAAACCAACGCTGATCTGTACCCATCCCGAAAAGTTTTGACCAAAGGTTTTTTTTTTTGTTTCTGCTCATCAATTTGAAAATGTTGGGAAAGAAGAGAGGTCCAAAAAATTAAAAAAGGTTATTACTTCTCAACCCCACTTGAAATTATTTTCATTTACGAGGAATCATTTTTTATAAGATATGGACAATTTTAGAAAAAACAACAAACGAGTACTTGTATAAACAAAGAGTACTCGCATAATGAACGAGTAGCAAACTTACTCGGCGTTTACACAGACAAATTCGGTGAAACAAATTCTTGTCTATTCTCTTACGTGGTTTTTGTTTGGCATTTGCAACATATGTCAAATTTTATACCTCATATCTTTGGTTTTTCCCCTCATGCCCACAAACAAGGAAACTTTTCGGCAAGAATTTGTGTGTTTAAACGTCGAGTTAGCAACTTGGTCGTTATTTTTGCACACAAATAACGATTTGGCGAATAAAACGTAGCTTTTGTAGTGAAGTTTGGTTTTATAATATCTTGCTGGAGTAAGATATAAGATCGTAATAAAGAGTGACGTAGAAAATGTCTTTAAAATGGATCTTTAAATTTCGTAATAGGCTGATTATAAAGACATAAGGTGGCATGTATCGTATGTGTCTTTATAATCTAAGAGCCAGTGATCGGCAGATTTACGGTATTTTGTAAAACCCTATATTTTTTTCATCTACTCTCTTATACCTGCCGTACATTAGATGGGGGCTCGTTAGTTCGACTGGTGGTTCCTATGGAGTCATTCGCCCTTTAAAACCAATTTTGTAGTTTTAATTACAACTGTAGTATGTATATTACAACTCGAAATGTATGCCAAATGATAGAACTCGAAGAGGCTTAAATATAATATATGAGGTTGCATTGCTGAATCCTGTCCCAAACATGGGTTTTCACCGGTTTTGTGGTCAATTTTCATTAATGAACATAGAAGCTTGAAATGTGTGTCAAATGATAGAGATCGAAGCCCCTTAATAGAATATATAGGGTTGCCTTTTCGAATCATGTCCTTAACATGGGTTGCCACTCATTTTTAGGGTCAATTTTTCTTAAATGAGTGACAACTCAATTACTAAATGAGACGATATTTTCATCAATATGAGGAAAAATTACTTAGATTAAGGTAAATTTTTACACTAAATCGGAGAAAGGCAGTTCTTCAAATTTAGTACGGTCTTTTTTTTTCGGTGTACTTGGGTCGCTTTTTTTTTGGAATATCCCATATCTAACTATATAAAATAGTAAAAAAAAAAAATTATAAAATTAAATCAATTAGAAATATCCTTTGTAAGCAAGAATTCATTGATATGAATAATTAAATTTTATTTCAACTTACTGCCTGCCTTTTATTCAATATAATTAAATAATTTTATTAATATCTCTAAATGCACTTTTTAATGCACTTGCATGCACAAACAAAATTTTTGCATTAATTTGTCATTTTAAATATACATAATAACAATATTACGTGTGTGTTTTGTGCAAATTAAGCAATCGCTCCAAAAAATTGCATTTATGTGCAATTTATGGTATTTTTTTTTGCGTTGATTTTTGCATGAGTCTGCGCCGCCACAGTTGAGTGACATTTGTAAATGTTCAGCGCAAAAATTTTTTTTTTTTTTAAAATTATTTTCGACTTTACTTGCATAAAATGCCTATTAATAAATTGATATTTTATCACACTTTAGGCATTAAAGTTTTGATTTATTATAATTTGGTGAATTTATTATTTGACACGTATATTTGTTAAATGTTTTTTTTAAAGAAATGTTAGTTTACAACTGATGCGTGATATATGTATAAAAAAACACATTTATTTCTGTATGTTGATAAGAAAAGCATAACAATATTTACTTAAGTGTCATACAAGTTGTATGCAAAATATATAATTTTTTTTTTAACTAAGTAGCGTAGAACTCCAGGCAAAGAAAAAAAAAAACTCAAGAAAGCACTAACTAAAAATTAATAATGATTTACGACAATGACTTTAGTAACTCATAGTTGTTGCCTTTAAATGGCACATAGTGTACCTTTTTTGATAATTTTTTTTCTGTTTAAGCCGTACAATACTTCATAGAAGTCACCTATAAGGATGCAAATGTAGATGTCAGTATCATTTGACTTTGAAAATGTGGGTCAAAGTTAGGTCAACTCGCAATTTTTTGCTGTTCTTCCCATCTACGAGTTAGGTTCATATAACCTGGTTTTCTTAGAATATTTCTTAACTATGGAGCAATATTTCAACTTTCAACTTTCACTTGCCACTTCAATTATTCCTCTACGTGTATCTTATCATAAAAAATTATATAATATATATATATAAAAAATTATATAAAACTACTTTAAAGCTAACCATTCGTCATTTAGACGAACACATAAATTTTATTGTTTTAAATGTGCTACTGATATTCTATTTAATATAAATAGGTTTACAAACTTTTTATAAAATTTTGGAAAATAATTTTTTTTTTCACACAAACAAAACTTTTTTATTCCTATTTTTGATATTTATTTAAATTTAGATCATTTCTAAAAATGAAAAAGAAATAACTTTTGAACATTTAAATATACTTTTTTGACGTATTGTAAAAAAAAAAAATTACACAAAATCTAACCATTCGTCAAAATGACGAGCAAGTTGTCTAAGTATCAGAATTAAAAATATTCATAGATAGCGCACTACTACCTCAACCAAGCTTTTGGCGACGACTGAGTTAGTTAGTGAATGTGTTGAATATCTAACTGATGTTCGTCGAAATGACGAAGGTTAGCTATCTAGGGTTAAATTTGACACAAATGCCAAGTAAGAAGGAACTGAAGGTCCTGGCGAACAAAAATATTTTTAAGTCTTAATAACACATTTACTTTAAAATACTTTTGTTAAAATTTGTTGGGTGGGGGCGTGGCTTCAACGAAAGTTTGTAGTTTGAAGAGCTCTCATCTCATAACACCATTAGGGGACGTCCATTTATTACGTGAATTAAAGTAGGGGGAGGCGGTCCGGCAAAATCGCACCAAATCTCACCAAGGGGAGGGGGTCAAAGAACACCTCACGTCAACTTTTGAATGCATAGAATTTAAATTAAAAATCATAATTTAAATCTCACGGGAGGGAGGGGGTTGGGTCCGCCAGATCTCACCAAATCTTACCAAGGGGAGGGGGTCTGAATTTTCAAAAAAAACACCTCAAGTAATTCATGGACGTCCCCTTAGCATGAGAAGGTCCTCAAGCCTTAAAACAAATTAAAAATTATTAGACGGCGTATTCCCTTTTCTTTGATGAATTTTTACGAGCATTTTTTAAGGCATGCTAGAGTTTCGCGTGATTTTTCATAGCAAGATAATATTTTTTTAATTTAATTTTCATTGCATTTATTTTTTTCTGAATGAAAAAAAATGCAAATATTGATTAAGCTTCAATTGGTCAATAAATTCTCGCTACAAACAAAAAAAAGGTAAACTTAGCAATCTGTACTTTGGCAAACAACACCTCGAAACTCCAATGAAAAACCGCCCGCATTTGCAGATGACTGAAACCTTGCAAATAAAAGCCAAAAAATCCATAGTGAAATGGTATGCAAATAGAAAGTTGATGGCAGCTAGTAGCTGCAAAGGTACGTTAAATGAAGAAGGCAAGTCGACGGAGCGGTTGAGTAAATGCGCGCCAAAAAATTTTCAAATTTAAAACATTGGCATGAAAATACCAAAAAAAAAAAACAATTTAAAATAAATAAATTTTAAAATATCTTTTTTGTTTGTCGTTTTTTTTTTTTTTTTGAAAAGCTAAAGTGTGTCGAAAATAAATTTCAGCAAAACACTTTGAAACATGACGAATACCAAAAGAGGTGACTAATTCCCCCTCAATAGCTGCTCTGCTGCTGGCGGGGCAATTGCTGGTGTTTTTGTTATTTTTGTGCATGTTTTTGCAATGACGTCTTTTTTTCTCTTCATGTTCTATCTGTTTTTTTCCTAAAAGAAAAATTTTCAAAATTGATGATTCTGTGACCCTCTCACAAACAGTAATCCGATGATGATTCTCGCCAGCAAAAGTTTTTCTTTTTAATCTGCTGCTCTGTTTTTCACATAGAGTTAGCTTTTCTGGCATTTTCAATTAATTATCTGTTTTGTCATTTTTGTTGCTATAGAATTTCAAGAATGTTAAGCGCATAAACGATAAAACCGAAAAAAAAATAGAAATAAAAATTAAAGAAACTTATTCCTGGACACCACCGATGTCTTAATGAATTTCAAACTAAGCTGCTGTTGACAATGCTTTTTATTTGGTATTCTGTGAAATGTCATACGGGATATAATATGTCTTTTTCTTGATTAATCAAAATTATAAAAAGATTCTGACATTTGTCTTTTATTTATTTATGCTACCAGAAGAGGAATCTGCAAATTTTGTGCAAATAGTTTCAAAATCTGTAAACGCTAGAGCTGAATCTAAAAGCACCAATGTTAAACTTGTTAACAATAGATGTGATTCTGTTAATAGTACAGATGGCTATGCTTACAACAGCGATGATATTATTAACAACAGAGTAGACTCTGCTAACAGCAGTGTTGATTCTGTTAACAACAGAAATTACTCTGCTAGCAATAGAAGTTACTCTGTTAAAAAAAAATTGATTTTATCCAGCAGCAGCATAAACAACAGACCGGAACTATTACCAACAGTATTGATTCTATGAGCAAAAGAGCGCACCTGATAACAATGGATTGGAACCTGCTTCTAGTTACACTTGACTGTTCATAACAGAATTGACTATATTCACCGCAGAATTCACTCCGTTCACGACAGTAATAACTTTTTTTACGATAGAATTGCCTCACGACAGAGCTGGATCACGACAGCGTTGACTCTGTTCACGACATATGTGATTCTGCTATGAAATTATATGATTCTGTTATTGACAGAGTTAACTCTGCTCACGAAAGAATTAATTCTGCTCATAACAGAGGTGGCTTAGTAACTCACAACAGAGTTAACTCTGCTCACGACAGTTTTGATTTTTTTGATTTTGCTCATAAGGCGATGTCCATTAATTAAGTGAGGTGTTTTTTTGAAAATTCGGACCCCCCTCCGCTTGGTGAGATTTGGTGAGGTCTAGCGGGACCCCTCCCCTCCCTACCGTGAGATTTAAATTATAATTTTTAATCTAAATTCTATGCATTAAGAAGTTGACGTGAGGTTTTCCTTGACCCGCCCCCCCCTTGGTGAGATTTTGCCGGATCCTCTCCCCTATTTTGACTCAGTTAATTATTGGACGTCCCTTAACAGAGGTGACTTAGTAACTCATAACAGAGTTGACTCTGCTCACAACAGATTTGATTTTGCTTATGACAGAGGTGACTCTGCTACAATCTAGTTGACTTTATTATAAACTTATTGATGCTGTTTACAATAGGGTTGACTCTGTTCACGATCCGGTTGGTTTCAAAGTAATGTAATGAGCACCCCGACATTGAGATTTTAGTCTCATCATCCAATATGATGCACATATGTATGTAAAATTATGTCAAGTACTCTGCTAAAGTTGTAGTAGCTGCTGTTAAGAGTTTGGGACATGTATGAAAATAAGTTATCTTTGGTGGAATCTCTCTCTCTCTCTCTCTTTGAGTAAAATCATTTGAAGGTGGCTGTAATCTATAAAATGAAATGAACAATTGAAAGGCTTTTAAGTTCTCGTTGTAGTTTATAAAAAAAAACTTCTAGATAATCAAGTATTTTGTCAATCATGATGGACTAACAGCTGCGAGTCTGTTATTCACAGATTTGTTTTAATTTTCTTTAGAGTTAACAGAGCTTTCAAAAAAGTTGTCTATGGATAACAGTGTTAACATTTGTGTTAAAAAACGCATTTATGTTTGTTAAGATATGAGAGTGCTGACTCTGTTAACAAAAAATATGACACTGTTAGTAATAGGATAAGCTCTGTTAGTAGCAAGGTCGACTCTGTGCATAACAGAATTGTCTCTGTAAGCTATATAAACAATTTTGTAAACACAAGAGTTGATATTCATGGCAACGAGTTGACTTTCTGAAAAACAGAGTTGACTTTCTGAAAAACAGAGTTGACTCTGTTAACGTAAAATATGACACTGTTAGTAATAGGATAAGCTCTGTTAGTAGCAGGGTCGACTTTGTGCATAACATAATCTAATCTCTGTTAGTAGCAGAGTCGACTCTGTGCATAACAGATTCTTCACTGTAAGCTTTATAGTCAATTCTGTGAACAAAAGAGTTGATATTCATGGCAACGGAGTTTGTCAAAAACAGAGTTGAATTTGTGAAAAACAGAGTTGACTCTGTTAATAAAAGACTTAAAAAATTAGTACAATATTTTCTATGTTAACAATTGAGCTGATTCTGTTAACAAACAAGTTGAAGCTTGAACATTTTCTTATTTGTGTATTTAGCTCCCATTTATTTAAAATTTTTACCTACCAGTCAATCAATCAAATTTCTTGAAAACTATTTTACAAAAATAGAACTTTCAATAACACTTTCTCCGATCTCATCAGTAACAACAATGGATACTATTTCGGTTGATTTTTTGACGTTGATTGATATTTTCGACATAGATTTTTGTTTTTGCCTTCACTAATTTAAATCACATTGAGTTCAAAAGCAAAATTGAAAAGTAATGCAACTCAATGAAATTTTCTATTATTAAAATAAGACTTGACATAAAACATATGTTTTGTGAATATTCAATAAAATATTGAATTCCTGCAGTAAATTTTGTTAAAAATCGAAACTTTTTTTTAAGAAATTCAGTAGGAAAGAAAATTTTTGTGACATTATATTACGAAAAATAAGTTTTCGGAAATATATCTTTGAAGAAAATTTGCTTAAATTTTAAAAGCTTTTTTTTATAAAATGTAGTACATAATTTAAAAAAAAAAAAAACACAAAAATTAAAACAGTTTTCTCTCAAGAAATTCACTTCAAAGTTCACAAAACATTTAAAAATCTAAAATTCTTTTTTACTTTAAATTAAAATTCTACAAGAAAAATAGATTTATTTTTAAGTAAAAGTCGATTAATACTAATTCTCGTCTTTGTTGTTGTTGCTGTGTGACCAAAACAATAAATCGTTGCCAAGAATCTGCATCAAGGCTACATTGTAAGAAAAAAATGTCTACGCAAAAATGTGCAACATGCAATAGAGACAGACAAATCGAAAGAGGGACAACCAGAAAGACAGACAAACAGACGGACAACAAAAACCAGAACAACATTAACATCATAGAACGGCCAAAAAGGCAGCAGCCGCTATCTAGCAGTTGCAGTAGCTGTAGCGGTAAAATTGAGCTAAATAATGCAACTGTTGCTGCCCTTCTTCTTAAGTGCTGATGATACAGTCAAAGAAATAAAATTAGTAAAAAGTACAAGTACGATAGTGATAGTGATAGTAAATTTGACCACATTATTGGTTAAATTGACTAGTAAATACAGTAAATTGAAAAATGAACGTAAAGTGTACTTTTTTTGGCAGCACAATTTAGATTTTCGCATTGGTTTGGTGTTACTTAGAATATTGAAGAAACAGTCATGAATGAAAGGGGTTGGAACGCCTAAATCGAATTCTATAATATAGATATAATTTAAGAGATATTTTGAAAAGCTTTGAAATGTTAGGCTTTTAGTTGCGTTCGACATTCTCATATGGATTGAGTTTAAGTAATTATGTATGCCCCAAGAAAATAATTGAGATTTTCAAATTGCTCGTGTCTAATTTAAAGTTTCAGCTACTTTCAAATTTATCTACACTTAATTAATACTAATTATTTTCGTTACAGTGTAATACAGTGGCGGCAACAATAATAGCACTATGGTAGATGTTTAACTTTCTCATTTAAAAAAAAATATTTTCGGTCAGAAATTTTTATATTTTACTTTACTGTAAAATACAATCATATGCATCCTCTCTGAGAGAGGCGTTTTTACATTGATAATGTTAACGGTTGTTTTTATATTAACCAGCATTGAGAGCAAAGTGCAAAATCCAGCGGCAAAAAAAATAGCACTGATCACGTTTTAGTTTCAAAAACTTTACTTTAATCAAATATTTTGTCAGTAAATTGGAAAAGTCGTAGTCCTATAAAGTGTTTAAAGTGTTTGATTTATTTTTTGTTAAAAAAAAGTGAAAAGATTAGTAAATATGGGACGCGGAAAGCATTGCACCGCTGAAAAAAGGGAAATAATCAAAAACATGATTTCCAATAAAAAAACCTACGCTGATATTAGAAATACAGTCGGCTGCTCAAATAAAATGATTCGAAATGCCATAACATTTACCGAAAAAAAAGAAACTCGTGGAAGAAAATGCGAAATTTCAAAATATTTGGAGGAACGATTGATTCGCAATAGTAAGAAGGAGCCATTCAAGCCCGCCACGGAATTAAAAAAAGACCTTGAAATAACAGCATGTATCACAACAGTTCGAGCTTGTTTAAGAAAACATAACCTCAATGCCTGCAGTCCAAGAAAGGTTCCACTATTGACGGCAAAGCACGTGGCCAAGCGAATACAATTTGCAAAGCAGCACTTGAGTTGGCCCATAGAGAAATGGCGAAATATTTTGTGGTCAGACGAGAGCAAAATTGTTTTATATGGCGGCAAAGGCTCTCGTTCGTATGTAAGACGACCAACGAACGCGGAATATAATCCCCGTTTTACATGCAAGACCATTAAACACGGAGGTTCTAGCATAATGATATGGGCTTGCTTTTCATATTATGGAGTGGGCCCAATTCATTGGATTAAAACTGTTATGGACCAACATATCTACACAGAAATACTTAATGGCGTTATGTTGCCCTATGCAGAATATGAAATGCCATTGTTTTGGGTCTTCCAACAGGACAACGACCCAAAACACACAAGTAAGAAGGCTAGAAAATGGTTTGAGGATAATTCTGTTACCGTGATGGAGTGGCCTGCTCAGTCACCAGACCTCAATCCCATTGAGAATCTGTGGGCAGACATCAAAAAAGATGTCTCTAAGGCTAAACCAAAGAATAACAAAGAACTCTGGGCAACAGTTCAGGAGTCGTGGAGCAGCATTTCCAAGAAGAGATGTGAAGACTTGGTGGACTCAATGCCGAGAAGATGCGCTGCCGTTATTGCCAATAAAGGCCATGCAACAAAGTATTAAAATTACCTCATATTTCAACATAATTTACAATTATTTTACTTTTTTGTTTTGAAAGTTTTTTGGCATTTTTGGAATTTAGTGCTATTTTTGTTGCCGCCTTTATTTGATATTATAAACTATTTGTTACAAAAAAATTTTGGAATACTGAATAAATCCTGCAAAAATTTTTTGTTTTGTTAAGATAATGATTGCTTTGTTTTTAATACATATTAAAAAGTTGGGAAAATTCATGCAAATAGGATAAATTTTATGGCAAAGGCTGATTGCATCCATAGTGCTATTATTGTTGCCGCAGCTGTACATACATATATCGCTCAATCGCATCTATGTGAAATGTTCCTTTTTTTTAAGTTTCTTTATCTCTTGATTGCCACACAGCAACTTGAAGTCAGATTTTTCGTCTTACCCGATATATTTAGGTTTCTTCGGCTATCCACAATTAGTTGCAGTATATTCAATTATTTGTTTTTCGTTTTTTTCTCGATTGCATTAAAAGAATTTGAAACACAAAATAATGCACAATTTGCAATTGGTTGATTTTTAATTTTGCAGACACTGTAAAATATTTACACAAAACAATTTTGTTATGCACAGTGGCACTATATATTTTTCAACTGAATTTTATAAATACCATTCTAAAGTAATGCGATTTTAATATGAGAATTTTGTGCTGTGAGCAAACTTTTTTTTATGTCTCAAATCAAGTACTTTTGCAAATGTCATTTCGTTTTTAGACTCTTTTTTTTAGTTTGATTTCTTTAATCAATTTCATACCACTGTTCAATGCGCCGCCTTTGCTTGTCACTTAAATGCGTTTGTCATTTTGATGAAGTCAGTCAGTTCATCAGATGCACACAGAAATTGCAATTAATTTAACATTCTGCCTATAGTGACAATATGAAAATAGAAAAAATTGCATTAAAATTTTATAAAAATTGCCAGTTGTTAGAAAGCGTTAAAACAAAAGATGTGACAAAAATAATTTACCGTCACAAAAATCAAGTTATGCGCCAAGAAATTGAAAATAAGTGAAAATTACTCATTGGTACAAAAATAAAAAATTTATGTTCGAACACATCACTCAAATGAAACACAAAGGGAAAATGGTATTTAGATTTCAAAAACTTAAATGGTTCAAACTTTGGGATATTGAAGTACATCATAAAAAGGTACGATCCCCAAATTGTTGGTCCTTCAAATGCCCCTGGTGCAAAGATATGAATTTTTAAAGATCAAAAATTGACGTATTTTGCACCATATTAGCATACCTGTTTCTCGGGAACCTTAGAATCATCGAAACAGAAGAAAATCCCCTTTTGAAAGTGGCGCCAAGTAGTCAAATTTGAATGAAAGTGAACTCATTTTTTTTGTCCCTATAAAGTTCAAAAATTTGACAAGAAACCTGAGATACAGCAGTTTTAAAAAGTTCATTTTTCGAAATTTGCGTTTTTTTTTCATTTTCAAAATTGTGTTTTTTGACCCCTAAATGGGTCCAGAAACATGGAGTTTGGGAAAGACCGGCTCCGGCTGCGCTGTCGAGTTCCCAAAAGTGCCTGTTTTTGCTAATTTTTATCGTGGACCAAATTTCGCGGAAACTCAATAACCTAATCCACCATATTGGGTCCACCACCTTGAATTTTAAATTTCTGACCTTGCATTCGTATTCAGCGACCCCAGAAACCACCGTATACCAAATCGGTTAATTTTTAAACAATACGTCCGCAATATTGAATCCACCATTTTGATTTTGAAATATAGTTTCAGATTCGTAATCAGCGACCTCAAAAACCTCCGTATAACTAATTTTGTACAAATCGGTTGATTTTTAAAAAATACGTCCGCCATCTTGGATCGGCCATCTTGATTTTGTCAAATCTTCGTGATCCCAAAAAACGACCCGATCGGTTGAGAATTTTTATTTTTGCAACCTTTTTTTTCTGGACATTCGATTTTTCTCCGGCTTCCGGCCGCCATATTTGAACCGCCATTTTGAATTTCTGAACGGGCCAAACAACTTTCTGAAGATTTTCATGAGTCTACGTCTTGATTGCTCCAGCCGCGAAGGTGATCCGCTTGACGTGAAACGTCCCATATATAGAGGCTGCGAAGATATCTGCATTTGTGTTTTCTTAAATATTTTGAATAAAAAGTTTTTCCGTTGAGTTGGATTTTTGAACTCTAGGGTGTACCTATTATTTTGAGCAAGTGTGTATATGGCTACGCCAATTTCTTAATTGATTCAGGCAACCACAAAAAAATTAACTTAAATTAATTCTAAGTAAAATCTATCAATGTACCATAGTTATAAGTAGAATTTAGACCATGATTTATCATGTTCTACCTGTTAAAATGATTATTGTGCTTTTCACTTCACTTCACTGCACTTCATTTCATACTTCTTACTGCATACTTCATACTTCTTACTGCATACTTCTTACTGATACTTCTTACTGCATACTTCTTACTGCATACTTCTTACTTCCTACTTCTTATTTCTTACTTCTTACTTTTACTTCTTACTTCTTACTTCTTACTTCATACTTCTTACTTCTTACTGCATACTTCTTACTTCTTAGTTCTTACTTCTTATTTCTTATTTCTTATTTCTTACTTCTTACGTCTTACTTCTTATTTCTTACTTCTTACTTCTTACTTCATACTTGTTACTTGTTACTTCTTACTTCTTACTTGTTACTTCTTACTCCTTACTTCTTACTTCATACTTCATACTTGTTACTTCTTACTTCTTATTTCTTACTTCCTACTTTTTACTTCTTCTTACTTCTTACTTCTTATTTCTTACTTATTACTTTTTACTTCTTACTTCTTCTTACTTCTTACTTCTTGCTTCTTACTTCTTATTTCTTACTTCTTACTTTTTACTTCTTACTTCTTACTTCTTAATTCTTACTTCTTACTACTTACTACTTACTTCTTACTTCTTACTTCTTCCTTCTTACTTCTTACTTCTTACTTCTTACTTCTTACTTCTTATTTCTTACTTCTTACTTCATACTTGTTACTTCTTACTTGTTACTTCTTACTCCTTACTCCTTACTTCTTACTTCATACTTCATACTTGTTACTTCTTACTTCTTATTTCTTTCTTCTTACTTCTTACTTCATACTTCATACTTGTTATTTCTTACTTCTTACTTGTTACTTCTTCTTACTTCTTACTTCTTGCTTCTTACTTCTTATTTCTTATTTCTTACTTCTTACTTCTTACGTTATACTTTATACTATATTTTTTGTACTTTATGCGTTATACTTTACACTTTACCTTTTACACTTTACACTTATCCTTTCACATTTTACATCTCATTCCTCATATTTTAGGCTTGTCTTCAGTTTCACTATGTTTTGACTTTAACTCCTGCTGGTTCAGATCTCTGAACCTTAATTCAGAAATTGTTTACTTAAGATACCTATTGGAGTGCTATTTCTTAAAAAAAAACTGTCCGCCAGCGTAATGACGAATTTAAGTACCAATTTTTCAATGCATTGGTAAATGCTATTTAGATTTGAACAAAAAATTAAATTCTGCCGAACATCAGGTAAAAGAAGACTTTTCATACTTCACATGGTATGTTTCGTTCTTTTACATATTGGCTTTATTAATTGACTTAAATATTCATTATCATAAATTAAAGCAACAAGAACAAGCGTCACGACAGCCTAGCTTATATGTATCATACTATATGTGCATAGCAAATTTTTAAATTTATGTTTTTTTAATAAATCTTAAAATCAACGCAGATTTTTTCATCAACCGCATGGTAATAAATCCTACAAAAAATTTTATATGTTTTCTTGTCAGCATCCCAAAACGGAAGAAGGTAGATAGATGATAGGCCACATTCACGTGGGTGAAAGAAAGATCGATGAATGCTTACGAGTGAGTGATAAAGGTGGTGCTGTTGTACTTTTCATTATTATTTTTATTTTGTTTTTCTACAAATTTCGTTGATTTACGTTTTCGTCATTTATGTCACATTTTTGACGTACATTGCGTGTGGCTGGGCGGGCTGGTTTTTTCTGCTGTTACCATTACTGCGTGCCGCATGCTTTATGTTGTATGTTGTATGTTCTTTTACATAGAGTTGCGATGTTAGATGCCCAACGCGCACACTATACGTTGAACACTTATGACAGTGCCTACGAGATGATCGTTTGGATCGTTTTCTTCATTCAGTGGAAAATGTATTTTACATTTGCATGACTTTTCTATTTGTTCATCTTTTAGTTTTCCGTCTACTTGCCTTCTACTTGAATGATGATAATTTATGTGGAAATTTTATTTTTGGTTATGGGCTTTTTTTTTTTTGTTTTGTGTGTTGCTGCTGTTGAGTTGTTTCAGCAGTAATATACTCAACGTTCAGAGTCAAGTGGACTTTGGTTGGAAATTAATTTCTTGTTGTTTTGTTGTTGTAATTAATGTATGTTAATTGATGTACTGCTTTCAATAACTTTTGGGGGTTATCAAGATAAAGACAAATTTTTTTTTTTGAAGCATTTTAATGTGGTATTATGGGCGTTTTTTTTTTTTAATATTGAATGTGATGCATAATTTTATTAAACAAGTTGCATGGTAAAAAATTTTATCAAAATGATAAAAAAAAATCTTAAAATGAGTTGCCAACGCTTCAAAACTATACATATGTATTTATAATATTATTGTCACTTTCAAAGTGGAAAGTAATAATAAATGAAATAATTATGGCACGAAAATTCCTCTGTGTTTTTGTCAACTTTTGCTGTCATTATTGTTTTTGTTTTCTGTTGTTTTTTTTTTTTTTACTTTTTGTTATATCTCAATTTTGTATGGACACATGTGGAACTAAATTGAACTAAAGTGTCATTAGTCACGCGTTTTTTACTTTTCTTTTTTTTTTTTGCTGGTTTGCTTTACTTTTTCTTATATTTTTATTACTATTTTTCATGCCATCACATAATCATTTTTTTTCTCTCATTTGTTTTGAAAATATTTTTGTTGTTGATTTTGTAGAGATTTATTTTTTTTTCGGAGGGAATTTTCTTACCATGACGACAATATGTCGTTAAGTGAGTTTCCTTGACAATTGCCGGTGAATTACGTTGAATATGAGCGTATTCAATAATAAAAAACATTTTTTACACTGAGCAATATACTGAAAAAAAAAATGCGATTTTGATTTTGAGTAAATACAAAAAGCACAAAAAGATATAGTCCAAATCGGTTGTTTTCCGTAGCTATAGCTATTTAAAGTTGTTCGGACAACTTATCCTTATTTAGAATGCTACCTCTTCTATGGCTATAACTTTCACCTGAAAATTGCAAAAATCGTCTGGTCGCAGCAGTTTTCAATTTTAGTTACCATAGTCCACTTGACTATTAAGCTTGGAGCATTTTTGTGTAGAAATTTATATGACCCATTCTACGCATAATACATCCCTTCTAGTCATCCTTAGATATATGTGAATTATGTAAACCCCCGTGAATGAGATTACTGGCACAGTATGGTCCAAGTTGGTGGGTAAATAACTCAAACTAAGAAGGCTGTCGAGTGTTCTGTTCTTTCCTCGGACCAATTAAAAATTATTGTTCAGAATTTGGGACATCTTTTACTTGTTCGGGTAGTGACCCATAGAGTGGTGTCAAATAATGTTTTTAAGAAATTTAATAAGTATGTTAGCAGTTACTCGATGATTTCATTTTATTCATTTGCGCTTAGATGCTGAAAGTGTTTTAGTTTCAAAGGCAATAAAATATATGTTAATATTTATATATTTATATAAGGCTACTGAGTTGATAATTTCCCTAGAATATATATTTTAGATGTTTGGTAATGTTTGGCCATATTTTTTTCTAATTACTTATGGTCCAGAGAGTTAGTAAAGCACTGTTTCACTTCTGAAGTTCATCCAAAATGATTCAATCAGAGTGAATTCATCGCGTTCATTCGTCCTTATTAACATAATTTCTTCTATTTCTGAGGTTTCATCTTTCACTTTTATTATCACTGTTTATTTTTGTGTGAGACTACGAAAGCTTTGGTTTTGGCTTTCTTCCAAAGTTGATAGGAAGTTGATACATTTCATCGATCTTCTTTGAAGAACATTTTGTAAGAAACTTAAGTGAAAGATAATTTACACTTATCACCTGGGAAGATTTTTCAAAGACTAACTTCCAAAGTGGGAAATGTAAATGAGTCTTAAGTTAATCATATCCTTGATGCGCTTACATAAAGCGTTGTTGAAAGACTTTAGTGTATTTAGGTTTTCAATGTATGTATTAATTTATATGTCTTTCAGATTCATTACGTTGAATTTGTTGCCTCTGTCAATTTAATAAAGTAAAGTACCATATCAACAGCACATCCGGAGAAGATGCAGATAGAACTTATACCGCTGGATAGTAAATACATACATTCAACTGCTAGATTAAGTACTGTTTTAAGGGCTTAAATGAATTTCTAATGTGAGCAATGAAACCATATTAATGTATAACAATTAAAATTCCAGTGACAATTGATTCTCTAGGGATCGCACGCTACAAAGCGAAAACCACTCTGAAGAGTACCATCAAAAGTAATCTTGCTCTTGATAACGCAAAGGCACCACTTACCGACCACTTATCGGCATGTCTGTTTGAATCTCCTAGAAGATATATAAATTTGATTTATAATTTCACTAAATTTAAACTATTAATAGTTTTAGATGTTTCCCGCGGAACAAATTAGATAAAAATAATTTAAAATTTACTTTTTATTTCTAAATTTTGTTTTTAAGAAATTGATACAAAAAAACACAAGGTGCACCACTTACCGACCGTTCTGTGATAATTTTGCCTATTTCCGTCCACTGAAGTACCTGATTCCGACCGCTAATGACGCAATAAAAAATAATATAATAATCAGTATAATAATCAGATGTTGAAATCCTTAAAAAACTTTCTAACAATAATTTTTGTGTGAGGTTTTGCAAAAACTTAATCCTAATAAAAAAATACATTTAACTTTAAAAAATAAAAAAATAAGTATACAATAACCTTCTTTTGTACAAATACAAATTATAAAAATCGCATCAGTATATTTTGCGCCAAAGCGTTACAAATCATTTCCATATAAGCAATTTTATATAAATAATATAGATAGGACGTTACATCAACTGATTATAACACTTTCAGCACTACCAAAAATAGTCAAAAAAGTTTATGCCTTAAAACAAGATTAACAACTAGAGAAGTTCCCCTAAGCTCTTGCTTTTACAAGGGAGTACAATATGTCTCAAGATCGCAGTTCATCTCCACAATAATAAAAATTTGAATCTTTATTTTAATTAAAATTTTCTTACCATGTGTAAAACTAATCCCTTGTTCTTCCTTCTTTCATCAACTTTGTCATTATGAAATCTGCGAGAAATAGATGTCTGCATGAATATGACAAATTTTCTCAAATTCATATATGTATATATAGATTCATACAAGGAAAATGTTTATGTACAGATAGAAAAAAAACAAATCAGCAGGAATAAATAGTAAACATTTTTTATTTTTTTTTTTAATGAAAAGAAAATAAATGGAACAAACAACCAACATAATGGCAGCACTGAGCATTTTGGGGTGTACAGAGAGTGAAATACTGTGGCGGCAGCGGCCGGTGAGCATATGTTTTCTCAAGTGTTTTGAGGTTGCTTGGAAATAATTTTTATGGATTTTGGTGTTGAAAGTGTGAAAATTGTGTTCACATGACAATAGGATTAAAATTCGATGTTGAGGAGAAAAAAAATCTATAAGTTTTGTTGTTATTTAAAGGGGAGGAACTTTTTGCTTTATCTTATGGAATTTCACGTGATTATATTTTGGCGGTTGAGTTTGAGTATTTGTGCCTTCAAGTGTGTGTGAATTTTATGATTCACCATTAATCAAGTATAGGTTAAGTCAACAGATCTCATGAGATTTTTGTTTTTCTTTCCTTTCTGCAAAATTCATTGATTAATTGTACTTGCTTTAATGGAATATCATAATTGCCTTGGTATGACCTTTGATTTTCGTGAGAATTTGGAAATTTTCTATTCATGCGTCTCTCGGCACTTAATCCCGAAAGTCATAAATTTCCAAAAGATTATCTATGCAACTATCATCTATTCAATAGATTCTATTGATTAAATCATCTCTACGGCATATTAGACAGTAGCCATACTCATGGCATTTATTCACAAAATTTTGAAATATTTTACTTCATACTTTTTACTCACATGGTTTACTTCTGGTTTTGTTTTTTTTTTTAAACAAAATATAAAAAAAAAATTATATTTTTAGTTTGCCAGTCACATTGCGCAAAATATGTCTTGTTTTTACCTGACTAAACATCAGTTGTCATAATTTTGTATGATGCCTAACGCATTAACGAAAATATTTTTGTATAATTTTTCGATTTTTTTTTAAGAAATTCTTTAACTTATTACAAAATTTTGAAATTTTTTTTTATATACATTACGTGCGATTTGAGCAACTTCATCTCGAAAAGTTATTAAGAAAATGAGCTTGTGACTAAAGCGTTGTGACATTTTCAGTACAATTGTACTTTTTTTTAGTACATTGACACTTTGAAATGTACTGATTATATTTTAGTATACTCAGAATATTGCTATTACATTTTCATTATTCTTTTGTGATAAAGTTTTTTTGCAAAATTTGTAAAGTCTTAATTTCTTAGGATTGATACAAGTAATCTATTTTTTCTTATATATCTTCGAAAAATTCTGTAAAAAGTATGTTCATTATCCAAAAATTAAATACCTACTCTAAATTCAGTGCTTTTGCTCAAAGTTCAAATGCCATCACCATGATAAATCCTTAGCGATCCATTTTAATTAAATTTAATTTAATTGATTTAATTTCCGATATCAAAGAAATGCGATATCAAAAAATGAAAAAGAACAGTTTGCGTTGTCTGAGTTGTCCACAAATGAAAAGAAGCGATTCTCATAAATAAAGCATTTTTTGCCATACAAAAAGTTTTTTGTTCATATCAGAAAATGTTGCATTTTTTGGTATCGGTTGTGTCCTGTGGTCGAAAAATTGACCACTAATTTTTGCGTCCACACGGCTCAACGCAAATATGACAGATTGCACCCGTAGTATTTTCAACCCTAAATAGTAGCTGAAATTGAGAGAAATTATTTTTACCCAATTGCATAAATTTTTACCGAAATTTCCCAAAAAAAAAACCCAAAAATGCCTACGCTCCAAGGCCAGAAAAAACAATTAAATAACTGAATCACGCCAAACTAAAAATGTTGTATGCTGGTGAAGGTCCAAGCTGACATATTAGCTATGCGCTGAGGCGATACCACCGGAAAAATGCGAAATTTACTGATCGAAAAATCGACCGTTGGGACTTAATGGATTAAATGCAACTTTAACTATGTGAATTTTAATTGTTCCACGTTGAATATTAATTCAAGATAGTCTTAACTTCAACAAAAACCATAGTTGAAGGGTATGCTCCAAAAAAAAAAAAAAAAAAAAAAAAGCGGAAACGTGACCGGCTAAAATGACAATTTCTGTGGAAATACCTACTGATTGCCTGAAGGTACCTTCATACCAAATCGCAATAAAATCAGTCGATTAGTTTGACATAACAATATTTTCTCCTCTTAGGGGCCCACCATTTTCGAGGATGCTGAACACGATGGTGGCGTTTAAAATTATTTAAGAAATTACCCCACCCCTAAAATGGCCATAAGCCGCCCCAAAATGAAGGAATCGCATATTCCGCGTCTTCCATCGGTAAAATATTTGTTACCTTCCGTTTTCCAGGATGTTAAACACGATGGCGGAACTCAAAATTTTTTATTAACTGGTCCCACCCCCCAAAGTGGACAAAAACCGCCCCAACGTACCCAAATCGCCATTTTTGCCATTTGGGCGCATGGGGTCAGTTCCAAAAAAATTTTAAGCACCTCCATCGTGTTCAGCATCCTCGAAAATGGGGGCCGACAAATATTTTACCGATGGAAGACGCGGAATAGGCGATTCCCCCATTTTGGGGCGGATTTTGGCCATTTTAGGGGTGGGGTCAACTCCAAAAGAGTTTTAAACACAACCATTGTGTTCAGCATCCTCAAAAACGGGGGGTGGATGTGGTTTGGTTGCTGCTATAAATATTTGTATTTTTCTAGTTTTTTTCTGACTCACAGAATCCACTATAAGCCCATTGTGCAGAGTTACAAATATATAAATAAAAATTACGTCAAGAGCGATCCATTTTTTTTCTCAACGGAATATTGTACTTTATTATTTTTAGCATTTAAATATTTTTTTTCCTTTTTCGATCGGACAGGGAGGGCTGTTTTTCATTAATATTTAATAAATAAACATATTTTAAATATTGAAAAATACATTATTTAAAACTGAAAAAATCTCACTTATACTCTATTTCAATACAAATCGAACACCGTCAAATTTATAAAAATCGTCGCATCCGTTCAAAAGTTATAAGCTTTTGAAAAAATTTTGTGCCCGAATTTCAATTGCCTATAACAAAAAAAAAAATCATTTCACATCTTACAAGACTTACCACCCCTGTAGCCATTATGTATACGCATGATGGGTACTCCATTCACAACTCAAGTTAGAATTTGAAAAATCAACATTTCTAAGCAATGGCTTGGAAAGTTCAACGTTGTATGTATTAGTTTTTAAGATTTCTATACTTATTGTTAGTCTCCAAGCGAGTTGGTACAATAAACATCTAGCTTAAAAAAAAAAAAAAAAATTTCACATCTTAATTTCTAAATAACAAAATTTCATTAAAAAAATAAAATTTTTTTTTTAAAAGTGGCCCAGTTGGTAAATGCTCACCCTTACCTAAGATCAAAAAAATTCTTCCACTTGGTAGTACGTTTTTGATTTTACTTATGACGTTCAAAA
Source organism: Meiosimyza platycephala (assembly GCA_963662105.1). Lineage (NCBI taxonomy): Eukaryota > Metazoa > Arthropoda > Insecta > Diptera > Lauxaniidae > Meiosimyza > Meiosimyza platycephala. The sequence continues at coordinate 75,972,036 of OY759211.1, read as the reverse complement.
AGAATTAATTTTTATTCCACCTAATTAAAGTCTTTCTTGACCACATTATTCTTAATATTGTTTAATTTCAACTTCCAACTTCTTGCTATCAACATCAGCTGCCATTGCCAAAGAGTCATTAGCCAATTAACGTTTGCCATTACAACTTCAACAACAACAAGCCGTTTAAGAACCGCCATAAGAAAAATAAAACTTCAACCAACTGGCTCGGAGAGTCTAAAAGGGCAGAAACTTTATTTTAAATTGTTCTTTGCTCTATCAACCGCTACTTACTGTTTGCGCGAGTTAACGAAACAGATGTTAACGATTCCTACCGAGCTGGCACCACACATTTCGGTGTCGCAATAAACAAAAATATTATATTTCTTCAGAATTTACAGCAGCAAAATGCTGACCAAGCGTCTGCTACACATCCGTAGTACGATTTGCTTTGAGTATCATATCACTTTGATATGGTACGAATAAAAAAAACAAAGAAAATAAAACAAAAAGAAAATTATTAAAAGTCACTCAATATATTCTTCAAAAAGAACAGATTCAATCTAACTTCAGTAGAGTTAAGTTTTGTTTTAAATTTAGCTTGTAAAATTAGTTTTAAAAATAAAAAAATAAATAAAAATAAATAGTAATTAATATAAAGTTAACTGGCGCCCAACTAAAACAAAAAGGACACAAAATCTTTTGGAGCTTATCAGCCCTTAGGAGCCACAGCATTAACGATTTTCAACGAACCTGAGTCACCGTCAACCAGCGGACAAAAAGGATTATTCGAAGGAATCGGTGTGGAGTCCAACAAAGAATGTTACTTCTAATGTAAGGAAAAATACAATTTTTTATTTCTTAAGAGTGAAAATTTAGAATTTAAGTAATTTCAATAAAAAAAATATAAGAAAAATTTGAATTTAAGTGAACTATCCAAATGAAAAAGAATAATTAAGAATTTTTAAGTGAAACTAAAAACTAGAGTTAAAATTAATTAAAATTTTTTAAGTTGAATAAAAGTGCTTCAGACAGCACCAAATTTTTTAGTGATTTCATCAAAGTGAATTATCTAACAACTGAATTTAAATTAAATTTCCTTGATTAATTTTTTTTTTAAAACTAAAAGCTAGAGTTAAATTTAATTAAATTTTTAAATTGAGTAAAAGTGCTTCAAATAGCAATAAATTTTTAAGTGATTTTAGCAATGTGAATTGTTTAACAACTGAACTTAAATTAAACGTCCTTGATTAAATTTTTCAAATATAGAATTGCCCTAGTGATCATCTGGTTTAAATCGAATCGGAATCAAAGTTTTGAATTTAGTTAAAAAGAACAAAGAGCAATATGGCTAATCAAAACAATTTATTGCGGCCACCCATCCTAAACCCCAATCCTCCTGTTCCTCAGCAAAACCCTAATCCGCCTGTAGGAAATCCTCAACAACCCCAAGATCAACCACCTCAAAATCAACAACCACAACCTTTAATAATGTCTCAAGAATTACAACAAGCTATAGCAAGTATAGCATTTGCAACCTTACAAAGAGAAGGTAGACAATTAGTTTCGTCAATAATAAACCCAAACGCAGACCAATTTAGCGGCGTTGATCAAATTATTGATGTAGAGCATAGAGGAAATATGGGAGACTTAGACAAAATACCAGACATTGTCCGAGGCCTTAGGGGATTCGCAGGAAATGAAGGTGAATTCACCTCATGGAAAAAAAGCGTTGAACGAGTTCTACAACTATATGAACCAATTAGGGGGACAAATAAATACTATGGAATACTGAACGAAATTAGAAACAAAATCACAGGACAGGCAGACAATGTGCTAGAATCGTATAACACTCCATTAAATTGGAACTGTATTATAAGATGTTTGATTACCCACTACGCAGACAAGAGAGACGTCACAACTTTGGAATATCAAATGACATCTCTTGTCCAAAATAGGCAAACTGTGCAGGAATTCTACCAGCAAGTTTATTCATGCCTATCTCTTATTTTAAATAAACTCGCGTCCCTTGAAGTAGGTACCGAAGCTATGAATATTTTATCAAAAACTTATAGAGACAAAGCCCTCGACACTTTCATTAGAGGTCTCAACGGAGACATGCCCAGACTTTTAGGAATGAGAGAGCCTGCAGATTTACCTCAAGCTCTTTATTTGTGCCAAAAATTAGAAAATCAAGATTTTAGAGCGAATTACGCCCACAATGTAAACACTAACACAAAGAAATACAACACACCTTCTCAACCACCATTACCCCCACGACGTAGCCACCAAATCCAACGCACACCATTCTACCCACAACTCACATATTTCCCACAAAATTCTATTCCAAACCAACATTATCCAGTTAACCAAATCCAACGCACACCATTTTATCCACAACTCACATATTTCCCACAAAATTCTATTCCAAACCAACGTTATCCAGTTAACCCAATCCAACAATACCATTATCCCAATTTTATACCACAACAAATAAGACAAAATTATGCTTATAACCAACCACCACCACGTCCTTTTGCACCCAAACCTCTACCTAGACCCGAACCTATGGAAATTGACCAAACTATTAAAACCCGAAATGTTAACTATATGAACAATCCAAGACCTAATCAATTTCAAGGGAAAAGGCCTTTACAACCTACGCAACATTTTCAGCAACAACCGAAGTTGCAAAGGAATTTCCATGTTTATCCACAACATCCACTCCCAATTCCAAACAATTACATTTATGAACAAACCACACAAAATAACTTTCAAACTCAACAACAGCATCCATCAAATCTGGTGGATAATAACAACGATCAAATTCATCATGTCGAAACAAATTCAGAATATCCACCGCAATTGGCAAATACCAATAATTTTTATGAACAAAATTTAGAAAGTTATATGAGAGAAATTCCAGAGCAAGTTGTGCAACAAGTTCAGGAAGTCCAACAATTGCAAACAGAAGAATATACAGATATACATTTTTTAGGTTAAACCAATCATCATTACCCTTTATAAAATGCAAGCTAGATAACGGAAATATTATAAAGATACTAATAGACACAGGTTCCAACAAGAACTACATTCAGACAAATTTAATAAAAAACCCAAAGGAAAATGATGAAATATTTTTTGCCAACTCAATAGGAGGGCCAATTCAAATCTCACATCATGTTTATGCAAATCTTTTCGGTGAACCTAGCACTCCAATTAAATTCTTTTTACTCCCAACACTTAAATCCTTCCATGCAATAATAGGAAATGACAGCCTTAAGCAATTATCCGCAATTATATACACCGAATATAATTATATGCTTATTAAAAATGGTAGAAAAATTAAAATACATCAACAGATTTCACAAGATGTTAATAATATTTCTATCAAAACGGATCATATGACGGAAAAACAAAAAGAATCAATTAAGGAACTCACAAGAAGATTCCGTAAATTATTTTTAGAACCAGATGAAAAACTGACGTACACAACCAGAGTAAAAGGTGAAATTAGAACTTCAACGGAAGATCCCGTTTATTCGAAAAGTTACCCTTACCCAGTTGCCCTCAAAGACGAGGTAGAGAAACAAATCAATGAATTACTCTCTAATGGCATTATACGACCTTCTCGGTCGCCATATAACTCTCCAGTTTGGGTTGTACCCAAAAAAATAGATTCTTCCGGAATAAGGAAATTTAGGCTCGTGATAGACTATCGGAAACTAAATCAAGTAACGATAGCAGATAGATATCCCATACCCGAGATTAATGATGTTTTGACACAACTTGGGAACAATAAACTATTTTCGGTCATCGACCTCAAGAGTGGATTCCACCAAATACCATTAAAAGAGAAGGACGTTGAAAAAACTTCATTTTCCGTGTGTAATGGAAAATACGAATTCACTAGACTCCCATTCGGACTCAAAAATGCTCCCTCCATTTTTCAACGAACTCTAGACGATATTTTACGAGAGCATATAGGGAAAATATGTTACGTCTATATAGACGACATACTCATTTTCGGAAAGAATGAAGAGGAACATCTTCAAAATGTAGCGAAAGTATTTCGAACTTTGGAGGAATCAAATATGAAAGTTCAACTAGACAAATGTGAATTTCTCAAAACACAAGTTGAATTCTTAGGTTTTATTATATCAGATAACGGTATTAAGACAAATCCGAAAAAAATAGAAGCTATACTTAATTTCCCGAAACCAAAAACCGTCAGAGATCTTAGATCATTTTTAGGTCTGTCCGGTTATTACCGTCGGTTTATACAAGATTATTCAAAAATAGCAAAACCCCTGACAGCCCTTTTAAGGGGGGAAGATGGCAATATGCCTAAGAATCAATCAAAGAAAAAAGAAATCTTTCTCGATGATGTTGCCATTGAATCATTTGATAAAATAAAAAACTCATTAATCAGTCAAGATATTATACTAGCTTATCCCGATTTTCGCAAAGAATTTACTTTGACCACGGACGCATCAAACTATGCAATTGGTGCTGTCTTATCCCAAGACGACCGACCAATAGCTTTTATTTCAAGAACATTAAATAAAGCCGAAGAAAATTATGCGACGAATGAAAAAGAAATGCTCGCGATAATTTGGGCTTTGAATAACTTAAGAAATTATTTATATGGTTCAGCTAGAGTCAAAATAGTAACAGATCACCAACCATTGACATATGCTCTTAGCAATAAAAACAATAATAGCAAAATGAAAAGGTGGAAAGCGACATTGGAAGAATATAATTATGTTCTTCAATACAAACCAGGCAAAACAAATGTTGTTGCTGACGCCCTTTCCAGACCACCGCAAATTAATTCTTTGACAGCTACCCAACATAGTGATGAGAGTTCATCACATAATCTAATTCAATTTGCAAACGCACCTATAAACGTTTTCAAAAACCAAATATTTTTGAACTTAGACAATGATCCTACTTACAAATTTGAAATTGTTTTTCCTACATATCATAGGCACACTATAACCCAAACAGAATATTCACAACAAGATCTTATTAGTGTTCTAAAAAAATCCTTGAACCCATCTGTAGTTAATGGAATCTACACTGACGATAGAACTTTGGGAAAAATCCAGGAAATTTATCCAACTTATTTTAGGAATTACAAAATCAGATATGCACGAGATAAAATTATTGATCTCACTGACGAAACAGCACAGGAGACTGAAATATTAAAGGAACATAAACGAGCCCATAGGAATAGTAGAGAAAACAAAGTACAACTCTTAAAGAAATTTTATTTCCCCAATATGCAAACAAAAATTAATAGACTAGTAATGCAATGTAGTATCTGCAAAGAGCAAAAGTACGAAAGACACCCGAATAAGCCAATACTTAAAGCTACTCCAATCCCTCAATTCCCAGGACAGATAGTGCATATAGATTTATACTATATGGACAATAAAAAGATATTAACAGCTATCGACAAGTTTTCAAAATATGCAATGGCAAAAATAGTAAATTCACGAGCGGTGGAAGATATTAAAGAACCTCTAAGAGAATTAGTTACAGCATTTGGTTTCCCAAAAAGTATTGTTATTGACAACGAGAAATCATTAGCAGCAGCCCCGATAAAATTTATGCTAGAAGACCAATTTGGAATAGAGATCTTTAGAGCCCCTCCATATGTAAGCACTGTCAATGGACAAGTGGAAAGGTTTCATTCTACCCTTAGCGAAATGTTACGATGCGTCAAGGCGGAAAAAACATTTTCCTCATTTTCTGACCTTTTACACCAAACACTCTATAAATATAACAATTCCATTCACTCTACGACGCATGCAAGACCTATAGAAGCATTTTTTGGCACAAGAGTAACAACTGACCAGGAACTTTTAGAGCAATTTAGACAAAACAATATAGGGAACCTAACGAAAAAACAAGAAGCAGATTTAAACTACCACAACAGAGATCGGGATTCATATAAAGATTATATTGAAGGACAAGTCATTTATGTGAGAAGAGATAAAAAACCGAGAAATAAAGGTTCAGCGAGATATAGAAAAGAAATAGTTAAAGAAAACAATCCAAGCACAGTTTTAACAATGAAAGGGAACATAATTCACAAAAGTTTAATTCGGAATTGAATTTACACATTTCAGATTTTTGTTCGCTCTATGCAGAGCTGAATATCGGATTTTGGATTATACGAATTCTCCAATAGTAACCTTCGAAATCGGAATTTCTAAGATCCAAAAGGGAACTTTTAAATTAATCCACGTTATAGAAATGGCAACCTACGAAGAAAGTTTAAAAAATTTAACAAGTTTTGTCAACACCAATATCCACATCAACAATCCCTTCCTTCCTTTCATCCAGCAAGAAATAACTCAAATTGAATCCTGTATTAATCGCATCCGACCAACAAAAACCAATAAAAGAGCCCTAGATGAACTAGGAAAGGCATGGAAATGGTTGGCAGGAAGTCCTGACCACCATGACCTTATCGTTATTCAAAGTTATATAAACAAGTTGTTAGACAATAATAACGAACAAGTTGTTATTAATAAAAATTTAATTGAAAGAATGAATAACATAACAAAAAGTAATAATAGAATTATATCATTTTTTAAGAGCAGTGATACTGCACAATTAGTTATAGGAATGAATTTGAAATTTAAGTTACAAATGTTAAGAAATGAAATAACAAACATTGAAAATGGAATTAATTGGGCAAAGGCCAACATTATAAACTCATTTTTGTTATCAAATAAGGAAATCTTTGAATTGGAAAAAGTTATTGAAAATGATAAAATACCCATTATAAATATAGAAGAATCACTTCAATTTGCCGAAGTAAAGGTTGCATCAAATACAACCAATATAATGTTTCTTATTAATTTGCCTATTACAAATAAAGAAAATTGTAAGGTAATAAAATTAAAACCAATAAAAAGAAATAAAATCATTATGGAAATACCATATGAAAATATCATAAGATGTAATAATGAAATTTACGGAATAACACAAAATTGTAAGACTTTTAATAATTTATCTATTTGCAACAAGAATAGTATTGTTACATTAAATAAAGATAGCTGCACCGTACAACTTTTACAAGGAAAAACGACTTCATGTTCGATAACGAATAACCAGCATATTCCAATGATAGAGGAACTTAGCCCCGGTACTCTTCTTTTAAATAATTTTAATGGATCAATTAAAATTGACAACGAAAGCATTAATCTGACCGGAACATTCATCATACAATATGAAAATCTCACAGTAATTGTAAACAATGAAGAATACATCTCCTCCAATAAAGTGATGCTCGAACCAATGCCAGCCGTTGTTCAAACAAAAGAAATCTACTCATCAACTCAAGAAATACTGTCCCTCGAACTCATGAAGGAGTTAAATATGAACAACACAGAAAAAATAGAATTGATAAACGAAGATATAGAGTGGAAGTTTTATACAAATTCATCGCTCATAACAGTGGTTATCATAATTCTGGGATGCCTCCTTATAAAGCGAAAATTATGCAATATATCAAAAACAGTAAATTTAAAATCTACAGAAAATGATCATAAGGAAAGATTTCAAGAAATACTAACGGAGAATTCCAAAGGTGAACGAGGACGTCCACATTTAAAGGGGGAAGAGTTAACGAAACAGATGTTAACGATTCCTACCGAGCTGGCACCACACATTTCGGTGTCGCAATAAACAAAAATATTATATTTCTTCAGAATTTACAGCAGCAAAATGCTGACCAAGCGTCTGCTACACATCCGTAGTACGATTTGCTTTGAGTATCATATCACTTTGATATGGTACGAATAAAAAAAACAAAGAAAATAAAACAAAAAGAAAATTATTAAAAGTCACTCAATATATTCTTCAAAAAGAACAGATTCAATCTAACTTCAGTAGAGTTAAGTTTTGTTTTAAATTTAGCTTGTAAAATTAGTTTTAAAAATAAAAAAATAAATAAAAATAAATAGTAATTAATATAAAGTTAACTCGCGGCTTACTCATTTGTCTTAATTTGCTGCAAAGGAAACTAAAGCATAAAGGCTCCTAATGTTTTTTTTTTTTTGACACCTTAAAGTAACTTGCGTCATTAAAAAAAACCAAGTAGAAAATAAGCAATTGGTTTGAAAAAATTAAATATTTTTAACGAACTTCCTAGGCCTAGTGCCTTTGCTAGATATGTCAAAGGATAATTTCCTAGCTTAATTCTAATATCAAATAAATAAGTTTAATCTTCAATATATTGTGCCTATTTGACACTACCAAAGTGCTTAGTGCTAAAACTTCTTAGTGCTAAAGCTTCTTATTAATTTTATCTTGACGCCTTTTAAGTGTTTTCACATTTAAACGAGTAATTAAATTGTTTTTTTCCCCGTTGGGACAACTTTATTAATGAGCGCAGTAAATGCAAGAATGAGAGAGAGAGAGAGAGTATGTAAAGAAATCTTATTGCCAGCAGTGCTACCAACAGCTGCTTTCCAAAGTAGTTGAACTTTTTGTTTTTATGATTTAATGCTTAGTTTTTTATAGCTTCATCTTTAAACTGAATGAGTTCTTTTAAGATTTTTGTTATTTGTTTTATATCTCATTAGACGGGGGGGAGATATGTATGTTGAAAATTTATTTTTTTTTTACTTTGCTTGGGGCGTTCACAAAGTCATTATTAAGTTTTATTGCCAAATGTTTATGTTTTTGCCTTAAAAGTAATCCCTTTTTTCATTACTGACGTCTCACTTAATTTAAGGTAAAATTATTGCTATAAAGCGACTAATTTTATAAAATGTTTAATGGCGTGAAAAATAGAGCATTTTCAATAATTTTTTTTTTTTGGTATTAATTTTATTTATTTAATATAAGTGATAATATGGCATCATTACATTATGTTTCAACTTGACTTGACGAAAGTTTAAAAAACAAAAATTAAAAATAAAAAAAGTTATAGCTGACTGTGTTGGACCCTGTCCCATACAGAGTGTCTTACGGTGACGATCACAAATCCTTGAAAAATCATCTAAAATAAATCGGATAAGAAAAAATTTATTTAAAATTTTTATATTTAACCCTTACACATTGAAATAGGCTAAGGGTTAAAGACAAAAATTTTAAATGAATTTTTTAAATTTGTTTATCTTGTTTCGAACCGATTGGGAGGGCGTCGCATTCGATTTTTGTTTAAATCAAATTTCACATTGAAATAGTGTCAGTAAGGGTTAAAGACAAATATTTTAAATAAATTTTTTAAATTTTTTTATCTTGTTGCGAATCGATTTTGGGGAGGGCTTGTATTTGATTTTGACTTAAGTCAAATTTCATTTTGAAATAGGCCGAGTAAGGGTTAAAGATAAAAATTTTAAATACATTTTTTGAATGTTTTTATTCTATTTCGAACCGATTTGGGGGGCGTCGCATTTGATTTTCGCAAAAAAAAAAACAAATAAGAACCACCCTAATGTACATCCGTACTCTTACCGAGAACCCCCTTTGGTTATTGCCAAATAACTCCAAAAGTAATTGACGGACTGACTTCAAATTTTCAGGATATATTTTTAAGATATCATACATTAAGAAAATGCAAAAGAATCGATTACTTTAAAATTCTGACTGCCCCCTTAACAGTGCAGTTCCAGTCCATACTAATATAAAAATACAAAATTATATCTAAAGCATTTTGATTACTTTTCAATGCGCTTGAAAATTCCGCTTACAAAATTGGTCTACTTGGCATTTTTTACTCTTAACGCTAAAAGTATGCTCATACTAAGAGAACTCAATAAAGTTCAGACAGTGACACCCTACAAAAATTGTTCATTGAAGAGTGTCGAATAAAATCTCATTATTCTGAAAAGGCCTGGGATGGGTATGGTCAACTTTGTGCCCAAAATTATAGTGCCGTAGAAAATCGAAAAGTTTAATCCAAATTTTGCGTAATAATTGTATTATGTCAATCCATATGAAACGTTTTAATGCATTCAAAGAAATTTCAACTCAGCGCACGCTAAAAATAGACACAAAATTTATTTAAAATTTTTTTAGCTGAATTGTTCAAAGTCTATTCAGCTCACGCTGAATATATACAAAGACAATTCAGCACACTTCAAAAGTACATTAAAATGCCAAACAAAAAGTTACTTTAAAAACAATTGGCTTTAAGTCAACAAAAATTTAAGTCAATAGAAATTTTTTGTTTTTGCTGTTGTTTTTTGTGTTTTTAATATACGACATGTGCAGCAGCATTTGTAACAACACAAGTGCATTTTTCAACACAAATGTGTGTGTGTGTGTGTTTGTGTGTTCAAGCAAAATCAATTTTAATTGAATTTTCTAATTTGTCAGCAACAGAATTTTTGTTACCAACTGCACTTACACAAAAACAACCAAGTAGCACTACCCAGTAAACATTTGGAAGCTGGTTGAATTTCAATGCATTATGATCATGTCTTAGTTACGAATCAAGACAAAGTTCATAAGCTGAAAATTTGTTTGGTATGGTCCAGTGGCGTCAATTCGGTGGGGCTGGGGAGGGCATTACCCCCCCCCCCCCCTCCAAGGATCTGATAAGTAGGTATTATTCAATATAACAATTCAATAAAACCATCTAATAGTGGTGGATTTATAATTCTGCCCCCCCCCCCCCTCCCCCCTCAAAGTTTTGGTGAAGTGACGCTACTGGTATGGTCAGTCAAATAATGGTGTGTACTATTTAGGTGTTATGGAATAATTCTGTAAGAGCATCTTACGAATGAGACCAGCATATTTTGAACCGAGCAAAAGGTACCTTTTTGCACGATAATGCGACTGCACATAAGACGGTCACTGGTTGTTAGTTTTTGAACAAAAAACAAGTTCCCGTGATCCAATAACCGTTAATCTATCGCCCTGGAACTATTTAATGTTTCTCAAGATAAAAAATGAAATGAAAGCGCGGTTTGAGATTTCACCAAATATAGGCGGTGTGGGAGATGATGAAAATTAACAACTTAATGTTGAAACGCTCTATATTATTTATTGTGCCTTAAGGAATAATCAACAAAATGAACATTTCACAACACTATGGTGCTACAATGTCAGCAGAATGCAAAGATTTTTACAAACGCAAAGTTTTGAAACTTACTGCACTATAGTACAATATATATTGGTGATAAATCAATCCATGCATCCAGACATAATTTATATTTCGAGTAGGTTATTTTCCGTGAAATCCACCATATATGACAAAAGATGTAGAAATTTTGGATTAAATTTTAATATTTTTAGGCTTACATATATGACTACGCCTGAATTGTATTAAAATTTAATACTCGTTTGTATTAAGATTTAAAAAAAAAAATTTCATTTCGTTTGGGATTCGAACCTGGTTCCCTTTTAATACAACGGTTGCATGCGCAACTTAACGAAATCAGCCAACGTAGTGTTATTTATTGGTTGGCTAAAAGTTTATTTATATTGACAACAACGTAAAATGAAAGTTCAATCTTGAAGTATTAATATTTAATACAGCATGGTTTAAAAATCAAATACATATAACACTTATGCATTAAATTTTGTATTAAATTTTGTAATCCATTCAAAAATATTAAATGCAATCAATATTGTAACCAAAATCCTTGTAATATAAGCAAAAGCCAACATCATTTTTGGCAGGCTTTTTCACTGTTCTTACACCGAAAAAAAAGACCGTACTAAATTTGAAGAACTGCCTTCCTCCGATTTAGTATAAAAATTTTCCTTAATCTAAGTTATTTTTCCTCATATTGATGAAAATATCGTTTCATTTAGTAATTGAGTCCTTTGAAATGAGTTCATGTTTCATTAAAGCAAGTCAAAGCTCTTCCTCAAATATAGAGTTTGTGGTTTTAGTAAAATTTTCCTTTGAAATAGTAAATTTTTCTTTCGGAAGAATTTTTGAGGACAACTTGTTCCTCATTTGAGTAAAAATTTCCTCAATCTAATGGAATGTTTTGTTTAAGGAAAATCGTACTCAGTTTTAGTTAGTTTCTTCAAAAAATTTACTATAACGTAGGAAAATTTTTCTTAATAAATGAGTGGCAACACTCGCTGAAATTAATATCTATTCTTCTCGTAACTATTCTGCTTTTGCCTATATATTTATAGTTCTCCACTTGTTTTTTAAATAAAAAAATAAAAAAATTAAAAAAAAAAAAAAAAAAATATGTCGTCGCTGGGATTTGAACCGAAGCTTCCCTGATCAGACAATGGTTGTTACATGCGCAGTTTAACAACATCATTTTAGTATGTCTAAAAAATGCTGTCGGTGGCTGAGTTGGGTAAGATCAGGGTCTTTGAACAGTGGCATGGCGCAGAACACAGGTTCAATTCTCTGATCCGGGTGACAGGTAAAAAAAAGTTAATTTCTCTGAAGTTTTAAAAAAACGTATTACAATTAAAATAAGAATGGCTGACAATAAGTAACCAACAAATAAGAAAATAGAGGAAATAGAAAATTAACAAATTTTTTTTGAAATCAACGAATTTATTTTAAGTAAATTTCTTTCATTTAAGGATACCTTCATCCTTAGAAAAAGTAAAATTTTCCTCAGTTTTATAACCTTGTCCTCACATTGAGTAAACTTTTCCTTATTTCAAAACAGCAACATTTACTTGTACTAAGGAATCCAATTTACTTATTTTGAGGAACCCATGGCAATAGCTCGTATTGAAGGACATTTTTTCCTTACATTTAGGCATTTTTCCTTAAACGGAGTAAGTTTTTTTTTCGGTGTATGTCATATTAACAGTTGTTTTTTATTATCATTTGCAATTATAAGCTATAAAACATCACAAAAGACTTATAAAATATTTGCTTTTGTTTACGTGATTAAAAGCAAAACAATTATTCCGAGCGCGATTGAAACATAATTCTTTCGCGATTAAAAATGTTTACTGGGTTTCTTCTTCGAGTTACTTGCATTCTAACACGTGAGCAGCATTTGCTGTTGTACTGCTTACAAGTAGTTGTGTTTGCAGTACAACTTGGTTGTACTTGTAAAATGTCATCAATTAATTTATAACAATGACAGCAACAATACAATTAAATAAATTGAAAAAAATAGAAAAAGGTGACAATAGTTCATTTCAGTATATCAATGTGTTTATGTCTTATGCTTCTGGCCAAAAAAGTAATTGGCCGACTTTTACTAAAGAAAGGTGAAAAAAGAATGAGAAATAGAGAAAAGTGTTCATATTGGCATTTACTTGTTTTCTATTTACTTTAAAAATTTAAGGAATTTATAAAATGTTTGAACACTACAAAATCAGTAAATTCAACAAAATCTATAAAATCCATAAAAGTAATGAAACTTTGAAACCTATAACTCTATAAAGTCTACATAATAAAATAAATTTAATCTTTATAACATTTAATACATTTTTAAAGATCTATGAAATCGTCTATAAATATTTTGAAATCAGTATAATGATCCGCAAAAATCGAACATCTTCAGTTTTGCCCTTGAGGAATCCATTCCGTAGACATCCAACCCAAGAAAAAAGTAAATCCATTTGGACACTATATTATCTTTAAAATTTATTAAATCTGTAAAAGCGATAAATCTTTAATTATAGATTATTATTGATTGTATATTCTATTAAATTTATACGATCTATAAAATCTATCGGATCCATAATATCTCTAAAATAATTGATCTGTTTATATAACAAATTGTTCACTTTTTTTACGCTTTGCAGGTCACACAGCAACAAAGTCAACAGCAGACCTTGCTAAACAAATCAAATGATGATCTACGAAGAAAACGCCCAGAGACAACACGCCCAAATCATATATTGCTCTTTACCATCATCAATCCATTTTATCCCATCACAGTTGTAAGTAGAAATTTTGATTTTAAAATAATAATTAAGTTTAAAAACTGATGTTATTGAGAGAAACTCACCATTCAGGCTATATCCAAAATTAAATAAAATTATCCCTCATTTTTGGTTTGGGTTGTAATAATTAAAATAATAATATTTTGACTCAGCAGTATGTAAAGCGTCTTAATAGTTTAGATAAACCATGACATTCTTATCATTACAATTTTGAATTCATTTAAATTTTAGGAAAGGTCGGATTTTGATGGAAACCCATACATGCGATGTAGTCATAAAATTACAGAAAATTAGGCAATCAAAGAGTTTCACACCATCAAGACCAGTGAGTAGTGTGAAGTAGATGCTTTAAAGCTATTCATCGCACAGTGAATTTTGAATTCTGATACGACAAAAAAATTCGACGACTTAAAAGTTGGATGACTTAAAAGTTGGACGACTAAAAAGTTGGATGACTAAAAAGTTGGACGAATAAAAAGTTGGACGAATAAAAAGTTGGACGACTAAAAATATGGGGGGGGGGGACAATAAAGTTGAAAAATGAGCTTCCTAACTTGGTCGTGCAAATTTTTTGTGTACCCACTATTATGTTATCCAACTTTTTTGACGTTTGAATGTTTTATGGTCTAACGTTTTTGTTGTCTTTTTTTTTTAATATAAAACTTTTTTGAAGTATAATTATTTTTGGTATTGTTATCGTCCGACTATTTTGTCATTCAACTTTATTTCTTACGCCTCTATGGCGTTTATTTGCTCTGTTCAACTTGTAGTCGTAAAAATGTTTAGTTCAACTTTTTTGTTGTGCAACTTTTTGTCTGCCATTTTTTTTTCGTCTAAGAATTTTATTTTGACTACGAGTGTAACATACAAACATTGCATTAACGATATACATAAGCACGGCAGTTATATAAATTGTATGTAAACCTTGAATTAGTACATTTTGGTAAGCAGCCATGTACTTTATCCTACCTATTAGAATCAAAGGAAGTACATTAAAATAAAACTTAAAAGTACATTAAATAACATTTTCGTTTCTTTGTTTTTATGGCTAGCTTTTCCCGAAAACGTGTTCGTCAGATATTTTAAAAAAATTTAGTACCAATAAAACCATTTAAACAGTTTTCAACAGTTAAATCAGTAGGTTGAGCGTATTACTGGAGCTCAGACAGAAAACGCATTTTCTTCTTCATGCTCATGTTAAATTCAGTATCTAGTATTGTTTTCTTACATCGCAGTTCATTGCTCCCCTAGAGAGCTAAATATTGAGTTTTCGCATTGTGCATGAAATTTTCTTAGCTTTGTGACCAACATTTTGCGATGTTACCCACAAAAGCAAAAGCTCTTCCAACTCATCGTAACCATTCTGTTCACAGTTACTTTATTTCAACTTCTTAGTCGCAAGAAAAAAAAAATTTCCTTTTCTTTTTAACCACTTGTCACTGACGTTAAGTTTTCTGCATCACTTCTTTAAAGTCTTTCATTTTATTTCTATTTGCAATTTCTACCTATCACATACATATTAACATACCTATGTGGGTACAAGTATGTATGTATGTACGAGTATTTTGGTTTATTTATTTATGCGTCGTCCATATTCTTTCAACAACAGGCAACATAACAACAGGCAGCTTCACCCAAGTGTATTTAAGACAATAAGTGTGTTTCATATGGATGCACGTGTATGTATGAAAATATCCCAGTTGCCAAAAGTAGCAGTGAGAAGTGCTCTAGGTCTTCTCGATATCGTCGATAAAATTATGCCGTAAAAAAGAGTTCCAATTAGGACTTCCATGGAAGTTTATCATAAATGTAAACTTATTATTATTGATCTAAGAAAAATAGAAAAACCATATGTTTTTATGAAAAATCGATAATTGGAAGTATCGATACATTTAAAATTGATCTTTCAAAATATGGACACATGTGAATAATTTAAGAATTATTTTGACTAAGCTAACATCACTGCTGTTTGAAGATATGTATATTTGCATGAGGAGAAGATTTTGGCAAAGCTTTATTATAAGCGCTAACAATTTTGGGATGTAAATTTACTTGCAGGCTTTCGCTGGAAGAGATCTTACTCAATTACCCTACTGGGTTGGTTATCTTAATGTACAAATGTATGTGTTATTGTATTTATACCATTTTTTATTTTCAAGTCCTTAAGTTTAGTACTTCTATGCGACGAACGAGGTTGTTGCACGTCTAACAATGCTCTTGTGCTTTTATTATTGTTGTTGTTGTTGCTGTTAAAACTGTTGTTTTTTGTTGTTGTAGCCATTGTTGTTTTTCTTGTTGCGCTTCCATTGCTTTTGGGCGTAAAAAGCTATTATTTCTTTTCCTTACAAAAAATAAAGCAGGTGTAAAGATTTAGAATTCAACGTTGCCACCTGGAGGGTTTTCCTATTGATGTGCCAAATTTCAATGAAATTCTCAAGGGTCTATTTATGGGCTATTAGAAAGGTTTTTGTACTATAAAGTTCTTTGGGACATGCAGATTTTAAGGTTTCAACATCTATTTGAATCGCGGCTGAGTATACGAACGTTGTTTTTATGCTGAATTGGAGTAACCGTGAGTACTAAACTTAAAGTCCTAGAATCTTCCAAAATGTCTCAAGCTGAAGCTTGTCATTTTCCCTAACGACCTCATTTAACTAAAAGTTAATGGCTTCTTACTTTGAAGTCCTGTGAAAAACAAAATTATCAGTTCTGTGACTGAATGATCTTTCGTTTCGACGACTTTTGAGGGAATAATTTACGGGTTGTTTGTGTACGGTGCAATATACGCCAATCTATTCAGAGCTCAATCGTTGGTGGCCATATGAAATATTTTGGATCCAGTTTCCGACCAAAAAATGTAAGAGTACATAGTTATCAACATAGCGATGCGATATTCATATATTTTATGACAGAATATTCAGGGTGGCTGTGGCACCGACAAAATTAAATTTCATAACTGAAACTCAGAATGACGGCCACTCACACGACTATGACTGCTTCAAAGTCTGATGCGATTAAATTTTAGTTAACTGGGATCAAAAGTAGAAATGACAAGCTTCAATTTTAGACCATTTTTGAAGTTTCTACGACTTCGGAAATAGTACCCACGGTTATCCAAATATGTCACAAAAACGTCTTTTTGGAGGCTTCAACACCCATTTTTTAGGAAACTATACGTCCTGAAAAGTTTTTAGCCCAGATTCCTGTACAGAGACTATCTATCGAAAACATCGAGCCGTTTTCCATTAGCAAAATCCTTGTTGACCAGTGTTATCGATACTATGTTGTTTAAAGGTAACATTAAGCGGTGCTTGTATCGTTGAGTCTTCGAAATTTTGTAAACAGACGTTGTGTGACCCCGTATTTTCAGTAGGTTTCTACATTTTGATACCGCCCTTAATCAATCTGCATGTGAGTAGACTAATTTTTGAAAAACACTTAAATGTTGTATAGTCTTATTGGTTCAGAATATCCCAAAATAGTTCCTAATACGACTATACCCCATAACCTCTGAATTTTACAAGCAAAAGACTTCGTTTACTTTCAAATATATTAGGGCTGTGACTATTGTCCTTGCTGTTGCTTTATTAAAAGCTTCATCTATGTCATGTTATGCTATGTTTTTCTTCTGCTCGAGTGAAGCTTTAATGATCTCTAGAACCTAGTAGAGACCACACTCTTTAGTATGGTGCCAATAGCTAAAAATCTACAAACTATATACTGAATGCGCATCAAAGATTTTAAGCAATTCTTTAGTGTAATATATCAAAATTTATACCAAACTTCCTGCAATTAATTATCATCAAACACACAAACAACCTGTTGTCAACACAACATCAAGGTAACTGACAGTGCTACTGTTGCTATTGTTCTCACCGATATTGTTGGCGGTACTCTTTATAACGCTGTTGTCAAACAACCGTAACAATATATCGCACTGCAAAATACACACTAGCTACCGATATAAAACATTCAATCAACAATGCTGCTAATGTTGTTGAGTCGACCAAAGAAGCCAGCCAACAAGTCAACCTTGAAAGTGATCACCTTCCACTGTATAGAGTGCTCTTCCTCATTAACCACAAGTGGAGCGTGGTGGTGGTGGTGGTGGCGGTGAAAGATTGAATTCGCTGTTACTAGCGCAAACACAGCGTGTCAATGTCAGTAGTATTTCATAACAATGACAATGGAAAATTACAGCGATATATCAAATTGAAGTAAATTATTAGAAAATTGCATTTAAATCGCAGCTCTTCAAAAAAAAAAAAAAACAAAAAGAAAGAAATATTCAGTATGACAAGGAAAGTGCATTTTAACCACATAAGTTTTTATTATATTACTGCGCTGATTGTGTAATCTTTCGAATATTTAATTATACGCATTTTTAAAATTATATCGTTTAAATATAGATAAAGTTTATTTAGAGATAAAAAAAAATCGGAAAATTTTAATGATCGGAGCACGATAACTTCCTTCAATAAAGAAGTACATTTCACAATCGCTCATCCATTAGCATTATCAAAGCATCATTCAATTCCTGAGAGTACAAATTAACCATAGATCAAGCAGAAGTCTTAGCTATTCTAAAAGCATGAAGGTTAGTGGGCAGTTCTACACCGAAAAAAAAACTTACTCCGTTTAAGGAAAAATGCCTAAATGTAAGGAAAAAATGTCCTTCAATACGAGCTAAAGCCATGGGTTCCTCAAAATAAGTAAGTTCGATTCCTTAGTACAAGTAAATGTTGCTGCTTTGAAATAAGGAAAAGTGTACTCAATGTGAGGACAAGGTTATAAAACTGAGGAAAATTTTACTTTTTCTTAAATGAAAGAAATTTACTTAAAATAAATTCGTTGATTTCAAAAAAAATTGTTAATTTTCTATTTCCTTATTTGTTGGTTACTTATTTTAATTGTAATACGTTTTTAAAACTTCAAAGAAGAAATTAAATTTTTTTTACCTGTCACCCGATCAGACAATTGAACCCGTGTTCTCAGCGCCATGCCACTGTTCAAAGATGCTCATCTTACCCAACTCAGCCACCGACAGCATTTTTAAGACATACGAAAATGATGTTGTTAAACTGCGCATGTAACAACCATTGTCTGATCAGGGAAGCTTCGGTTCAAATCCCGGCGACGACATAATTTTTATTTTTTTTATTTTTTTATTTAAAACACAAGTAAAGAACTATAAATATATAGACAAAAACAGAATACTTACGAGAAGAATAGATATTAATTTCAGCGAGTAAAGCAGCGAGTATTGCCACTGATTTATTAAGGAAAATTTTCCTACGTTATAGTAAATTTTTTGAAGCAACTAACTAAAACTGAGTACGATTTTCCTTAAACAAAACATTCCATTAGATTGAGGAAATTTTTACTCAAATGAGGAACAAGTTGTCCTCAAAAATTCTTCCCAAAGAAAAATTTACTATTTCAAAGGAAAGTTTTACTAAAACCACAAACTCTATATTTGAGGAAGAGCTTTGACTTGCTTTAATGAAACATGAACTCATTTCAAAGACTCAATTACTAAATGAAACGATATTTTCATCAATATGAGGAAAAATAACTTAGATTGTGGAAAATTTTTACACTAAATCGGAGGAAGGCAGTTCTACAAATTTAGTACGGTCTTTTTTTTCGGTGTAATATGGGAAAGCTAGCAATCTTCTCCAACAGCCAGGCCGCTATCAAGGCTCTGAACTCGGAGATGATAAAATCTAAATTAGTAGAACAATGCAGGAAGGAGCTAACTAAGCTGGTTCGTTAGCTCGATATAACTCTCATATGGGTTTCAGGCCACAGGAACATTGATGGTAATGAAAATGCGGACAAACTAGCAAGGCGCAATTCCTCTCTTAATGAAACTAAAGCTTGCGAGCGCGTGCATATACCGATAGATACAGTCAAGAGAAAAGTATTCTCGTTTTTTCTTTTCGAGGCAGCAAAGAACTGGGAGACCCTTAAAACCTTTAAAACACCCAGAGCAATTTGGCCATCCTTTAAAAATTCAAAAACCACTGACCTACCGTCCAAGAGTCGAAGTGACATTGCGAGAATCTGTACTATCAGCAAGCATGCTGAAAAATGAACTATTCCATTCAAACGTTTTTGCCGCAGTTGCCTGAATGTAAACGAGTAAGAATCTGTCGAAAATTTTCTCTGTAACTGTCCGGCCCTTGCCAGAAACAAGCTCAGATATATAGGACAAGCAGATCAGATCGCTGCTTAACTACCTGAACAGGACTAACTGGATATAGCTTTAATCGCTGCTATATATATAGATTTTTTTGACAACCCTCTTAACCAGTCTTTGCAGGTCACATATGTGGTATTTAAACGGCACATCTAGTGCTACTTTTTGACATATGTTATATGAGAACGTTTGCATTCAAATGCGGTGCATATGTAATTTAAAAAAAAAACAACATATTATGTAGTTTGTATGTTCTTGAAGAATCAAACAAAAAAATTTCTCAATAATTTTAAGTAAAGATGACAATTGGTTGAATAGTCTAAAGTCCTTCGGTGCAGTCTGATTAAGTTTTCTTTTTTCCATGGTATTATTGCCTTGCATTCCAACATAATTTTTATGAAAATAATTTCTTTATTATAATTTTTCAGTTTTTTTTTTATAAAAAGCATCGGTTTTCTGCATAAATTTTGATTATTTTACTTTATATACTAAAAATCTTAATCTGACTTTAAGTGAAAAGCAATTTATTGCTCACATAACATAAACAAAAAAGTTTGTAAACAATGTGTTATTGTTTACTGAATTTTAATGAGTTTTTGACAGTTTTATTATTACTTTTTTGAGCTATTTTTTAATACCTTTTACCAAATGCGTAGTAGAGTGATTCAAAAAGAAAAAAGAAACAAATTTATTCAAATCGTTTGGTATGCTTAGAAACCAATTCTGGAAGTTGTACCTCAGAGTCTTAATAGTTCCAAATTTGTACCCCTGTTACCTAAAACCTTTAATTATGATGGGCAATTTTAAAAATTGTTGTAGCTACAAGCTTCATTGCTTAGTTCAATATGATACATCAAAGGTATACAACATTTACGTAAGATATCCGTGAAA
Organism: Meiosimyza platycephala; assembly: GCA_963662105.1. NCBI lineage: Eukaryota > Metazoa > Arthropoda > Insecta > Diptera > Lauxaniidae > Meiosimyza > Meiosimyza platycephala. Next base: position 75,951,107 of record OY759211.1, on the reverse strand, counting down.
TTTCCAATTTAAATTTAAACACAGTTATTGTTTTTGGATATATATTGTCTTTCGTAGCTCCTCATGTATATACAATACATCTTGCAGTGTTGTCTTTGAGAAAAAATGATATTGTTAGAAAAGAGCTGTCAAACGATATACATGCTGGTATGTCTGAAATTTTGAGCACAAAATTAAACATAAGCCATATAGGCGAAGGTATTTTCAGTATCAAGTTTCGCCATGTGAAACATGCAATTTAAGCACTCAGTAGAATTGGGGGATAAAGCCCCCAGTTTCTGCAATATTTTTATTTCATTATTTAACAACTATCAACTAGTTTCAATTTAATTTTGTGATTTTGTCAAGATATTCATTCAAATAATTTTTAGCTCCGAATTATGCTAACAAAAAAATATTCTATTTTATAATATTTAGAAATGAGCGCCAAGTTCATAGATATTGCGTAGGCCATATCAGTTTTTTTTTTGCAAACACTCTATTGCACATATGCAAATCATTGTTTCAGCGATGTACATATATTATAAATGCGGAACGATAATATTAATTCATGAATCAATCACATTTTGAAGTGTGAAATAAAATAAAGTTCCACATTCTAATATCGAGATATTGGTGCTTACGCCAAATTAAAAATATTTTCTTTTGGAAATAAAAAATTTCTTAAAAAAAAAGTAAAAAATTAGCAAGCTATAAAACGTAGTTATAAAAAAAAAATTCAGCAAAATGTTTCTATTAGAACTACCGGAAAATTAATTTAAAAAAAAAACAATGCCATTGATTTATGGCTTTATAATCTTCAATTTCTTCTATTTGTGATGCTTACGGCTTTTTGGATGAGTATTTAATAACTCTGTGCAATTTCGATTCATTTACATTTACATTGTTTCAATACCTGTCGATATACATATGGCTAGTGAGCTTAAGCGGGATAATTAGCTGCGTGGTGGGAAAATTATGGAGTAATTAAAATCCTTATGGTTTTGGCATAACATTACTAAAATGAAAAAAAAAAAATCATTATTTCGATTCTTATGGCAGATTTTATAAATATTCTTTTGAATTTCAATTATTTGTGACCTTTATTTTGGCTTAAAGTAACATAACGAAGACTTTTTGAGATTTTTTCAATATTGTCCAGTTCACTAACAGTCAAGAATAAAAAAAAAAAAATTTGTTTGTAACGCTTTGGCGCAAAATATACGCAGCCGATTTTAATAATTTCTTTTTTAAAACAACGTATTTGTGCTAGAAAAAATTATTGTATACTTATTTATTTTATTTTTTAAAGTTAAGTATCCTTTTTTTAAGATTAAGTTCTTGTTAAACCTCACACCAAAAACTGTGATATACTAAACTGTTAATCTTTAACTAATTCTTATGAAGGTGAAATTGTCATACAAATTATTTTCGCTCAAAAAAGAGTCTATCACGCCTATATCAGAATCACAGCGTAAAAATTTTCCTTGATTAGTCTCAACGAAAATGTTGCCTGTAACTTTAGTTTGCATGCATTTGCTGCGCAGTTCATTTTTGTGTTGCTGGACTCTCGCAAAAGTCAATAAACTATAAAAGTTTATTTTTTTTAAATTTATTTTTCAAACGCATAGTCCCTAGACAGACTCCGGCACTAAAATGAGTCGTTGTACCCTAGATTTTTTTTTTTGTAATAACTTTCAGCCATATTTTTTTAGACATTTTATTTGCTTTGGGATTTCTGTTTTTTTCTTATTTCTTACTGCCATTTACAGCAAATACATACATATGCGTTGTTGGATTTTTCTTTTACATTTTTTAATAAAAAAAATAAAAAACGTAACACATTCGTATGCAGACATATAGTCACACGTACGTTGTATATTTGTATCATATTGCACATATGTTGTTTGCATATCTTCGATTTATGTTCCCAATAGAAAAAGGATAACAAATGTTACCGCATGTTGCTGTAGCTACTGCTGCTGTTACTAACGTCACTACTATCATACATAACGCTAATGCAACGGTTGAGTGCTGAGTTCGCCGCGATTATTTCTGTGTGTGCAAATGTGGGAGGAATTGAAAACAGAAATGCATGCATACACACCCAGCGAGAAATTTAGTTAGAATTGAATATGAGCTTTGTAAAAATTGTCGAATGAAAGAAATTAAAATTATTTATAAGCAAGAAATTCTACAATGCTTCAAAAGTATTCAGTTACGAGTAATCATTGTCGAAGTCATCACCTTGCATTCTCAAAACTCGATTTTCCAGCAAATAAAAATATGTATACTCATGAAATGCTATTATGCCTTCCCACAGCAGTCCTACTATCAGGCCTGATATTAGAAGGCAAAGAAGAAGGACTCCTTTAAAGCTTTTCAAGTATTTTTTTATTTCATATATTGCATTGTTTTATGATTCAACATTACTTTTTTGTCATCGGCATTGTCAAGATTTAATTTTTTTCAAGTACTTCTATGACCACTGCTACGGCAAGAGGTCTTAGAAGGCCCGCTTAGGAAGATCTATTTTATCAGGAAATTTTATATAAAAAAGAAAGAACACTTGAAAGGATGTGGAAAGACCTGAAACTTACCAAGGAAGCTCATCTAAAAGCACTGCTAGCTCCTACCCTTGTCTACTGAGTGGTTATGCCTAAGAACATATTGTACAAACTTTTTAGCATCATCTCTATGCCATTTTCCATTTCGTTGTTGACGATATTCATACGCAAAAGCTACAGTAATAAGAAATGTAAGGGGCATAGAAGCTGTTTGATGTGCGACACTAAAAATAAAAAGTCCTGCATTACCTGCAAAACATGGACAACAGTTAAATTCCATAAAAAATCCAATAAAAACTCTCAACAATACCCACAATAAAATTTGTGGATTTTGTTTTTAGCTTACTCATTGCTTTGCTATATAAAAAGCTTTCATACTACCAATTTCTAAAAAAACAAAGTAATCATGATTGAAGACCTTGCTATAAATTTTGCAATAATATTGCGTATATGACATTTTAAAGTACTGTAACAAAATAAATTTTTGGGTGCAATTTCTTTTTTTGTACACTGATAATTTAAAATGGCTAAAAGGTTTTACTGTGCAATAAAGTAGCGTTATTTTATTGCGCAATAATATCGAGTAATTTTAGCACTTTTATTGCTCAAGAATATTGAGCAATGTAAGGCAATAATATTGTAATTATATTGCGCAATAATATTGCATAATAATATTGCAATTATATTGCGCAATTATATTGCACAATAATATTGAACTCTATCCACAGTAATATTGCGCAATATTATTAGCAATAATATTGAGCAATTATTTTACACAGTAATATTGCGCAATAATATTGCTCAATAATATTGCGCAATATTACTGTGCAAAATAATTACTCAATATTATTGTGCAATATAATTGCTCAATAATATTGCGCAGTATTATTGAGCAATAATATTGAGTAATTATTTTGCACAGTGATATTGCGCAATAATATTGCGCAATAATATTGCGCAATAATATTGAGCAATTATACTGTGCAATAATATTGATTCTGAAAATTTGGTGGCCCAGCTTAATCGAATTACTCTGTAATCGCCGTCAAGATCCGATTTCCTATCAAATCAAAATTCGAAAATGAAAATGGAATGAAAACACGTTGCGTAAATCACCAACTGAAGTCTGTGCCTGAAAGCATTGAAATGTAACCCTCATGGCAGCAAAAAACGTGGTCATCCTCAGTCATCTTTACTTTATTCTTATTTTACATTTTATTCAAAATTCAAAGTTTGTTATAAAAAAATCCAAAATATGTCAATTGCTGTCTATTGCTGTTCTTTATAAAGCGACCCAAGGATCTGTCAAAGCACGAAAAAGTTTTTTCTTATCTCCTACTACACTTTCTCTTTTGATCCTTTTATTGACTATTTTCCAGAAATTCTCGATTGGGTTAAGGTCTCGAGATTGTACTGGCCACTTCATAACATGAATTCCTTCCTTTTAAGACATACTTTCACACACCTTGAGGTATATTTTGGATCGTGGTCTTGCTGGAATTGACATAAAATTTGCAAATTCCACTCTGCATGAGGAAGCCTCACACCTTGTAGGATTTCTTGGTTTTGGAACCTATTCATAATTCCATCTTTTTTTTTTTTGTAAAGGTCCCAAACTATTTCCATCCCCGTGATTTACAGTGCATTGACAGTAGCTCTTGTGTGTTGTTGAAACTCTGGACTTTAACATATGCAGTCGAACTGTACAGAAGGGAGCATTGTGCTGCTGGACTTAAAAGCACATATGCTTCAAAGTTCAAATCATGCTGTTTTTACGCATGCTTTTAAGATTATCTCTCACATCTTTACATCTTTAAGCGCTTTATAATGATGTATAGGTGCACCATTTCCTAAAAAAAAAAATTTGCTTTGACTAGAATAACTTGTCTCTCCTGCCATATAAGCAAAATTTATTTCAAAAAATTTACCAATCCTTCCAGCGTACAATATATATATACTACGCCAATTAAAGAAATTGAATTATGGTTATCTCAAAGTATGTTGGAAATTAACTAAAAATTACTCCGCTGTTAATATGTACTTGCGTAATTTTCAAAGGACGAAATTGACTCTTTCAATATAAGAATAGAGTTCACTACACTTACTAAGCAAAAACAAAAAAAATAGAAAAGTAACAAAATTAACATAGCTTTTGCAAGATCTTAAGATTTTTGTCAAACAGCTAAGATGGGCAATTTTTGTAGTAGCTTAACTACTATTACTACTTTTCGAAGCGCGAATGTATTAAAAAAAATACAACTGTACTGAAAATGCCAGCATATCCTTACAATGTGTGGTACTACGTGCCTTATATTTTTTGTTTTTTTTTTTCTTTTTAAAACTTTACTTGAGTTCTTCTTCTTTCCTCCGCCTCCCCTCCATAAGATTTAAAGTTGTTTTTGATTTGTGTGCGCAGCGTTTTTTTTATTATTGAACTGCATTGACGGCGGATTTTTCTACGTAAATTTATGTATGTGCTTTGCATATGTTAGTGTTGGTATTAAAGTGTGTGTGTGTGTGTGTGTGCTATGTGCATATGTGTGTGTGTGAGGTTTATATGTTTGGCGCTTACTATTTTTAAAATTACTTTTGATGCATCATGACGGCAAAGCATTAAGATTTATTTCACATGACTGTAAGTTAAATCGATTCTGTGTATTTTTCTTTGCAAAACTGTAGCTTTTTTTTCTCTTTTATTGTGGAAATGTAACAGCAAAAGTTTTTTGAGTTTCGAATAAAATTTATGGAGCTCAAGTTTTTGAAGTGAAAAAATAAATAAATAAGAAAGCACGTAAATTTTAGTTTATTTTTAATTTAAACAGAGTTGTGCCTGAAACTAATATGGCATTAAAAAATTAAATTTACTACTTTTTATGTTAAATTTGGCGCAAAGACCACAATTATTAAAAACTTAAAATTCACACAAGTTTAAGCAAACGTCAATGAACTTTGGCAACAAAATTACCAATATAATTTCCATATCAATAGGCAAAAGTATCCTTTATAAGGATATTCCATTCACACAACAAAATATAAGCCAAAAAAGACGCGTATATAAAAAAAAAGTAGGACTATGAAAATTATGTAATATATAAAAAAAAGCAAAGCCTATTGGTTCAAAAAAAGAAACAGAAAAAAAGGACTATGAAAATATTTTCACACACTGACACACAATTGAGCGGCAACATAAATGAACACCACAACAATAAATATTTTCTAGCAAAAAAAAAAAGAAAGAAAAAGCAAAATGGATATGGAAAAACAAAACTTTCAATATTCACACACACACACTGGCACAATGTGAAATGCAAATATACAGGATATGAATTTTTGCCTATATCCTTGTTAGTAAGTAGAAAAAACTCTTACCAGCACACAAGGCAAGCAATGGAGCTCACTTGCCTAGCAGACAATGAATAGGCCTCGTTTGTTTTTTTTTGTTTCTTGCTCGCATGCTTTTAAAGAAAATCCAAACTTAATGGCAAAATGAAGGACATACAGTATAAAACGCTTTTGTGACTGTTTGCCTCTAGATATCCAGACAAACTTAGGCACACACACACACACGTGCATTATAAGTTTTACATACACATACAGTTAGAGTAGACAATAGCATAAATTGTGAAGAGTATATAATGGTCGCCGCGAGTTAAAGAACAGTGTGCATACATATATGTATGTACATACCATATATTGAGCTTAAAGGCCAAAGGCCGTTTTAGGGTGATTCATATATTGCAAACAAGCGAAGCTTTAGTGTGAAGCGTGGATAAAAGCAATTTTATACTGCGAAGAAATATAGCATTATTTAATAGTCTTATGGCATTTGATATAAAAAATAACAAAAAATTATATTAAACAATATTATTGCACAATACATTGCACAATATTATTTCATAGTATATTGCACAACATTATTACATGATACTATTCATTGCAAAATATATTGTACTTATATTGCACAATATCTTACACAATATGATTGCACAATATCTTACACAATATGATTGCACAATATTATTGCACAATATATTGCACAATACCATTGCATAATATATTACACATTATTATTGCACAAAATATTGCATTTATATTGCGCAAGTATGAAATATTGCACAAAATATTGCGAAATTTTATTGCACAATATATTGCACAATATTATTGCACAATATTTTTGCACAATACTATCACACAATATTATTGATCAATATAATACACAATATTATTGCACAATATATCACACAATATTATTGATCAATATAATACACAATATTATTGCACAATATATCACACAATATTATTGATCAATATAATACACAATATAATTCCACAATATATTGCATACTATTTTTGCACAATATATTACACAATACTTTCGTTTCTGTACACTTGAAAGGGATTAGTACAGCCAATTTTTACCATTTATAATACAAAAAAATATAAATAAAATAAGCGAAAATCCCCCTGAAGCAAGAACAGCTGGAGAAACTACGCTACACATCACTGCTGCAAGAAATATTAATAATAATCCTTGCTCCGCCTCACATAGCGCTTCACTTCATTTCTCAGAAATGTTGGTTCTTTTTTTAATTTGCATATATTTGGCAATAGGAAAAAAAAATGTTGAAAATTCAGTTGGCAACTATAGCGGGCGTAAAACAAAAATTGAAGGCATGACAAAAAAAAATATTCTATAAAATGTTGCAGCCAACTACAAGGCAAAAGCGCTGTTCCTGTGCCTTTTGCTTCTTGTTATATTTCTTTTATTACTCCCAAAAGGATAGTTAGTTGACTCTGCAAACAAATGCTGCAGGACAAAAAATTTGCATGCTGTATGCAGTAGAATTGCATACTGTGGAACTTTGTTGTTACTTCAATGACTGGGTGATACTTTGTATTACCATGGAAACGAAATTTTATGAGAAACCACTGTCGCATGCAGCTCTCCCCTACTGCTGCTACATATCTTCTAAAGCGCAGAAATATTTACTTTATCCTTTATCAGCAGCTGACTAACATTAAGCTGAATGTGTATGTGTGTGTGCGCTACTGATAGTGTGCTTTAAAGTCTGTGTATGTACATACACTAATACAACATATTATCATCATTATCATCACCATTATGTTATCATCATTGTACGGCTTCTAGCCAAGAAATGATGTCTCCATCATCAAGTCGAGTGTGGTAAATATTTTGTGGTTCAATAAACGTTGTTGTTGCTGCTGCTACTGATTATTATGTTGCTATGGTTTCTGTTGTTGTTACCAGTTTTTGGTGTACCATTACAGCGGCATGTTGTCTAGGCAAAATTTTTCCCAAGTGTGCTTAAGTGTAAGCAAATTTGTCATACATACTACAAGTGACATCTCTTTGACATGCCAGACATGTGTGAGACTCTTCCTTTTTGCTGTACTTTTTCTTTAGTTGCTTTGATCATACAAATACATACTTATATATTTTTTCGTCCGTATGATATGTCGTACATATGTCGGACTTAAATTAAGGTTTTTCTCATCGTTTAATTACAAGGAATTACTCGCTACCGTGAAAGCAAAGTAATAAGCCAAAGAGCTGACTTCATCACAGCATAAATTCATGCATAAGCATAAGCATAAGCATAAGCATAAGCATAAGCATAAGCATAAGCATAAGCATAAGCATAAGCATAAGCATAAGCATAAGCATAAGCATAAGCATAAGCATAAGCATAAGCATAAGCATAAGCATAAGCATAAGCATAAGCATAAGCATAAGCATAAGCATAAGCATAAGCATAAGCATAAGCATAAGCATAAGCATAAGCATAAGCATAAGCATAAGCATAAGCATAAGCATAAGCATAAGCATAAGCATAAGCATAAGCATAAGCATTAGCATAAGCATAAGGTAAAGTCGAATTTAATTCAAGTTGTTAAAAAAAACCGGCAAATTGACTTCTTTACATCAAAGAAAATGCAATCAAGATTCAGTGTGTGACAACAGCTTCAAAGCGTGCTCTTTTTAAGTTTACATAAATTGTCATTAGAATAAACTTTTAAATTAGCTCCTACAATTTCACACACTTTACTAAAAACACCATATTCAAGGCAATTTCCGTTCCTTATCGCGTACGACAACACTTTCTTTATAAGAACTCTAAAAAGTTTTCTACGTGACATTTTTGCGCTATTTTAGCGAACAAATAGAAGATTTTCGCTTGCATCAACCAAAAATAACTTTTCTCATAAAATTTAATATGAGTTGATGCAATTTTCTAAGGCTCAAGCTTATTTTGTACAAAAACAAATATAAGTAGTACATATTCGTAGATATAAGTAGCTTTACGTAACTAAGTGACAATGTTCATAACAACGAAGCATAGGAATAAAAACAGCAGAAAGGGGAAAGTGCTGAGAAATAACTTTTAAATTGTGTTAAAAAGTCAGGCGGCTTTAAATTTTTTCCAATAAATGATATTTTTTTACAGCAGCAGCAATTTAGTTAAAGTTTTGTAGGGACTCACAATGAGCACCTCATAAATTAGAGTGTAAATTTGCGCGATGAGAGAAAAAGGTTCAAGTGGAGGCATAAAAAAATACTTCGTTATTTGAAATGAAAATGTCGCCGCTCATATTTGAATTTGATAAATATTTTGCTTAGAATGTGATCTGTGTATCTATATATCGCATTATCTTTTTAATATTATATTGTTTTCAACTAACCAAGTTAGCTCATTTGGTTCAGATTTTTTTTTCTTGTCTCTTCTGGTACTCGCCTCACTTTGACTGCTGCTAAATATCTGATATCTATCGCACTGTATTTTTAATCATTCATCAGCATAGTTTTCAAACCTGTGCATTTTTCATCAGTTAAATTAAGAGAAAAATCGCTCTATTTCCACTTTTAATTACTCATGACTTGCGTCATGATAAATACGAGTATGAAAAACAAGTAAGTAAGTGCACTCATATTTACAAACCAAAACCTATTGTAATGAAACAAAACAAATAATAATATGCTGTAATTAAAAACGCTTTGCAACTGTAACAACGTTTATTTTATTTTAGCTCTGATATATAAAAACAAATTTAAATTTAAGCTGCATATGCCCAGCTGGAAATTCTGAAAATGATGACATAAATTGTTTGCTTAATAAAGTTATAAAGAAGCTTATACCACATAAAAGCGTCATCATAAAGTTGCTTTCCAATTAGCTTTGGCCATAATACGAGCCAACAAACAGAGCTTATTTTATAGCTGCAACGAAGCGTAATACTTATATTAACTAACATGAATGAATGTAATAACAAAAAAAAATGCTTATAGCAAGAAATAACAAAAAAACAAAAAAATCAACAGCAAAATAAAATCTAAGTGACACTTGGAGTTCTGGAAATATCATACAACACTAATAGCAGTAATTTTGTAGAGCTTGCTTGTCATTTGCTTGCTTTAACATTTGAGAGTTATTGTAAGCAATTAAATCTTTAAAGTCACAAATCAGTACGAATGCTTTGGCCATTTTTCAGTATCCTTCAAAATTACTTTCAAATTTACTGCTGTACTTAAATGACAAAATATCTTCTTTTATTCTATTTTATTCCATTTTTTATTAAATTTGCTGAGCTTTAGGCTTACCAAAAAAAAAAAAATTACAAAAGAGAAATGGCCCAAATAGTTCAAGATATCATGCTGCAAGCCTAAAAAGTGATAGTTCTCAAAATAATTAAGATATTAATCATTCTAAATAAATATATGTTCTATATACTGTTTGAATATTTAGGCATGAAGAGCTGTTGGCAAATTGGTCACGGTATCAAAAAGTTTATGTATACGTATTTGCTGCCACTTCATAAGTTTTTTCATTGCGATTACAATAGAACTTTTCTGAGCTTATACACATATTTTTCTGGACTTACGACTTTTTTATGTCCCAAACGTAATTCAAATGAACATTGAATTTTGAATTAATTGATGCAATAAATGCACATTTTCAAAGCTCGAGAATCCCTAAGGCTTTGGATGTTGTGAAGAAGTTGTAACATTACGAAAACAAATGTATTGAGTTAGAACAAGTAGTCCATTTTGACACTACAATTAAATACTGGTAATGGGCTATCGAATAGAGACTATGTTTTTCATTCTATGATGACTTTTTAATCTTAACGGCATCAGTGTGATCGACACCACAGGCGGGCCTGGAAATTATAATGCAACTTCTGCCTATTGGCCTATATATCAGGAATATGGCGGCAAAATGGATCCTTAGATTAAAAGAATGCAACAAGCTTCAAAACTCTGAGGGTCACGGGTCCATTTTGCAAGATATGCTGCGGGAACTCTGTCTCACGGCAAGTGACTAAGGAGTACCAATACTTGACTTTGACACTGCCTACAACATCAACTTCCCAACAAGAGAAGATTGAAACTCAGGCACCGTTCTGAAAGGAAAGGAGCTAACCATATACACAGATAGATCAAAGATGGATGTCTTTTAGACTACCCAACTATTGCAGCGTTTTTCAAGCTGAAATCTATGCCACAGTTGATACGGAACAGAGAGCTTACTTCCTCCATCATTACCATATGTTTGGACAGTCAGGCAGCGATCAAAGCACTGAACGCTAAAATATTGAATACTAGGTGTGTAGAACACTGCAGGGAATCACTACGTTCAATCCGACAGCATGCTGGTTGCCCGGTCATAAGGGTATATCCGGAAATGAGAAAACTGACGAATGTGAAAGAATAGGATCAGATCAACCAGAGAATCAACAAGTGGTAGGACCTTAAGATACCATTGGCGGAACTACACTATCGGAAAGAGGACATAATCAAGAAACACACAAACAGCAGGTGGAAGATTGGTGGAGATTTCTTCTTCTAAAAGTCCCCTTTTATTGATGTCTGCACTAGTGATATCATTTTCGGTACATTTGTACTTTTTTCGGTACATTTGCGTCCTGAAAAATCGTTGTTAGTACATTCGACAAGTTTTCAGTATATTCGGTACATTTGCCGGATTTTGTACAATTGAGTAAAATTGGGTGTTCAAAATAAAAAAGTACATTCAACTTCTAAACAGTACATTTCAAAGTCCGATTCAATACATTTACAATACACCCAAATGCCATCACTAGTCGGCACATCATTACTGGTGGGTAGTCACCGATTCTGTAACATCACGCTTCAAACTTTACTCGTTAAATCATGTTGAACTTACAAACTTATGATTCTTACAATAAGATTACATGATAAGATGTAGAAGAAAGTGCATTTCGGTGAAACTAACCAACCAGGGTTGCCTTGTCAAAGCCCGTCCCGATATCCGAAAATTCCCGAATTGTAGGCAATTTGAATTTTTTTTATTTAAAAGTAAATAAGATTGCAACTGAATTATTTGACAAATGATAGAATTCGAAGAGCCTAAATAAAATACATAAAGTTGTCTTGTCGAGTTCTGTTTCAAACTTGGGTTGCCACTTGGATAGACTTTTACCTAAGAAACACGCAAGAAACGGATATGGGACATCATTCGACAAGGCAACAGTGTCGGACAAAACTAAAGCACGTAACTTACCTTATCAGCTATAAACGGAATAAAAAGGTAAATGCACTTTCAATATAGCAAGAATATTCATTTATTGTTATGAATTACAAAAAACTAAACATATGAATTCATTAAAAAAAAAATAATGGATCAATTATAGCAAAATACTTAAAACTGACGCCACAAAACTAAAGCACATTATATGCATACGTAAGAAGGAGATATTTTATGTTAGTATTTTGTGGCGTATCCATTGTTTTTGATCACTGCCTGACATCTGTGTGGCATCGAATCAATTAAATTGCTTAAAACTTCCGCGGAATATTCTTCCATTCCAGCTCTGCTTGGGTGAAGAAAGAATCCTTGCTTTTGCAATTTTCGCGCTGAATTTTCCGATCTACAATTTCCCAAAGGTTCCCAATGGGATTGAGATTCGAACATTGGGCGGGCCATTTCAAAACTTCGATCCTATTAGATGCAAGCCATTCCTTAACACATTTAGCAGTGTGCTTCGGGTCATTGTCCTGTTGGTAGATCTACTTTAGTGGCATCTCTTCCTCGGCATGAGGTAGCATAACATTATGAAGAATGTCATTGTATCTGAAACGATTCATTATGCCTTGAATCCTATGGATAGGACCAATTCCATGATCTGAAAAACATCCCCAGAGCTGAGGTACAGTAGCTTGTTTGTTTGGCTTTTTTTTACTCATTTTATAAAATTAAACCGCTGAGTATTATTACATTTTTTTTTGTAAATTTTTATCAAAAAACTGAATTCAAAATACTTTGAACTATTAGTTTCTGATTAAAAAGTTATTATAGGTACCGAATTAATTCTTAAAATCTCGAAAGAAAAATTAATGTCATTATACAAAAATTCAGCAAAATTTGCTAAAACCAAATTTCCACAAGAATTAAGTGAAATCCTTTTGTACGTATGCATTCTCTGAATACGGATTTTCACTATCCCTACACATAAATATTTTTTGATAATTCGAATTTTGTTTACACTATAAACGCAAATGCAAAAGTTAATTGTACTCTTATGTAGTTGTTGTTGTTGTTCTTTGTAAACACGGTAAACAGAGTTAATTAAACAAAAGCAGCCTAAATGTATGCAATACAAATAAATAGAATTTATTTTAACACTGCACTCACTGCATTAAAATTTCCCCCAGTAAACATTTTGAAGAGAATCAATTTTCAATTGCCGAGATAACGAGATATCGCGCGTGTGCGAACGCATAGATGGACATTGAATAGACATTGTATTCCAATACTAAACTCAGATATATTAGCACTTTTCAGAAAAAATCTTAATTTTTCTAATGATATAAAATGGCACCTCTTATTGCCTGACCCCATAAGTGTTGCTATGTATCTTTCCAAAAGGTGTTAAGTAGTTCGCTTATAATTTCGTTCTGAATGTTTACTGGGTCCTTATACGTAGTTTAACATGCAAAGCAAATGTGTGTGTGCCTGAACAATGCGCCTTTGTATTTCTAAAATGTTTGCGGCATGTATGTATGTCTGTCAAATAACGCACATAGCACTTATTTCCCCAGCAAACATTTGGAAGACTGTTGAATCTTCCATCTTACAGGCGATGAAGAGTTGCATGGGATGAATGCGCCTCTCTGCGGTCAGGAGAGTAAGGGGACGTCCATTAATTACGTGAGGTGATTTTTTGAAAATACGGAGCCCTCCCCCCTCCCCTTGGTGAGATCTGGCGTTGCCCCTCCCCCCCACCCGTGAGATTTAAATTATAATTTTTAATGTAAATTCTATGCATTAAGAAGTTAACGTGAGGTTTTCCTTGACCCCCTCCCCCTCTTGGTGAGATTTGGTGAGATTTTGCCTGACCCACTCCCACCCTATTTGAGCTCACGTAATTAATTGACGTACCCTAATTAGGGCCACTGGAAACGATAATTGATAATTGGCTAACCCACTTAATTTCTCCCGCAAAAACTATCGTATAGTCTCGGGCGCTATCGATACCATCGCCTTGGCGTTTTAAATAAGAATCTTTCTCGCCTAAAAACTATTTGCTGGGTAAAAGCTGCACACTTAGCCATAAAAGAAAACCATCAAAATGTTAATGTTTTGCTGCATGCAACAGTTGCTAAAAAGTCAAAATTCTATAGCTGAAAAATTTTCGACTTTGTTTTGTGGAAAATGTGAAAATTTTTATTTTTTTTTTTATTTTCCTATAACAAAGCAAAATTTCATTTGTAGTCAATGCTGCTGCAGCACAAAGCGAAAAGGATTAAAACATACATAGGATACTTTCTTACACACACACACACACAACATTTAAACAATGCAGATAACTTTAAGGACTATAGAAGAACAACTGCATAGTGCGCCATTAGTTCGGTGCTCGTTTTGCTCTAACAAGAAAAAATAGATTTGTTTTTTTTTTGCTTTTAATGTAAACTTTTTTTTTTCGTGCTTTTCATAAATATTTTAAATCCTTTTTTTTTTGTTGCAAAGTAACAATTGAAGATGAGCAAAATGTTCATATATTAAATATTTCAAGACAGCATGAAAAATTAACTGCTGAAAGCCTGTAACTGAAGCAGAAGAAGAAGTCATGGTAGAAAAAAGTAAAGCTTAAGGATATTGTACGCCAGCATTAAGGGAAATGTTGCTACGAGCAAAAGTAATAAAAAAACTAAAATCGCTGCAGGAATTATAAATGACAATTTTATGAGTAAAACTTTCATTATTTACAGTTGGGTTTTATAATAACTTTTTCGCTTTGTCAAATGTCAGCAAAAAATTGTTAAGGAACTATTTTTGTGAATGTGTTGGATTAAGATGGATTCGTGGATATGGGGTATATTTTGTTGAAATGAAAATCGTTGATTTTTTCTGGATAATATTTTACTAATTGATAACACAGATCTGCAAATGAGTGAGTCTTGAATGTGGTTGAGCAGCTAGAGATCATTCCTGGATTAATTTTTGAAGCAAAATTTGAATAAGTTTACTAGATCGGAATTTTCAGATGTTTAAGGTTAAGGTTAGGGTGGTTTAAAATATTAAAGCTGCTCCAAACTTAGCATCTCTGGGCACCAAAAGTTTTGTATTGGTGCCAATAAGAACCACGTAAAATTTGGTACATTTCCGAATAGATTTCATGGACCCGCCACCGTTTTGAAAACTTTAAAATGGTCCTTAATCTATCGAAAATCATCATATCTCCCCGAAGCTACCCGCTAGAGGGTTCAATTGTATGACAAGGTTTCATTATTTTTTCCCCTCCAACTTTTTTCTCGAACATACTTACTCACTATCACAACCCCTTAGGGGGGCTTCCCTGCAAATATGACATTCTTACGAAATTGACTGCCCCCTTTCTCAAATGCCTCTGAAGGGGTAAAATGCTAGCCCACATCGCATTATTTTTACTCTCCTAAACTTTTCCCTTAGTACACCTACCCCCTATCTGCCATCCTTTTGGGGGCGCCCCTACAAAAAACACAAAAAATTTCAAAAAATTGGAAAAATAATTCGTAGCTCCCCCGGAGTGACTCGTAGAGGGTTCACATATATCACCAGATCCTATTATATATTTTTTTCCAATATATTTCCCATACATACTTACCCTCTATCTGCCACCCTTTTTGGGTCCCCCCTACAGAAAACACAAAAAATTAAGAAAATTTCGAAAACAATTCATAGCTTTCCTGGAGTGACCCCTTGAAGGGTCAAATGTATTAACAGATCCTTCGTACTTTTTTTCCGGACATACGTACCCCCTATCTCAACCCCTTTGGGGGTATTGTGTTCATTGTTAATATTGACTTGCTCTTTCTACAAAATGAATACTTTCTACGATTTATAGCATTAGCTGGTTTTGTTCTCCATCATTTGACAAAATTTGATTGTAGTCTTTCATAAACGCATCACCTCAGACAGCGGTGTCACTTACAAAGCTAAACCTTTGCAAAAAGAGAGCACATCTTTGAAATCATCATCAGATTTCAATGTAGATGGATGATTATTGAGAAAATCTGTATTCAATCCAAAGAAAACGAATCTTCTCTGTAAAGTTCCTTCTCATCGTCATCACGAAAAAGTTTTTTGCAATTTTTTTCTTCAAAGCATAAAAAGTCTTACGCTCATAAAAGCACTTATGTCACGGCTAACATATATTTTAACCAACTTAACGAAGGTGATAACATTTTACTGCAGGTGCTATGCTACTTACATGCTGAGTGGTGTACATATTTAAGTACCTATAAAGCAACTAAAATAATGCTGTAAAACGTTGACACTTTGTGTGCAAGCTCATGGCATAAAGTTATAAAACAAAAAAAAAAAAAAAAAACTGAAGCACGAAAATATATAAAAAAAACCCTATAAATGCAGCAAAATAAAGCAAAAACCCTATAACAGCAATATTTTTATCATGGCGTTTAGAATGGTTTTTTGCGATAAATAAAAATAAATAATAATAACAACTAGAAACAAAATAAGCCACCACATTTGCCAACATATTGTACGGGATATTAGCCAAGCAATGCTAACACATGAGTGCTTGCACTTTTGCTCGCAAACTTTATGTTTTTTATATTCGGAAGGAGTCAAGTATGGTTTCAATTCACTTCAGTATAAGCACTATTGAAATTTTTGTTAGAAATTTAAACAAAAAACAAAATAATTTTGTTCGGCCACAAGTAACTTTATCACTGGAAAATGCTGTTGAGTTTTTTGTTCTTTTGTATTATAGTTTGTATTGAAGGTAAAGGAATGTTTGGGTAGTATACGCCCCTTTATACCACACAACAATGTGTTGGAATTATGTGTGGCATAAGTTGGCAATACACAATACATTATGTCTGTTTGGGATGATTCTATGAAATAGTTTATTTTAAAAACTTCGATAAGATTACTTACAAGTGAATAAATATAATACAAGAAATTTTTCCAAAAGAAAACTATACTGACACGATAAGTAAAATGATATGCTTTTGTAAGTGGACGTCCAATTGAGGTGGTTATTTTGAAAATTCGGAGCCTCACCTCCCGTCCCCTTGGTAAGATCTGGTGGGACCCTTCCTCCCCTGCCGTGAGACTTAAATTATAATTTTTAAATAATTGATATGTTATCTGGTCTGTTGTCTGCTATAATAATGTAAATTCTCTGCACTAAAAATTTGACGTAAGGTTTTCCTTGACCCTCTCCTCCCCCTTGGTGACAATTGCTGAGATTTTGCCGGACCCCCTCCCCCCATATTTTGAGTCATGTAATTATTGGACGTCCCCTAAGTAGTGCCATGCGCACTCACGCGATTCTGGTTACTTTTCCAACAATGAAGCTTTGTATCCTTTGATATCATACATTCATCATACATTTATAATCATAATAGCTTATATTGAATCATACTATGAAAATATGTACTTATACACACTAGTGATGGCATTTTCGGTACACTTGTACTTTTTTCGGTACATTTGCGTCCTGAAAAATCGTTGTCAGTACATTCGACAAGTTTTCAGTACATTCCATACATTTGCGGCATTTTCAGCTTGTTCGCCAAATTTTTAACACATTTTCAGTACATTTTCGGTACATTTGAACAATTTATAATATTTACCTTTTTTTTGATTTTTAGTAAATGAAAATAACCGCAATGAGTAGATTTATAGTAATTACCTGTATATAATATAATTACCCAATTATGTCAATTTCGTTTTTTTTTAGTAAATTTAATGTGAAATATATCTAATTTTGCTAGGGTTTTTGAGATGGGAAAAGTGAGGACCTTTCTTTTTTTTTATAGTAAATTTTAGAACAATTTCGCGCATTTTAGGAAAATTAGGTGTTCAAGACAAAAAAAAAAGTACATTCGGGCTCTAAAAAGTACATTTGAAGTCTCGATTCATTTCATTTTCACAAAACCCAAATGCCATCACTGACTTATACGTACCATGCATTTATTTTCTTTATATTTTATATTCATTTAATTTTCATCAAACATTAATCATACATTTTATATAAGTTCTTTAAACGATTACCATACATCATTTATTGAATTAGACTTTTCGTATATGCTTCAAATATGTTCATTTAACATTGTTAATTTTAATCATCGAACATTCTTGATTATTTTTTTTTACCATATTCATCGCATATCTATTTTTAAATCATCTCAGACTTTCAAATATTTATCAATCATACACCATGCATCCATTTATTTCGATCATCGATTATTCATTATAAATTTTACCATATAACATATGTATCTAATTTTTTTGTTGTTGATCTCGAATTTGTCATATATTTATGTAGTGCTGTTAACACTTTTATCATATATTCATCATACATACATCGTACATACATCATACATACATCATGCATGCATCACACATATATCATACATACATCATACATACATCATACATACATCATACATACATCATACATACATAATACATACATAATGCATACATAATACATACATCATACATACATCATACATACATAATACATACATCATACATACATCATACGTTCATCATAAATACATCATACATACATCATACATACATCATACATACATCATACCTACATCATAAATACGTCATGCATACATCATACAAACATCATACATACATCATAATTTCATGATATATCTTACAATATTTATCACACATTTATTTTTCAATTCATTTAAGATTTGTCATAAGTTTATCATGCATTATTTAAACTTTAATCATACATTCGTCATAAACTAATCATACATTCATTAAGTTTGATCATCAAGCATTCACGATAATTTTTGCTTTATTTATCACAAATTTATTTTTTATTCATTTCGGATTTCTCATACCTTTATCATACATACATTCTTAATACTTCTAACTTATGATACATTTATCATACATTTAATCATTCATGACAATTTTTACCACATTTCTCACATTTTTTTTTTCTTTCTACATTTAAACATTATCTCACATTTTTTTTTCTACATCTAAACTTTATCTTACATTATATCATACATTGTTTATACTTTAATCATACATTGATCATACAGCCATCAATTTTAATCATCAATCATTCATTATAGTTTTTACTATATTTATCTAAAATTTATTGTTTAGTCATCTCATATTTATTATTAATTTACCATACATTTTGAGTATTTTAATCATACATTCTTCATAAAATAGTCATGCATTCATCATACATACATCAAAAGTTTATTCATTTTAATCATCGATAATTCGTGTTAATTTTTACCATATTTATCACACATTTATTTGATATTCATTTCAGTTTTGATATACATTTACCATACATTTGTAATACTTTCATCATACATTCTTCATAAACAAATTCTACATACATCAAACGTTCATTAATTTTAATCATCGATTATTCATGAGCATTTTTACCACAGATTTATTTTTTATTCATCTTAGATTTCTCATACATTTATCATACATTGTTTATACTTTCAACATACATACATTCTTCATACATACATAAATGATAAATTCATTCATTTTTCATCTTAATTTTTTTTGTAAAAAAAAAGGATTTCTAGTTAAAATTTTAGAATTTTATAAACATTTTTCGCAATCGTTTAAATATTAAAAGCAAAATTTAAATGGTTTATGAAATGTTTTGCTACGGAATTGTTAATCATTCCTATAAATTGAGGCAAGGAGAGATTCCTATAAATTGAGGCAAGGAGAGGTTTCAAAAAGTCCTTTTTTATTGTTATTGTTAGTCAGAAAACAGATTTTACTTCTAAGTAAGGAAGTCACATGTATATACGAGTAGTGCAAGTCACATATGGAATTGTTCATATGGTTATGTAGTATACATATACACACATATCATATAGTTGTGTTTGTGTGGCGGTAATGTTGATTTATTATGTGCAGTTATGTAGGTTTGTTATTGCACTGTTTCCAAAAATTAAGGGATTAATTTTTAATGTGTGCTAAGAGAAGCGTGTAATTTTATAATTAAAATGTGGTACAACTTTTTTGGTTTAGTGACTCCAAACGAACGAGTAGTATGTATGTAGTCGTAGTAGTAGTAGTAGTTTTGCAGTTAAGCGTAGCGCAAATTTATCGTTTGACTTTTTAATTGCTCATAGTGTATTCACATACATACATATATGTATATTAGGCAATAAGCTTTGTTCCATACATTTGTGTATTGAGGTTTGTTTTTAATAAGTAAGCAGAATCTAAAGCAAGATATATAATAGGGATCTGAGTTATGATACCATAAACTTTATATGTATGTTTTACTTAAAGCCGTTCAAATTTTAAAGCAACATATTTTTGAAATAAACAGCTCTTGCTGTATGACCCTATATATCAAATATATTATTTATTATATTAAATCAAATCGTTTTCTCTGTGTACTAAAACCCTCTATATATATGACGCATTTGACACCGCAACAATTTCAAACTAAAATGACAAACGCGTTTAAAAGTTAATTGCTGGAAAATCGTTCTTCTTATGCTTTTTGCACACAAACTGAAAAAGTGCCATTTATGCACGTGCTTTTGTTGCTATATTAAACAAAAATGTAATTCCATTACAAAATAATGCAATAGTACTTAAAATTTTAAATTGAAATTAAAAAAAAAATCTTGAAAAAATTGCTTACAAAAGAGAGAGAGGGAGGGAAAAAAATTATTAAGTTGTCAAACGCAAGTCAACGCAATACATTTTGACATAAACATGACAATTCACAGACGCAACAAGAATAGAAATCAACATATCAACAGACATTGCACACACAGAACAAAGCGAATTGCTAACGATAAAAAAAAGAGATAGACAGATTGCCAAAGAAAAATGAGGATGCAAAAAATATTTTGTTGGAAAATTTTGAATGTTTGTTGACAGCGAAAGTCAAAGTATGACTCAAAAAATACAAAAAAATCATATGATGAAAAATGATTTATTTTATGTGTATATCTAAAAATAAGCTATGTATATATATATATATTTTCTAAATTCAATAACTAATTGATTTTTGTTATCTCATTATCTTTTCAGGTAAGTTTAACAAATTGAAATATTCAAAATTCCTAAGACAAAGCAAAAAGTGTAAGTTTTGTATGAGAAATTTGTATTGAAAGTCTTTAATATTTTTTGAAAAAGTCTAGAGCTTGTCCAATTTTCCGGTAAAAATTATAAGAATTTCGTGCATTTAATAGACTTTTAACTTAATTTTAATTTTTTACGCTCATTATTTTCCATTACCGCATCAATTATGATTATCACAAATAACTTTGAAATTAACACCAATGATGTAACACCTTATATTTACGTCTTATTCGCCATCCACTGAAAGCTATCTATAGCTAGTAACGTTAATTGTATGAGAAAGAAAATAAAAAAAATTAAACGATTAAAGTTATAGTTACTATGTATAGATATCAAATTGCTTAATACTCTATAGACTTGTAGTTAGCCTATTGTGCATTTTTACGGAATTTCGCGGAAAATTAATTGATCAAGCAATTTGACACATAAAAAATAGACAGAAAAACAACGAGTATTCGTATAAACAGCGAGTATGATATAGTGATCTGCACGAGTGCGCTTCCTGAGTCAACAGATTTTTGTACTCGCTGTCGTGTACATTCTGCGAGTTATCAATAGACTCGCACAAAACAGATCGATCGCGCGACATAATTGGACTTCGTTTGGTACTCTGAATCGAATTTCGCCGACAAAGTTGTTCAACAAAACATTAAAACACCGATCTGGAAAAAAATTAGAGGCGTAGCGCGCATGCGAACACTTCGAATGCCGACCTCTAAGTACCTAAAATTTTTTTCGACCAACAAAAAAAAAAGGTCCTCACTTTGCACATTCAAAAACTCTACCAAAATGATATCTATTTTACTAATACTATGAAAATTTCCACCTACGCATTCACACATTTACTACATCGATTTAATTTCATCCACTAAAAAAAAAAGCTCCCCATTTTTGACTTTCAAAAATCCTAGCAAATTGAGATATATTTCACCATCATTTTGTCGCCCCTTCAAGCACCCTCGGCATCACACTTAGTACGCTACTGGTATCAAGTGCTCTCGTGCAGACGCCTAGTAGGAAACTTAAAAACTTGTTCATTTTATTCGCTCATAGTTAGAGGTTTGGCGAATAAAAGTTGTGTATAAGTTTTTTTGTTTTGCGTGTAAGGAACGAATCCGTCCATGACTTGTTAGAAGCGGCTACGGAGAATACAATGAGCCGTAAATCAGTTCGCTTATGTGTTTGTGTTCGGTTTAATTATACATACAGAACAAGCGACTAGGTAGAACCTCTTTTTCCTAGCATTTAACACATTTATACACCCTTTTAGGACACCTGCTTATACAAATCCCATATAGGTCTGCACAGACCTAGTTGTACCAGTTAGCGTCGAAAAATTGCTGAACCTCGTAGGGTTAATACTATACACCGGTGATGGGCATGGAAATCTAGCAAAAGGGCGCAACAACAAAATCAAGCGACAAAAAACGAAATTTTAAAATTGTTTTTTGCTTTCATTTCTAAATTCGCCAACAGCACAAAAAAAACCAAATAGCACTACAAACAAAAACAATTGCTACGTTCGTCGTTTGTATGTTGTTTTTATTTTCATTTGAACTCAAGTCAACACTGTGCGTCTATAGCGTTGAAATTCGTTTCGGTTCGTGCCATGAGGGCGGAAAGTGCCACTACGTGCCCATCGCTGCTATACACTGATCACTTGCCGCATTATTTAACATTCAGCGCATATTATTTATTTATCTCTAAATATTTTTCACTTTAAATTCAACATTCTATGGTAGTTTTTTGCCTGGTAGTGACTGTATTGTTCTACTGATTGATTTTAGCAGCACTTTCACCATTTTCATACATATGAGGATCTATTGAAATCTAGCATCGTAGAAGCTGTAAATGGAATACCATTTAATACTAATAGATTGTAATAAAAATCTGAGATATTGGCCTGTACTTCGTCGAAAGTGTTTAGCGTCTTTTTAAGCCGAATACTACGCTATTGATGAAACACTAAAATTGTTAGCTTGAAGTGTATCCTTCCAATAAACAAAGTTTTTCGTAACGTTTCTGGCATGGCAGGTCTTATGAAAATATCGTGACAGTCTTCAGGCTCATAGATTTTTCAGTATACTCAGCATACCATTAGGTTATTAGAATGAGCTGACGTCAGCTGGTAAATTTAAAGTAGCTTTTGTAACCTGTAACTCTTCTTACAACATAATAATAAGTATTTAAGCTATTTCATCACTTATTCCTTACCATTTATGAATTAAACTGATACTTAAAATGTGGTCAGTATATGTATGTATTTCTATCCCTGTACTCTGATACTGAGAACTGAACCTGAGTTTTGCAGGCTTATGCCCTAGCAGATCCGAAAAAAGATAATGCTTAATAGTCTAAGAGCTGGCAGCCACTTTGAGCAACGTACTAGGTACAAAGCTAAAATTTTGTTTATGTTTGATTTAGTTCTAGCTAAATAAGAAAATCAAAATCTGGCAGCATTGGCGTGGTAACGAAGGTACACCCTAAAATTTAAAAAAAAAGTGTAGAATATTTCAAAATTCAAAATTTTGTGAACAAATATTATAGCCTATTAAATTATCTTTCATATGACATCTATATTTTGGAAATCCCTTTAGCCGTTCTCCAGTTATACTGATTTTTTAAAAAATATTTTGTATTTCGAAACGTTTAGGGTGTACCTTCGCGACCATGCCAATTCTGCTAGACGTTGATTTTTTATCTTACTAGTACTAAATTACATATAAACAAAATTTTAGTTGTGCGTGTATGTTTTTTTATTAATAGTTTGTATTTTAAAACGATTAGAGTGTACCTTTGCAACCGCGCAAATGCTGCCAGATTTTGATTTTCTTATTTAACTAGAGCTAAATCAAATATAGACAAAGTTTTAGCTTTGCACCTAGTACGTTGCTCAAAGTGGCTGCCAGCTCTCTCCTTAAGGATTACAAAGCAAACTGGTTTTTATTTTAAGTCCTCGTGAAAGTGATGGACTTTTTGAAGAAAAAGTTTTATTAGTAATGCTGTGTTAAACAGTTAAATGCGTTACCTAAACTACATAAAAGTTGCATTTTCTTCTCAATCTGGACTTGTGTTTTTTTTAATGCCTTCAGATTGGATATTTTCTAAACATATAGCAATACATTACTTAGCGATATTAAAAAAAAACACATCGACTGAAATGTTGCTTTTTACGTTACCATAATTTTTTTTTCAAGTTCCAAATTCTCACGATCTCAAGTCTGGCTGTGATTGTATGTAGTTTCTCATCTATTATTTTGAATATTCAGTGATTGTTTGTATTTTGAAACCTTAGAAGAAGATTGTTGTTCAGTAGCAAGAGTTCAAATAGCCTCTCTAAGTTCATAAAGGACTTAAGTTTTTTTTCTCTGTGTCGAATACTTTCCTTTGAGAGTCACATTGAAAATTTTAGAGCTAATCGTAGATTATTTCGATTTTGTTGTTTTCATAGCTTTTTGTAGAATTTATTTTTGATATTTTTGTGCATTTCTTCATTTCTTAAATGAATGTGAAAGAGCCACTAACCATACTCTATCCATCAGGGTGCATTCACATTATGAAAGCTGGACATATAAACTCAGAACGCTTGACAATTGTCGATATTGTTAAAAACTCAATTCACTGAAGACAGCAATTTTTTCATGACAACAAGCAAAGAGGTGACACATTACCTCCGAAAAGGGAACTTTTGCTCATATTTTTCAGACAACTAATAGTCCGTAATGTAATGACAAAAAAACAAAGGAAGAAACTTCTTTCAACTAATGCTAATAATTTGTACTTACAAAAACTACGCTGTCTCTTGCAGTGCCACTAAATTAGATGTAAACATTAAAAACGACACGCAATGAATCTTTTCATTTGTTGTAAAAGATTTTCTAATACAAAAAGGCGTAGCTACATGTGTGAATGAGCCAGTTGTTCAACATACATACTGACATTTACTAAGCCATGCATATATACATACATTCAATTTTAAGCGCACAAGGATGTACGACTACGCGTATAACAACAACTAACTCATTAATTTAAAAATGAAGCAACAACAACAAAAATAATAAATACTTCACATAAACAAAGAAGGCTCAACAAAAGGAGAAGGCTCAACAAAAGGATTTACTATGTTGTTGTGCATGATAAATAAAGTTGGTGTTTTTTCTTTATTGTTTTCTTCATTATTTTTTGTGCGCAAAATTTTATGCCATTTAGAATTTTTAAACGCAAAAGTTGTAAAAAAGTAAAATACATAAACCGAAATTGGATAATGAATAAAATTAAAAATATTATGACTTTAATTTTTATGACAATGTTATAAAATTAAAGAAGTTCTATTGAAATTATCATAAAAAAATTTTTTTATTGCTACAAAAATATGTTAGTATTAGTAGCAATAGATGTATAAAACAGCAAAGATTAAGTTTCAAGAAAAACCTTTTCTTTTCTTATTTCGTTTATTTATGTTACTCATGACGTATGATGAACATTTAATAGAGAATATGTGCTGCGACATGATTCATTTTCAAACAATATACATATGAACTTTGTCCATTCCACGAGCTCTAACCATAATATTAAAAGAACTTTACTACAGTATTTCGATAGAGATTTTATATAAATAAAAAAACTCAGACATAAATACCTCTTACTTTTCAGCAGTGCCGCTGTTAGGTGTCCTAGATATATGTCAAACTGTGGAATAGAAAACCTTCTTATCAGTTTCTTGACGCTTTATGTATGAGTTCCCAGGCAACCTTTTTTTATTTTTTAAAAAAATACAAAGTTACTATGTTGCAACAAGCTTTTGTATTTATATAACTTTTTATTTTTCTAAAACTGATGAGGTTGTCTATATCTTAGCTTCGATGCTACATACATCATTGAGACTTTAACTTCATTTTACTTATGAGTTCCCTTAACTAGAGTTGATTTTTAATTAATGGCCGTTACAGTCAAATTATGGTTTTGTACAAAACGACTACTAGGCTATTTCCACAAATTTTTTTTTATTTAAAAATTTGCTGTTTTTCATTATTTATGCTTAAGTCATGTGCCACGAAATGAATCGTTAACCTTTGATATTGCAAGAGAAATAGATTCCATCGCTTTCTCTGCGTATTGACTTCATAAGGGGACGTCTATTAATTACGTGAGGTGCTTTTTTCAAAATTCGGAACCCCCCCCCCTCCCCTTGGTGAGATTTTGTGAGATCTGGCAGGACACCTACCCCCCCCCCCCTCCTCCCGTGAGATTTGAATTATAATTTTTAATATACATTCTATGCATTAAAAAGTTGACGTGAGGTTTTCCTTGACCCCCTCCCCCCCCTTGGTGAGATATGGTGAGACTTTGCCGGACCCCCTCCTCACCTATTTTAGCTCAGGTAATTAATGGACGTCTCCTAAGCATGTCCTTCTTATTCCTTTAGCTTTTCTTTGGATGAAATATTTGAGAAGATATGTGTTTGGAAACTAAAAAATAAAAATTTTATATCTTCTTATTTTAAAATTTCTTGTAAAAGTCATCTCTCTAGACGCTGATATCTCAATTTCGATCTAACATAGAATATTAAATTTTATACTTTATCCATATTTGCATCCCCTATAAATAAAGTTGAGTCTAAAAATGATGGCCACTTAAATTAAGGCAGATTTACATGCAAAAGAAGTGATGGTCTTACTATTTACTGGTAGAAAAAGAATAACATAATTTTGTTTAACATTTTGGTAAGACCTTTATATTGTGATGACTTAGGTCAGATGCATTAATGGACATTATACATATACATACTTCATTTAAGACCATGATTTTTGCACTGATTTAAGCAATGATTCATTCAAGGCCGCTTAAAAATATTTAATATCTTTTGCTTTTTTTTCTGCACAAGTAGGCGTATGAGTCACCTGTAATTATTAGGAGAATTTTTAAAACAAACATCACAAGGAATAAATATTTGTAAGAACAAATAAATATTACAAAATAGAACCTTTGGCCTCTTGACTACTTTTATGTATTCTTAAATGGTATACAATATCATAAGGCTGCCAAAACTACGGGCGGTTTATATATATGTATCTCTGCTTTCATAACTATTCACCTTTATGGAAAAAAGATTTTTTAATTCAGATATTCTGCTAAGGCCTTTCTTGCTTCTATATACTATAAAGGCTTTATTTAACATACCTTTTGCTACTTGCATCGTTCGCCTTGCTGCTTAATTGCCTTAACTCCATTCTACACTTTTTGTAGTAATTTCGCGGTTCTCGAAAGGCTTAATGAGATGATATCTCAGTTGCTGCACAGCATGAAGCGTTTATTAAGTATGATAACTTATTTTGAATAATAATTTAACGAAATGAAACCTTGGAACCTACTTGTCTTAATGTAAGCTATTGAAAAATTCTGTTAATTTTTTTGCTTAACATGACGTATGAGTAACATATTTATAAATTTTCTTTCGATATAATATAGAAACAACAAATGTTCGAACATTTTTTCACTCTTAAGTGCTTCACCACATTACGTTGATTTCATTATGGGCCGCTTAAATTAATGACTATTTCATCTCTGCTGCTATATATTTAAAGCTTAATTTTGCTAAATGGCATTTTTCTTTTTTTTTTCCTGCTCACATTTTGTACTTAAGCCAACTCCGATTTTTCATCCAACTATGCATTATTAAACAAACCATTAAATACTTGTATTGTCTGCCATTGACATTGTGGACTACCCTCAAAGTTCCACTCTATATTCAGAGACTTAGTTAGTTTTATACTTTACTTCTTTTTTGCATAGTTAAGAGATGGTTCCACCGATGACTTTGCTCCAGTATTGCAATAAAAATCAAATTAATGCTGATGTTGCTCGTCCATCAATTTGGCGGTACGTCTACGGTAAGCATACGGTTGGATACGGTCGCACTATGGTTAAACTACAACGAGCGCTACTACTACGAATTACAAAATGTCAACGAAAACGGAAATAAAACGATAGATAATAGCGTTGCTGTGCAACGGAAATGAGAATGCAAAGCGCAAGGATAACAATTGCTACATACATATATATAGAAGCAGCAAATATAGTATAACTATAAATTTGATGGTAGTTGGAAAATCTTAAAATAAAGGGTGATACAATTGGGGTGCTTAAATCGTGAAAAATTTCTTCATAGTTAAAAATAAACAGCTAACATTTGACATGTGGTATTCGATGTATTGAAGTATTTAGTTATTTTTGCCATAAAGGATGCTAAAAAAAACAAGGTTTCCAAGAAAGTTTTCGCTGTTTATTAATAAAGTGCACCCAGCCTTACACTTTGCTGGGTTAACCCTTGAGAGAATAAAAAAAATGCCAAAGTTTAAAATGCCGTCAAATATTGCGATTCCGTGTAGTGGCAGACAGTAACAATATCTAACAAATTGCAGGTTTTGTGGCTTTTAAAATTTTTGCTTATTTTTCAGCATTTTTTTTTTTGTACTGCGGTTCTCTTAAGTCCTTTTTTCCGTCATACACTTTTCCATTTGGTTATGTCCTTCCAAATTTTTTTGACCACAATTTGATTTTATTCTTCGACTTTGTAGCTGCTGACTGACTTCCGTTTCCTCTGCAATACTTTTTTTCTGAAGCCGTTTATTTTTTGTTTTCGAACTCTTGTTAAAGAATTTGAATTTTGTTACCACAAAATACGTTTTTTTTTTATCAATTATTTTCTAATTTTTCTGGGTATTTTCCTCCTTCCTTGCTTGCAATTTAAATTCATGTATTCATGCAGAGTAAAAAAAGAAAAGTTAATAAAAAAATAAAACTTTGTAGTTGCTTTTGGGTATAGACAGCATATTTTATTATCTACATTTACGTTTCACAACTTGCTCGACGACTTGCAGTTACTGGTGATAAAAAACATTTAAAATTTGCATAGACTCATTTGCTTTCTCATCTTACGATATAGATATTATTCTTTGAAAGTAGTTTTAAATTGACTGCTGCTCAATTTAATAAAAAATGAAGATTTGGAAAAGCTTTTGCAGCCATTAATTAAATTTAAATATTGTCATTAGAACGTTATAGTAACATTTCATCTTTAGAGCATATTTTCAGGCCATGAACTGTGCACGCACCAAACTAAATGGGTTCTATAAAATATGAGAAATATATCACTTTGAAACAATTTCTTCTTTTAAATAAGTAACATTATTTTGCTTTCCAAAAAATGTTAGACAACTCAATTTTCTTGCTATCCAAATCTTCTTCTACGTCTTGTTAACATTTCTCTGTTGGTGCTCTGTTAAATCATATGGTTTGTGTCTTTGCTAGTTTAATATGGAATTTAACTTCACGCCCTTTTTTCATTACCATATGCGGTCGTTTTTGCTTCAAATCAGCGTCAAATTGATCTAACAGCTCCATCACCTTATTAGCTGTTAGACTTAACTTGAACTTTTTTGCTTTTGATATCCGATTCAGAGCAGTTCACTGCAATTGCTTTGAAAAATACCAAAATGCCAAAAATACACAGAGCGACACAGATGTCTGATAGGCGAAGAGGCCGCTCTAGAAAAGTTAAGTGTATAAGATTACAGGATAAGGTATACGGGAAAGATAGTAACGCATTTTTGTGAAATTATCGAACCTCGGTTGCCTTGCCAAAGCCCGTTCCGATGCCCGAAAATGACCGAATTTTGCTAAATTTTGTTGTTTTAATTAAAACTGTATATTAATATTACAGCTCGAAATTTTTGACAAATGATAGATTTCGAAGAGCCTAATAGAATATATAGGGGTGCTTTGTCGAATCCTGTCCTAATTATGGGTTACCAGATAAGACAGGATTCGACACGACCCTAAATATTCTATCTAAGCTCTGATGTGATATAATTGATGTGCTTTCTTAACTAGGCCGATTACTTTACAGCCCACCCTCGTAAATTTACTAAGACGGTTACTAAAGAATGAAGTCAAGGTTGAAATCGAATAGAAAAATTATAGAATTACTAGCTATCCCGGTAGACGTTGTCCTGCCCTTTCCGGTGTTGTTCCGGATGTTATATGAACTCATGCCATGGAATGTTTAAGCGAAACAACCCATTTTTCAGTGAAACTTATTTTGCCAGGACTTTTTATATCAAGTCCCATGCATCTGCGTCCAGTACTTGATGAGATAAGATTAATTTGATTTTGGAGGGTGTGTCACTGCCGATTTTTCTAAACCAAACTTTGCAAAAGCCTTCCGTAGACCATTAGAAACATAAGATAAGAAGATAATTATGAAATCTTCGTGAAAATTCTATTTAAAAAATACGTTTGTATGTGGGCCACCCTAAGTATGCGCCTCTAAATAAAACAGCAACGTGGTGTAAATTCCATGAGAATCGACTAATAGGTTTTCGAAAAAGTTATATTTTAAAAATATGTTTATACGAGGGCCACCCTAAATATGCACTTTACATAAAATAGCTAAATAAAAAACGGCGTGTGGTGTGAATTCCATGTGAATCAATTGACCGGTCTTCATGAAAATAATAGTTTGTATATGTTTGTATGAGGGCCACCCTAAATAAAAGTTTTATTGACTAAGCTATTATTCTTAATATAGAGAAGCCACGTGGTGTAAGTAACATGTGAAATGAGTAAGTGGTCTTTGTGAAAATGCTATTTTAAAAATATGTTTGTATGAGGGACTCCCTAAATTAAAATTTTTGTAGCCTTAGCTTTGCCTTTTAATATAAAAGAGCTACATGGTGTGAATTCAGTGTGAATCGATTGGCCGTTCTTCGTGAAAATTATATTTTAACAATATATTTGTATGAGGACCACCCTAAATATGCACTCTCAGTAAAAGTTTTGTAGCCTAAGCTATGACTCTTAATATAAAAGACACGTGGTGTCAATTCCAAATTAATTGGTTTTATGGTCTTTGTGATAATGCTATTTTAAAAATATGTTTGTATGACGCCCACCCTAAATATCCACTCTAAGCAAAAGTTTTGTAACGTAGATTATGCCTTATACTATAAAAGCCACTTGGTGTAAATTCCATGTGAATCAATTAAGTGGTCTTTGTCAAAATGCTATTTTTAAAATATTTTTATGTAAGGACCACCCTAAATATGCATTTTTAATTAAAGTTTTATAACCTAAGCTATTCCACTTAATAAAAAAGACACGTGGTGCAAATTCCATGTGAATCGATTAAGTTGTCTGTATGAAAATGCTATTTTTAAAATATTTTTGTATGAGGTCCACCCTAAATTGCACATATAGGGGTATGAAAAATAGTTTACTTTCTGTTCTCAGACCTACTGAATATACAAACAAAGTTTCATAAGAATCTGTCAAGCCATTTCGAACACTGTGACACGAGAATTTTATATATATTAGATGGACGATCTTTGGTCTGCCACACAGAAGGATTGGTGTGCGATATTTAAAACAAAATGCCAAAAAATCATGGAGAGTATAGGTCGCAGTTGTGAAGCTGTCATCAAAAAAAGAGGCTACAGCACCAAATGTTAATGATTTAAATGTTTGTGCATACCAAAAAAATCAACAAATTAATTTTTAATACATTTTCACATTTTTCCAAATTGTGCCATTTATGCGTCCAGCTCATCGGTTTTCATAAATTTTGATAATTTTTTTTTTTATCAATGAATTAAAGCTGAAGTTTCTATTATTATTAAATATGATGAATAAACCTTTTGTTTGTTAATAATATTTACGTAAGAAAATTTAACAAAAATGTGCTATTTATATGTCCATAGCTGTACAACGCCCTTTTAATTATAAAATTTATATAATCAAAACTGGCAGACGGCATATATGTACATATATTTTGCCATTGTAAAAAACTAAGCTATTGTAACAAGTTTACACAAACCCTAAATAAAGAAAATTATAATATTAAATACATTTTTTTTTTCTAAAATTTCTATAATGTAAATACCGCTCTGAAGAAAAAATTCAATTCAAAAATCGAGCAAAATAAAGCGGTCAACATTTCAATAAAAATTGAAACAATGCACATGAGCATATGATTAAAAACATTGGCAACAAAAAGTCAGGTAAATTGAATAAAATACAATACGACCTAAAGGAATAGAATAAATAGCAGACTTGTGTATATTTTAAAAAAAATAGATGTAAAGAAATTTGTATAAAACTTCAACAAAATATATAAAACTTAAAGCAAATTATAAAAAAAATAATGCGTTGCTAATAAATAACAAAAGAAATGGTATTAAAAGAAGTACAGAGAGAGAGATAAAGATGTTAAAAAAAATAATGCAAAATTCATGATTGAAAGACATCACTATGACTATGTAGCCAGAAGCGTTAGAACAAAAAAAAAAAAAAAAAAAAAACACAAAAGTCATTACACTAACAACAGTTGTAAAACAGAATAAATAAAAACAAAATTAAAAAAAAAAAAATAAAATAAAATCAAGAAAAATATAAAGAAAAGGAGTTATGGAAATAAAGTAAGAATGTTAACAAATAAATGTAAAAACAGCAGCAGCAGTAGCAAATAAAAAAGGTAACTAGGTGAATACGAATGAGTGTAATTACAAAACGTGCAACAACTGTTGCAATAAGAACAAGAAGAACTTCAGGAATTCAAAAGTTCGAGATGTGTTAACTACAGTATCTGAGAGGTTTCAAGTACTCGATACTTTTGTACCTGCACAAAATATGTATCACTTGCGCAATATGCTGATATATACATAAATACTTTTAGTTAGTTTAGGGTCATCTGAACACAATGCCGCTCAGTTGTGGAAAAAAAGGGGCTTACAGTGAGACAGTTGCACTAAATTCATTTCTCAGCTCTAAATGAAATACAAATACAGTAGAACTTCTGTAATTCGAACTTGAAGGAAGACACCAAGAAATTCGAGTTATAGAGTTTTCGACTTATGGCGGACTTCGACTTAAGCGAATTTTGTCAGGAAGTGTTCGACATAGATAGAGTGGTAGAGGTTAAAATTTATTCCAACTAATGGTGTACGTTGTCGGCATAATCTTAAAGTTGGTATATTATTTTTCTCAGAGCTATAGAGGCTATTCGTTTCAAATAATCGAGTTTTAAAGGTTCTAAAATCAAACATTGCTATGTTCGAGATGCAGAGGTCAAATTTTTTTTTGAGTTATATATAGGGGGAAAATATGTACTGAATTTACTTGCAGGAACTCACTAGTTATTTCGACTTATAGAGCGGTTAGATTTCGAGCAATGGAGGTTTTGGAGCTTGAAGGGAAGATAACACAACATTTCTTAGAGTTTGGGAGGTTTTCGACTTATCGAGGTTCGACTTAAAGTAGTTTCACTGTACTTGTTGGTGAACTTGTTAGCAAACTTGTTGGTGAACTTGTTAGTGTACTCGGTGGTCTACTTTTTGTGGAGCTTGTCGGCAAATTTGTCGGCGAACTTGTTGGCAACCTTATGGGGGAACTTGTTTGGTGGTGAGCATGTTGAATAGTTTATTGTTGATCAACTCGATGGTGATCTTGTTGACGAGCTGTTGGTGAACTTCTTGGTGAACTTAATGATGAACTTGTTCATAAACTCGTTCATGAATCTCTGGGTGAATTTCTTTTTTTAACTCAGTGGTGAACTTGTTGGTGATCGTGTTATTGTACTTGTTGGTGAACTGTGGGAGAACTGGTTGGCGAACTTGTTGACGAACTTGTTGGTGGATCTCTTGTTTAAGTTTTTGGAGTACTCGGTGGTAAACTTGTTGGTGAACTTTTGGGCGAACTTGTTGTGGAACTTTTCGGTGAAGTGTTTGTTGAATTTTTTGGTGAACTTATTGGTAAGCTTGCTAGTGAACTTGTTTTGAGAACTTGTTCGTGAATCCCTGGGTGAATTTTTTATGTATTTGGTGCTGAACTTGTTGGTGATCGTGTTGGTGATCGTGTTGGTGATCGTGTTGGTGATCGTGTTGGTGATCGTGATGGTGAGCGTGTTGGTGATCGTGTTGGCGATCTTGTTGGTGGATCTCTTGATGAACTTTTTGATGTACTCGGTGGTAAAATTGTTGGTGAGCTTATTGTGGAACTTGTTGGTGAATATCTTCATGAGCTTATTGGTAAGCTTGTTAGTGAATTTGTTGGCGAACTTGTTCGTGAATCTCTAGATGAATTTTTTTATGTACTCGGTGGTGAAGTTGTTAGTGAACTGTTCATGAACTTGTTGGCGAACTTAATGGTCAATTTGCTGGTGAAAGTGTGGGAGAACTTGTTGGTGAACTTGTTGCTGAATTTATTGATGAACTTGTTGGCGCTTGTTTGTCAACTTCTTGATGTACTCGGTGGTGAACTTTTTGATTTACTAAATAGTGAACTTGTTTGTGAACTTATTGATGTCTTCACTATAACACATTTTCGAGTTATTTGACATATTGAATTCAGCGCTCTTTTACACGAAAAAATTCAGTGGACTAACGTTCAGCACCGATTAAAATACCTTGGAATACCAAGAACTTTAGCTGTTTTGAGCTGTTAAATGAACTCCAACCAAGAAAAGTGTGCTACCTACCAGACGATAAAACTCTCTGATCATTTCAAAAAAAGTGGCAGTTCATTGAAAACTATGAAGAAATTTTTGTGCTTTGAACATTTTACTGTGAAATCTTTCTAAGTCGACGTTTACACAGAGAAACTCTTGACGAAAAGTTTCCTTGTTTGTGCGCAAGAAGGGGGAAACCAAAGAGACGAGGTACAAAATTTGTCGTTTATCGCAAATGCCAAACAAAAAAGCATAAAAGAGAATAGACAAGAATTTCTTTCACAGAATTTCCTTGTGTAAACATCGACTAAATGCCTATAGAAACTTCAAAACGAAGTGCAATTTTAGGCTGAAATTTTTATATATCGTCAGTATATGGCGTATCGTACAGACGTATTGCGCAAATTTCTTCTACACTTTTTATTTCTCAACCTTGAATTACAAATAAACAACAACAACAACAGAAAAGTGCGCGAAATAAACGCACAAGAAAAACAAATAAAAATCCTTTGGTAACGATGCTCTTGTGAATATATCGCTACACTAGGGAAACGTATACACCTCCTACTGTCTTTCAACATTGAAGAGCGTACATACTACTGAAGAACAAAAACAATAACAATGTTAAGAAAAACGTGTCTGCAATTTGTTGGCAAGTAAAAATGTAAAGTCGGTTAAAACAAACAAAAACAAACTGCGCAAAGGATAAGGTATAAAAATAAAAACAGTAAAATAACGAGAATCCTTTTTTTTTTTTGTTTTGCCCAGTGCTCTTTGCAAGAAATTTATTTTCACAAGGATTGCAGCAGTAGCAGCAGCAGCAAATACAAGGTAGATGAAAATAAAAAATAAACGTCATTTACTCGATTGTTACGGGAACGTACTCCTCGTACATTGATTAAGTGCGCAGAAAATAATTTTAACGGGGATTTTAGAGTAAACAAGATAATGGCAGATAATTTTAACTACAGACAGATGCACAGACGCCAAGACAGACTGTGAGCGATGAACTAATAAAAATTAAGGTGAAAATTATAATGATTTACGAGCGGGGTTTATTTATTACTGAAACATTTAAATATGTTGGGATAAGTTGGAGGTACATAACAAAGCTGTGAATTAATGATGACCATACTATTGCTAAGGGATTGAAAAGTGCATTTCCCAAGGAAATTGAATTAAAAAGATGTTTAATTTGAATTGGACAAAAACAATTTATATTTTTGACTTTTTTCCAATATCAAAAAATAAATATATCATTTCACTAAAATATCGATATAAAATATTAACTAAGCAAATTGATGACATATTTTCCGCTCCACTAAGTAGCAATTTGAATTACTCGTATCATCTGCAACAACGACACATTTAATGTGCATTCTAAATTGAAAGAGATTGCTGTTGTCTTTCACACTTTAATTCACTTTCAAATTGCAATCAACTGTAACACAAAAACCAAAACAAAAACAATTATGATAACAATTTGAAACAACAAAGCAAGAACATCAATTTAAAAGAGACTTCCAACAAAACAACAACAATAATAATGTTGGTAATACAAACTCTACAGCAAAAAGTATAGCAACAGTAATAGCAACTAACAAAACTAACAACAATAAAAATAGACAACAACAATGACATACAATTTTGACGCATCTTAACTGCTGGTTCCTTAACTGTAGCGGTTTGTTATCTAGATAATTAGAGAAGAGGTATTAAGTATTATTGATGCTTTAAAATATTGAAGGCAAAGGAAAATTAAGATATCGTTGAATTCAAACAGAAATACAGCATAAGACTACTGATCAATAAAAATATCAACGTTGTACAAATTTCAATGTATCAAAACATTGTCATTTTAAAGTATCGATATGTGAAAATATCGCTTTTGTTAACAGTTTCGGTAAATCGTAATATAACTACATATAGCAAGTAATCATTACCGACATATGTCAAAATAATGCTTTATAGAAGTACATACATACATATATATCAAAATTTAACTTAATGAAATATCAATTCAACGATGTATAGAAATCCCACTATTCCAAAATGTATAAGAATATATCAAAATATCGATTTATCAAGACACTGGCTTATCAAAATATTTAATAAAGCAAATGAACGTAAAATCATAAACGGCGTTTTATAAAAGTCGAACACATCTAAAAATGTCGGAAAATCTTGAAAAGCGTTGAAAAGTTACGATATATTGAAAAAGTCAAATTGTTGAATAAGTCGTTAATGTTAAAAAAAAAATCAAAAAATTTTCAAAAATTTTAACTTCAAAACTTGAAGTCGAAAATTCTGAATGACCATTTTATATAAATATTATATACTAACTGTTTCCGCGACTTCGCTTACATTTACGCAGTCCTTACTGCAGACAATTGGGTCCATTTCACAACTTGGTATAAGTACAAAGAATGGCAACTTAAGTGTTTTTGCTGAATGGGATGAGCCACACCCCAATACACAATGCCGCGTTCACATTATGCGACTAGCTTGGTAACATCCATATATCAAGTTCACAACGTAGCTGTCATAGATGCGAAGATATGGCGCTTAAAGTGTTTTTGTTGTAAGGAAGGTTCCACGCCCCGTTGCTTTATCGCCTTTATATTTATGAGTTTCTTAGAAAAGACAATATACATACTCCTTGTTCCATATTTTAAAACTCTTGCGACCATTAGTTACCAGATATAGAGTTTTAATTGTTTTTATCGTATGGAAAATGGCACGCCCCGTTGTGTCGAATCACGTTCAAATTTGAGGAGCTTAGTATAGATTATATGCATTCTAAAACGAAATTTTGACTCTTGCTATCAAAGGAGCAAAGATATAGCGATTTAAGTGGATTTATCGTATAAAAAGTGTCACGCCCTGTTATTATTCGTGAGGTACTTAAAAAATTGATATAAATCGCAACAAAACTATTGATATCACAGGAGCCAACAAGATATAGCGTTTTAAGTGTTTTTGTTGCATGGAAGTTACCACACTTCGTTGTCTTATCCCGTTCATATTTTGCGAGGCGCTTTTTATATGCCATGCGCATCCTAACACCAAAATCTTAGACTCCTGCTACCATAGGAGCGAAGATATAGCGTTTGAAATATTTTTGTTGCATGAAAGGTGGCACGCTCCTAAGGATAGATCAGTTTATAGTGGTGGATTGAAAGCCCCAAATAGACACTTTAGTCCATAGTGATACCACAACTCTCAAGATTTATTTAGTTAATATAAGTTGTTTGGTTTATGGTAAAAGTGTTCGATCGCCTGGCGAACTCATAGATTCTGTGGAGTTTTAATTTTGCAACGTCGTGTTGTAAGCCTTGTTCGAGCGAGTGCAGGGCATTCACAGAGTAAGTGCTCTAGAGTTTCTTCCGTATTTGGTTCCATGCAGTTCCTGCATATATCAGAGTCAATCAGTCTCTTTTTTGTTGAATGATGACCTATGAGGCAATGTCCAGTTATTACCCCTATCAAGAGGTGGAAATGTACCCTGGATAAAAATAGTAGGAATTGAGTTTTGGCCGTATTATGATTAGGCCAAAATAATCTAAACCAAAATATTTTTGTTATTTAGCTAGTGTTTAGCTGTACCCAGCGTATGCTAGCGTTTGCTGATATGCAGATGTCCATTTGGGAGTTATAGTATTGGATCGGCGCATCGCTACTTAATGGCATTGTGTCCAGGCACGCCCCTTATTTTTATCAAAATAAAATGTAGCCAATATTACTCAGGATTAACAAAATTTTCATAAAGTGAATTAAATATTTCTCAAAAATAAAATAAATGTATCGACGAAATAGATATTCAAACAGAGCTATATCAAAGTGTTAATGACTAAAAAAATTAATTTATCAAAATAACGAAGTATCGATATAATAATGTATCAAAACATACAGAAATATTTTGTGAAATAATGCCTTGATGAAACACTGTGTGCATCCCTAGCAGAAGTTGTTAAATTTTTCTCCCGAATTGCTTCAATATTAATATTGTTGTAACTGACAAGTTTACATAATGATGTTGTTGTTGTTATTATATTATTTGCTGCACTAAAGATGGCTCAAAGGCAATGGTTAACCAAAAAAGAACAGCAGCAAACAGCAACCGACCACAATTTATTACTCCAAAATGTAAAACAAATGGCAACAACAACAACAACAACAACCAACAGCAATTGCAGAGATTGCATGTTGCTGCTTGCTACAACAGCAGCAGCAGCAGCATTTTTCATGCAACAGAGACCAGAAACAAATAGCAACGGTTTATTTTGTAGCACTGTAGCTGATGGCGGTTAGTAAGAGTTGCCAAATGCACTGATTTTTTCTTTTGCTTGAGAATGTATTTGCTGTTCGTCATTTCAAAGAAAAAATTTCTCTAAAACAAGAAAAAGAAATTATTGTTATTATTTCGAGAAAACTCATTGGAGGGCATTTAAAAAAAGATGCATTGAATTCAACATAATGCGCGTGCATTGGCTCTCCTCTGTAAAACTAAATAGCTAAAAAGACTAATAGCTGCAATAGCTAAACACTTTTTTGATTAATATGTATGAAAATTTACATGTAAACATTTATATTTATTTTTAATAGCTGGTAACCCTAGACATCATCTTTGCTATCGTTGCTTGATTGTTTCACCATCATTTGGTGGTGGATGCAACAAACGGAAGTGTTGCAACAAAAAAAAAAAAATAAGTCATTTCGGAATACAACAACAACAAAAACAAATTTAACAACTGTAAAAAATTAACAAGTTGACAACATGGAAAAAATGAATTGGTCTCGGAGCAAAAACAAAAAAAAAAAAAACCGTAACAAACTGCTTGAGACTGGGAATGTTGAAAAAAAAATGTACTGCTGCGATGCAGCCAAAAACGCATTTGGAATCTGGCTGTTAAAAGGGAAGGAAAAGACAAACGACGTTTGTTATATGGTAAATGGCTAAAAATGCAGTTGGCCATTTGGTTACACATTATGTGGCAATTTGGCATGAGAATTAGTTGCAAAATAAAATTAACGATAGACAAGAAAACAATGCTGAGAAAAGGAGGAAATTGTGTAATTTAAAAACAATTAAATCTTGAAAAAATTATATGAACTGAAATTGAAACTGGTTGAATTTGATAGGGGGACTGGTTGAAAATGATTGAAAGTAAATGAAACTGATAGCAAATGGTTGAAATTTGATGGAGTCTGATTGAAAGTAAATGAAGCTTTTTAGAAGTGAATATGGTTAGTGTGGTATTGAAAAATCGCAACAATATTAAAATGAAAATATTAGGGTGATGGAAAAATCACCTTAAGTATTGAGCCTTAAAGCCTTAACTAATTTTTCCTCAAAATATTTGATATGAGTATATCGCCCAAAAGCTGACTGACGATTGTACGCCTGGCAATTCATCCCTAATATTCTTATCCTCTTAAGTTTAATTTTTAAACAATTTATTGACTTTTAAATTGCTATAAGCTGAACTTTTGTAAACCGTTCCAACTGTTCCAACTATTCTCCCAACTATGTTTAATAATTCTCCAAAGCACTTGCACCCCATTTAGCTCTTATGAAAACAAAACTTTCGCTTTATGCACGCTATCAATCTTGCAACAATAAATGACAA
The DNA here is from genome assembly GCA_963662105.1 of Meiosimyza platycephala. Lineage (NCBI taxonomy): Eukaryota > Metazoa > Arthropoda > Insecta > Diptera > Lauxaniidae > Meiosimyza > Meiosimyza platycephala. The sequence continues at coordinate 75,910,801 of OY759211.1, read as the reverse complement.
CGGTATATTCAGCAAACTATACATCACACAAATTAAACTTTTATATATGGCCTACATACATGCATATATGTATGTGTGTGTGTGTGCATATGTATTTTAATAAAGTCTATACCTACGTTAGAATGGGCCTTAAAAAGTTCAATCAAAAATATTTATACTATTTCCTACTACTAATTTTGCTTAGACTGTTTCGTTTATTGTCAGTCAAAATGGACATTTGAAAAAGCGAAACTTCGCAAAGAGCTGCAAATTGTTACAGGTCTTAAGTACACTACAGTGGAACCTCTTTAAGTCAAACCTCGATAAGTCGAAAACCTCCCAAATTCGAAAAAATGTTCTGTTCCCTTCCCTTCAAGCCGCAAAACCGCCATTGCGATATAATTAGTGAGTCCCTACAAGTAAATTAAGTGCATATTTTCCCTCTTTAACTCGAAAAAATAGATTTGACCTATGGATCTCGAACAAAGCAGTTTTTGTTTTTACAACCTTTACAAATCGATTAACTGAAACGAATTACCTCTATAGCTCGAGAAAAAATAAGATACTGACTTTAAGAATATGCCAACAATGTACATCATTATTTCTTAGGAATCAATGTAGAAGCCTGTTTATATGTACAATAGACCAATTCAATGAAATGACAGAGGAATAAATTTTAATCTCTACAAGCTGTAAGCATATGAAATGCGCTTCCTTGGAAGCTAAGTAGAAACACACCCTTGGAGGCATATTAAATACGATTTCTTGGATGTTGAGTAGAAGCACATTGAGCTTAAATTGAAAAAAAAAACTCACTTTTTATTTGTCTTCGATCAGACTCGAACCTCGAGCCTCCTGCGTAATGCCAGTTTTCTGATATGCGCACATCTTAACCAACTTAGCTACTCTTATTATTAATATAAATGAGACTAAAACTTCAATATGTTTCTGTCAAAATAAAATTTTGAGTTTTGGATTTCTATTCTATTTCCACTTGATAGTTCATATAATATACTTTTAGCAAGCCTAAATATAATAAGGGTTGGCTAATGTCGTTAAACTGCGCATATAACAGCACGGAATGCCTAGGTTCAAACCCAAGTGGAAGCGCAATGAAAATTTTTTAAATTAAATGGAATTTTGAGTTAAATGCTTCCAAAGAAGCACATCTGACTTGCTGCCCTTGGAAGCTGCTTCCAGATTTTCCGTTGGATAGCGACTTGGCGATTGAAACGCAGCTAGGGTATTCAAGACCTTTACTAATTTTCAGCTATATGCGAACTTTTTATTAATTCTTAGTATTTTTTAACTACATATTTTCACTTATTTTATTTGAGTTCCACCCCAATGCTTTATGTACATATATACTAAGTAAATATACATATATATTTGTGTTAATTTTTTATGCATTTATATGAATTTATAATTCACAACAGAAAAGTAAGTCATAAAATTCCATCATAATCCACCATTTGTATGCATGCGCATATGACAGAGAAAGCAAGCAAAAAAACAAAGGCAGGAAACACAGCGAGGGAGTTATATGAGTACACAATGGTGGAAAATAAAGCAACCTGTCAAAATTCATTTTAAAATTTTCACATAAGCTAACGCAAATGTAAATATGTATGCACACACACTCACAGAGAAAATTGTTGACATTTTAGCCTTCATTTCAATGTGTTTTTTATGTGTGGAATTTTAATGCGCTTTTTTTCCTCCTGTTGAATAAAATAAGTGAAAATCTTTTAATTAAAATATGGATAAATTTGATATGAAAACACAGATTTTAAATGCATTTTTAACGATAAAATATATTCGAGGGAATTCTTTTTTAAAAATTGCATATTCTCTTTAATATAAAAATATTATTTTTTTTAAATAAAATTGCATTTTTGTATGTTATTGCGTAGTAATGATTTAGGATTGTAATCCAATGCCATGTTATATCATCTGTTAAAACCCATTATTAATTTAAGTGGAATTTATGAAATTATAGTCTTATTTTTCTAATGTGTGTTCCTTTGATCTTATTATTATATAGCCATAGTCTAGCATTGAATTCCCTGGTTTATTAAAAAAAAGCAAGTGCGATAAGGTTTAGGAATGACATTAAATAAAAAATGCTAGATAGCTAAGGAAACTAGTAAGTGTAGTAGCTAAGCCCCATTATTATATATAATATTTACTAGTGGTACCCGCGCCATGGCACGGTTTTTTTCATAATAAAATTTCGCTCCTTACATCACATTCTATATTCTCTCTTCAATAATAAAAATAAAACAATTGAAGGAGAGTTTGTGCTTTGAACTTTGAAGCCATATACAAACGGTTCAAATGGGGGAAAAATCACGACGAAAATAACACAGAATCTAAGAAGCAGCATCAGCAACGAAAAATCAAAACAACTTTTTTTTTGGGATTTTTTACAAAAGTTTAATTCTAAAATAAAGGGTATTTAACTTTAAAATATAAAAAAAATGTATGCAGTAATCTTCTTAAGTCCAAATATGTTATTTTAAAAAATATATTATAAAAATCGGTTCAATATACTTTGCGCCAAAGTGTTATAAACCATCTAATACATATATAAAATTCTCGTGCCACAGTGTCAGACTCCAAACTCCTCCGAAACGGCTTGACCGATTCTTATGAATTTTGTGTGTATATTCAGTAGGTCTGAGAGTAGAAAGTAAACTATTTTTCATACCCCTATATGGGCAATTTAGGGTGGCCCTCATACAAACATATTTTTAAAATATCATTTTCACAAAGATCACTTAATCGATTCATATGGAATTTACACCACGTGTCTTTTATATTAAGATTCATAGCTTAGGCTACAAAACTTTTGCGTAGGGTGCATATTTAGGGTGGTCCTCATACAAAAATATTGTTAAAATATAATTTTTACGAAGAACGGCCAATCAATTCACACCGAATTAACATTATGTAGCTCTTTTATATTAAAAGGCAAAGCTTAGGCTACAAAATTTTAGGGTGGCCCTCATACAAACATTTTCTCAAAATAGCATTTTCACAAATACCACTTACTCGATTCACATGTAACTTACACCACGTGGCTTCTATATTAAGAATAATAGCTTAGGCAATAAAAATTTTATTTAGGGTGGCCCTCATACAAATATATAAACTATTATTTTCATGAAGACCTACGGAAGGTTTTCGCAAAGTTTGGTTTAGAAAAGTGGGCAGTGACACACCCTCCAAAATCAAGTTAAGCATATCTCATCAAGTAGTGGACGCAGATGAATTGGACTTGATATAAAAAGTTATGGCAAAATAAGTTTCTCTGGAAAAATTGGCTTGTTCGCTTATACATTCCATCGCATGAGTTCATAAAACATCCGGAATAACTACCGGAAAGGGCAGGACAACGTCTGCCGGGACAGCTAGTAATCCTATAAAAAAATGTTTTATAAATAGTATAGATTACTTCAGGAGTTATTTGTTAGTTTCTATTTGTAAGTTCTAGTTACTTTGAAGGAATTCTATTAACACCATCTAATTCAAAGGGTGTTTAAGATAGACCACCGCTCCCATACAATGTTTTACTCAAAATAAACTAGTTTATTGAAATCTAGAGTACTCTGTTCAAAACTGGATCACCGCGTATACAAAATGTTGTGTTTTTTGAAATACCAAACATTTTGATTTTCAGCTGCTTTTTCCTTTGCATCTGTGAATGAGTTAAACAAAAATGGATCATTATAATTTTTTTTTTTTTAATTTAAATAAAAAACTTTTCTTTTACTTTTATAAAATTCCAATTTCCTTCAATTGGTTGTAAGCAATTTAAATTATCAAAATTTTATATAAAAAAAAATCATCAAGAAACTTTTATAATTTCGTTGAACTTATGTATTTTCCAACGTCTGTACACTTTTAGCTACTAGCATATTATCTTCGATCATTAGATGCATAAAATTTTCGTTTTATTTTCAATTTATTCATTTTACAGCTGCTGTATTCCACAACATAACCCCTAAAGTCATTACGGTAGCGCTCACTGTGCTGCACATTCGCTGGCTGTTAATGGAAATTTAATTCCCACCATAAACGATTGGTATATCTTGGAAAATGACTTTAATTTGCACTGTTTATAATTAGATTTTCTCGTGCTGGTCGTTCACTCGCCTAGCCTCGCCTCACTTGTAATTCTGTTAAATGAAATGTAATTTCTTATAAATCGCGATGAAGTTTATTCGCTCCTACGTTATTGCATGCAACTTTGGGAAAGTGTTCATAATTTTGTGTTAATTACAAATGAAATAAACGATGTCGGTGTTGTTGATGATGTATTTGATTATATTGATGATAATGGAATTTTAAAAGATGATGATTGTGTGCTGAAGTAAATCTTTTACAAAAATTTATATTATACATTACTTGAAAACATGAGTGAAATTTAAGTTATCGTTAACTAAAAAAATTTAAGTTTCTTAAAACAATTTAAGTTTCTTTACTTTTATTAAAACAAAGCCAATTAGTGCCCATGTTATTGTAAAATCTACAAAGTAATAATGTAAAACCAAATATGTACATAATTTAATTAAGCTTTCAGCTTGTAACTTTCATAGTCAACAGCTAATTTTCCACTTTTATTTTATTTTTTCTTTGTACCACACACGCCTCTTAACAGCATATTGCGTAATCAGCAATCATTTAACTTAAGTATCAAGGTAGGCCAATAACCTGAAAATTAGCTGAAATAATAAACTGAAATTGAGCGATAAAAACTAATGATACACCGAGAAAAAATTGCATTATTTTTTTTTGAATTTGTATTTTATATGTTAGAAACAGGGACCGGAACGATTATGAATTTTATGATAGAAATACTGCATAATCGTTATTCTGAATTTAAATTTTTTTCGATCAAAAATAATCGTTATTTTTAATTTTTTGTTTTTTTTTCTATATTTTTTTCTTCGAACAAAAATAATCGATATTTTGGATTTTAATTTTTTCGATAAAAAATAATCGTTATTTTCAATTTCTATTAATAATCGTTATTTGTTATTTCTATTTATTTCGATCAAAAATAATTGTTATTTTAGATTTTTAATTTTTCGATAAAAAATAATCGTTATTTTTAATTTCTATTTTTTTCGATAAAAATAACCGTTATTTTGGATTTTAATTTTTTCGATCAAAAATAATCGTTATTTTCAATTGCTAATTTTTCGAACAAAAATAATCGTTATTTTAGATTTTTAATATTTCGATCAAAAATTATCGTTATTTTACATTTCTATTTATTTCGTTCAAAAATAATTGTTATTTTGGACTTCTATTCCTTTCGATCAGAAATAATCGTTAATTTGGATTTCTATTTTTTTCGATCAAAAATAATCGTTATTTTTAATTTCTATTTTTTCAATAATGACAACCTGCTTAATTGAAAATTATTTTGGGACATTGTAGTGACCATAGAAATTTTATAACAGCATATCAGAAAGTAATTATTCCCAAGATTTCATTTTATCCGACGAAACGGCCTCATCCTTAAACAAAAAAAATAGTGCGGCGTCCCATGTAAATTTACAAGGAAATCGTTCTCTATCAATAAGTTTAACTGAAAATAGTTTCTAAGGAATAAAATATTAAAATCTCTAATCTTTCTTTTGTTTTCCATTGACTAAATCGATTTTTCGACACTTATCGTTAGATGAATCGATATATCAATGTATCGATATGGTTGATATTTTATTATTGTACAAAAACAGCATATCTTTTAACTTCAATTGCATATTTTTGATTGTTGTTCAAATGTGCTATATAATTTTGTACACACAGAAAAGATAGCATTTTTTTTTCTCTGTGTAACAATGCATTTTTCGCTCACTCACATAAAAAAACAAAAATTGTGTTTAAGGTCTAAATGAGTGCAACAGTTACAGATACTGCAACAACAAAAGCAAGTAAAAAGGCCCGCACTCATAAAAATAAAAAAAAACACAACAAAAAAAATATCGAAAACAAGCATTTCAAGGCTAATTGCTGTTACACTTTTCGTCGTAATATTGAAAAATATACGCAGTTGAAGTGCAACAAAATAACAAAAAAGCGGCATCCAATATATTGAAGTGACGAACAAAAAAAAGTCATCATGCAATTGACGAAAAGCAATCGAAATCGAATGATCTGAGCCAGTGGTTCTTAAGTTGATGTAATAAGGCGCTGGTGATTTTTATCTAATGCTCTAAATTTTTTGTTAAGACTTTTTAAGAAAAGTGTAAAATGCAATTGGTAGTGGTAGTGCTCTGTAGTATTCGAGGTATAATGTCTTTCATAAAAATAATGTATATACAAAGTGATGGTCTCTTGTCCTCTTTAAATGAGATAATTCAAATAATGTTGCACTGTAAACACAAGCTCTCTTTTGCTATATATTGCCAAAGTACATAATTTCAGTTTGAGGTAAGCTTGGCGATAAATTTGAGAACCACTGATCGAAATGTTGTTTTTGTTTTTCTCATTTCATAAATTGTTTCAACAAGTGGTAGATAGGTACTGTATGCAACTGTTGCAAATTATATTTTATGAAGCTTCAAAGTAAAGATACAAGCAATTTTATAAATTGAATTTAAAACGGTCAAACAAGAGAGGGTAATTTCGATCTGAAATTTTTTCATTACATGACAATTTGTCATTTTGCCAATTTTTTTTGAGACACCTTATTGACTATTGAATGGAGTTACATACTTAAAGGGACTTAAATTGCCAATTTAAATATTTCAAAAAATATTATTGCCCACTTTAAGTGTACTGAGGTCATAACTCGAAGTATGATAACTATGTTGAAAAGAGTTCTTCATTGAAAGTTCCCACATGTTTTTAAATTCTATGAGAACGCTTTGGATTCGGAAATTAAGCATTCAGAAAAATATTCATTTTCTTGGTTTTGTCTTCTCTGTCTCACGCAAAGAATCTGTTACTTGTTACATCACTACAAATCGTTGGTATAGCACAATCTACACTCAACAGTATCTATGTACTTTCCATCTTTTCGAGCTGTAAAAAAACGACAGTAATGGTTTTTCATGCTCAAACTTTGATTTTTAAGAACTTCCTCGATATTTTTCGGTACCTTTTTCGACTCTATTTTGCAGTTTTTGACTTATTCGATTCTCTTTGATACTTGTTGACATTTATAGGGTTATTTGATACTGAATGACTTTTTTGATATGTTGTTTTTTCAGACTTTTTGAAGATTTTCGATTCTTTGCTAACTTTTTTTAATTCTTTTTGGTGCTAGTCATTGCTCTCAGACTTTTACTGGTGCCCTCGATATTTTCCGAGGCTGTTCGACACTTTTTGTCTTATTTTATAATTTTCGATACTAATGAACGCTTTCCAATATATAGATCGACTTTCTGCTTTTGGGTACTTATGTATTTTTATGGATTTTTTCTAATACCATTCTCTTAATACCATTCCTCACACTCTCATTGATACTAATCAACTCTTTTCAACTTATATGGAATATCGAATTATTTTTTTGATAACTTTATAGATTTGCTTAAATTTATTTACCGTAATTTCGGAAATTTTTGTATATTTAAAAAAAATATTTTGACAGTTTTTGATGCTATTTGATACATATACAATACATTTAGATTTTCATAGATTTTTTAATGTTTTTATATTGTTCGTTACTTTTAGCATATGCAGTGAAACCTAGATAACTGGGATCTCCAAGAGATCAAAATTTTTGTCTCAACTAAAGAGGATCTCATTTAAACAGTTTCACAAATAACCAGGTTTAAAATTGAGTTGTCCCACTTAAAGAGGGTAACACTAAGAGACATCAAGATGAATCTTTTTATTTAGAGGGGAAAAAATCTTCAATAAAAAATCGAATTTTATGTAAATGACAATTTGTAAACGACAATTCACAGCATATTTAAGTCAACGAATCTATGAAATTTTATTAAAACAACAGTCCCATTTTTAGAGGGAAAAGCCTATGTTATAGAGGCTTAATAATCCCAGTAATAGAGGTATTATGATGCAAAAGTGCTGGGACCATGATATGAGACTCACTAGTAGAGATTTCCCACATATCCATGTACCGCTTAACCAGGTTTCACTGTAATAAGTTTTTGATACATTTTAATTTTTATCAATTATCATATTCTAATAATTATTTTAGATTATTTTCTATATTTTTATTAATTTTCTTAAAAGTTATTGATGATATTCGATATTCTAAGACTGATCGACATTTTCGATATTTTTCGATGATTTTCCCTTTCGAGATTATTCGGCAAATTTCAACATATTTGATACTCTCTTACTCTAATCAATATCTTCTTTTCAACTTATTTCGAATTGTTCGGTGATTTTATCAATTTTTACATCATCAATACTTTTCGATTATTTTATATTCTTTTTTGTAATTTTGAAGGCTATTCGATACTTTATGACCCATATCAACTTCCTTCATGTTATTGGTTATCATTTAGATTTTTAATTATATTCGACATATTAGATCCTTTTCAATACAAATCAACTTTGATACTTTTTCATTAATTTAGGACTTTATCATTTTCTACAATAATTTTTGATATGCCAAGCGATATTTTTGATTTATATCTACTTTTTCGAAATTTCTACATTTCCATAAACTTCTTAAATATTAATTGATACTTCACGACCCTCACGACAGGTTTTGGCTTTAGTGAACTTATTAAGTGCCAAATGACACTTTTTGGCATCTATCAAGCCGTTTTACCTTCGATACCATGCAATGGTCAGGTACTTTTTCGATATTTTCTATACATATTTAATTCCTTCGAAACTTTCGATGACATGTATTAGTTTTCAATACTTTTATCGACTTTATCGATACATTTTGCTTTATATTGACTAACATCGACTTCTTTGAAACGCATTAAGCCTTATCGGCTTTTTCGATACAATGCGATACCTTTCGATAATTGCGAAGCCAGTTGATACCCTTTAAAATCTGTTGCGTTCTATTGAAACTTCATAATGCTTCTTCGTATTCGTCGAAATTTTTAACATCACGCTGTGAGTGCTTGTACTCACTGTTTTTTGTATTAATATTCGGCATTGAGACTGGCTTACTTGGGAAATTAATTTTTTTAATATTATAAATTTTAAATGGTTTTGTTCCAAGTGCACTCAGCTGTTGCATAAATGTGTTCAATATATGTAATTGAATTATTGATTGACATTTAATTGATTGACACAAAATCAAAATTCAAAGGCAAATTAACATTTCAAATTTTTTATTGGTGTACATATGAAATGTGCAAAATAAAATCACCATGAAGTGCTTTTTTTTTAAACTCACTTGGGAGTTCATTTGTATTTCAAAATATTAAAATACATATGAAATTAAGCACGCTTGAATTAATGGAAAAATCTTGCTAAGCCGCGCTGTTTGTCATGAAATGACATTTATTGATCTAATCAAGTAATTGCTCGAAACTATAAATAGTCTGAATGTTTTTTTAATTTTATTTAGTACATGTAAATTTTAAATGTTTGTATATTCTAAGGTATTGAAAAATATTTTAAAAGCAGCGGTTAGTAGAAGGTTCATGGCCACTTAGGCTTTTTTTACTACAAATTGATAGCAGTGATATTTTATAATATATAATAAAATACATTAAGGCGTTGCATTGAAAACTATAACTTTTTTAGTGAGAAATTATCCTTGGTTATCCTAATTAGCTTTATACTTTCACTCAGTCCCTTATGACAATAAAAGTCATTCTCAACGTTCTATCCCTGCATATGCATTTGATATTCGAAACTGTAATACCTAATCTAATAGAAACACATAAAAGCGTTGGCCTTAAGCTCATTACGGTCATTGAGTTAATTTAAAGGCAAACGAGTAACAATTTGTTCACTAACTAATATGCAAAATATGCATTATTCAACAAAATAATGTAGCAATCTTTTGGGCGCGCATGCAAATTCTATGCGAATTACCAAAATTTCAAAATAAACTAAGTCTATTGATAGCTGCAGGCAATGAATAAACTATAAATTGAGCATAGGTTAGCTGGGTTTTAAGTTAATAGTCAATAAACTGTAGCATATTTTGTAGCGTACATATTTTAAAACATTTCGTTTTAATGAAAAGTAAATGAGTTTTTATAGTCCATTGTTCTTATATAATATTTTATGCTATTTAAAAATTTTGAAAACGTGATTTATCATGTCTAAAAAGTATGCAGTGTTAATATGCAAAGAAATGATTTCATTAAATGTTTCCATTTTTTTTAGAAAATAATATTTTTATCGCGCTCGTGCGTATATTTTTACAATGTCTATTTTCAATTCTATGTCGCCTCACATTATTTTTTCCATATTTTACAATTTTACTCTTCCATAACGACTTTAACAATTTATGCTTTCATTTCAATTTCTTTGTCTGCTTTTAGGCGTAAAAAATAATGCCATTCACTTCACGTTCATTTTTTGTTGTTGTTGTTACCGAACAATACAAAGCTAGCGGTCAATATTCATTCTTTTTTTTTTTCATGCCAAAACGACAAAACAAATCCAAAATTAAATTGATAGCAAAATCCTAGGCATCTAAGCGCTCACTCTATCTTCTACTTTCGAATTAAAAAAAAAAAAAAATATGTTGCATATTTTTAGGCGCATTGCTATGCGAAGCATAACGAAACAGTGGCAGCGCATTCAAAATGTGAACATTAATTCTTGTTAGTTTGGTAACGTGTTTTTTTTTGCTAAAGAAAATGGATTTTATCAATGCTATCTATGATATAAAGGATATGTTTTTGTGTGCACTACCATCCTTGTTGTTGTAGTTGTTATATTCATTGTTATTGTTGTTGCCAACAGTCAAGTGCTTGGATTACCAACATTTTGAAATGCCAATTAAATGAGGAATTGTTGCTATTGCGTTGCTTCAAACCATATCATGGTTTTATTTTGCGGACTTTTCGTTGCTTTTCTGCTTGTCAATTTGGTTGCATACATATGGGCGTTTTTGGTTTGTGGCTTGTAGTTTTTTTTTGTCTGGTTAAAAAGTATAAGTATTTATAGTTACAACTTTTGAATGTATTTTTTTATATATTTCACTTATTGTCTATTAAAGTACTTATAAATTAGAATTTTTATTAATGTACTAAAGTCATAAAATATGAGATAACTTATAAAGGCTTCTCGTCCTGCATAATAAAGTCGAAGCATATAACGCTACAACCGCTTCGTTGAATGGATTGAAAAGGTATGATAATTTTAGCTCAAAGCAATTAGTGATTGATCTCATCTAGCCGAGAAGTTGTCCGTTAATAAGGAACAAGTTCAATCAAAGTTTTGTGACTTATATTTAGAAGACATTGAGCATAAATTTAGATGCCCCTAAAATCATACTATACTATATTAAATTATCTGAGGTATATAAAAGACAACTATTATATATTTTCTTGTCTTTTTCCTTTTAGGATGTTCTACACAAAATTTGCCATCCCCATGGCCAAGTCTTGCGTATTGTCATATTCAAAAAGAATGGCGTTCAGGCTATGGTAGAGTTTGATAGCTTAGATGCTGCTACAAGAGCACGTGAAAATTTAAATGGTGCTGATATTTACTCTGGTTGCTGCACATTGAAAATTGACTATGCCAAGGTATGAATGACAAATAATAATCGACTGTTATTACAATATTTATTATAATTTTATGTAAATTATCCCTGGTAGAAATCATACGATTTATTGGCCAAGAAATGGCCATTAAAACTGGCCAGTTTTATGGCATTTATGAAACGGTTTTTCTAACCTTTTTCGAGCATTTAAGGGCTAGTAAAACGAAAATAGGAAATGGCCATTTAATGCTTATAAATGCCGGAAAAATGCTTTAAAATTGGTCATTAAATATGTCACTATTAAAAATGGCCAATAAATGCCTAGAAAATGCTCGAAAAATGTTCTAAAAATGCTCGAAAAATTCCTAGAAAATGTTCGAAAAATACTCGAAAAATGTTCTATTATACATTTTAATAAATTATAATCAACACAACTTTGACGTGAGTACCTAGATATTAAAATTATATAACGTTCCTCAAGCAAGTTTAATAAATGTAAGCATTTTTTTGCAATACGAAAATTTTTAGGCATTTTTTAGACATTTATTGGGAATTTTTTGGAAATTTTTTGGACATTTTTTGGACATTTTTCGGACATTTTTTGGACATTTTTCGAAAATTTTTCGGGCATTTTTGGGACATTTTTCGGACATTTTTCGGACATTTTTCGGACATTTTTTGAACATTTTTTGGACATTTTTTGGAGATTTTTTGGAATTTTTTTGGACATTTTTCGGATATTTTTTGGACATTTTTCGGAAATCTTTTGGACATTTTTTGGACATTTATTGGCAATTTTTTGGACACTTTTCGGACATTTTTTGGAAATTTTTTGGAAATTTTTTGGACATTTTTCGTATATTTTTCGGAAATTTTTCGGACATTTTTCGGACATTTTTTGGAGATTTTTCGAAAATTTTTCGGACATTTTTTGGACATTTTTAAAACGGTTTCTTGACATTTTTTCAACTGTTTTCGGGCATTTTTTCGGCTTTTTCCTTGAAGCATTTTAAATGTTCAATAATTGGTCAAACACTGTTCATGAATACCTAGGCATTTTACTGGCGATAAAATGGCCATATCTTGGGCATAAACTGTTCGGAGGTAGAATTTAACTTTACAACGAAATCAAGAAATCGGAATTTATTTTCGGACATTATTTTGGCTTTTGTTTTTTCAAGCATTTAAAATGCACAATAATTGGGCGAGCAAACAGTTTTAATGTTTTGATTTCTACCAGAGATTTCATCACATATACAGTCATTAGCAAAGACAGATATTCTTGTAAATTTGATTTGATGATTTCTTTTAATTTTAAAACATTTTTAATTCTTTATTCCCTATAGCCTGAAAAATTGAATGTTTACAAAAATGAACCAGATTCCAGTTGGGATTACACATTGACCGCAGGTAAGCAACTTTTGGAATATAAAAGAAAAAATTTAAAAAAAATTGGAAAAATTATGCACTCAAGACTTTTTCATACTCAAAATGAAAATATAAAATACCACAAACAAACAAATCGCCAGAACAAGCAATCAAACAAAATCCCATAATACAGTCAATATATATCCAAGACATGATATTAGTTTTTTATTAAATTTAGTTGCTATCACCAAGAAAAAAAAAACATTCACAACATATCAAACGATATATACTTTTGTTATTGTATATTATCAATACAAAATATTATTTTGAAGCGTAAAAAAAGAGATTGCATTTTAGCGCTCTACAGCCGGAATCAATATTTATGAATAGAAACTTTTATTTATTGCAAATTTTTTGGATATAAATAAACACAAATGTAAATAATAATATGCACAGCTTAGAGAAATCATTACAGTTATTTATGAAAAGTAAGGCAAAAAATCCATCATTATTCATAGCTACTTTAGCATAAAGCTTCTTTTTCATATACCTACAGATACAAAACATACAATGCCTACCAACACAAAACAACCAGAAAAAGTTATTATTAAAAGTTTATTTACACCATTATACAAAGCATTTTTTGTTTTGTTTTTTTTTTTTTAATTTAATACCACAAAAAGACGAAGAATAAAATTTATACCAATTACTTTTCATATTGAAAAGTTTTATTTTTAACTTTTGCAAAAAATTATTACTCGTATACAAGCGCCAAAAAAGATTTCTACTCCAAACTTCTCAGCATTTTCTACTTTCATTGTTTCCCCCCGATATGCACACAGCCAAACAACAGAAATTATTCAATTCAATAAGGATACAAGATTAAACATTTTATATATATGTGTGTGTGTGTGTGGTAGTAGTAGACCAAATAAAAGGAAACAATATTTATATACAAAAATATTACAAAATGAAAATTTATTTTTAAGAAACAATATACATTTCTTATAACATGATTTTTTAAATAAAAGTACACCTCTATTTGAAATTAAAAAAAGAAATATTAAATATTTTATTACATAATACTTACTTATATACATATGTCTAAAACACAAACAAAAAATTACAACAAAATTATAAAAAGATAATACCATGGTTTCGTTTTCTGCTACAAAACCATGCTCAGTGACCGCAGTTAAGAACTTTCAAGCATGCTTTATTTTTCTTTTTGCATGAATATGTTAAGAACTATAGCAACCCAAAAAATACACTTTATAACTATTTGATATTGCACATCCATCAATAACATAAGAGGACGTTTATTAATTATGTGAGGTGATTTTTTGAAAATTCTGTGAGATTTGGTGAGATCTGGCGGATCCCTCCCCTCCCTCCCGTGAGATTTAAATTATAATTTTTAAATAATTGATATGATACAATCTGATATCAGCTATAATAATGTAAATTCTCTGCATTAAAAAGTTGACGTGAGGTTTTCCTTGACCCCCTCCCACCCTTGGTGAGATTTTGCCAGACCCCCTCTCCCCTATTTTAACTCACGTAATTAATAAACGTAATCTAACAGAATAGTAATGGCCAGTCATTGTCTTCTTGACGCAGCAATTTTTAAAGCTTTTGCTCAATCAAATCAGTGGATTTGTTGCGTGCTTAAATGTTTTTCAAACTTCCCAGTAAGCAAAAACAGTAGCAATAAACGTTTCCAGATGGAGCTTCTTGGAAAAAAACAAGTCTTCCAAGTCCTTTCAAACGTACTTCTTTTTAATATGAATTGAGCCGCTAAAACAGGCTTTCCTATGCAGTCCCCTGAGTGAACTACTCTTCAAGCATATCTTAAATAGCTTGCGTTAAGAGGCTTTCTAAGACCACTTCCTGTAAGAGGGTTCACAGAAGCACTTGAAAAAAGTGCCTCACTTTGGTTGGCTCCGGACCGTTTTCAACCCATTTGGTGCTTTCCAAGGCCCGGAGCCGACAAAGGGAAGGCTAAAAGCCATTGCCGACCATTTCTTATAGGTTGGAGCAAAAAAAATTTTAGCGTGGTTCAAAAAAATTTTTTTTTCACCAGTTGATAGATAGAGCTCGGAAATGGCTATTTTCGACCTTTACCTATCGATTGGTGCAGAAAAAATTTTTTTTTAACCACCCTAAATTTTTTTTGCTCCAACCGATAAGAAATGATCGGCAATGGCTTTTAGACATACCTTAGGGCGGCTCCGGACCTTGGAAAGCACCAAATGGGTCGTACTTTCCAAGGTCCGAACTTCCCAATCAATTGGAGCAATAATAAAATTTTCCAAAAATGGGTCAAAAACGGTCCTTTCTAGGGTCCGAAGTTACTCCAAATGATGTGCAAAATTCATTTTCGACCTCGGTTTATTGTACAATTTTTTTTTTTCGAAAATGGACCGAAATGGAGCATTTCTGGGACTCCGAACCACCTTTGATGATGGTCAAAATCCATTTTCGACCTCTTTCCTTCAATTGGTGCATAACATTTTTATTCGGGAATGAACCAAAATCGGGCATTTTCGGGACTTAGGACCACCTCTGGTGGTGGTCAAAATCCAATTTCGACCTAGGGAGAGGTGTACTCTGGACCACCATTGACAATGGAAAAACAATTTCTTATCCATAATAGTTATGACTCAACGTAAAAAAGAATCCATTGAAAAATAATAGTTATGGACAATTAATGTAATATCTCTTATTAATAATAATTAAAAAGCAATTTTTAAAAATATTCCTTAAAATTGGGCAATTTTTACAATCACAAAAAACCCAAATAATAGTTATTTTGGGTCCCTGATTTAAAGCTGATTAGAAAAAATTTTTCATTAAACTTAATTTTTTGCACGCCTAGTAAAGTAGTGTTTTTGTACTTAAGACTATATGTTTAGAATTTCAAAAGGAACCTAACGATTAAAACGCTTATTTCTTACGCCTGTAGCAAAATTGTCTTAGTCACAGCTTTCTCTTCTCCCCTAAGTTTCAATTTGTGTGCCCGAAGATATTTCTATTAGGTACTTACTTTATCAAAACTGAATATCTTGTTTCAGCCACTGTGTTGCATACAAATGAGACGCAAATGTGAAAAAAAAACGAATTAGTAGCCCCATTAAAATGGCTAATGCTGCTTTCGACAAGAATTTTTATGAATAAAGAAATAAAATCTAAAAGCAACGCTCGCTGGAGTGCTTAAATATTCAATTTCAATAGAAATTTTGCAAAAATTCAATTAGCAGCTTTTACCACTTCCGGTATAAAAAAACAAAAAATAAAATAAAATGAAGGCACGTTTCAAATTATAGCAAAGAATTTGATAAAATTTTAATAATAGAACAAAAAAAACAAAAAAAAAAAGCGTGTATTTGTAATTTAAGAAGCTTAAGATAATTTTAGAAATTTTTCTTTTCTACATAAAAAAAGGTTAGGTCTTGCGTAGAAAAAAAAAGTATTCCCCATTAAGATTTTCTCTAAGTAAAACTTGCCACAAAACTCTTACAATGAGAATACAAAATCTAAAATCTTATTTTAACACACGATCTAATGTGACCCTTAAAAGAATTAATTGATTTTAATCTGATGAAAGAAAAGCAAAAACCCACAAATCTAAGTCTAGATAAAGCAAACACAACAACACGCACCTGAATTATGCAGCTGATATCCTTTGCTCAAACTGTCAGACGTCTTTTGGCTTCTTTAAAATTTTCAGCTGTGGAAAAAAAAAGAAAGAAAATTCGCTTTTGACCCTATTAAAATTGTGCTTTCAATGATGCCACTTTAATATAGTACATAAAGCTTTATATGTAGGTGTGTGTACCTTTTTTTTTTGCTTAACTTATTCGGGTTGTTGCCAACCTTTTGAACTGAGGCAAATGTTTTGCTTTAAATTCTCATCTTACGAGTTCATGTTTTTTATTTTTTTCGTCTATGAAAGATAAAATTAATGAAGCTGAGATGTTTTCAGCACTGAAATAGTAGAAAAGAAAATTGAACAAAAAAAAGAAAAGCATTAAAGGTAAGCTGCTAACATGGCTTTTACTTGTTTTCTTAAAAAGCAAAAAACGAGGACATGAAATTTTAAAAAATTGCGCAAATTTAAGTGAAGTAATTTAAGAAGAGATGTTAAATGCTCGACAATGTCCAATTAATCATGAAATTTGTAAATAATAAGAAGGTGAAATGTAAAAACCTAAAAAAAACATCCTTCATGTTCCTACCCACACGTAATAGAAAACAACGCAATAAATAAAGAAATGAATTAATTAATAAGAAAATTATAAATAAATAGTAAGTCGAAATGTAAGTACCCAAAATTATATTTACTTTGTCTGTAATTCGTATCACTTAAATGAGTAGTCCTTATACTCGAAAATCAATAACGAGTACAACGATTAGTTGAAAGAGTGTATTATGAATTTTTCATACTCGTTTCTCTTAAATAGTTAGTCTTAAGACATAAAATACTTCTGAAATTAAATTCTAAATTGTAATTTCTTGAAATCCTATCGTTGCCAATTGAAAACTCCAATAAAAGCCATTTATTTTGAAAATCCACTAAAATAAGGTCAAGTGATGGAAGCCCTTTTCGATAGAAATCGATTTTAAGGGCCTCTTTATGTATAACGATTCGTCTCGTTTCGTCTCAAATTTCCAAGCCTAATAGTATGCTAGTACAATTCTTATGTTTGTGCTTAATTATTCATTAAGCACAGGCCAGATTATTTTTTTTTTTCATTTATAATAAAAGCATATTTTCAGGCTTGAAAATTAGAGACGAATCGTGATACATAAAGAGACCCTAAATGTTTCACATTTCGTTCGGTTGATTTGAAATCGATTCAATTTTGAATGTCAGTTCAAATCGAATTAGAAGTCTTCTGCAAATCATTGTAGTCGTTTCAAGGTGGAAGCCTACTATTCGTCAACTTATGAAAGAATATCCAAACTTTGCTCGAGAGTTCACCTTGGGTGACCGCAAAGCAGTGAAATAAATGTAGAAGTGCGGTATTAATTTCAGATTATTCTTGAGCTTATCCCCTTTGAACACAGCAGATACAGTCAAGAACAGAAGATAGCATTTTGTGAAAAATTTTGCAAATGGTGACTCTCTCGAGAGCAATGTTTTGAGTATGCTTATCAAATCGATTAGATGTCGACTCTGAATTATTAAATCGATCAATTTCTAAGACAACTAAAACAATTTTGATTGATTTGGCAATTCAATTTCGATCCAATTCCGATTGATTTCCAACACATGCCAGAATGGTTCGTATTTTCTAAGATTATGGGCGTATATATTACTTTTTATAGAGGTCCTAAGTTGAAAAGTTCCTGAATACCAACACAAAATCTATTACAACTGTAAGAAATTAAAACTTATTTTAGTTTTCCTAATTATTTGAAAGGATTACTCCATAAGCTTACATCGAGACATCTGCGCATGCGCAACTGAGCCATGGCCTAAGAATTCAAAAATTTTCCGAGATCATGCTTTAAAGCACTGAAAACTAAAATTAACTATTTGTCGTTCAACATGAAGTCAGATCTTTTCGTAATAGGTTTTTAATAAATCGATAGAAATAGCGGCTTTGAAATAAAAATCGTTTGAATGTCTTCTTACTATTCGGAGCCATATATATGGGACAGTTTTTTACAAACCGAACAAATTTTGACAAAAATTGACCGACACATTTTTGATTTGGCTGAAATTTTTTTTATGGGTTCTGTATCGAAAAAGAAGAGATACGTATTCGAGGATTTAAAAAAAAAATTTTTTTTTCAAAATAGAGCGAATTCAAATTTTGAGAATTTCGTGATTTTTGGCTTGGAAGCTCACTTTCAAAAATTCATAACTTCGGTTGTGTTAAAGCTATAGAATTGAAATTAATTTCATTTTAAATAAAAACTTAAATAAAATAATAAATTTTTAAAATATTATTAACAGATTATTATTATTTTTTTTCTAATAGTAACAATAGTTTCCCCATTAAAAAAAAAATGTTTTCGATAGAAAATTTGAAGTAAAACGCGATTCTGACATTAAAAATTTGATACAGGGTGGGAGCAATTGTTAAAAATTGATTTAAAAATTTAAATATTAATTTGTTAATAATATTTTTTTATTTAGATTCATATTTTTAACTTTACAATGAAATTAATTTCAATTTCGTAGCTTTAACACAACCGGAGTTATGAGTTTTTGAAAGTGAGCTTCCAAGGCAAAAATCCCGAAATTCTCAAAATTTGAATTCGATCTATTTTGAAAAAAAATATTTTGTTTTTAAAAAATCCTCAAATACGTATCTCTTCTTTTTCGATACAGAACCCATAAAAAAAATTCAGCTAAATCAAAAATGCGTCGTCCGAAAAGTGTTCGGTTTGTAAAAGACCGTCCCATATATCGAAACTATTGAAAAGTTGTTTCAAAAAAGATTGCCATCCTGTCATATTTTGATATAAAAACTGTAAAGAAAGTAAAATCCGATAAACTGAGCATAATGACTAATTTCCTTAGACACAATCTCGTGGATGATATGCTGGGGTCCATAAGGCATTCGTCATGGACGTTGATAATTTTTACCTTTCTTAAGGCTAGAAAAGAGGGCGTAGGTGTTTAAAAATCATTTTCCATTTTTTTGCCGATTCGGTTAGAGTCTAAGACGCTCTTTTACATGGCAAAAAACATTCTCGAAATCTTGTTTTCGCCCGTAAGCCCTTTTTCATAGATCAATTTACATACTCTATTTCAATTAATTTTAAGGTTATTTATTAAATTTAAGGCAAAGATTTACAAATGGCTCGTTGCATTCCAAGTAAAGAAACCTTTGACTTTTGGTTCTAGACACTAAAGTTGAAAACCACCATGTACCGACATGTTGACATGTTAAAGTAGTGAGTTTCTTGTAAAGCAAACTTTGTAAATATCATTACTTTTAACGACATAATATGTCATACACATAACTTTTTATTTTTTTGTTCATCGTAAGCACAACATAACTTCCAATCTTAACATTAAATGTGGCAGTTACTTGCAACATAGTATATTTAGGAATAATTAATATAACATTAAATAAAAATATACTTTTATAACGTAGAACATGTAATATATTAAATAAATATTACTGCTCCTACTCTGGAAATAAAAATTAACCAACAAATGTTATTTTTTCAATATCTACAATGGTACCTCCATTTGAAAAGACTGCTTTAGTGGAAAAATTTCTGCTCAGACATCATGGCTATAAGCTATATACCAGAGTTTTAAGAGATCGAAATTTGGGAACTTTAAGACTTTCATATATATAGGACTGTACTGAAATTCGTATCAGTAACTCAATTTCAGCATTAACCCAATGTACACAAAAACGGATGCGGATCCGTTACGGATTCGTTTTTTAAATAAAACGGATGCGAGCCGGAATCGTTTTTTTATGCTTCGACGGATCCGTTTCGAACTCGGAACGGACTTTGTATATAGGGATCCGTGTTATTTACAAAAAACAAATTCGGAACGGATCCGACAAAGCGGATTCCGCGTTTTCGAGAGCATTTCATACGAAAACGAATTCGAAAAGGATCCAAAAATCCAAAAAACCAATCCGAAACTCGAAATTCGAACTCGGAACGGACTTCATATACGGATCCGACAAAGCAGACGATCCTTCCTGCTGTTTGGAGGCAAATTGCCCACGATAAAGGATTCGAATCGGATCCGAAACGAACTCCGTTTGGCACACTGGGAATCTATTGAAAGAATCACTTACCACGAGTGTGCAGGACACGCATTGTTTATCAAAGACGCACTTAATTCGCTAAGCCGTCGATATATGCGAAACTATCACGAGTAGCCTAAATTAATTTTTGCATGAAAGTGAAGCTCAAGCTAAATTGAAGGTCTTTAAGTTTCGAAAGTACACCCTAATATATCAATGTTTTTGTACTTTAAATGTTTAACATTTCATTTCTAAATATTTCATTATTTCAAAAATAAATAACTTTTCTTGGACTATAAATTAACACTGCTTTACTTTCTCAAACAACCCCTTGTGCTTCTCTTACAGCAGCACAGCGTGCAAATGTCAACGAATTCTTAAATCTTCCGGCAAACGTGAGCCTCAAGCTTCGCGCTTGCCCCCTAGCTAATAGCACTCATGATTTTCGCATTCCATGTCCCATGTTTTTCTAGTTTTTTTTTTTCTTTTTTGCACATTATTTCCTTTAATGTTAAATCTGCTTTTCGATTTTCTCTTTTTTCTTTGTATGTGTGTGTAGGCGTTTCTTTCCACTTCATTCCACAGCCAGCTGTGGTAAATATTTTTACCTCTGTTCATTCGTTGGATACCATCTCCTTGCTGTTGTTGTTGTTTTTGTAGTATCTGTAGTTTTTGTTGTTGTTGTTGTTTGCTAGTGATGTGTTAAATTTTCTTGACACTTTATTAATTTTAATGACTGCAAAGTGCGACAAATTTTTACAGGTGGTACGCGCTACGTTTGCAATCAACATGGATTTAATTGCTGTGTTTATGAGTTTTGGGATTAAAATTGAATTATACAACGTTGTCGTCTTTGGAGATTTAGTAGAATTTCTCGAATGTGATATGACGCGGTATTTTGCTATGATAATTTATGGTTATATATATGAAGACTTAATGTTTATGATATATTGTATCTGTTTAATTTGAATTATAATTTATGTTGTCGTCTGTCTTTTAAATGATAAGTTGTGTTAAGTGGACAAAAAGTGCACATTGACAGTCAAAAATATACAGACAGACGGAAGTTTAAGGTGATTGCTGGAAACAGCATGTAATGCTCAACGCTATCTACTGGAAGAAATATGCATACAAACGACGCGCTTATCTCGCAATAAGGTTCATCTATTGTCAATCTTTGATTGCTTTTAGTTAATAATTTATCGTAAGTGATTAATCAGAACTTAAGTATGTCCTTCAGGAGAACAATCTAAAGTTGTTTTATAAATAACCTTTCCAATCTTCTAATAAATCTTCAACAATTACTTTTTAGCGACAGTGTGTTTGAGGGCTATTGAAAGACACCTTTCAAGTTGTCTGAGGAGGACTACAGTTTCCTACGTCAAATCACTGCTGAGTTTGAAGTAGCAATAATTTATTTGTTAATAAATCAGGCAATGACTAGGGCTATCTCAAATATAAATTAAAGTCATGAACTTTAAAAATGTATTACGGAAAAATAGAGGAGTTTGCAAAAGTTTTTATATTAAAGACGGCTTCAAACTTTCTAACACCACGCTTCCTGAGGATGAAGCTACTGAAAAAACTTGACAACCCCCGAATAAGTAAAAATTTGAAGAATTCTTATACACCTAATTCTGTTTTTACACGGTAATTGGTTCCAGGAAAATCCGTGCAAAAAAAAAAAATTAAGCCCAAAAGATTTTGAATCGTGCTAAATGGAATCCATAACTAGTAAAGGTGTTATCATTGGTCTCACTAAAAATTAAACAGCCTACAACATTTATATAAACATCTCCTTATGTAGCGTTTTGAAGTCTATGCTTGTGTGAGCAGGTGCCACGCCTACTTTTCAAAAATAGCTAACTTTTCGTCTGATGTTAGTGTATTTGTGTTCGCTTTGGTTTCATTATTTTAAATAATTCTGTCAGTACAGCGATTTAGAGCCTATTTATGTATCACGATTCGTCTCGTTTCGTGTCTTACTTTCATGCCTGAGAATATGCGATTGTATTTTACATAAATGAAAACAAAAAAATCTAGCCTGTGCTTAACGATTAGTTAATTACAAATATAAGAATTGTATTAGCTACTTTTTGGCTTGGAAATTAGAGACGAAACGAGTCGAATCGTAATACATAAAGAGGCCCTTAATGTTTTTGTTTCTATGGAGAATGCTACGCCCACTTTTAGAAATTTGGCAAGTTCTTATTCCGAATCTTTCCTAAAAAAATTTGTTTGGTTAAATAATTTTCCCAAGACAGCGTTGCAGGTTTTTGCTTGAATGGGAGGTGTCACGCCTTCTTGTCAAAATTCGCTTACTTTTTTGCAGAACTTCTTCAAGTGATTCCTAGTTTTTGTGAGAAATGTGATTATGTTACCGGCCAAACTACTTTTTAGGTCAAACTAGTTCCGTTAAGCCTAAAGATGTGCAATGAAATTGTAATGCAAGAGCACTGTGTTAGTGAAGTCTACGACAGCAGCAAAGTCAGACAACAAAAGGAGGATTTACATCCTCTAATGTGTCCAACAGCGGCGTCGTCGCGGTTCAGTCTATAATATGTGCAACACTTCGCTATTCACAGTACTTTTACACTAAAATTGAATTGCATACTTTTAGGCCTTCAAATAAACTAGTTTGGTCTAGAAAAAACTAATTTATCCTAAGAACTAGTTTGGCCGGTGACAGTTACACTAAATCAAATAACTCTATCAATATGACGTTTTCAATGATTTATTTGTATGAGCGGTAGGTCAGTAAACCGATTTCGAAAATTTCAGACAGACAGGCATACAGCCAGACAGACAAGACTAAATCGACTCAGTTAGTGATGCTAATCAAGATTATATATACCTTATTGTAGCTGTTACGCCCACTTTAATGAGGTACAATCGGAATGACAAAGTGAATATACCCTGAGTATAGCGCAGCGATGGGCAGGTACAGGCACTTTCAGCCTTCATGCCCTTTCCATTATTCGACGCACAAACAAGCAACCAATAGTTCGCAGAATTTCAATGCTATCGACGCACAGCGTTGAGTTGAGGTCTAATGAAAACAAAAACAACACACACAGGCGTTAGCGATGGCGCTACATTGTGTTTCGGCGCATGTAGCAATTGTTTTTGTTTATAGTGCAATTTGGGATTTTTTGTGCTGTTGGTGAATTTGGAAATGAAAGCAAAAAAAACTTTAAAATTTAGTTTGTATTTGCTTGATGTTGTTGTTGTGCCCTTTTGCTAGTTTTCGTGCCCACCCAGGGCATACACAAGATTTACTGGATGTGCATTTTATAGATTTTTTTTAAAAGCTTTCGAGTAGATACGACTATTTTAAATTTAAAACCGTGTTTGGGGTACTAGGTTCCCCAAATGATTTTCAAAAGAGAATTAAATGTCATACTTTGACAGTACCATTAGAGGAAGATGAGGCAAAGCAGTACAAAGGGTCAGTCAGCTGATTAATAATACAATTTTTTCAGTACTAAAAATGAGTTTAAATAGCCAAAGTCCAAATGTTCATTGTAACTAGTCAACGAAAGATCGAAAAAAGCCTACTTATGTCAAATATTTGACACCAGCTGGCGACTAGCAATACCACCCACAATTAAGATGAAAACCGGAACCATAAACGCCAAAAGAAAAAATGCATAGCTACACAAAACAAACAAAATTTACAAAACCATTTGGTAGACGAAACGGATAGACAACATGTCGCTGCTTTTTAAATTTGTTCGCTTTCAACTGTCGCTTGTTATAATTTGTCCCACAAAGGTCGCTTGTTGTCTAAAGCATGTTGACAGCACTCGACGACCAACTCAACCAACATCAAAAAGAGCCAAGAATTTTAAAAAATTTTCAGGTTTATCTCCTGTCATATTTGATTTTTTTATGTATTTATTTTTATGTACAAGAACTAAAAACTGTGGCAACGTTACGCCCACTGGCGTTGCATGCCACAAACAATTTACATTGTTTGTACGAGCAGTGTAGTGCAACGCCTGTTGCACGCCCGCGCGCACTCTTTATGTTTACTGTGCTGCTATTTTTTTTTTTCGGTGTCTGTCACCGTGACTGAGCTTTAAAGGTTTTAAAGTTCTCCTACATTTCATTGACAGAGTTGTGGTTAGCAGCAAAATAACAATAAAAAAATAAAAATAATTTTCAATGAGATGAAGACTTCTGTCAGTTTTTGTTTTTATTTTAAAGTTGTCTGCACTGATTTGCATGACAACTACTGGTTGTGCTTGCAATTTTTTGACAACACGCCCTCTGGCGGAATTTTAAACGAGTTTAAATGTGAGAATTTTGAATGGAAATTTTTTATTTTAATTGAGCGTAATTTAATCGTTTGGTCATAAACATTTCATTGCTTCGGATACTGAGTTATATTTTACCACACTAAAAATATTATTCAAGGGTTTTAAAAGTCGATATCGATTATTATATTTATAGTTTTTTTTCAAACAAATCAGATTTTGATTGCTTTTCAAGAGATCCTGCTATCAAAATAAATTACATGCGACTATGTTGCGTTACATATACGTCTTTCAGGGAAACAAATTTTGAGGCCAAAAGCTTCGAAATTTTTGTCCAGTGTAAAACAACCAGTGTCCCATAGTCCCATATTAGAATTCACATGCATATATTAATTTATGTATATGTGTATGTATGTACATACTCTCATAAAATTAGAGAAAAAACAGTGCCTCACCAACACTCGAGCAACACTGTCACGTTCAACTCCCTAAAGAACCTACAGGCATAACAAATTAATTTTCATTACACTAATGATTAAGGAACACTTTACTTTTGGTAAGGAATAACTAATTTAATGACATCAGAAATTCAATTTGTCATAGTCATAAAAATGCTATTGTATTCGAAATATTCAAGACCATTAAAATTAGAGCGCCCATTAAGCACATGTTAAATAAAATAGGAAACTTCATTTAGTTACGAGTTATTTGAGAAATTATTTTCTACCACTTGGTGTTCTAATTCTTCGTTCTGAACTCCGACCATCGACCAATCAACTAATTTATTTTTAAACGACTTCGTTCGTTTATTGGTATTCCTTCTTCTGCTCTAGTACGAGCGTAATTTCCTTTCAAGTATTTTGATTTATTTTCCAACAAATAAAAGCAAATAAAATATTCATTCAAATGGTGGAGGCAAAATAAAAGAAAAAGAAAATGGCGTGCGTGTCAAATCAGACAACAACAACTGCAATAAGAATCCACAACACACCGAGTGCAGCGCGCTCAATGCTATGACCTACAATCTATTAAGACAGACGAACAAAATGTCACTGTGGCGCAAACAAACAATATAGGGTGAGGAAAAAAAAATCCCACTTAAGAAACGAAACTACATATGCAGAAAAATCGAACATCCTTGAGTGTGAAAGAGATAGAAAAAAATGTACATTGAAATGGAGGAAATTCGTGTAAACAAAATCATCGCGTGACTAAAATAAAAAAAAACAAAATGAGGTAAATACGAAGATGAGCAAAGTATTGAATTAATGATAAGGCAAAACAATCGTTAGAAGGATAAATGTGTATAAGTGTTACCAGATGGTTAGAGTGTAAGAAAGAACTTTGATATATAAATTTGATAGATCAGCTCTTAAAATGAGAAACACTAGCATTCCTTACTCTTTCACTTCCCATTGTCACAATATTTTGCTTTGATCTACACTTAAATATTTTAATGTACTGTACCGAACTGTACTGTAAAATTTTGTAATTAAATGTACTGTACTGTACTGTACTGTACTGTACTGTACTGTACTGTACTGTACTGTACTGTACTGTACTGTACTGTACTGTACTGTACTGTACTGTACTGAACTGTATTGTACTGTACTGTACTGTACTGCAGTGTTTTGTACGGTATACTGTACTGTACTGTATTCTTTACTGTACTGTATTGTACTGTACTGTACTGTACTGTACTTTAGTGTTCTGTACTGTACTGTACTGTACTGTAGTGTTCTGTACTGTACTGTACAGTACTGTTCTGTACTGTACTGTACTGTACTGTACTGTACTGTACTGTACTGTACTGTACTGTACTGTACTGTACTGTGATGTACTGTACTGTACTTTACTGTAAGGTACTGTACTGTACTGTACTGTACTGTACTATAAGGTACTGTACTGTACGGTAATGTACTGTACTGTACTGTACTTTTATCTACCTAGCTTTATCCAATGAAACTACATTATAAAGCATTCCTTGATGGATTCGATTAGAGGCTAATAACAAGCTGAGCCTTTATTTAAAAGTTGTTCATCTGAAACAGAGAAAACACAGTAAAAAAGCCTCTGAGGTTACACTCGCTGCTATAACACGAAACGATTTCGTAGTTTTCTCTTATTTTTTAGAGAAAAAAACTCAATCCGTCAACACTGAAAGTATCGATAATATGAAAGAAACGAAAACAGAACAGAGGGCAACTAAAAAACTGCATATGTATTCAAATAAGGAAACACCTCAAGTGAAGAAGAAAATGCAGAGTATAAAAATTAATGCGCTTTTCCTCGAGGAAAAAAAAAAAGAGAACGCAACTTTTGCTATCATCAACAGAAAAGTTCAAGCACATAATGTATCAGCAACTTCGTACAATGCAAATGCAGCTTTAAGTGAAAGTCAGTAAGGTTGAGAGGGCGCCAGAAATAAATATCTGCAAATAAAAACGTCATATAACGAGTATCGAGTATATACATACAAAACAGATAAGCAAAAACGTTCGTTAAGTTAAGAGATAAAAAAAAAGTTGCAACACCATGACATTTGCGGTGCTGATAAATGAGAAGGGTTGCGTTACTCCCACACTGCTACAAGCACTATAATCATGCTAGTTATCCTTGTTATTTACAACATGTCTTCCATTCAGTCATGCGACATAATAGAGTTGCTTGCAATTGATTGCAATGTTTTGCTGCAACTCGTCGTCGTTGTCGTTAAGAAAAGTGAAATTAGTTGCTACTATGAGTCATTTATTTTACAGAATTATATCACAATTAAGGATGCAATTGGTTCCATTTCTTTCTTTCACTGAACTAGAACTTTGATCGCATAAATGAATACATGCAGAGATAACTTAATGACAGTTGCAATTGAGTTACATCTCGTTTGTTTTGGCCAGAGTTAAAAAGAGTAGGGGACAGAGGCTTTCCTTTATTCGCATGTTTCTAGCAATAGCCAAACAAATCAAACCAGATTAAAAAATTTTATATTTGCTTCCACTATCTGCCCTTTTAAAGGTCGTTCAGTGCTGTTTCATAGGAACGTACACTGTATGGGTTCTTTTCAAGATTCGTTTTTTTGAATATAACAAATGTGTGTATACCATTTATACAAAATTCCTTATATTAAAATGGTTTGTAACGCTTTGGCGCAAAATATACTGAACCGATTTTAATAATTTCTTTATTAAATCAACATATTTATGCTAAATAAGGTTACTGCATACTTTTGTTTTTATATTTTTAAAGGTAAATATCCTTTTTCTTAGAATGTTTTCCTGTCTAATAGAGCAATTTATTTTCATACAAAATCAAGAAAAAGGAAATCGTTGTTCAATAAAATTCAATTCAATTAACGTGATATTTTGCTTGCACGTAAACTGTGTGGGTAACCAAATTAATAATTTATGGGTCAACTTACTTTACTGAACATCATAAAAAAAAGGATTTCAGAGAATTGCCGATTGCAAAAGTATACCTACAACTAAATTTCAAACGTGCACTGAATGTAAATCAACCACAATTAAATTGAATGAATTTAAATAATTTATTAACTTTGGAAATCCCTTCATACAAAAGTGAACAATTGACACAAATAGTTTTGTTACAAAAAAAATAAAGTGTAGGGACCACTACCCAAATTCCAACTCATTATTTATATTCTGAAACTTATCCTCGGGGATTTTTGCTATCAACATCATCTTCATCATTGACATAACAATTTTTAGTCTCTCCTTATTTCTTTCTTTCCTTCTCTATGTATGTATTGTCTCTGATGAATGCTTGAATTTCTAAATGAATATAACGCCCCCATCTTATGATAACCGACCGTCCCACAAATGACCACCGCCATCTTTCAATGTTTTGTTTACTCTCTCAAAGCACAATAGTAATGTGTTGGTTGGTTTCCTTTTTCAGCATTTTTTTCCTTTTTCCTTAATATCTGTGGGTGTCATCGTTAGCCATTTGTTAGGTTTTCTTTTTCATTTGCTCCTCAAAAATTCTTTGCTTTTTTTTATTGGCCCATTGCCTTTAAGTTTCTTGGTATTATTTGTTGCTTATTTTTCATGTTCTTGTCCTTTGTTTGTTTTCTTTGGTGTTCGTTATTTTTTGATGATAATGTTCTTGATAGTATCTCTTCTACTATGTTTTTGGAAAAAAAAAAAAACGAAATAAATTTCTTGCATTTAAACCCCTTCCCCCCTTCTTGTGCTATATTTAGTTCGACCTTTTATTTGTCATTTCATTCAAGTTTACTTTGGAATAATTGATGTTTTCCTTGGCATTTTCTATTGTGTCAATTTTATATGTTTTGATTAGTTGGGTTGTGTTCTTTTGAGCATTTGCACTATAAGACTGTTTCAAAATACAAAAGTGTTAAAATTTTATGGTGCGTGAAATTGTACAAAAGCTTTGTATCTTAAAACTTGTAAAAATTATTTTTAAATGGAAAAAAAAACTTTAGTTTAGCGATGAGCATCTACACTCACAGTTGGGCAAAATTTTTTCGAAGAACTCATAAATACATTTATTTTTTTTTCTTGAGGGGATTCCCCTAACTCAAAAAATTCATTTTCTACACTTAGGGAAAAAATCAAAGGGCTTATATTCGATTCAATAGTAAACGCTTTTGATTTAGTGCAAAAGCCGAAAATGTCAAAATTTGAATTGAAGACTTGAGTTTCAACATAATTCACATTGATTTCAAGTGATTTCATTTATGATTCCAAAAATTTCAAACACAAAATGCAATTCTTTTACAATTGAAAGTTAAAAAAATGTTACTTTCAATAATTTTCAATTTAAAATTTAACGTTGTTTGTGTTAAAAATAAAGGGAAAAAATGTTGTTTCTAATATTTTCAATTTTAAAACTTGCGACATTAAATGAAATTTTAAAATTTTGAATGCTATATTTCTCTAAGCTTCGTTTTTCCCAGCTATTGGGCATAGCTGCCGCTGTGAAGAGCCTTTCCTGAAATGAGCACAAAATGGACTTTTGGAGATCCTATTCCTTTCGAAAGCAATGTACGATATTTTCTTCTCTATTGATGCGATTTTGTATTTTTCCCTACATGGACTTTAAATGGATCCTTGGGGGGAGGAAGCTCCTATCGTTTTGAAATCCTTTGTAGAGCTTTCGAAAGCAATGTACGATATTTTCTTATCTATTGGTGCGATTAATTAGTTTTCCCTACATGGACTCAAAATGGATCCTTGGGGGGGGGGAGAAAGCTCCTATCGTTTTGAAATCCTTTGTGGAGCTTTTCCATCGATTGGTGTAGTAAATTTTTTTTGTTTAAAATGGTCTCGAATTACTGATTAATTTTTCACCGATTTTGATGTTATTAATCAGAGTTCCTGCACTATTTGACCTTAGTTTATGTCTGAAAAAAAAAACTTTGACAACACTGGAAATACAAATAACTTTTTTTTTTGTGATAAGAAAATTTTGAAAAATTCGTAGCTAACCTAATTAAAGTGTTTAGTGTACGCTTTCAAAAAATATTTTTCTGAAATTTTCGTTAGAAATATATTTTAAAAACTAAATTTTATATCATAACTAGCTGTCCCGGCAGGCGTTGTCCTGCCCTTTCCGGTAGATTTTCCGGATGTTGTATGAGCTCATGCGATGTATAAGGGGACGTCCATTATTTACGTGAGCTAAAATAGGGGGGAGGGGGTCCGGCAAAATCTGACCAAATCTCACCAAGGGGGGAGGGGGTCAAGGAAAACCTGACGTTAACTTTTTAATGTATAGAATTAACATTAAAAATTACAATTTAAATCTCACGGGAGGGAGGAGGGGGGGTTCCGCAAGATCTCACCAAATCTCACCAAGGGGAGGGGAGTCCGAAATTTCAAAAAACACCTCACGTAATTAATGGACGTCCCCTAAGCGAAACAACCCATTTTTCCAGTGAAACTTATTTTGCCCATACTTTTTATATCAAGTCCCCATAGTTCCATAGACCATTGAAAACATTTAAAAAACAAATATGAAATCTTCGTTAAAATTATATAAGTGGGCCACTCTAAGTATGTGGCCTCTAAATATAACAGCCACGTGGTGTAAATTCCTTGGGAATCGATTAAGCGGTCTTCGTGAAAATGATATTTTAAAAAAAATATTTTGTATGAGGGCCACCCTAAATATGCACCCTATATAAAATAGGTTAATATAAAAGGCATGTTGTGTAAATTCCATGTGAATCGATTGACCGGTCTTCGTGAAAATAATAGTTTATATATATTTATGTTCGTATGAGGGCCACCCTCAAGTAAAGTTTTATTGCCTAAGCTATTATTCTTAATATTGAAGCCACGTGGTGTAAGTTCCATGTGAATCGAGTTAGTTGCCTTTTTGAAAATTATATTTTAAAAATATGTTTGTACGAGGGCCACCCTAAATATGCACCCTAAATTAAAATTTTGTAGCCTAAGCTATGACTCTTAATATAAAAGTAGTATTTGCGAAAATCCTATTTTCAAAATATTTTTGTATGAGGGCCACCCTAAATTGTCCATATAGGGGTATGAAAAATAGTTTAGCTCCTATCCTCAGACCTACTGAATATACAAACAAAATTAGATAAGAATTGTTCAAGCCGTTTCGTAGGTGTTTTGTTTCTAACACTGTGACACGAGAATTGTATGTTGTAGATTTTACTGAGCTTACTGTTCAGTACAGTGGTAATACAAAAAAATTACAAAAACAAAAAGCAAAACTAAAGAAAAAATCATACCACATCCATTGCTAAATGAAATCATCAGTGACCTAAGAGTGCGAAATTCTAAGCTTGATATGTCTTCCTTTTTGCTTAGACTTTTTGCGAACCCAAACAAAAATTGAAACAAAGCAAAGCCAACATACTTATTTTTGTTATGTTCAAGGCCTTTCATTTATAACGCAAGAAGGGGGAGTGGCAGATGCTAGCACATGTGTTCTAGATCAGCCCAGCTACTTAATCAATTATGCTTTTTAATAGAATGGAACTATGTACAACTTTTTTTGTATAAAATTTATAAAGAATTTATTAAAACTTCAATGAAATGCATATAAATTACACTAAAAAAAAAGTTTTGTACTATATATGACTCCACTAGAATGAAAACACAAAAACTACGATTTTTACACTTTAACTACACAAATTTACACTGCTTTATGCTACTACTATTCCATAAACACCATTTTTAGTAGTTTCTAAATTAGACAGCTGTTAAATTTTTATAACCATTTCTGTTATTATTTGTAGTTGAACATTTGCTTGATGACATTTTTGTCTTCCTTTTTGTTTTTCTTTTTCTTTTTAAGTAGTGAACGCTTGTTTTATAATTTTAATTGCAAAAAACATAAAAAGAATAAGATTTAATGTAAGTAAAATAAATACCTTTAAAAAATTAAATACCAACAACAACACTGCCTTCAAACCTTAAAAATAAAATCCTACAAATATTCTCAAGTACTCAAGAAAAAATAGTAGCAAAGACACAAAAAAATACGAGTATTTTTTTAAACAAAATGCATACAATAAATAAATATGGAAATAGAAATAAAAATAATACAGCGCAGCTCAATCTATCAACACGACCTTCAACACAACCAACAGCAACACTAATTTAATACTACTATTTAATATTACTACTACTACTACTACTACCAAAAAACTACTATATTTACTACTACTACTAGTACTTAAAAAAAAATAATACAATGCAACACTGAATCAATCAAATGCAAATAGCTAAGCAAAATTCAAGGCAACAACAAACAACTGCAAGCTCACAACAATGAAAAACAACCACAACAACAAATGCAATAGAATCAAAAAAGGTATGGAAAACGTAGCTAAATTGCAGGGAAGCACTGCCGCAAATGAAATCTAGATACTAAATATTAAACAAAAGCAAAAAAAAAAAACCAACATGCATTCCAGTACTATAACTACTACAATTCATTTCAATACTAACAACTTTAATACTTTATTTACTACTATTCTACTACTACTACTACTACTATTATTATTACTACTACTACTATTATTATATGAAATTTTACTACTACTACAAAACTCTCTACAATGCAAAAACAACAACAAAATGCACCATATCTAAAAAATGAATAGAATTTAAATTCAAAATATCCAAAAAATTCAAAAACCAAGCAAGAAAATAATGCAAAAAAAAAATTTACTACTTTTTTAAAAAATGCAATTTTTTTAATTTTTCACAAAAATCACTTTCAAAAAAAAAAATACCAAACCAAACAAAAAATTTAAAAGAAAAACTTAAAAAAAAAATGTAAATTTTTCGCTTGTTTGTCTGTGTGCAGGGTTAACAGTGACCACCACCGCTACCACGACTAAGCCAACAGCTACGACGTTGACGCCATCATCGCCGAAGGGAGTTAAACTAACTGCAAAAAAAAATACTACTATTTCTGATACCACTATAACTACAAATACTACTACTACTATAACTACTACTACTACCACTACTACTACTATTGTTACCACTACTACTACTACTACTACCCCAATTAGTAAAAACGCGTTGCTTTTGAAATTAATATCAATACCAAATCGTATGCGACGTTACTCGGTTGTAAAACATAAAATGGCGTCACTTGCAAGTTGCATTAAATAAAAGTGCCACAGAAAATGTGCATACGTTGAGGCGTTCGTCATTTATTGAGACGTTTGTCATGTCACAAATTCCAAAATGCCAAAAATGCATTAAGGACAAATGAAAAAGAAAAAAGTTTTTGAATTTTTTGAATAATAAAATTAAAGCTACATATTTAGTAGTTGAAGAAAAAAACCGCATTAAATGAGTTTTGCAACGCTGTGAGTGACCAGAGAGAGAGAGAGAGAGAGAAAAAGAGAGAATGAGAGAAAAATGTGTTGCCAGTTGGTTGTTGCTGAAGGTCAATTGTGTTGGAAGAGCTGCTAATGTGCAATGGAGTAAATCGCATTCGACTTAAATGGCATCAATTGAATTTGATTCAGTATTGAAAATGTGCATCAAATGGTACCAAAATGGACAATCAAATAGCAGTGAGCAACTCTCACGCTCCAGTTTGAAATAACCTTCGGTAGTTATGTAGTAGTATATGAAAAGTGCAGTAGTCAAATACGACAGGATGATTGATTATGCGTAAAGTTTGGAGTAAAAATTCGGATATATTGGATATTGGCAATAAAGTTTGATACGAAATTGTTGCTACACAAAAGCGGACCATTTACGCTCTTCCTTTGGATAATGAAGGTATTTATTTTATTGCTTCTTTTTTAAATCGTCTTTTTGGTAAGTTTTCAATAAATTTATTTTTTTTTATTTTTTTCATTATGAATTTTTAAAATTTCGAAATTGTTGTAGATATTTCTTTTACAGTTTTAAAAATTTTTCGAGAATCTAAAAGGTAGAAATAAGAATTGATTATGTTTAATTAATATTAAGTATTATATAGAAATTTCAGGAAGCAGCATATTTATTTCTGATTGTTAGATTCTTTAGATTTAATCGGGAGAGTTCTATCTCGTAAATTTTGTTTTTTAAATCGATGGGGAGGGAATGAAACTAACCTGGGAATATGACTATATCACTATGACAATAAATCCCCTAAGTGCCGATTTTGGTCCATCTTCAATCAATGAAGAAAAATCGAAAATTAATTCTGGACATCACGTGGGATGATTCCAGATTCTGATTTCGGTTAATTTCTGTAATAAAATTTTTCTTTCACCAATCAATGAAAGTCAAAAAAATTTTCTTTCGCAGAATTTATTTGCAGTCGGATACTTTTGAAATCTAGTATCGCCCCGTGTCCGGTTTTTCCCAATGGGTCTGAGAAATATTTTTTTCTTTTAAAATATCGATTTAGGTCGAAGGCCTCCATTAACGCTGATATTTTTTTGCATCAATCAATTGACAAAAGTCGAAAGTGGATTTTCTATATCACTTAAGACGATCCTGGGTTCTCGAAAAGCCTGATTACGGTTCATTTCCGTAAAAAAATTTCTTTGCACCAATCAGTAAAGGGCGACAGAAGTTTTTTATTCCAAAAATGCATTGCAATCGGATACTTTTGAGACTCAGTACCGCTCCGTTTTGGGTTTTTCCTCGTTTGCAGTTTTTCCCCTTAGATCTTGATCTCATAAAATATGTATATCTTGATGATATAAAAAATTGTTGGACACTTTAAGGAACCGAATCCTGACCGATGCTGGTGATAGCTAAAATTTATTTTAGATTTCTTATAATAGATTGGTGTAAGAAAAATTTTCACAAAAATGTATCCAAATCGCATGGTACCGCCTCTTTTAATATCCCATATTCATTTTCGACCTCTTTGCACTTTGGAGTCCTGGGGCAGCGCCGAATAGTAAAACTTAGTCTTAGAACACAACCATGAAAGTCCAGGATATTAAAGAGACCGATTTCGCTCCAAATAATTTCTTGTACCAATTGGACCAATTGGTAAAATTTGATCTAAGAAACACAAAGATCCATAATAACGATTATTTTTGTATTTTTGATCGAAAAAAATAAAAATTAAAAATAACGATTATTTTTGATCGAAAAAAATAGAAATTAAAAATAAAGATTATATATGATCGAAAAAATTAAAATTAAAAATAACGATTATTTTTGATCGAATAAATAAAAATCTAAAATTACGATTATTTTTGACAGAAAAAAAAATAGAAATGAAAAATAACAATTATACTTGATAGAAAAAATAAAAACTAAAAATAATGATTATTTTTGATCGAATAAATAAAAATCCAAAATAACAATTAATTTTGATCGAACAAAATAGAAATCCAATAAAACGATTTTTTTGATCGAAAAAATATAAATTCAAAATAACGATTATTTTTGAACGAAAAAAATACAAATCTAAAATAACGATTATTTTTGATCGTAAAAAATTTAAATCCATAAAAACGATTATGCAGTGATTTCTATCATAAAATTCATGCAATTGGTACAATATTTTTTTACGTAAATGTAATATAATCGGGCACTGTGGCAACTCCTGGTAATTATTGAATTCCTTTTTGAGCTTCTTGATTGGTGTAAAACAAAACTTTCACGATTATGGATCAAAATTTTACACTTTGAAATATCGGAAACGCCACCTGTGATGTCAATAAGCCATATACGATATCTCTATAGACCAAAATCGTAGATTTGGGCACCCAGCATGTCTAGAATTCCTGTTCAACCTTTCTTCAGCAATCAATGCAAAATTTTTTTTAGTGAAAATTCACAAAAAAAAAAAATAGTCAGTACTGATCCTGGTGATATCCAAAATTCTTTTGAAACTTTTTCCATCGATTGGTTTGAAACAGAAATATTTTCAAACATCAATCATTTCTTTGAACATTTTTTTAAGCAACGTAAAAAAGTTATTAATTGTAATTGTAATAAATTGTCAATAGCAAAAATTTCTTAAGAATAATAGTTAATATAGTAAGTAATTAGTAATGTAAAAAGTATTGATCAAATATAAATAGTTACGCGTATCAGCAATTAAAATAGTTTGTCTTACAAATCATTTGAAAAAAAAAATCTTTATTACTTCCATACGAGTAGAACCAGATTATTAAAGACAAATAAAAGATTTTTAGACAAAAATTCTTTAAACGTAAAATTTTGCATTTTAAAAAAATCAAGCTCGTTATCTTTATCCCAAATATTTGATATTTTTAGCCATGTTTAGCAAAGAGCTAAATGTTGTTGCCTCGTGTTTAAACAGCGTTCTGAAATATTGTTAGAATATCTGTCTATCGTAAATTGTTATGTCATTAAAAAATACAGCCTATGATGTTGGACCTTGACTTGGTTTTTATTTGTTGTTCACTTGTTTTTATGTTACTCATTATTTCTGTTTAATTTTTTTTTTATTTTTGTTTCTTTCTTTTTTGTCAACCAGTTTTATAAATTTTTTACATAATATTTTTTCCTTTTTTGTAGGTCGTTTTTTCTTGTTTTGCGTTTTTTATTTAACATGCTGTGCTATTGTTGCTACTTGCATAAAAAAGTTATAAATATCTGCTAACGAAGTTAACTTAATTTGTCAGCATTTTTTTTTTTGCTAGTTTAAAGTTGGTGTATTTTTTTGAATTCTTTATCTTGATAAATTATGAATTTTAAAGATATGAATAAAAGTGCAAGCACTCGCGGCTTGTTATGTGACCCTAGTGATATTTCGTTGCATAAGTATAGAAAATGTTGAAAAATTCTGAAAGCTTAGAACAGATCTGTATTCAATAGAGCTTGTCAGAATTAGTTTCGGAGTTATAGCCATCTAAAATTGTGTATATAGCTTTAAAAAAAAATCAGTATTGTATTTGATATCCACAATATGAATGTTAAGAGAAATTTAATTTAAAAATATAATATAATTTTGAGATCTAACCTACAGCTTTTCTTAAATATAACAATTTTTCAGATATTCTGACCAATTTTTTCTAAAACAAAAATTACCATTATTATTTTCATAAAATGTGTTCCAAGGTTTTTTATTTAATATAATGTATGATTTGTATCATATTTTTTCATAATAAACCATTTTCTTACTGGAAAACGAGAAATTTAATTCAAAAAATTTCTTGAAACTCATTTATTTATGGACAACAATAATAAAAATAACAACAACTTCAATAACGACAACTACAACAGCAACTGCCTACTTAAAAAAAACTTTAACAAAATTGACCTGAATGACTATATTCGTTTAGAAAGGGTTAATATGGAAAATTTGCTCCGATTATGATTTATACTTTCATATTATGCTAAAAAAATATATCGTCGTCTTATGTCGAAACTATTATTTTCGAGATATGACGATATGAGATATGAATTTTCTAAAAAATTAACAGAATTTTTTTTAAAAACCGGTTGTTTTTCGAGATATGACGATATGAGATATGATTTTTCTGAAACATTAACAGAATTTTTTTTAAAAACCGGTTATTTAAAAATACCGGGTTTTTTAAAGAAACCGGTTATTTTTTTTTCAAAAAAAGTGTTTTTATCATAACGTCGCCTGAATTTTCTTTTGCTGCATATGCATGATAGAACGTATGCTTATGGAGCAAAAGATAATTTCAGGCGACGTTATGATAACACTTTTTTGAAAAAAAAAAAATAACCGGTTGTTTAAATAAACCGGTTTTTTTAAATAACCGGTTTTTAAAAAAAATTCTGTTAATTTTTCAGAAAAATCATATCTCATATCTTCATATCTCGAAAATTATAGTTTCGACATATGACGTCGATATATTTTTTTAACATAATATGAAAGTATAAATCACAATCGTAGCAAATTTTTCCATATTAACCCTTCCTAAACGAATAAAGTCAATCTGGTCAATTTTGTTAAAGTTTTTTTTAAGTAGGCAGTTGCTGTTCGGTTAAAGTTTCAGAAAATTCATATCTCATATCGTCATATCTCGAAAATTGTAGCTTCAATTTCCAAAATAGTTCAACCAACATTGTAGCTAATTATATTATCTTTTATACGACATCTGTATTTTGGATATCAATCCGGAGTTAGATACCCAACTAATAACGATTTAAATAAAAGCAACTTTCGAAGACTATATCTCCGAAACAAGATTCGACAGACTGCTATTTTTTTTTTTTGTTTACAAAACACTACAAAGACTTGGAGCTAAGGTGAAACTGTGCCTTCTTTTGCTCCTAGATATTACGCCGACATTTTTTCGGATAGTAGATTTCAATTCAATTGTATTAAATATATAGTAAATGCATTACGATACCAAAAATTTTCAAAAAAAAAAAGAAGAGAAAACCCATTCAGAGCGTATGTAAAGTTCGACAAAGTGTTGAGTATTCGGACTAATTGCAATTTTTATGCCATCAACATGAAAACTTTAAACATCATATACATATACCATCAACATGAATTAAAAAAGTTTTTCAGGCATAAAAAGTAATACATAAAAAAATATATGGAAATACAAAGGTTTAAGCGTCGTGCTTTAAAAATTTTAAATTAAATAAAGTTTTGCGCTCATGCGGCTTCACTTGTTATCTCTTATTTCAATCTCATAACTGATGAATGGTCAATTCAATGTTAAATTATATTCTCATCATTAAAATTCCATATTTTGCTACGAGAAGCACAGGCTCTGTTTACTTTATATGTACATAATTATGTTGCGTATATTGTATTTTGATTATTATATTTAAATTGTAAAATCAAAATGCTGCAACATGTTGATAACATAGTAAAGCGAATAATATTTTCCATAAGAACTTTTCAATTAATTTTGTGGTAGCAAAGCAAAAAGGGCTTAAAACAACATGAATTAAAAATTTACGAGGATTATAAATAGAAATTTAAATTTTGTATATTGATAGTAATTTATTCAATGCGAGGGCTATTTTAAAACAAAGAAGAAAGAAATTCTATGCAAAATTGAATTGATCATGTGAATGGTACTCCTCGGTAGTAGGTTTTTTTTTATTATAATTCCTCAATAATCGAAAAACAATATTTGTGTGAGGTTTTGAAAAAACTTCATCCTAAAAAAAAAAACGATATTTAACTTCAAAAAATAAAAAAACATGTATGCAGTAATCTTTTCTAGCATAAATATATTGTATTAAAAAAGAAATTATTAAAATCGGTGCAGTATATTTTGCGCCAAAGCGTTACAAGTCATTTCCATTTCTTTTAAAAATAAAAAAAAGCAAGTATGCAGTAACCTTCTCTAGCATAAATATATTGTTTTAAAAAAGAAATTATTAAAATCGGTTCAGTATATTTTGCGCCAAAGCGTTACAAACCATTTCCCGTATAAGCAATTTTGCATAAATAGTATAGATTTGAATGACAGATGTTTAACTCAATTGAATACGCTTGATTTTTCAAACGATCAGCTCATTTTTTGAATTTTCTGTTTATGCAAAATCGTTGTTTTCATTGTTTTTATTTTGAATATTTTAATTTTAATACATTTAGACATGCATGTTTGTTGAAAATTAAGTACCTCTGATATTAGGCGCTTCAATTATGGCTTCATTGATTTTTATATGTAGGCAGGTTCGTAACTAATGTATGACCGCATGTTAAAGGTAATAATTAACTTAATGCTTAAGTTCCTTGAGCAGCACAAGTTTTTCGTGAAGTCAATAAAATTAAATGAACGATGTAAATACAGCTAAGTTTAATCCCTCAACTTAAATTAGGTTCAGGATTAGTCCTTTATTATATTTTGTTTAACTTTGTTCAAAAAACTTTAACATAATGAACTAAAGTTTATTATCAATACAGACTGCATAGGAATGCACAGTTTTTCTTCAGTTAATTAGCCTGAACCACAAAATAGTCATCCCTGGTTCAATTCATATGCTGTGTAGGTTATATTATTATCAAAATTGGTATGTAGGGGTTAAACATTAATTCTTTCTTGTTAAGTTAAATTAAGCGTACATTTTTCGCTTAAGTGAACCTAACTAGCACCACTGGTATCTTAGTATGTAGTTAGTAGATTTTTTGAATTTTGCTATATCCTACAGATTTTTTCTTTTTCTTTTTGTTTTTATTTTGTTTTTTGCTTTTGTTATTTGTACTTTTAGAAATTCATTTCAATTTTTTTTATCCTTTCTCTCTCATTTTTTTTGTCTAATTGCAGTTAAGGAAATTGGCAATGGTCGTTCGCCATTACTGCAGGAGCCACTTTATGGAACTCGTCCACAGCCATATAGTGAGTAGATCACACATTTGTTTAACTTGTATACATAAACGTATTCACATAGACACACATACATCCATACATACATATGTACATAAGTTATTTACATCATTTCCATTCATAAGATTAAGTTCAGAGTGTTTTTATGATGTTTTCTCGTCGTTGGCATGGGAATCATTAAAGTTGATGACTTAATATAAGTAGTATGTCCTTGAATCCTTGTACCATTTGCACAGACACTAAGCATTGAAACATACCATATAGTATAATGTAAAAATTACTGTGTTGATTATGCTGTTTATATCTCGTTGTAAATAGAAGTGAGCTAAGTGGCTGCAAAAGCTTGATAATTTATTCTAAAAGAAAATTGCAAACACTAGTTTCATTTATTTTAAGCTAGTTTTACATGCATTGCATATATTCATTGATTACATGGTAATAACAGAAATCTAATATTTCACTTTGGAAGCAAAATGCTTTTATTATGATTAAAGTCAAGTACGCTTAGTAATCGGAATACCCTGAGGGTGGGAAATTTACCTTGATCATATAATAATTTAAGCCATAACAATAAGGGGCACATTTATTGCATCACACAGGTAATAACAAAATCTTGGTCCAGGGTGCAGAGACAATCACACAGTGATGCTTTAATGATTCTGTCACTCCTTGATGTTGGCAATTTCTCCAATAGTCGTTGTGAAGTAACTGCATTATTTGTAATTTACGTAATATTATTTGCGTTACTTAACATTTCTGCAAGTAATGTATGAACTAATCAATTACTTTTCAAAAGAGCTACAATTTTTATATCATGCTTGAAAAATACAAAAACATTTGTAAATATTTAGAATATGAGTATTAAGTACAGAGACCATGCATAAGTTTAGAGCCGCAGGCCTAGTGTCAGCCGAGAAATATTGTACGTAAAAGAAAACATAGTAAAGTTAAAACTACTTACTTTATGCATTACATAGTAATGTAAATTTTCAGCAAATAATGCATCAATTCATCGATTGCCCGTAACTGTACGCTACATGCCAAACGCTCTCGGACTTATTTTTTCAACTAGATCGTAACTTGTTGCATTAATCCGATAATACTTTGAGACATAGCACGTTCTACCAAGTATTCATTGCAGAAAGTCATTTGCTGGTACCAAATTGTCGCAGAAAGAGACGAGAAATAAACTTTTCATATACAATACATGTGTACATAGGTATGTAATGCACTACAAATAAAAAAAAATTAAAGCGAATTGAAACACCTTACGTTCTGCATTACGGCGTAGTGCAAATTTTCTATAAGTAATGCCTGAGTTTATCGATTCCCGGTTAGTTATTGAAATCGTGCATTAAATTATAAAAGCAATATTTCGACATTAGTTTTTAAAACATCACCGCAGTTGGTTTTTACAAGCTATGACCAAAATCTTAAGAGGCATGATGACAGAAACAGAACATTGCAACCTAACTCCAACTTAACTCTCTTTTATATCAGTCAGAAAATAAAATAAACTCTCAGTCACATATTTTCTACATTACAGTGTAATGTTAATTTTCAGCAAGTAATGCATGAATTCATCGATTGTCTGCTAATAGCTGAAATCGTATGATACACATCTTATACAAAAATTTTTCCTTACTCTAAAAAATTTCTATTGATAATATACGTTAAAAGCACAAGTTTATCTCTCGTTCTCTAAGAAAACTCAAAGATATCACAGCAGCTGTTTTTCACAAACTTTGACCAAAGTCATGCGGGACATGGTGACAAAACTTTATACAAGATGCACATTAAATAGAACTGAACAACTTGATTCAAATTTAACTTTCTTACTAACCAGGCGGAGGCAACAAGTAAAAAAAGTTCCATTAAACTAATTGAAATTTCTGTTTTGCAAAAAAGAAGACGACAACTCAAACTTGAACAAAATGCAATTAAAAATTTTTTAGTTAATCTTTGGGTAAAACTCAACTCTTCAAGGATTTTAGCGGACAAGGAAGAGTAAACAAAAATCGAGAACAGTTACTACAATAACAGCAACAATAATGAAGTTAGAATAACTAAACTATTTGCAATGGTATCATATAGCAGTAGCAGTTTCTATACACAAGGGAGCATAAGTATGTAATAGAAAAGTATAAAAAAGAAGAAACGGAAGAGATAAAATGAAAAACTAAACTTGTGAGAGTTTTTCAATTCCTGTGTGGAAACACAAGAGACTAAAAACGATGGTAAACTAAGTCAATAGCTGTGATTTTGATATAATATTCCGTATAGAAAAGTTTTAATCAATGGAGACTAGAGAAAACCAAATGACCCAGACAAGCTTGCGCTGTATTGCCCATAAAATAATACGTACACTTTTAAAATAAATCATTTCTCATCATAACCTCACTATTTATTAAAAAATTATATTAAAGAATTCTTCAAAAAATCGTATACATTACTTGCTTCCTTATCATATAATGTTGTTTTTCATCAAGTAATAGATGAAGTCATTGATTACTTGCGAACAGTTTAAAAAAAAATGTTTAAGAATTGTTAAAATCTTAATTTTGCACTAGGGACAATTCCTTTAAAAAATTCGCCTAAGGTTAAGTACAACAAAAACCCATCAAATGTTTGGGGGAGCATAACACAGTAAAAACTTCAAAAACTAAGTTGAAGTGGGTTCGCACTGTGGCATAAGAGATACAAGTTTAGAGAATATCATCATGAGCTAAAGCTGTAGGCTGTAGGGGAAATATCATGAATTGAGCGGTTGGCAGGAAATGCATCAAATCAGAAAATGAATGTGTAGCATCCTTCCGGTAGCTTACAGAACTGTTGTATGCTTCTATCATTCCTCAGTACTGACATTTTTAATATGATGTTATTTTCCTTATTTTGTCTTGATTTCTCATTTTATTTCTCCTTGATTTCTCATTTTAGTTTGCCTTGATTTTTGCTCCTGTTTTTATTATGAATTTGCAATTGAAATTAGCAGCAGCACTGTTGCCAGTTACTGTTGCTTTCAGTTTTTCATTATTTTTGTCGATCCCAATGGTTATTTTCTGCCTCATCTTCACATACAAAAATAATAAGAATCCTTGGGGAAATTATTTGCAGAGCAAAATGCAATTCAAAGCTTAATATGTTGTAAAATTTTGATTCTTTTGGAATGGTGTTTGCTTGCTTATTTTATTATGATTATGAATGTTGGCACAAATTATATGAAAGTAGTACATGAGTAGCTGGGGGAAGTGCGGGCTACTCAGACTTCAGCGTGTGCTCGGAATATTATGTTAAAGTAATGTACATAATATATTGATTGAAGAGCTTTTCATGGCAAATTACCAATGGGCTAGTGTGAAAAAAAGTTCACTTATTTGCTGCTCTGTGGCTCCAAAAATTGTATTCATGTTTGCTGGCATAGTAATCGTTCACGTTCACCTCAAAGCTGCCGTATACTTGAGTGCATATATTTCCTAAATACAAATAATGCAAACAAATATAGCAAATATTTCAATGATATGAACTTATTATTTTTTGCATTACCATGTAATGTAATTTTTCAGCAAGTAATGCTTGAATTCATATATTACTTTGTACATACCTTCTCAAAATCAAAGAAAAAAATCTACATTCAACTCGTTAAGATAGTGTTTTTGTGATTATACATATATACGAGCACAATACATATCCTTCTCTTGTTGGGTCTACACATGTACGGATTGATTCCAACAGTGTGCTCGCCAATGTGTCTGCTGCCATGCAGCTAACGTTCTTACGTTAAATTAAATATAAATCTTATTTATCTGCATTGTAATTACTAAAACTGTTGACCTTTTCAACAACTACGTAATGCAGTTCTTCAGCAAGTACTGCATGAATTCATTGATTATTTGTTAGAACTAAAATTGCAAGCAACATGTTATTTTAAAAATATTAAATATCTGATGGTCTAAACATTGGCAAGCTTTAAGTGCTAACCCACAGTTCAGTACAGGTAAAGCTGGTCATACTAGTTTTATTCACTACTAAATGGAATCATCAGTAACCTTTGAGCCGAAGAGTGAGAATTTCTAAGGCAAAGATTTGTTGTGAACCCAAGCAAAACGTGAGTAAACGAATGACAAAAACAAAGACAACAGAAAAGCAATTCGGACTTTGCTTTCATTCACATTGTGCTTGAGTTCTCAACGAATATATTCAAAAAATGGAAACATATCAGCGTTAGAAAGTCTCACTCGTCGGCTCAGAGGTCACTGAGGATTCCATTTAGCAATGAA
Source organism: Meiosimyza platycephala (assembly GCA_963662105.1). NCBI lineage: Eukaryota > Metazoa > Arthropoda > Insecta > Diptera > Lauxaniidae > Meiosimyza > Meiosimyza platycephala. Next base: position 75,865,835 of record OY759211.1, on the reverse strand, counting down.
TGAAACTATTGTGTCTAGTTTTAGCAGTTTTTTTCTGTAGAATGAATGATAAGCTCATAACTATTTTACAAAAACTTCACTCTTCTTGGATCTTTCTCTCCTATTATAGTACTCTGATTGCTCCTAGGCGTAGATAAGCATATGCTGCTGTTAATATTGTGAGCTTCTTGGAATTAGACAGTCTTCAATATTCAACTAGAAGATACTCTTTTATGTAACTTTACAAACTTTGCATTCGATAGATTGTGAATGAAATTATTTTATAAACTGTGCGTCGCACAAACCTGTTATGCATCGATTTTCCACACAAACTCTGAATTGAATTCTAAGCAGCAATGCCAGCATGTGCTCTGAATTACTTTTCGCTGCCTTATTGTTTTTTTTATTTTATTTTATTTCAGTAACTTCAATTTGTAATTCCACTTCCTATTCTTAAGCCTTAAGGGCTTATGTGTAATAAAAGAAAATAGCAAAAAAAAAACCCTACATAATCTTAAGATTTTTGCTTTCTCATCGAAATCGATAGAAAATATTTAATGCTTGAAATAGAGAAAGAAAAACAACACAATCCAAACATTTAAGTTAGTAAGCGAGTCACAGCCGACAAGCGTTACAACAAGTATAAGACAATTTCAGTATTGATGATACCACACCATCATCGGCCCCCCTTAGAAACTTCTACTACATTCATTACACACATATTATAGAGTGCACGAAGTCACTCAGTCAGTCAGTCAGTGGTGCTGATGTTGCAGTTTTTTTTTTTTTTTCTATCAAATTTTTCTTTCACTTTTTCGCAATTTTTTCCAATTGCCTTTTTTGCTTTTGCGCTGCACTTGCTGCTCGTCGACGACTGAATGTCACGTTTCAATGCTGTTGCTTTGCTTGCTTGCCGTGTTATATATCGACAAATTTTCACACACTCATAGATGCGAGTTCATTTCCTTTAATATATAATTACTAACACATATACATACATATGTACGTGCATACATGTAGTAGTCATTGTACCCAGGTGAAAATTGTGCGGTGTATAAATTTGTATTCTTAAGTTCTTAGATAGAAAAAGTGTCTGTTTTTGGAATTTCTGATTATGTTGAGATCTGTTCCCAATTTCAGTTGCAACCTTTGACTCATCTATCTCTGGGAAAGAAGAATCTCCACAGTGGTCAGCTATAGTTGTAAACTCGACACGATAAGGCGTGGTTGCCGAAGGTGCAATATTAAGTATTGACACTAGTTAAACTCCTATTGCTATTGCTTTTTCTCTCTAGTGCTATTTTGGTGACCAAAGAGATTTTAGATGCTTGCAGATCATATGAAATGAGTAAGCTGCATACATTTGTTGTTAACGTTGCTTATGGTAACGCTAATGGTTTTTTTTTTTAATTAGTTCAGTTTAACTAATGTTAAGGTTTGATCTCTTCCTAGCCAATTCATTAGCAATGTTGTTTTCCACTTAATTTGCACAGCTTTGAAGTGGCGTTTTTTGTAAAAATATATATATTTTTTCCCGAAAAACACTTAAGTCATAAGGTAGTCTGTGAGACTTTTCTAGATATAATGATTTAAAAGAAATATCTCAAAGAGTATCTAAATATGTCAACTACTAATCCATTTGTGTAAATTTCTCTGAATGCGCTATAATGTTTAAGTATTATTATATGAATAGACGGAGAGCTGGCTACATAAAAATGAACCGATCGACTATACTCGTGATTTTTGTTTTATAAATTCCCAATGACATCGTCAAAACAAGCGTCCATTTTGCAGAAGTCTCATTGGAGGGGGAGAGCGTGTGTGGTCGGTTAAACGTGTCAAATTTTCGTAAAAAAAAAAACCGATAAGGTATAACTCTGAAAATTAGTATAGTATTAGATTTTGAGTATACAAACGACAAAAAAGTATTCCCAGAAGTGTAGGTGGGGGCTTAACCGCTCCCAGAAGTGATCAAGTGGTAAGGTATATGTCGAAAATTAACTCATAAGATATTTTTCTGCAAATTTGTTTTTCTGTAAGCTTACAATACAATTAGAGAAATTACAAAATTTGCAGAAGTTAAAAGAGATGGTAGTTGGCAAAAAAACGTATTTTTCACCGGGCGCAGCGGGTGGTTCAAAATATTAAAGTTGTTCCGATCTTCGCTCCTCGGGCACCAAAAGTTTTGTATTGATGCCAATAAGAACCACGTAAAATTTGGTCCATTTCAGAAAACATTTGATGGACCCGCTACCGTTTTGAAAACTGGAAAATGGTCCTTAATCTATCGAAAATCGTTAATATCTCCCCGAAGCTACCTCGTAGAGGGATCAAATGTATGACAAAGTCTTAATATTTTTTCTCCTCCAAAATTTTTTCCGAACATACCCCTTACCCCTTATCACCACCCCTTAGGGGGTCTGCCCTGCAAAAATTACATTCTTGTGAAATTATGAAATTGATTCCCCACTCTTCTCAGACGCTTTATTTTTACTCTCCCAAACTTTTCTCTCGACACACCTACCCCCTATCTGCTACCCTTTTGGGGGTCCCCCTACAAAAATACAAAAAATTTCGAAAAATAGTTCATAGCTCCCTCGGAGTAACCCGTAGAGGGTTCATATGTATCACCAGGTCCTAATATATTTTCTTTTCTAATATTTTTCCCCATGATACCTACCCTCTATCTGGCACCCTTTTGGGGGTCGCCCTACAAAAACACAAAAAATTAGGAAAATTTCGAAAAACAATTCATAGCTTTCCCGGAGTGACCCGTAGAGTTGGCAAATGTATTACCAGGTCCTCCCTACATTTTCCCGAACATAGTTACCCCCTACCTCAACCCCTTTGAAAAAATTAAGAAATTTTCTTAATTTTCTGTTTTTGGTAAGGGAACCCTCAAAAAGGTGACAGATAGAGGGTAGGTATGTTTAGGAAAATTATTGGAAAAAAAAAATATAATAGGATCTGTTAATACATCTGAACCCTCTATGGGTCACTCCGGGGGCAGCAATGAACTATTTTTCGAAATTTTTTGTGTTTTTGTAGCGCGACCCCCAAAAGGGTGGCAGATAGAGGGTAAGTATCTTCGGGAAAAATATTAGAAAAGAAAATATAATAGGACCTGGTGATACATATGAACCCTCTATATGATGCATTGCAGGGTAATTTAAAAAAAAAACGTTAAAAATTGGGGCTTTTGATAGAGCCTTGAATTTTAATGCATTTTTGAATCGGAGATTAAAAACTCAAGTTAACTTCTTCACAATAAAATTTTCAGAAAACAAGTGAAATGGACCTTAAATTACGATTGACATTAACATTTACATACGTTAACGTATTAACGATTTAAATCTTTTCAACCGCCAAATCACATTGTTAAGTTATTCTCCCCTGGGTATATAGTTTTGTTACTTTTTATTTCCCACAAATTGTATTAGACTTTTTTCATCACGTATTGTCAGTTGCAGCGCTGTATTTGCAGCAACAGCTAAAACTGCTGTTGCAGCTGCAACTGCAATTGTTATTGCAGCTCGTTACACATTTTATGCCACACTTCAGAAATTCATTTGAAATTCTAGTCGATATTTGGTCTTGCAAAAATTTTCTTATTTATTTTTTCCTAATTTTTATTTTTTTTTTTTGGAATAAAAAATATTCAGTGTTTGTGTGTGGAATACAAATTAATAGGTGTATTATTGCCTTTGTGTGTAGTTTTAGTTTTTCTTGCGTCATTAAAAAAATAAAATTTCCAATGAAATTCACTTTTCAATTTGCTATGCAACGTTGAGTTTTCCGACTTTTTGTTTTCCGAAGAGTTAATTGCTCTTTTAGTTGTTATATTGAATGGGGCGAACGTATGTAGGAAAGGTAAGGAACGCATATGCAATTGTGTTGCAATTGGGTCAAAAACTATAAGAAGGCAGACAAATTACTGAATTTGACTGAAGTTGGCACTTTAAGTGGAGTGAAAATAAAAGTAGTAAAAAAATATAGTAGTCTAAGCGTTTATGACTTAATAAAGGACATTCATTGACTATAAAGCAATACATTTTCTATTTAATATTTCCGAACAAAATTTATTTAGTTTGATAGCTAAAATAAAAATCAATCAAACGTGAATTTTTTCAAAATATTTTAAAAATTTCCCTATAACATAAAATCCCTTTTTAAATTTCTCATGAAATTCCAATGTAATTTTCATTGGTTTCCGTCCAAAATTGCAGGTTTTATTTAATTAATTATTGATATGCACTAGATGTCGCATGCGGAAATATTTTTGGTTTCTATAGATTTCTTCTTGCCTCTTATTGTGGTCTCTGTGTTTTAGTCAAATTTTCTTTTCTTTGTCTTCATTGAATTGGTCTACTTTGCATTCCGTCCATTCGTACATAGTTTGCGAATTCAATGCTTTCATTTTATCTTTGGCTGAAGTTCGGAATCGGAAATGCAACCGCATTGAAAACCACATAGTAATTTGGGTATTGAAATGCAATTGAAAGGGAAATTGAATTTCCATGCTAAGTCGTTTGTGAATTTTTTAAGCAGTGCTTCTTAAATTTGGTGGAATAGGCAGTGTACTTGTTATGAAATTTAAGGTAGGTGAAATTACTGCCTCATGGAGAATAGTAGAAAGCAATTTATTTATTGGTATGTCCTAGTATTTTCATGAGCTCACTGTAAAAAATTTAAGTATATAACTAGAAATGTAAATTTTAGCATCATACTTTCAGCCGTATGCTGATTGCTGATTTCAAATACCCAAATAATGCTGCAATACTTATCTAATATAACTAAAATAATCGTAGATATATCAAGATATCAATAGCGATATTATTTAATATCTTTTTTGAGTCGTTTGTCCGGTTGGATATATTGCTATTAGTCAACGAATGGCTTAAAATTTCAGCAGTGGTGCCCACTACCACAAGCAATAATATGCATGTGTTGATGATTCTGTATCCATGCACGCTTTTCTACACTCTTTAGCTCTTAAGCGCCTGCTTGTTCTCATTTTTACGCTCTTTGAGCGCCTGCTCGTTTTTGGGCAGCACCGATCATGAGCAAAAAGTGAATTTTTGACATTTTATTTTATTTTTTATAGGATCATTCAATTATTTATTCTCTTAATCATTATCTCATTTAAATTTTTTTTTATTTCTTTACTAATTCATTTATTTGTTTATTCATTCATTTATTCAATTATTCATTTATTCATTCATTAATTTATTCATGTTTTCATTCATTTATTTATTTATTCATTTATACATTTATTCATTTATTCATTTATTCATTTATTCATTTATTCATTTATTCATTTATTCATTTATTCAGTTATTCATTTATTCATTTATTCATTTATACATTTATTCATTTATACATTTATTGATTTATTCATTTATTCATTTATTCGTTTATTCATTTATTCATCTATTCATTTATTCATTTATTTATTTATTTATTTATTTATTTATTCATTTATTCATTTATTCATTTATTCATTTATTAATTTATTTTTTTTTTTTTGAATATGAAAGGAATTATTTAGGAATTAAGTTTCTTCTTCATAAATTATTGTTTTTGAAATCATTCTTTTATATCTGTGTGAATAAAAATGTTATGACATTGATATTCTAAATATTTTGCTCTTAGCGATTCCAAATTCCCTACAGCATTTCTTACCTTTGAAATGTGTCATTTTCTATTTGTGTAACACTTGCTCAATTTAAATTTGATATCATCAAAATAATCATCGAAACTATCAACATACATAGATAGGCAACTCTTAGCTTCATTACATCCTGTTACTAACGTAATGTCCTTGCATATTCCAATGATATGTTGGGTGTATCGTCAGTCTGAAATATTTGAGGATGCCAAGCACGATTTGTTGTGCTATATATTGAATAGCATGAAGTGCAAAGGATTCATGTGAAATAAAATTGACAAAACAGAATGTCTTTTTTCCAACAAAACTAAGCAACTTGGTAATATTATTTTTTAGAAACAAAATATCTTTTACTTTACTGTATTTCATGCAGTTTTCAAAACTATTTTCTATCTCTGTAGAAAATACCAAATTAAAGTTTTCATATTTTGGGTCTTCATTTCTGATTTGAACTGAAGAAATGTGATATGTAACGTCTTAATAAGAGTTAAAATGTAATCACGTATTCAAGATTTTTACCCAAATTTATTTAAATTGCTTTAATTTTATACCTTACACCTTCACGCGTTGACAGCATCATTGTCTGTCTACTATGCTGCCTTGAAACTGATTTACATATTTAATGCATTAATTTTTACTCCTAATTAATGTAGCGTCAATTTTAATATCAATTTAATCCCTAGCAATAGCAACAGCTATAAGAAAAATGACTGCTTGTCAACGCGGCGTTGCTTATAGAAAATACGGAAGTGGTGCCAGATGTGTGTTTCAATCTCATTATGCCTGAACAATGATTTTTTGGCTGGAATTGAAAAATTTTATCATGATGTGCCAAATAACATTGAAATTTTTCTAATGATTTCAGTTTGAGATACAAAGACAAATTTTTTTTGTATATATTGGTGTATCGATAAATAAATATCGTCAATATCGATATATCAGAACATCGCGATATATCGGTATTCGTGTTGGCATCGTGTGTGCATCCCTTATAATCCACAATGAAGTTTCGATATTATAGAAAAGTTGTCGACAAATCCACTTAAATTAACAAGAAATTTTTCCTCTGATTAGCTATAGCTTTGAGGTATCGACATTTATATTATTATATTATAATTTTTATTATATCGTTATAAAGTTGCATATTTTGATTTACAAATCTTTGCTAAGATTTGTACTAAAGCGCATTAATTGCTATAATTGTTTATATATTAAAGTACATATGCGTTTATGAAAGTAAGGATATTTCAAACTAATGAGGCTTAGAAACACAAGTTAATATAGTATTGATACTTTAAACTAATGAGAATCACAAGTTAAGATAGTATTGATACAATAAATTATCGATTCATATATATTTCATGTATTCATAAAATACGAGATTTTCTTAACATCGATACTCAAAACAATTAATGTTTTATAGTTACTTTGCTTAGTAATATCGCAGACTGGAAGTATCGATACCTTATTTTATTCATAGTTGAAAGTAAAAGTATTGACATTTCAAAATATTTATACACAAGCGCGTTACTATATATTGGAATTGACAATTTAGAACATCAATGTTTGGAAGTACCGATAATTGCATTGGTAGTTTCAGTAATTGTTACCTGCGATGAGATATTTAGTTAATAGGACAAGCTGTGCAAACAATTTAACACTATCGATACACAATATTATTGATATTTTATATTATCGATATTTTATATTATCGATATTTTATACTATCGATATTTTATATTATTGATATTTAACAATATCGATATTTTATATTATCGATTTTGTATAGTATCGATATTTTTATCTCTAAATATTCCCAGTAATGATACTGAAAAATATTTTATATCAATATTTTGTAATATCGATATTTTGTATTATCGATATTTTATATTATCGATATTTTTGTCTCTAAATATTCCCAGTAATGTTATTGAAAAATATCACTTTGTGAAAGAGTCGACACATAAAATCATCGCTAATCACAACTTTCTATATTTGGAAGTAATGAAACCAAAAAGTATAGCTTTGTAGAAGTATCGATATTGTTAAATATCTTTTTTTGAAAATATTAATGCTAAAGATCATCCCTATGTAAAAAGAAATCGAGTTTATGTAGATAATAAAAACATTATAAATCGTAAGATTTTAATTTATCCATTTCAAAAACATTAATATTATTTTTCAGAATATCGAATAATCTAAAAATTCAAATAAAAAATATCATCATCAAAACATCGAAACAAGAATTTTCCATAGCATTTAAATTAAAAAAAAAGACTTAAAAATCTTCGTAATTTTTTCAAGTCATCACTATATCTTATATTTAAAGAACTGTGGCAACACCATTCTTTAAGCTCAACTTAAAGCACACATAAAATTTAAAAAACCCACAAACACAAAATTTTCAAATTAAGTCAGCAGCACTTCACTTTTCAGCTCAATTTTAATTTGGTGTTGGTGTTCCACTTTTAGCGCCTTTTGCACATAGCACTACCGCAGCGCACAAAAAAGAAACAAAAGGAATTTTCTTTGTTTCATCAACAATTCTCCACAAATTCCCTTAGCACACAGAAATAAGTGTTGAGGCAGCAATAGCAGCATCAGTGACAACAGGGTAGCAATGGCGGCATAAAATGAAATGACTGCTCTTTTTATTTCCGCATTCCCTTTGCGAATGTGCGCCATTGTCTTTGTGTTATTGTGTGTGTGTGTGTGCGTGTGTGTGGTGGACTCCTAAGGATTTTCCTCAGCTTTGGCTTGACGATAAGTTAAGACATTAACTTCCGTTTGCATTGTTGTCCTTTGAGTTGTAGTTTTGAAAATGAAAAAAAAAAAACTAAAAATTTTTTACTTAAATTGCACTTGCAGCCACGAAACCAAAGAAAAAAAAAGACAAACATTAAATTAAATTGCGCAAAAGTCTGCGAGTTCTGTGACTTTCACAGTTGATCGCGCTTTGATATCTTAAAATTTTTTGAGTTGTTTTTTTTTTGAAAGTCTAAGACTTTTAATGTCTGTGTTCAAGGCAAACAGAAAATGGGGGAGAGTTGCCACTAAAACTTAAACTTTTAGCGGCTTCTGCGTAAGGATGAACTGAGAGAGTTGCCACAAAAATTTAAAAACTAAGGGGCTACACTTTAGAAAGTTACACCAGACTGAGCTACAGTTTAGAAACATTTCAGTTTTCCTTTAGAATATCATCCGCGCAAACATCACCTCACACGCAAAATTTTTTTGAAATAAAATTGTGAATTGTGGAAAAGTGAATTTTTGAGATTGGATTATTTCTAAAACTTAGTTGTCTCTTCAAGTCTCCTATTCATTTTATACCTTTTTTAATTAATTATTGCTCCTTTGCCTTCACAAAACTCTTCCAACATGCATGATCGGTAGCCAGTGCTTTTAATTCTCTCCAAGATTTCTTCACTTCACGTATTTTCTGCTCTAGCGAACATTTCCACGATGTTTTTGGTTATGTCTGTCCTCATTTTTGATTGAAACATAGAAGAAAAATGGTTCTATTTGTTTAAAAAAGAAATATATTTAAATATTTATTTAATTACTAGTGGTACCTGCGGCTTCATACGCGCACGTCCCATTGATTTTCATAATGATTTTACTCTCTTAACATCTTATTCTATTTTCTCTCTTCAAAAGTAACAAAAAAAATAAGAAATTGAAAGAGAGTTAGTCCTTTCAACTTCAAAGCCAAAAACAAACGTTACAAATGAGAAGAAAAAAAAAGCTAACAACAATAACAACACAGAATTCAAGCAACAATTTATGTGTACAAAAACTTAATCCTTAAAAAAAGGATATTTAGCTTTAAAAATTAAAAAAAGAAGTATGCAATAACCTTAATTAGCACCAATATGTTGTTTTAAAACCAAAAATTTGAAATTCGGTTCAGTATATTTTGTGCCAAAGCGTTACAAACCCTTTCCACATAATTAATTTTATATAAATAGTAGGTATAAATACTTATTTTCACTTATGTACAATCTAAAATATCCTTATAAAAAAAATAATTGTTCTATTTATAAAAATAAGCTTTAAAAACAGTTTTAAGCATTTTGCTAGATAGCTTAGATGATGAAGAGCTGGAGTAGCTAAACTTTAGTATTAGTGTCAAAAAAAAAAATCACTTCGACTTATCCAGTTTTGTGCTGCTGCTTCTCATTTATTATAAACATTACATTATTGTCACGATTTTCAAATTTTTTATTGAATTCTAAACATTTTTCATTTCTTCGCTGTTTTTATATTGACAACAAATTCATGACATGTTGCTTCAACAAAATTGAATTATTTGTTAGTGCTACCAAAAAAAAAAAAAAAATGTTGTACAATGTAATTTTTCTATAACAAGAATTGTTGCTTATTAAAGCTTTTTTTACTCATAGTTTTTCTGAATTTCTTTGCTACCTTCGCACGCTGTCACTTGTGAAACATTGATTGCAACCATTGTATCTCAATATTTCGAGTGTTATATAAAAAGAAAATCACATTTTTGCCAGTAAAAATATTTTTTGCTATTCTTCATGGGTTTTTTTATTTTTCTTACTTTTCTAAAATATCTTATATTTTTCATATTGAAAATACATTTTTTACAATGTCTTGTTAGATTGAAACACAGCTGTGTAAATTTTTTATGATTTCAATACATTTTGTCTTCAAACAATTTTCTTCCATTATTATTTTTATTTTTGAATATATAAAAAAATATTTGAGCTGAAAATTTGTGCTGAAACAAAAGTTTTTTACAGCAATTTTTTTTTCTTTCTTTAGCTGCATGATGCAAAAACTCTACGGTTTTTTATGCTGCTACCTCGATTTCAATTTGAAAAGTTGAAAATGTCATTCATACTTTTTAATATAAAATTATTGACGACTATATACGACACGTTCTATGAAAATATTAAAAAAATTCCATGTGGTTTTTTTTTTTTAATAAAAAAACGGGAAATGTAACATGAAAATGACATACGTAAAGAAGTATGTAGTATGTGCAACATTGCTATGTATTACCTGAAGTTTTTAGTTAGGCAAGGTTTTCTGAAATAAACATTTGAAGCAAAAATTAAAATATTTTTACATTTGAGATTAACAAGCTGTACAAATTTTTCTCTCCTATTAGATCATGTTCTACGGCAGCCTTAAATGTCCTTCTACACCTGCTACCTCCCAATTCCTTTATCAAAGCCGCTGTTGCGTGCAGTGCGATTCGGCTCAGAGAATTCGGTGATTGGTTTTCGAAGCAATATGGGTCTTTGCTCTATACTCGACGCCTTACCAATCGAATTTTCAAATTTTCCAACGGACTACATCTGCCCTAAACTAAGCTTTGAGAAAAACTTTTTTTTTTTAAATTCTGAATCAAGTTCAGTGGGAAGAGAGCACTCTCAACTTAAATTTTGAGACCACTATATTCACGGATGGGTCTAAGATGGACTTGGAATAGGCGCAGGAGTCTACTCAAAAGACCCTGAAATCAATATTCAATATTTTCAATATTCAATATTTTCATTCACCTGATTCTGCTAGCGCTTTCCAGGCTGAAGTTTTTGTTATTCCTGTAGCCAGCAGTTTACTGGGTTGTGTTAATTCAGAGAGAAAGATAGCAATTCTCTCCGATAGCCAAGCCGTAATCTTAGCTTAGTAGAACAATCCAAAAAAGAACTTGTCAGGCTAGAACATAGATTTGACATTACTCTCATATTCAATTCAATTTCAATTCAATTCAATTTCAATTCAATTCAATTTCAATTCAATTTCAATTCAATTTCAATTCAATTATAATTCAATTTCAATTCAATTTCAATTCAATTTCAATTCAATTTCAATTCAATTTCAATTCAATTTCAATTCAATTTCAATTCAATTTCAATTCAATTTCAATTCAATTTCAATTCAATTTCAATTCAATTTCAATTCAATTACTATCTAAGGGCCAATCTGACATCGCAAGAATTACAGTGGCCTACACTGGACACTAGGCAATATGCAAGCACGCTGATTCTTCCTGCCACAGTTGCTTGAATGCAATCGAAAATGAATCATTCGAGCAATTTTTTTTTCAGCTGTTCAGCTTTCGCAATAATCAGACTTAGATGTTTTGGTAAACCTGTCTTCAATGACCTCAGCGAATTTGCTGAAGTTGAAATCGGATCTCTGCTCTACTATCTTAATAAAGCTAACTGGATATAGCAATACGCCGGGTCACGTAATGTGGTATTAAAATGGCACAATTAGTGCTACTTATGGCTTCAAGCCCGTTTTGATAAGCCACCAATCTAACCTAACCTAACAAATTTTTCTACACTGGAAAAAAAAAATTTGACACTTTAATAGACCCTTCTACGCTAGCAAGGATAAGAAAAGCTCATGATTGATTACCAAAGCCCGCCAATTTTTTTAAAAAATTCTTTTATTTTGTTGTTGTTGAGTGCATACTTATTTATATACATATTCTAAAATATATAAGGGAAATCTTTTGAAAGCATTTCACTTTCTACAGTTGCCGCTGGAACTATAAATTTTAAAATGGTTATGACCCTCAAATGAACTGATTTTTCATAAATTTGCACTAAAATATGGAAAATGCGTAACAAAGAAGAATTATTGAAGCTTTTTCTTTCCAAGTTTAACAAAAAAAAAAAACTAAGATTCCTTACATTTCGACTGCATTTTGATTAAAAAAAGTTTCAATTTCATGTTGACATTTGAAAAATTCTTGCTACTACCAGCATGATAAAATATTTGGCTTAAATTAACATACTTTTTGCATTGAACTGAAAAAAAAAAAATTTTTTCAAATGCAGTCCAAAAGTCAAAGCATTAAAGCAACAACTAGTTGTTACTACTTCTCCATATTGCTGCAGACAAAAAAAAACTTGGACTTGACAAAAATTGGTGGTGTGGCAGACACACCGTAGTACAAGGGCAAACAACAATGGGTTTTCGTGGGACATTTGTCTACCGTGCCACATCAAACCTTGCACAAAGGCTAGATGACAGCTCAGTGGAAAATTTTTAATGTTTAAAGGACAAATGCTTTGAAGATTAACAAACAGTTGAAAGGTTGTATGATCTGGAAAAATTTTTAGAATTTTGTATTAGGAATGAATAGATTTAAATTTGAGACGTCAAATTATTTCGTTTTGACAAGAAATACCACATTTAAGCCAATATAAATATATATACTTTTTTTAATTCACTTACATATAACAGCATGAATTCCTTGATAACTTCGCTTTGAAATAAAACTTTCAATAAGAGTATGTTATTTTAAATATTTTTACTTACAGTAATGGCAACATAAAGTTTATTTAGAGAAGTTAAAAGAACTATTTCAATTTAACTTTTGTTGAAACTTTTGACTACTTCTTTTACATTTTATGTGAAAATAAAACGCATGATTACAAAACTAGTGTAATTAAAAACTGCAAATATTTGCAAAGAGCATTCGTTTGACTACTAGAAAATGTTGCAATCGATTGTTATTGCAGCTGTAACGAGTTATAAATGTTTACAGTTAAATCAATTTTATATTAAATAAAAGAAAATATACGAATGAAATAGGTAATGAAACATTAAAAATTATATGTAAATTTTACAGTAGAATTTTTCGTAAAAACTTTGCGGTTCTTTAAGTAATGACAAATACCGTGGAGTAAGGAGACTCGCATTCAATTCGCATTTTGCAGAAAACTCAGAACCTTATCAAAGTTTTGCATAAAAAAAATTAATTTGACTTGACGTAGACAAAATTGGGTCTGTTGTTTTTATGAAAGAAATTTTTGAGTTTGCAAAGTCTTGCGATATCGTATCTTGGAGACCCCATGTCATGCTTAAGTACACGGTTAGAAATTTTGGATTAAATGTTAATACTTTTGGGCTTACATATATGACTACACCAGAATAGTATTAAAATTTAATACTGCCTAAATATTAAAATCCATTTTTAATACTTTTTTGTATTAAAACTTAATACTCGTTTTTATTAAATTTAAAAAAAAAAAATTTTCAATTTGACTGGGATTCGAACCGGGTTGCCAGTGAATTCTGCTTAACGACATCAGCCACCGTAGTGATATTTATTAGTTGGCTAAAAGATTATTTATATTGACAACAACGTTAAATGAAAGTTCAATATTAAAATATAATACAGGATGGTTTAAAAATCAAATATAATACTTATTTATTAAAATTTAATACAACATTTATTACAAAATTTTGTAATCTATTGAAAAGTATTAAATTTAATCAAAATTGTATTAAAAATCGTTGTAATATTTCGCTTGTATTAAAATTTAATCCAAGATTTCTAACCGTGTATCAGTCAATGCGACTGAAAGAAAATTTCTAGAGAACAATTTGGCTCACACAATAGACTGCAGTTTATTTCACTCTGATTAAAAGTCTATATGAGCACATGTCTGAAGTTCCAGGAACTTTAAGTTCTGAAGTTTAGAAAATGTCGAAATTTTTTTTTTCTATTGTATGAGCTCTAGGTTGGGCGAAATTTTTTTTCCATCTGCTGGCTCTTAAAATTCTAGATATCGTCATTTTGAACATCACTGTGCAGTTAAAATTTTTTATAAGCGATCATAGAGGGAGCGCGAGTGCTCCAAAATTAGACTATATTCATGCAACACACGGAATCACGGAATCAAGCTTAACTATTTTTTAAAGCTTGAAATTAATTTCTAGGGTTGCAATTTCTATTGGCTCTCGAATGTTATTTTTCAGCTTTTAAATCTACTTAATTTTTTTCGAGCTTTCAATGATTTTCAACATTCGTCAATTTGTTAATACAATTGGGCTTTATACGTTACTTTGTGCTATATTTCAACTTCTAGCAGCTCTTCAATATCCTTTGATCTATATGTATGATACAATTCGATGCGCCTCGATAATTTTCAATATGATATGCTTTATTTTTGATATCATTAAAATATATTTCAATATTATTCAATAACTTTTGTGACATAGATGGAGCGGGAGAGCAAAAACTTCCAAAACTGAGCTACATAATATCGTCGTCGCACTTGTACAAGAGCCCTAATTGACATTTTTGGTTACCGTTCCGTGTATTTGAGGTTGGTCTGCAGGCATTTGTAATAAACGGGATTTAAAAAAAATTTCAATTAGGGTCGTTATACAAGTGAGTGACAGTATGTGAATGACCCTTAACTCTTAATTACTTAACGTATTTTAACAACGCTTGCTACTTAACTTCGTTGTTTTGGCGACGCTTGAAGAAATCAATTTTTTTTAAATATTTATTGTTGATAAATGGTGGATTGGTTCTTTCTCTAAACATTTTTTTTTAGCTTATTTTTGTTTCAAATAAAATAATACACTTTGAAAAATACACCTGAATTTTTTTATTTTGAGATCAAAAATTTGTATCTTTCAAAAGTAATTGGAAAATAACTAAAACAGCGACGTCATTTTTACGAAGATAAGTATTTGCGGATTAATACCATTCAACGCAAATCCATATTTTTACAAAGTTTTGCACATTTTCCGGTATTTTTCGACTGTAATGAATGAACGAATTTGTCTTGATTTTTGGCTCCAGGAAATATTTTTACATGCAAAAAAAAAATGTACATAAAATGAGCCGAAGAAAATGTTCATCAGTTGATCAGTCCATAAAACGGCCAATAAACACAGTTAAAATGAAAATAAATTTGCAGTGTCTTCGCGAAGCTAATTCTAGATGGTCTCAATTGTCGACGTGTATTACATCAAGATCAATTTGGCCATTTTATGATGCTAAACGAACCTATATTGCAACTTCACTAAACAGAACTCATCTGAGAGTCCTGACTGGTGTTATAAATGGACATTATTTCACTGGCAAACACTCCGCCAAACTCGGTCTGCTCAACATCGGAGACCTTTGCAGGGGCTGCAGAGATCCAGATGTTGAAGAAACTATTTTCCATTTTCTCTGCGAATGTCCTTCTTTAGCGCAAAAAAGCTTTAAAACTTTCGGCAGTTACTTCTGCGACTCTTTAGATGAACTAGCATCAAAAGATCTTAAATCCATTGTGAAATTTATAAAAATATCGGAATGGTTCAATTAGGTTTGAATGACTACATATAAATCGGGTATACAACGGGCCCATCCGTGGCCTAAGTTATGAGATAACCTAACCTAACCTACCCTAATAAAGAGTATAGATATTTTGACCACATTTGTAGGTTAAATTTGCCGCAAAGAATACTTGAATGGTTTTTAAAAAATTAACTAAAAAATTTGAAAAAAAATAAAAAAAAATTATATAATTTTCAGTATTTTCTTTTGAATCTATATTTTGATATTATTTTTGACACTTCACAGAAATTTTTTGTCCCATAGTTGCTAAATTTGTTCAGAACTTAATGAAGTTTTACAGAGCGTTTATATGGTTTTCTTACAATTTATCTTGTGTTTTAACTAAAAGAAAGGTAATGCAAGCAGTTTTATGGTACTCTTACTAAAAAAATTTGTAGCATTACTATATTTTTACAATAAGTTTACATACCAAATAGTAACTTTACCACTTTTATGGTAGACAAACGATGTATTAAGCTTTCCATCTAACTCACTGGTTAAATTAACTATTTCAGACCAACGTTTTCGGTTAAATTTACCTCTGCTATGTCGATCAAATTCACCTATTTTGTCGGTAGGCTTACTCACAAAATAGTTAACTTACAAGCTTTTCGATAAATATTTTTTTATATAAGTTTTCTACCACCTTCCATTGGTTAAGTTTGCTATTTTGAAAGGTTTGGATCGCTTTTAACCATCGTTTTCGTTTAAATTTATCCATCTTTTTTTAGGTGTATAATTTTAGTACGTGTCATTATAAAAGCTTCTTGAATACTGAACTGACCTATTAAGAGCTGATTTTAAGTCGTAATAGTAAAGTAGCAGTGCCAACAAACTCTTACAATTGTACTTACCAAAAAAATGCTGTAGACATCTGTTTTAAGTGATATCTACAACATTTCTTAATTCAGACGCAGCTCAAAAGCATTTTCCCGCTGATTTGTTGCTCTTCATCTTGTTAACAATTTCCTCGTTTAACTTGTCAAATGTTGCCAATGCATAACTGTCAATTATGTTGTGCAAAAAAAAAATGCATTTCCAAGCAAATAAGTTTTGCACGACAAACAAACAGTCGTCGTTGTCAGCAGTGTGTCGATGTCTTTAGTTGTTATTGACAACAACAACAACAACAACAACAAAGTGCTTGTTATGTTGTTAGTTATTGTCGTCACTGTTATTATGTTGCTAATATATGTGAGGCAATGCTGCTACTTTCGTTGCAACTGAGCTACTGCAGCAGCTGTTTTTTCATAGCAACATCATAGCAAGCGAATGTTAACTGCAATGACTTCCTCAAATGTTGCTCTGTTGCAATTGAAAATCGTTGACAGGTTGTTTTTTTTTTCTTCTGTATTTCACTTTTAGTTTCACTTTTATTTCTGATTTATTCCCACGGTTTTTCGCTTTATTTTATTGCAATTTTTTACGCTACTACACAGGTAATTTATGCCAACATACCATGCAATTTGTGTACATTACAACTCAATTTTTCGCAACCTTCGAATGCAATTGAAATATTAAAAATTAAAATGCTTTTGATATTGATGGTTTTTGTGTTCATGCTGCTAATGTTTTTCGTTATTCACTGAACAATTTAATATTTAAATTAAAAACAAATCAACGTGGTATGTTGCACAAAAATATGCAACAAAAAAAAAAAAAAAATGCTAACTCAAAATACCAATATATGTATATGCCTGTCATATATATGTATAAGAATTTTACTGAAGTGCCTTTAGCTGATTATGCTTTTTCGCCCCTATTACACACAATCTCAGTAACAGTAGCCATAAATTTTGAAAGCAGGAGTACAACATTTTTGACCTGAAAGCCTACATAAGATGATAAGATATGCCACACGCGTTATAAATGTTTGCTGCTACTACTACTGTCTCAATTCGTTTAATGTATGCAATCCCAGTAAACATTTGTGGAAGTGTCATAATTCAATTGTTTGCTCGCTCAAACGATATTAAATATATGGAATCATTTCAAGCGATTATTCTTGTAGAGTTTATCGCATCTTAAAACATTGCAATAGACGAAATTTTAAAAATACTTTGATTGTATTAAATGTGTTAGATTTAAAAACTTTCCATATGTTTGCTGGGCTTTTAATATCATTATGCTTGTACACCTACACGTACAGAAATATATCCCCAATGACTTCCTTATGCACATCTGTGCTTATGAGATTTCGATTACATCTGCCTTCTGTCTATGTGGATAAAATGGGGGAAAATGATTGAAAATGAAGAAGCAAAAAAATAAAATAGCAACTGCAGGGCATCACTTGTTTTTCACTTGATATAAATTTTTGCAGAAATTCTGATTTTTTGCAATGCTCAATAATCGTTGTATCTTTCTCTATGCCCTAGTGAAAACTGTGCTGTCAGTGTTATATTATTAATATTACTTTTTTTTTGCAAACTGATACGATTAGTTCAATGATGTTTTGAGGGGTCAGAAGCAGACACAAAAATTGTTATTCATGGCCAAGCAAAGCAAGTCCAACACTTTTTTGTTAAAAATTCTTTAATTTTATAAAAAAAAAAATTAATTAATTAAAAATCGAAAAGACAATAAAGCTCAACAAGTCTATAAAGGCACCGAAAATTATCGTAAAGTTTAATATTAATATATATATTCACACAGAAGCGAACAAATCTATGTAACTTGGAAAGCATCGATTAGTAACAAAATAAAAAGAATCAGTTGACGTTGCTCATATATGTGTGCAGCATATAGATAATCGTATCGAAGTATACCTAAGAAATTCTCGAAAGTGGAAAAGCTACGAATAGTATTATGAAAAGTCGAAAAAACCAAACAGTATCGATTAGCCTCCAAATAAAAGAAAGCTTTGAAAAATACCAAAAATTTTGATAAAAGCTTGAAAATTAAATGCTAATAGACATCAAAATGCATTGAAACAGTTGATAAGTGTCACATACATATCGAATAAAATAAATATTTTAAAAGTATTATTCAAGTACTATCGGGACCTAGCTATAGTGTGTGAATTTAACTGAATGATCTAGAATGGAGTTAATAATTTCATATTTGCATGCAAGTGAACATTTTCTTTAAAGCCATTCCACACAGAAAACTTGTTATCAATTTGATACTTTCAGTACATCCAGAATTTCAAAGTTAAGTACAGCCTCAATTTCTGTACATCTTATGGTACTTTGACAATCATTTTTTTTTTCAATATTTCAACTTTACTCCCAGGGTACACTTGAAGAGCAATATTTCCTTGATCTGCTAGTTTTGAATCAGATGGAATAAACTTCCAGCATTTGGTTGGATCTCTAGGCTCAATACCATTAAATGAAGTATTAATTTGAATCGAAGTCAAATTGTTCATCATTGACTTGACGCTGCACGTTCTGGACGGCCAATTGAGGTCAATATACCCGAAAATGTCGAAAAAATTCACGATATGGTCTTGGTCGATCGGAGAGTAAAAGTGCGTGAGATTTAAGATGTCATAGGAATTTCATATGGCATATGGGTTTTAGTAGCTATCCGCAAGATGGGTGCCGCGTTTTCTCTCAATTGACTATAAACACAATCGTGATATGTGTGTAATCTCAATGGCAAAATTCAATCAATTGGTCAACGAATTGGTATCTCATCTATCATCAGGACCGGATTTACCATACAGGCAGAGTAAGCACGTGCCTAGAGCGGCAAATATTGGCGGAAACTTTGAAACATTTTTTATTCGTAGGAATTGAATTTCTTAAATCATTAGAAAAAATGTCAGAAATGTATTGTGCTCTAGAAACTTATGTGCTTAGTAGGAAATCAATAAAAGGTGCATTTTATTGATTGAAAAACTTTAATACAAAATTATTTCACAATTGAAGTAGTTTTGTGGGGGGGGGGAGGGACGACAACTTTTGCAACTGCCTAGGGGCGGAAAATTTCTAAATCCGCGTCTGTCTATCATATTCTCCGGACTAAGCCCCCAGTGAATATTTTCTGTTTCCAAACCTAAAGAAAGGGCTCGGTAGAAATAGATTTGGCTCCAATGATGAAATTATTACTCAAACAAATGCCTATTTTGAGGACCGCGAAAAATCGTATTTTTTGGAAGGAATAAAAAATTGGAGAATCGTTCGTCTAAGATTATTAATCTAAAAGGAAACTATGTTGAAAAATCATAAAATTTTTTGCTAAGAAACTGTTTTCCATTCAAAAAGGCAAGGACTTATTGATCCACCCTCGTATAGGCAAAGGCCAATTGCACTGGACTATATTGAACTTATGAAAATGATTGTTAAAAAACTAAGTGCCAAAATCTTTAAAAAAATAATTTTAACCAATAAAAAATTATCGAAAAAGTTAATTACAATTGAAACGCTGAGAACATTCGGAAAAAGTTAAATATGTAGTACCGAAAAAAATATTTCACTTTTAACAGCACATGTCACAAATTGTGCAGCGATATAGTTGTTTCCATGACAATAATAATACATACGAGTATTTAACAGTAAATGTCTAGTAAATGTTACGTCGGTAAGAACTTTGTTTTTCTGAAGTTTTGTTTAGTCTAAGTTAAGAAAATATTGAAAACTATTTTTAAACTTTACCACATGTGTCTTTTTAAAAAAAAAATTCTCAACTGTGTTGTCTCTGTTGAAATTATGTCCAAAAAATTATATGTCATAAAATGTTTTTTGTTAAGTTACTATTGAAAAGTTTATGCTTAACAGTGGCTACTCATTAAATGTTATGAGGATGTTTAGAAGCTGTAAGGCTTGTTTTTGCAAACATAAATGTTAACAGTCAAAATTTATTCGTAAAGTAAAATTTTATTCATTGTTTCAAGTTCAAAGTTTTAAAGTTCTTGTAAAAATATTTTATGAAAATTAATGTTGATGTTTGGCAGTGACTGTGATCAGAAGAAATGTTATATAAATGTTAATTTAATGTAATGTTATATTAATCTAATAATCCAATCAAGAAAACAATTTATTTTAGTAGTGGCTATTAAATTGAAGAGTCATTCTATAACAGTGCCTTTTAAAAGTTTTCTACAGTGCATGTAAAAAGCTTTTAGAACTGGATTTTGTAAATATGTAATGACAATAAAAAGCTAAACATTCTTGCCACATAACTAAATTTGTTCATATTTTTTGGTAACATACGCTGTTAAGTGTATAAAATTCAGCTTAATTCTATGGTAATAAAATTCTAACTTTTGTTGACATTATTTATGTATGTAGTGTCACTGTTAGTTAATTTTATGAAATAAAATTAAACAAAAATTTAGTCAAATTGTTATGCCACTGTTAAGTGAATGTTAAACTGCTTTGTTTTCTAAATAAATATAATTTGAAGACAGATATGTATGCGCGACAATGAATGAAATTGAACATTTTATTTTTAACAGTGAATGTTAACTAAATGTTAAGCAACTGTTAAGCTTTCGTTGTAAGCATGATATTAATGGCATATAAGTATGCTTGTCAAATAAGACAATGTGTTCATAAAAAATGCATGCTAATGAAACTTAAGATCAATAATATCCTATAAAAGGTGAATTTTGCTTTCACATATCTTTACATTAACTTCGCTGAAGCACATTTTCCACGTACATACATAGTACATTCATCAGACTTGAGTTAATAATTTCAAATGTTGCAATTACATGAACATTCATGTCAAAAATATCAGTCTTTCAAACTATTACGCAGACACTTGAACAAGAAAGAAAATTAAATATTTTCAAGTAAAAAAAAAAAAGCCAGAGACGATTTGCGAACAATTTGTATTGGCCTTAAAATTGCTTAATTTTTTGCGTTTTGGTAAAAAAAAAAAAAATATGGCAGAAAAAAAAATCTTCGTACATTTTTGGAACGCTGTGACTGCCTTTCTACCTATCTATCATAACGTATAGGGGGTGCCATGAGCGGAAGGGCACAGGAAATTAAATTTACGAACAAGTAGTTACTTAAGCAATGAGTTTTCTTCATCTTCTTCGTGCAGCATAAGCGGAAAATGCAGCAATATATTGTTGAGCATGAAAAAGTATGTACATAAAGAAGCAAACGACGCAATGGATTTGTAAAATAAAATAAAATTTTTAAATAAAATATATATGAAGAGGAAATATGATTTTGTTACAAAATGCCTCTCCTTTTCCGCTCACCTTCTTCTTAGACAAAATATTTGCAAATTTATTTGTTAAAAGGAAATTTTCTTACAAATGACGTTGACGGGTGAACACTTTGTTGTTGTTGTTTTTTTGCTTGGCTGTAAAATATGAATGATGAAAAAATTAAAAAAAAAAAAAAACATAAAATGGAAAAATTGGCAAATTTTTTGTACCAACACAAATTGCTGCCACTGATGTTTCTCAATGAATCATTTATGACGGCAAAATTATTATTAAAGAACGGCATTTTGTAAGCTGAATGCGAAATTAGAAACATAAAATATTGCCACCATTAAGAAATTCATTGTTTTGTGCGCTCGAGTTGGATTTTGTATTAATAGAAAAATGTTAAAATAAAGTATAGCATATTAATTAATTTTATAATATTGACACTTCTTAGCAGAAAAAATGAATTATTTTAAGCGTAAAACACTTAACAGTGGAACCTGTCAAGCATTAACATTATGTTAATGAAATTAAAATTAAGCCTCTTATTTACATCGTTATATAAATATTTTAAATAATATAAATAGCATAAACGCTTAAAATGAATATACGCGCCCACCTCTAATTAAAAGCCTATAAAATATCGTGTATTATCTCTATAAACCACGAAATTTCGCAACGATAATCATTTAATGGAGCGCGAAAAGAAATGCAATTGAGTGCAAATTTGCAAGGGTCATTTTTTTTTCTCTAATTTTCCATTTCACCAAAACTAACGCATAATTAAATTGAAAAATGTTTACAAAACTCATGTCATGGCTATCTCAGTTTTATTTTTCCTCTGTGAAACCAATTTTCTGTCTCTCTGCTGTTTGTCTGCCAATGTTTGTCAACTTTCGCTGAAGTGTGAAAAAAGTGTGTGTTTTGTGTAAATAAAACTAATTAACGACTAAATTTGTATGCTGTACAGTGCAAATAAACATTAAACGCTTAACAGTGGCTGTAAGGTGAATGTACATTGAATGCTTGTGAATTCATTTTAAGGCATTTCTCGTGTTAAGCAAATTTGTTTTTTTTGTTTTCTTTCTTTTTTTTTTGCTTAAATATAACAATAAGCATATTCATAGTGGCTGTTAAGCAAATGTTATCGCTATGTTAAATAACTGTTAAGCATGTATCTTGTAATTAAACTAAAATGGCACTACAATTTCTTTTTTAAACGAAGTATGTATATGAATATAGCATTAGAAGACCAAACATAATTCGGGTTTTTTCGTTTTGAGGTAGAAAATAATTTAAAAAATGGAACAAAGTTAAAAAAATTGGAAAAGGCTGAAAAAGTTAAAATAAAAAGTATGAAAAATGTCGAAAAAAGTTAAAAAAAGGATTTTTTTTTTAATAGTTGGAAAATTGAAAGAAGTCAAAAACGCTCGAAATTGAAAAAAGTTGAACAAATCAAAAAAAAAAAAATATGGAGTAGAGGTTGAATAGGCTAAAAAGTCGAACAATTGTTGGAAAATGTTGAAAAACGTTAAGATATTGAGAAAATCGAAGAAATGTTAAAATAAGTTGAAAGAGCTTAAGAATATTGAAAGACTTGAAAATTTATAAAAAGTCGATCAAATATGAAAAATGTTGAAAAAAGTTGATATACTCGAAAAAAGTTGATATACAATTTGAAAAAGTCTAAAAAAAAATTTGGAAAATATTGAGAAAAGTTGAAAGAGCTTGAAAAAGTGTAAAAAAAAAAATTTGGAAAATATTGAAAAAAGTTGAAAGAGTTTCAATAGGTCGAGAACATATTAAAAATATTGAAAAAGGTTGAAAAAGTCGAATAATTTTGAAAAATAATGAATAAGATTCAAGAACCCGAAAAAAATGTTGAACAAGTTGAAAGTCGAAGAAGTTAGAAAGTTGCAAGTACATATATAAAAAATGTCGAAAAAGATTGAAAGGAATTGAAAAATTTGAAGAATATTAAAAAGAGTTGAAAATGACGCGCCCACTTTTGGTTCAATACATTATACATTATTCGTAATGGCCAAATTTTAGCACAATAGTTTACATAATTTGCGAAATATGCCGTGATTGGTCTTAAAATTTAGGCAGTTGACACGCCCACTGCTCTAGTCCAGCCCGATTTTGATTCAGAAATAGCTTTTTGTAAACAACATACTTTCGCTACATTGAAATATGATGGCTCACATAATTTGCTAAATATTTTATTCAAGTTATTTTACTTGTATGGGCGGTGCCACGCCTACTGGTGCTATTCTATCCGCTTTTGATTCAGATGTATGGCTAAATCTTACAGTAAATAAACCACATACTTATATATGGGACGTTTCATGTCAAGCGAATCACCTTCGCGGCCAAAAGTTGGCTGGACCGATCAAGACGCACGAGGTCTTACAGTGTTCGTTTCATGAAAATCTTCTAAAGCCGTGTGGCCCGTTCAGAAATTCAAAATGGCGAATCCAATATGGTGGCCGTAAGCCGGAGAAAAATCGTGTGTCCAACGATAAAAAGCTTGTAAAAATAAAAATTTACAACCGATCGGGTCGTTTCTTGGCTCAAATTGTAGCTCCTAAAAAGCTTTCGTGGTAGGTTGACAGAATCCAGGTAGCGGATCCAATATGGCGGTCAAATATTCAATATGGTGGCTAAATTCTTGAAAGTCACCAAATTTGGTATACGAAAGTCTTGGATGTCATTGATCACGAATCCAAGGTCAGACAAAATCAAGATGGCCGATCCAAGATGGCGGCCGTATTTTTTGAAAATCAACCGATTTGTACCAAATTATTTATACGGGGGATTTTAGGGCCGCCGATAGCGAATCTGAGGCTATATTTCAAAAATTTTCAAATACAAAATGGTGGATCCAATTTGGTGGACTTATTGTTTAAAAATCAACCGATTAACACCAAATTTGGTATACTGGGGTTTCTGGGGTCACTGAATACGAATTCAAGGTCAGAAATTTAAAATTCAAGACAGCGGACCCAATATGGTGGATACTCAATACCCTAATCCACCACATTGGGTCCGCCATCTTCCGTCTATTACCTAAGTTTCAATTAAATCAGTTTTCCATGAGATATCTTGCTTAGCAAAAGAAAAAATATCCTCCAGATTTTACAGTGAATGTTAAGGTCCTGTTAAATATGTGCTATTGTCGAAATTATGATGGAGCCATAAGAAACCATACCTTGCAAAATTTTTATCGTTTTACAGTGACTCTCAAAAGAGTGTTAAGCGAATATAAATTGACTAACCAGCATAATTTTTTGACCGCTAAGAGCATGTTAAGCTTAGGTCACGTGACTGTTAAAACTGCGTTTTCATTTTGCAATGGTTGAAATGTTAATATAAATCGCATGTGAAAGTATAGTTTCTAACATATGTACTTTTTTGTATGTACACGAAAATAAATAATGAAGTGATTGTTAATCGAATGTTAGGTTACTGCTTAAACTGCTGTTAAGGGTAAAAGCTAGATAAATAAAATTTGATTGCTCCATAGTAAAGTTAAGCGCTCAGAATTTAGCAGTGACTATTAAGAGTAATTAAAGCACATGTAAATGTGCCCAATATTTTCAAAAAACACAATAAAAAATAAAAAAATGTTCTTTACATATCAATGTGATGAATGTTGATGCAATGTTAAGTTAACAGAAAGTAAATAATTTCAAAATTTTTAAATAAAACATTTATTTTGCTGAGTTTTTAATAAAATTTTACGTAGAACCTCACTGAAAATTTTTCTCTCTACAGCTGATATTAGGGTGGCTTTATAATTATACCTCTTGAAGCTTTTATTGTTATTTTATAGAAACTGAAGTAAACAATTAAATTAAAAAAATTCTTTTAAATCACTAAATAGACTTAAATGGACATAATGCATAACATGAGATTTATAAATTTATTACACTTTATATAGTAAATTAGAAAATGCTGAACTTTTAATTAAAATAAAGTGCCATTCATATTTTCTTTTGAAAAATATTTATAAAACAAAAACAATTTTTTTTTTCAAAATTTTTTCTTTGGCTAATTCACAACATTTTGTCATTGCCGCCAAAAATCTAGTAATAAAACATCAAAACACAGCATTAAAACAAATATATTAATTACAGCGACAATAACAAAAATTACAAAAAAATAAAATAAAACTGACATTATAGTAAAACCAAATTTTACAAACATTAAAATGTCGTCATTAGCAAATTTTGTGTGCTGGTGGGATTGACAAATTTAAGGGGAGGGGAAGCAGTGCAAGCGAACTGCAAACAAAAATAAATATTTAATTAAGTTTATTATTTGCTTCTTCGTCATTTGATAATGTCTGCTGAATTTGTCAAATGGAACGAACATTCATTACATCAAGCGAAATACCATATTGGGGTGGTATCAAAATCTAAATTTTATGTTACTTCATCATAAGATGATAAATTTAAATGCCGACCACTCTTATAACTAAATCATTGCGCTTTTGACTCACATGAAAAATATGCTACTCACAAGAACTTTGTGCTATTGGCATGGCAAAGAGCGGTTTGGGGAATGATGCATGAACTATTTGGATGTTTTTACCTGTTATTGCTGTTGTCGTTGCAATTAAATCGTTTTTAATTGACGTACAAATCCACTTTAAAAATTTGCTTTGACGTTTAGGAATTGTGCGGTGAATTTCAACTTTTGCAAAATTTTATTTAGATTTTCTTCACTGATCGTTGTATGTCAACTTGTCTTTTGCTTAGTTATTTCAAATTTTAATTTATAGCGCATTCAATGAACTTAAAGTCTTAATTTGTTGACAAATGAAAACCTCTGAAAACCTAATCGCCATTCTTTTGCGCTCATTTTTGGCTTTAGTATATTTGTAGCGGGTGATTCATTTGAAAATACTTTTTTCAATAGGAATTTTGTGACAAATCACTTGTAAGTCTTGGTAAACTGTCATGATATATTTGTTCAGTATAGTTTAATATTTCATCATTTAAAGACTTAGTCCGACGCTGCGTCTACAAACTATTCAGTTGTATTACGAAAATCAGCTTTCTTAAAGTAATGTATTTGGTGCGCTTAGAGCAATTTCAGGTCCATATATACGGCCTAGCAAATACACAATTTGCTATTAACTACATCGAAAGATTTTAAATCCCATTTTCATTATTTGTCCAAATAGACCATATTCGGCAGGTAGTGAGGAAAATATATCGGCGGCAGCTGAGTGAGTACGCGATGATTTATTTAACAGCTTGGCTTGTCGTATACGACATCTTGGTGTATTTTTGAAAGACTTTCGAAACGTCACCGTACTAATCTTTAAAGAAGATCAACTGTTTTCGATTAAAATTTTTTTCAACGAAGAACCCCATTGCTGCCATAATGGCTAATGGTCAATAAGCAAAATTTCCGTATTTGGGCTAAAGACCAGCCCGAAAAAGTGCCAGAGCAGTCATTACATTCAGACAAAACAATGGTTTGAATGGGCAGGTGGAATCGAGAATGAATGAATCGGAACGACCGTAATAATGGATTATTTGGTACCTAAAATTGAAGCCCTTGATCGCGATGACATTTGAAGAATTTATCCTTAAGAAATAGACTTGAATAGCTGTTTTTATGATAATACAGGCTACCCGACAAAATTGACTTTTTTATATTTGAGGAGTGGACGAACAGAACGGCACATGTCTATGGTCGGGCGTTTTAAGTTTTTTGATGAAATCGTGTCCACTATACTAAACTTCAAGTAATTTCAATCTCCGGCACTTCAAAAAAGCAATAAATGTCAAATTTTTTTGATAGCGAAGTCAAGGTTTTCCTGTCAAAAGGGCACATTTCCAGTTTGTTGCAGTAAAAGAGCACATGTCCATGGTCTATGGTCTATGGTCTATGGTCTATGGTCTATGGTCTATGGTCTATGGTCTATGGTCTATGGTCTATGGTCTATGGTCTTTAGTTGAAGGTTTATGGTTTAGGGTTTATGATCTATGGTCTGTGATCTGTGGTATGTGGTCTGTGGTCTATAGTCTATATCTATGTTTTACGGTCTATGGTTCACGTGCCATGGTCTGCAATCAAGGTCTATGTTCTATGGTCTGTAGCCTCAACCTTTGAGTAATAGTGCCATTTGATGTATGGTGTATATAATTAACATAATATTCAAATAATTAAAAAAAGTTATTTTAGTTATGTTAGTGAAAAATTTTGCCATTTTGGATTAGTAACATGAGGAAAAATAGTTCAGAAAATAGTTATACAAATATTTGTTCCCCCGAATTGCCGCAATAGTACATTTTCCTCATCTACTTTCGCAATACCTAACATAGACAATAAAGTTTTGAACACATGTTTGACGTTGTGGGTTAAAAGGGTCACATGTTAATAAATTTGGATTACTACTCGTATTTTAGCTTTTTAATGCACTGATTTATGACATTTGTAAACTACATGGAATATTTCATTATATCGTGCATAAGTTTGTTAGATGATTTATTGTTTAAGCACACATACTTACAACTTGTTTTTTGTATTAACATTCTTTTTTCCTTTTCTTACTTTATTGCAGGTAAGTTCCCAACAAGCTCAATAATACCTACTACTGAACAGCTAAAGCGTAAGTTAACACTTGAACATTTTTACTTATAACTATAGCATAGGAACTTTATTGTAAGTAATTTTTTTGGTTTTATTTAATTGCTTGTTTAATAGTGTTATTGATTCTACAACGAAATGTTATATATATGAATATATATGTATGTAAATATACATACATATATATATTTATATGTATCAGGTCATTTTCGGCATATTTAGTATTTTTATTAATTAACTCGAAAAATATATCCCAAATAAAAAAGTAGTGAAAAAAAACCTTAAAATAGGGAATAGTACTGAAACACAATCAATTCACTACCCTTTTCGTTTTTATTGAATTTTTCGTTACTTTACAATATTATTCGACTTATATCAATATAAGTGCTAAACACTTTTCAATTTTCTTCGCTACCATACATTTCTTTTTGACATTATTGTCTTCTTCAATACTTTTCGAAACATTTTGTTATTTAGGAAGAGTTTTGTGGTGACTAAATGCTCCGTGAAGAGATAGAGGACTCATGAGAAACTTTTTCGATATCAATGAATTTTCCGATACTTTTTAATTCCATTTGGTAATTTAATCGACTTTTTTGCTGACTTTTGAGTGTTAGTCGATACCTTTTCATACTTGCTGATGCTATCAATTCTTTTTGATACTATTTGAAACATTTTCACTTTCATAAAATTTTTGATACATCCCGTCTTTTATCTACACTTTGAAAAAAATATTTAGGGCACACCGAAAAATATTGAGTGATATCATTTTAAAGCACATCTTTCACACATCATGCCACAAGGTATATAGACAAATTTTGTTAAGAAAAAATAGTAAAAAATTTTAAAAATATTGCATAAATAGAATTTTACTTTTTCGTTAAAAAATTTCTTATGTTTCAAATGTGTCTATATATAACTTTTTTCAAATTTAAATGATTTATAACAAATTTCTTAAAAATTATTTTATTTTTTTTGAATTTGTGTTTTTTCTCACCTCAAAAACAACAAATTACCAATCACCTGCTGTTCACTTAGATGAAGTGCTTTTGTTATTAAAAATTTTTATTAATTTTTCACTGAAAAACAGCTAGGAATTTCAAATGGCAATGAGCAAAAAATTATGAAATCTCGTACCTCCATAATATTTTTATAAACAATATACAATTTACAAAGCAATACATGACGATGTCTTGCAACCGCATAAATTCTCATATCTTACTTTTTGTTTTGAAATAAAAAACAAAGCCAATGTTAGAATATTAAAATAATGAGATCTTAATGGAAATTTAAATTTTTCATATTAAAATAATAAAAAAACCGGAAAAAATTCGTGGGTATTCGTATGAGAGACTTGACCCAGCAGGAAAAGTATTAGAAGGTGTTTTTTTTTGTTGTGACTGCCGTAACAGAATATTATATGTATACACCCGAGTATTGAAGTAACATTGGTCAAATGACTGCTTGTTTAAAAAATTTCAAAAATTCTCATTTGATAAGTTACTTAAATTGATAAAAATTTAAAAGTTTTATTTTAACACTAAATACAAAAAAATACGAGAACTGTAATTTTTGATTAATAAAAAGTTAAGCATACTTTTTAATAAAATTTACTTGAAAAAAAGTTTAAAGAAAATAAAATTGATTACTAACTTCTAATGGAAAGCAATTTTACACAAATGTAACAAGTTACTTAGTTTAGTTTGATAAGTATGAAAAATTTTCGATAAGTTTGAATTAATAACTAAAACGAAATTTTTTTCTCAGTAAATTGATTGGAAAACATCTAAATAATAATTTATTTTGCTTTACGCTTTGCAAAAGTGATAAGTTAAGCAAAGCAAAAGTTTTTGCAGGTTTTCTTACTAATACTTATCAAACAAGCAAATCAATTAAAGTCAGCAACGTAACGAACAACAAACTCTATCTCAAAGAGTTCAAGTTCAAAATTAATTTTAATTTGTATTTGATAAGTAAAAAAATAAAAAAAGGTATCATTGCTTCACGTTTGGAAAAAAAACAGTTTAATTTTTTGCTAAGTACTTCAAATACAGCAAGGTTGATAAGGTCGAAAATTTTTTATGAAATGGCTGCTAAGCCAGTTGAATACTTTTCGATAAGTGTTGAATTTTGCATAATTAATTATTTACATGTTCGTTTTTTTACAAAATTAATATGCTAAATTATTTGTTGACATCTGGTAATATTTTGAAACTGATGAGTAATAATAGAGTGAAGCTGAATACTTAGAATTTATTTATTACAAATTTGAAAAGTCATCTGTTGCGAAAAATTTGATAAGTTACAATGTTTCATTTATCTGCTAGTTTTATTATTGGTAAGTTTAGTTAACGTTGCTTTAAGTATTATTTTGATAAGTCACTTAATTATTTTAAATGAGTATGATAAGTTATATCAATTATTGTTGTTATTTAAATATTGTAGTTCGCTATTCGATAAGTACTTCATTAACTAATAAATTAACATAAGTTTTCAATCAAACTCCGCAAAAAATTGCGTGTGTGCGAACTTATCGGCTAGCCAACAATAATATTTAAATAACTACACTTATGAATAAAAGCCTCTGTGGTTATCATCTACGACTATTAAGTGACTTATCAAAGTAATGTATCACGCTAAATTGATAAGTAATAAATTAGTAGTAGCATAATTACTCACTTAGCATTTAAAAATGCTTATTGATTGCTAAGGGATGAAAAATTGCACATCAGCTTGCAAACTGCTTATTAATTCGATAAGGTAACGTCGCGCGGAAATTCTTCGTTCATTGATGATATCACCAGGCAAGAAACTTTCAAACTAAAAAACTTGAAAAATTTTAAAAAATGTTGACAAAGTCAAAAAAGTCTAGTTTAAAGAATTGCAAAGTGATAACTTTTCAATGTACATAACCAATAAATTTCACAAAATAAAATAATTTTGATAAGCGGTAATTTGTTATTTTAAAAAATGCTTTAGGGAATAAAACTTTGCAAAAAGTGATAAGTTGATAAGTGTTAAAATACAAAAATATAGTTGCTCATAATAAAATATCTTATACATAATATATAAAACTTACTATTATTGTTGCTTAGCACTTAGTGCTCACTTATCAGTTTTGTTTTTACTTTAATTTACTTTGATAAGTTGACTTAATATATGAAATATTTATGTCAATTGCTCAGTTTTATGTGATATTTTGCGACTAACAATTTGGATAAGTGGTTATTTATAAATTATGTATTTGTAAATTGAAAGAAATTAAATTTTGGAAGGATACCTTTTAGTACTTACAAGTTAAAGAAAATATTTTAATTATTTACGTGACTTAAGGCTTTCGAGTACATAAGCTAAGCTTTTAAATTAAAATCAATATTAAAAGCAAAAATATGCAACACATCCCACACTTATCACAAATTTCACTGCTTATAAGTTGCTAAGTGATAAGTGCTAACTAACAACAAACTACAGTCAACTTTCAGCAATTGAAAATAAGTCAGTACTTATTTAAAAACTTTCTAATCATAGCTCTGCCAAAACATTGTCACTATGCTCAATATTTCCGCATGGGATTTTCTTTTATGAAAAAATCAGAAATCAAATAAGAAAAACTCTTCATTTAATTGTTTTTAAGGCATGGAATTTTGTTTCTTATTAAAATTTTCATATTGTTTAATTAAATTATTATTTTCATTTAATTTTATTGTCTTCTCAATTCTGCGCGTTGTTTTTAAATCAAGAACAAATTTCAAAATTGTGCGTTAAAAGTTTTGGGTCAAGTTTAAGTGCTTCTTTATTACTTTTTCTTCTTTCTGCAATATCCATATGTTTATATTTATTATTTAATTTTTAATCTTTGTGAAAAGTTTATCTTCTTATTCGCACAGCAATAAAACGCATAAAGGTATGCTACATTTTTTGTAAACATTTATATATATTGCTGCTGCTTTTTTTTAAATTAAGCTGGGGATGCCTTAAAGAATTCATGAGTTTCCTGTTTTTTGCACTTCTGTTGCTTTCATTCTTTCTTACATTCAATGATTTTTTTTCAGTTGTTTTTTTTTTTTTTTTTTGCTTTGAGCTGCCAATTTCAGTGTACATTGCCGTTGATTAATGATGCTTAACTTTACTGCCGCCAACATATGACCCTCTTTTGTTGTTGCTGTTTTTTGCGTATTGCTTTACTTACGACCTTTACTACAATAAAACAACACTTCACTGACAGGCAGGCGATAGCAATGGCACTGGTACTGGCACTGGCACTGAAGGCAATCGACTCTTTCATCAGCAACATTTTGTCTGAAAAATCTTTGCAATTTCATTCAATAAATCCTTTGCAAAATGAGCCGCAATAATTTTTTTGTCCAGTCATCTTTATCGAATAGCGTAGTCTTTGGAGCAGTGCATTAAATGTCCAGTGAAAAAATTCATTGATGCAAATCACTATATCGTACTGATAGTGACTATGGCTGTAGTGAATGCTTGTCAGTTGCATGAGTGAGTGTGCAGATATAAAGTCAAAGTTAATCCTTAAATATTATTGCAATAATTTATTAACTTGCATTTGGTAACAATTTAAATTTCTAGTAAATTGAATGAAACAGTTTTTGTTGCAAAGGATCTTGAAAAACAGTTTAAGTGCAAAATTTTCCTTACAATTAATGGCTGCTCATTTCTTATAGTTAGCCTAAGGGATACATAAAAATTTTGATTGATTATGAAATGTCAGTGCATTTTATGTTCAAAAAAAAAAAAAAAAAAACTTAATGCTCTTAAGCCATAAATGCTATTTTCAGTAACAGTAGTTAGCGCCATGATTTGTACTTTCCAAGTTATGTCAATGGATAATTTTTTGGATTTTCTTATAACTTTTAAAATGAAAAAAAAAACTATTGCAATTTTTAATGGCTGCATGAAAATCATTTCTTTCAAGCAAGTCACTTGCCAATGAGTAAAGTTCTTAATTAGTAACTTTTGGTCTACATTCTTCACTCACAATCACAATTTTTTTTTTTTTTTTATTTCTACTTCATTGACATTTTTCATTTTTCGTTCATTAATTAAAACTGCAAATGATTTCTTGCACTTAAAATCGATATTTTGCTGCTAATGACGAACGTAAGCTCCAATATTCACAAAATCATTATTTTGCTTTAACTTTCAATTAGAAATTTTGTTTAATTTTTATTTTCAATAAGCGGATTGTTTGAGTTTAAGCAAAAATGCAGCATATACTATACTGCAATGGAATTTTGCTCAAAGCAAAAATTTTCTTTTCTTTTAATGTCAAAGAACAGAAAGATGTATTTTTTTTTGTCAACCGTTTATATTTTTTTATTTAATTAGTGCAGTTTTTTATGCTTAAGTAGTTTGGTTATTGAAGGCAATGAAATAAATTTAGGCATATATCAATGCACAAAATTTTATTAAACTGTTAAAAAGTTAAACTGAATAGGCAGACATATTTAGTTCAAGACTTAAATAAAAAAACCAAACATATAGGCATATTCAGCCCGATCACGTCTAAATACCCAGCTGCTTTCTTCACCCAAGTCAGCATATATATTTACATAAAGAAAGTTCCGATTTGAATAGTTCGTTAAATACCCAAAAGTAGAGCTAAATAGGAGCTATAAGTTAAACCTATTGTCAAAACAAAAATCCGTTTTATTTAGACTTTTTTTTTTACTTTAAATAACGCAACGGCAACGGTCGCCGACCGAGTTCATATATCCGACCACTTTAAAAAACTCTATAAAAGTCAATCAATTTGCCGCGCAAAGTTTACGAAAGTGAACGCATTTCATTCTTTCAATATCGACACGTGAACTGTCAAAAAATCATTTTAAAGCTTCAACGGATTTTTTGTAAGTTGAGTCTAAACTACGCAGCGGCGCGGTTCGATGGTTTCGCGAGTGTAAAAAAAGATAAAAACGGAGTTTCAAGTTTATCAAATTTTCAGCAGAAATAAACTGAGCTGTAAATATTTTAATATTTTATTGTGTGCATATATATATGCTTATCATAATGACAAAGTAATTACCACTTTTTAATTTAATTTAAAAGATTTATGAAGTGATTAAAAACGGGCGGAATGTGGTTACGTAAAAATTTCCTACGTTCCTCATTCCGACTATTTGTTCGGTAACAGGATTTTTAAGTTTCGTAAAAAAAGATAGTTTTTGTCTCTAGTTAGACTAAAAACGTATAATTTTTGATAATGGAAATAAGCGTCAGTCCCCAGAATCGTGGTGACTCTGGTTGTTAGAGGCCGACGAAAAATGTTTAGCTCAATAACTCGGAAAGTAAACCACAAGTAAAAAATGATGTTCAGACCAGTATTGTAAAGCAGATGAAAATACATCGATTTCATTTCCGAAAAATCTCCATACGATAAGATTTGACCCACCTTTCTACGTTTTAATGTTTCTAATAAATACTATAATTTTAAGCAGAAATAGCTATTTTGGGTGAAAAATATGATTTTCAGATCTGAACGAGAAATGTTAATTTCAAACTTTCAATAAAAACCTTATTTTTCGAAAATGGAGATGGCCGTTAAAAATTTCAAAACTATGAAAAATGAATCAGATCTGGTCAAATCGAAATTTTTCTGATATACATAGTATATAGGTAATGATACTTAGAAGTATACTTTGTTTGTCAAAAATTAAAAGATTTTGATCAAAATCGTAAATTTCATTTAAGTTTTACGTTTATAATAAATGTTATCTGTAAAACTATAGCTTTTTCTTATTACGACATTAACGATCGGAATTAGGTGCTTCAGTGGACGGAAACAGACAAAATAATCACTGGCCGGTCGGTAAATGGTGAACGTTGTGTTTTTTTGTATCAATTTTTTAAAAACAAAATTTAGTAATAAAAACTTTCATTTAAATTATTGTTAACTTATTTTTCCCACGGTAAACATCTATAACAATAAATATGTTAATTTTAGTGAAATTACATGACATGTTTATGTATCTTTTAGAAGATTCAAACAGACGCGCCGATAAGTGGTCGTTAAGTGGTGCCTTTGCGTTATGTTTGACGGTCCCGTTCGACACCATGGAAATGCCCATATTATTTTTAGATGCTGAAATTTGTAGGAAGGATTCTATAGAAGAATAGGCATAAGAATATATTTTGTCAAATGAATATCGTAATTAATGACAAAATGTTATAAACTTATTTTTAGTATTATTAGTATTAATTTGACAATATATTGTATATCGACATAGCTTTTTGGAATAATATTATATATTTTGTATGTCGTGAGATAATTTTTACTAAGACTGCTTGCAATATTTTTCACATTCTTCTTTTCTTAGAAATTTTGATATATTTCCAGCGCTGACTGGTACAGACTCATATTCATTTTTACACAAATTGTAGTAAAACTTTGTAAAAACAATTATGTATAGCTGAGGTTTTAAGGAACTGCTGAGGCTGAAACAAAAAAATAGATTAATGCTAACTAAATTAATATTTTTTTTCTAAAATACTTACTTAATACTTTTACTACTGCAAAAGTGTAGGAAATGTAGATTCCAAAAAATATTTACAAAGATTTTGAATAATAAACCCAAAACTCAAATTTTAAGAACCAACTTTGTGACATGTTTCTAATTGACTTATAAAGTATTTCATAGTAAACTTAAATTATCAAAGCAAAATATCTAAAAAATAAATTTGTCCACCAATTATAATGTTAAAAAGTGCAGCTTATGACATAAGGCATATCGAAATCGGATTCGATATAATTGGCTACACTGATATTGGGCTAACGCTGCAAAACGGTTTGGCTTCTAGTGCCATGTTACGATATGACTATATGTATCATTAGTCAAAAAACAATATGAGTCTCGGATAATCACGGTTTCTTTTGTTTACATACATCTGACTTCCATCTATGCTCTTACACAGTGTTGCTAAGTTGAAATTAAGGAATGAACGACCTGGTCGCGTCAAAAGCGGACACTTGGCGGCCCTACTCTTACCTCAACAAATTTCTGAGTCGAAAGCTTTTATCGTCGAATACAAAAGTAATTGTAGCCATTGATGTGTATTTTGAAGGCCTTTCGCAAAACCACTTCAGTGATGAGAAACTTAAATAAGAGAATCGCTAAAAAAGTATATTCAAGTTAAGTGAGATTTATAGAAAAATAAAAAAAAAATATTTCATAATCAAACTCATAATCTAAAGGATATAGTACTTAATGAGTTGGGATCTGTTCTAGGCTCTACCAAAAGCAATATTCATATGACAATGTCATCAATAAAATATATTTTTTCGAAGACTTTGTGTGGTACTTAAGTCTTAATATAAATATAATATATTTCGAAATCGTGTACGAGAGGTTTGAAAGGTTGAAATATATGCGAATGTAGCAATAACTGTGGAATTTCTTTGAATATAAAATATCCATATTCAGATCTTTCAATAATTTGCTCAGGAGAAAGTTTCTTACGTAGTGTATTTGCTAAAGTGTAATATTTCAACAAACTTTCTACTAAAATATGCCTTTCCTGCGATATGCATAGCAATGGCAAAGAAATTGAGGCAACCAACTTTGCTTTTGGGTCCTTCATAGTTCTTTAAGAAAAGTAGTAGCCTTAAAAAAATGCTCTAGGCATGAAATATATATATGTACTGCGACCATACGATCTACTGTACCCAAATTTATAGCAATTTTTATTTCGATTTATACAGCGCCCAAGTTTATTCTGCAAATTTGTTGTAGCTTTTGCAGTCTGACCCCCCCGTATTGTTCTTGTGGAACATGATCCGTTTTATTCTGCAAAATGATGCATCCTTCCTAGAGAAAAATTTAAAAATATGACAATTTTTTGAGTTATTCTCGAGTCTGGAGACCTGATAATGCAAAAAATTAGCATCGAAAAATATATATATCCGTACATTTCGTTAAGCAAAATAGTACCCACTTTATTGAATTAGATCTAAAAAAAAAACGAAAATATTGGCTATTTTGAGGTTTAAGGCTTCATGGGGATTGGATAATTGAATAAATTAGCATGAAGTCTCCGTGGATTGAACGTAAGACACATTTTTCTCAAGCAGCCTATCCTACATTTTAAAAAGTCCTAGAAAATTAGTATCAGCGCAGTTCCTTTTGACAATTTAGAAAATATTACATCAAACTAATTTAAATTAAAGGTTTCCGTCCAAGAGACTATGATGTGCTCAGCCATTTATAGAATAGCCTATCAATTTACCCCACCGAAAATACCAAGTGTTGAGGAAGTCTAAAAGCCTTTTTTCTCGCAAATCATATCATTACCATCTACAGCAGCGATGGGCAAAGCACGGAAAATGAGCCAATTGTGGCTCTTTACAACAAACATGTATTTTTTCTTAGGATCAGTGTATTCGTATGTCTGCATTCATGTTGTTTTTATTGGATTTTTCGAATTGGTTTTTGGTTTTTTGCTGAATTATTTTCTTTTCTATCGAGATCAAAGTTATGGTGGTGTTTCTGCTGTTGTAATTATTGATTTTGTTACTTTTGTTGTAAATAGCTCCTGCTTCCAAAATTTTGCCCATCTATGGTCTGAAATATGTTTTCCTCATTTTCATAGTTTAATTTTTTAGTATCCAATAGTTACTCGAATTTACAAAATATTGGCGTGAAAGTTGTAAAATAACCGGAAAGAAAATAATATTAAAGCTAATTTTCTGTTGCAAAAATTGAAAATGCGTTAAGTATTAAGCGGAAAAAAAATTGTTACGCAAAAAAAGGTGTGCAAAAACTTAAGCTCCTGTTTTCTAAAAATTTTATTGCTCCATTTAGCTTCCTCTTTAGTGTTATTACGCTGAAATTAAGATAAATTGATAAACAAGAAAACACTTAAATGCAAAAAAAAAGTAATCATAATTTGTTGCAGCACTTTTGCTAACTGTTGTAAGATCCAGTTCAAATTTTATCTTTTACATAAGCTACACGTTTTATATATGGTAACAATGTTACCATTCATGTTACCATTCATGTTACCATATGTGTGCATTTTTTTTTTATTTTATTCAATTTGTTCGTGTTGCTTGAAAAAAGAAAATTGTAACTTTTACTGGTTTTCGTTGTTTAACATCAAATTGAAATAATTTGAAGGCGATTGTCAGTGCTGCGTTGCATTTGCAATGTCAATGAACTTTTTGCATTCGCAACAGTTTTTCCTCCTATTGCTGTTGTTATAAAATTTTATTTCATTTTTCACAATTATTTCAACTGTTTTGTGTTATAGGCTGAGTTTTCCAATTACAGACCTGAAGTTAATAAACTGCAAGTATTTGCACTAAAAATTTTTGCGTTAAACTAATGCTAGCAATATAATTAGAAGATAGCTATTTAGTAAAAAAATTTTATCACAAAATTTGTTCCTGCCAGAAAAATAATTAATGGTTGAGGGAGAAAAAATTTGAGTAAAAACCAGCTGATAATTTTCACTTCAAAAATCAGGGACCATAAATAATCGATATTTTCTTTATTTAAAGTCAAAAAAATCGCAATGAAGTAAAAGTCGAAATGTGAGTTTGAGTATACAGATGAATTTCTTTTGACGAGAAGTCTAGATATATGACATGATTTTCAATTATGCGATTTTGATTTTAAAAATCAAAAATAATTATTATATGGGATTTCTATTTTTTCGTTCATAAATAATCATTATTTTGAATATCTATTCTTTTCGATCAAACATAATCAATATTTTGGATTCCTATTTTTTTCGGTTAAAAGTAATTGTTATGTTGGATTTCTATTATTTTCGATCAAAAATAATCGTTATTTTAGATTTGTATTTTTTTCCTTCAAAAAAAAATCGTTACATAAGCTTTCTTTCTTTCTGTATTCTTTTCGATTAGTTATAATCGTTATTTTGCATTTCTATTTTTTTCGATCAAAAATAATCGTTATATTAGATTTCTATTCTTTTCGATTAAAAATAAGCGTTATTTTGGACTTCTAATCAGCTCGATAAAAAATAATCGAAATTTTGGATTTAAGTTTTTTTCGATTGTTCGTCATTTATTTAATCGGCGAGCAATGAAGACTGACTTATCTCTTCGATTCGTGTCAAAAGTTTTGTTGCAACTTCCCATTATAATATCTCAGAACCAGATCCGCGGGATAATGGTAGTTTTTATTTTGTGTAACTTTACTCTATATATTTTATTCTATGTCGAAATCCGATTTAAATTACTAAGGAACTATTGGTACACGCGGCTTCGCAAGCGCACCTCTTGTTTTATTTTTCATAATGGAACATATCATAATAACATCTCATTCTATATTTTCTCTTCGAAAGTAACAAGTTTTTTATATGAATTTCGAAATCAAATGAAAATGGTACAAATGAGATGAAAAAACAACAACAACACATAGTTCAAAAAGCGGCATAAGCATCATAATCAGCAAAAATTCAATTTTTGTGTGCTGTTTTTCCAAAAACTTAGCTAAAAAAATTTATTTAACTTTAAAAAAATAAAAAAAACAAGTATGCCTTTTTTAGCACAAATATGTTGTTTTAAAAAAAAAATTATTAAAATTGGCTTAATATATTTTGCGCCAAAGCGTTACAAACCATTTCCATGTATGTATGTAAGCCATTTTATATAAATAGTATGTATACAGTAGAAAGAAATTATTACCAAACGCTCTACACCAAATAGATTGTTTAGTATTCTCGATATGATCAACTTAATAAGGCTATTCACTGTTCACTATAAAATTGTAACGTGACAAAATTACAATGTGTCAAATCATACAATTGTGAGCTCATAAATTTATTGTTTACAAATTATGTTTTTCTCACTCTCTTTTCCCATACGATTCTCTCGCCAAAAAAGGAACAAAGTTAATGGTTTACAAATTTTGTTTTTTGTCACTCTCTTTTCCCATACGATTCTCTCACCAAAATTGAAAGCGAATAAATACAACTTTCAAAAAACATGCTTAAAGGCATGTTCCAATTTATCGACTAGTTGTTATTAGCATTTATATGGGAAACAATAACAACACAAAATACAACCTCGTAAAATATTGTGAAATTACAGCATTGTAAATTTACCAGCCCAATTTACAATGAACTCTGAATTGCATAAATGTTTTAATTTCCTAAACCTTTTCAGACAACGTCTACGCTCTACCTACCAAATTTCTTAACAATGTCTGTTATAGGTCTTCAAGATATTAAACATTTAAATATAAATATTAGGACGATGCCACGCCCCTTTGAAAAATTATATATGGAAAAACTTTTATTTTCGTTTTGTTGCTTATCCTTCGGCTCACAAACTACTGTTTTCATCAAAATCAATAAAACTTATTTTGAAAATAAAAAGGGACTACCAAAAAGGATGAAATATCAAAACTTATTAAATCTGGCAACATTGATGTCATTAAAAGTTGCCATATCATTATGACAAGACTAACTAAGCGCAATAACGCTTGCAAAATCGGCTCATTTGGACAAATTTTGAGTTATATTTCAATTTGAAACGGCGAACGTCTTAGAAAAACATGCTTGCATGCGTAGCGAGCATTTTTGGCGCCTTGGAATGCTTGGAATGCCGCCCCCCTAACTATCAAAGAAAAGTTTTCAAAATTTTGCAAAAAAAAGGTCCTCATTTTTCAGCGTAAATTCTAGCAAAATTAAATTGCATTTACTTTCATTCACTATAAAAGGTCCTCATTTTTGAGTTTCAAAAACCATAACAAATTAAGATATATTTCACGACCATTTTGCCGTCCCCCCAAGCCTTGCACCTGATGCGGCCTCACCTTTGCTACGCCACTGTATATATACTAAAGTGATAGTTGTATATAATACTATTTGCATATGTTTGTTGCTATTCCTTTTCAAATTCAAAGCACTTTAAAGAAAATTTAAAATAAACAGAAAGTCTGAAAAAAGTAAAATTTAATTTTAATAAAGCTTCATGGAAATTTTCTTAATTAACTTACACTTACAAAGTGCAATAAATATCATAAGAGTGTAATAGCCAATCAAAAATGTGCAGGAAGCGCATTTATCTTTCTGAAAACTCAACATAATCTTAAGCTAAATAAATTGCTATACTTTACTGCAAAATGCATTTTTCTATAGAAAATTTATGAAGAGAAATTGTAGTAAAAACGCATTTATTATATTTCAGTGAAAGCTAAAGCTTTTTTTTCACCTTTGCTTGCGCGCTTACGCACGCACACAACCTTGACTAAGAAGAGATATTGAATAATGCTGACTTTTAACAAATTATGTAGCATAATTCTTAGCGCAATTGGCTTGTCGTTAAACTCGTATTATGTTCTATTCTAAACTTGAGCAGTTAACTACTAGAAGACGCTTTTGAGCTATAATATTGCTAAATGCTATTCATAAAATTTTTAACGTTAAAGTACTAACGTATAGGGTGCAATATTTTCATGTTGTAGTGACGTATAAAAATGTTAAAAATTTTCAGTTGAAAATCGCATTACTAGTACTTTAGTGAAGTTAAATGAAATTCTGCGAATTTCTTTAGAAATGCCAGTGTGCAAAAGTGTCAAAAATAAAAATTCACAATTGTGTGAAGTAAAACTTTTAAAAAACTTGACTTAAAAAAATTATTAGTAAAATGGAAAAGTTCTTAAGAAAAAACAACAAAAGAAAAAAAACCAAATTGAAACATGAAAGTTTTCTATTTTTTAAAAGTTTAACGTAATGACTTGAAAGTAAAAATTTAAAAGTGCACAAAGAAAATAGTTTTTATATAAAGTGCAAGAAGGCAAAGAGAAAAAATCACTTTTTAAAATTACGAGCATTTCCATTAATATGAGCTGTACGTAATAGCTCAATTGTATGAAAACTTTGTAAGAGTTTTTTATTTTATTTTTTTTTATTTTAAGTTCTAAGTACTCACTTATTGTTACCAACAGAAATGGCTAGAAATAAAATGCAAGCTACATAATTTATTAATGCAGCTATTTTGCTATGTTTTTTCTATTGTTTAGAGGTGTTATTTTTTCGATTTTTATGAAAACATTTGTAGAGTTTCAAATTTGGGTATACTTATGTTACTTTGTCGTTCCGTTTGTAACACATTTAAGGGGGTTACGCTTTATCAGCATCAGCAACTGATTCTATTTAGCCATGTCTGTGTGTTTGTGGAAATCCAATGCCGATAAGGGGACGTCCATTAATTACGTGAGGTGTTTTTTTTTTTTGAAAATTCGGACCCCCTCCCCTTTCCTTGGTGAGATTTGGCGGGGCAACTCCACCTCCCTCCCGTGAGATTTCAATTATAATTTTTAATGTAAATTCTATGCATGAAAAAGTTGACGTGAGGTTTTTCTGACCCCCTCCCCCCTCCCCCCTTGGTGAGATTTGGTGAGATTTTGTTATCTTAACTCACGTAATTAATGGACGGATGGATGACACTTTCAAGCAAGCTTTTTGGGATTAAAAATGGGCGAAATCTATTTACGGACACGCCTACCGCCCATACAAGTAAGAAACATTAAATTTTATAGTTAGTGTGTTAAAAGAGTAGTCTTCATCAAATTTAGGTGTCAAGACAAGATTGCATCAGTGGGCGTGGTGTCTCCCATATTAACAAAAAGTTGTTAGCGTTTTTTTTTTAGTGAAATATTGCTGCAATTGGCATGAAATTTATTGAGGGAGGGTGGTTACTTGCTATAAATTTTTTTTGAATCAAGAGCGGTTGATATAGCAGCAGAGGGCGTGGCACCTCCCAAACAAGTAAAATATTTTAAGTGACATATCTAGCAAAATATGCGAGCAGTCATACTAAAATGTGGTGTAAGAATGTTGTTTATAAAAAGCTATTCCTGGAATCTGACTGGATTGTGCGAGTGGGTGTGTCACCGCCCAAAATTTTAAGACTAATAATGCAATACATATTTTGCAAGGTGCCGATAACAAATATAATTTCTTAAGTCAAAAGTAGGCGAATTTATAAAAAAGGGCGTGTCATCTTTGCATTTTTCATTGCTCTACGTTTTTTTTAAATTTTTTATATTTCTTTCGACTTTTTCAGCTTCTATACAAAGGTTAGGTTAGGTTAAAAGGGTTACTGGCATAGCAAGATGCGCTCGCAGGCAGTTTGCCCATTGTGATACCCTACAATTATATAAAAATGTTCCCCTCCTTCTCCTTTAAAAAGTCCTATTGAATGGGGGCGAACCACCCAGTAGCCTTGGTGAAGTTGAGAATACTGGTGAGTTCCAACTTAGTTAGTTCCTCAAGACCAACAAAGAACGCAGAACCAAAATATTTGATTCGTCTTCTCATTAGCCTGGGGCATTCGCATAGCAGGTATTTAACCGTCTCATCCTCTTCTTCATATCCTTCAGCTTCAGCAGAAATCTCTGAAATTAGCACCATATCTGGAGGCCATAGGTGCAATAACACAGTACCCCGTCAGTACTACTACAACAGTCCTAAGCTCATCTCTTCTGAATCTTAAGAGAGATTGCGTCCTTCCCAAATTCAGTTTAGACCATATGATTCGAGACGTTTTGCATCCGGCGGTAAGGTTCCACCTTCTGTTCGTTTGTTTCTTGATTATGCCCTCTATCCGATAGTGTAGCTCTGCCAATGGTATCTTAAGGTCTACCAGTTGTTGCCTCTCCGGTTGTTCTGATCCTATTCTGGCACAATCGTCAGCTTTCTCATTTCCGGGAATACCCTTATGACGGGGCCCCCAGCCGGGAGCTCTATAACATGCTGTCGGATTGAACATAGTGATTCCCTTCAGTGTTCTACACAGCTAGACTTCACTATTTTGGCGTTCAGTGCTTTGATCGTTGCCTGACTTTCATGCTCATATGGTAATTATGGAGGGAGTAAGTCCCCTTTTCCGTATCACCTGTGCGGTTTGGTCTATGGCATAGATTTCAGCTTGAAAAACGCTGCAATAGTTGGGCAGTCTAAAAGACATCTCCATACCCATATTATCCGAGTACATACCCGCTCCTGCACCGAACTCCATCTTGGATCCATCTGTGAAAATGGTTAGCCCCTTTCTTTCCAGAACGGTGCCTGAGTTCCAATCTTCTCTTGTTGGAAAGTTGATGTTGTAGGCAGTGTCAAAGTCAAGTATTGGTACTCGGTAGTCGCTTGCCGTGAGGTAGAGTTCCCGCCGCATATTTTGCAAAATAGACCCCCAGAGTTTTATAATTTCCAGAC
This sequence comes from Meiosimyza platycephala, assembly GCA_963662105.1. Classification (NCBI taxonomy): domain Eukaryota; kingdom Metazoa; phylum Arthropoda; class Insecta; order Diptera; family Lauxaniidae; genus Meiosimyza; species Meiosimyza platycephala. Next base: position 75,821,153 of record OY759211.1, on the reverse strand, counting down.
CCGCCTGTGGTGTCGATCTCACTGCCCCTATACAAAAGTTTTTGACTTTTTTTGGCACTTTCAGCCACTGTCATTTTTTTCAATATGTTTTGAACTTCTTCAAGCTTTGGACAAGCCAAGCCAAAATTTTGAAGTTTTCTTAGCACTTCTGGCTGCTGTATTTTGGGTCATTATTCTAGAGTTTATTGAGTTATCTTATAATTCATTTACATCAAATGGCTTTAAAAAGACGAATAGAATAGTTTTGTAAGCAACTTATTCTTTTTTTTTTTTTTGCTTTAAAGACAATATTTTCTAAAATGTACATAGCCCATTTTAAAGCTGTTGATACCTACCAATTCCATATTTTTTTGTTTTTTTGAAACAACTCTTAACATTTATAAATAAATGCAGCAGCTTGTGGGAAAAGTTTCTAGTGGTTTGAAAAATTATAAACTTTTTAAAAAGTTCACTTCAAAAGTATGTATGTGAAATGCAGCAGAAGAAGAGTAAATGCAAAACAATGTTGCCATTAGCGTGCATTATAATTTTCATATAAACTTTTAAGCAGCTTTCTTCCTTTCCGACACGCCCTCTTTAACCAGCAGATATTTTTATTTTTTTTTTTTCTATACACTTACATGCAAAATACTTGGTTTATTGCATTATGCATCATGCATAAAACAATTGCATTAAAAACAATTTTTTGTTGCCTAATGTTTGGCGCGTGCGCTGATTTTTCTTTTTTTTACTCAAAAATTGTACAGAAAAGTGAGATAAAACAAAATAAGATTATGTTTTTTACACAAGTGAAAAGAAATTTTAGCTGCAAAAAACTTGATGAAAAAAAAAAACATAAAAAATCCTTGTGAAAGAATGTTACAGGAGCAAATGGCATTTAAAAGAAGACATGACATTTTTAAAGCATTTGCACTTCACTGTTTGTTTTCAACAATTTTTTTTTCATGTTGCAATAACATGCATGTATGTAGGTGTGTGTGGCCGTAAATAAGTGGTTGCAACAAGGATAATCCTTGTATGCTTGCTACTACTGCTTGTTTTACTAAATAAAATCCTTAGCACATCCTTAACATGTCAACTGATATGACGACACGTTAAACACTTTTGCACTTAAAAGTAAAAGCAAAAAAAAAAAATAAAAAATCGTTATTTAAAAGCGCACTAAGGGCACTAAGAAGCAACACATCCTTTTCAAGGCATCCTTTTTTTTTGTTTTTTACCTAGCAGCTGTTCATATTAAATTTGCTTTAGCAGGAAGCAACCAATGGCTGTGCTCTCGCTCTCTGTGATTTTATGTCATAAGTTAAGTTGATGAATTGGGTCAAGTTGCGTTGGAGCATGCAACCAGCCAGAGCACTTCATTTAAAAGGCATACGACGACGACGGCGCTTCATTCATTTTCTATGTGCACAGCCTCTTGAATGTTTTGCGGAAATTTCTTTAATTTTTTTGAGAAATTGCAAAGTTTTTTGCTATTGAATTTTGATGAGGGTTGTGTGTTGCTAGGAACTTTGACATTAAATATTTAATTCGAATTATTATTTATTATTATTGTTGCCAAAAGTTGGGCTGATTTTGTACGACAAAAAAAGAGGGTCATGTAAGGTAAATGTTGGAAATTTATTGTGAAATATTGTTTTGCAATTTATTAAACATTAATATTAAGCAGCTTTTCTTGTCTCACTATGCTCTCGCACCATTGCCAGTGATTTTTAAGAGGGAGAACTGTATGTAAAGAAAAAAATTCCTTTGGTTTGATATACTGTCAGCTCTATAGCTTGAGCTACAGCTGCCATTGCAGTATACTTTATTTTAAAATTCAGTAATTTAAATCATTTGACACTGAAATTATTTTGTCATCAGCATGTTAGGACGCATCAAATTCTTCAATTTTAAATGAAATAAAAATTAAGAATCAGCATTCGGCTGACTTTTTGGTTTTGACATTATCAACGTCATTACTCCTTAAAATGTCTGTCAATTTGTTAAAAGTACATGATGCTAACATTTATTACATGAAAAAATTTGGAAATGTTTTTATTTATGAAAGCGCTACTTTATCATTTGTTGTTTTTTTTTTTTGATTTTTTGGAAATGATTTGTAACGCTTTGGCGCAAAATATATTGAACCGATTTTAATAATTTCTTTTCTAATATAACAAATTTGTGCTAAGGAAGGTTACTGCATTCTTTTTTTTCTTATTTTTTAAAAGAAATAGAAATGACTTGTAACGCTTTGGCGCATAATATACTGAACCGATTTTAATAATTTATTTTTTAAAACAACATATTTGTCCTAAAGAAGGTTATTGCATACCTTTTTTTCTTATTTTTTAAAAGTCAAATATCTCTTTTTTTTAGTATTAAGTTAGAATTAAGAAGAATTAATTAATTAACCACAACAAAATTGGCGTTTGATTTATCGTTCATTTCAAAAATTCCGATTGACCTCGAATTAACATTAATAATTAGTTTCAAGGTTATTGTTATTTGACCCCCTAGAGAAACCTTTGAGCAGTAGAGCCAAAATGAAAAGAAGAATAACCAGCATTCTCAAAACAAATAATCTTTCCCTCTAATGGTAAAAAGAAATATTTTTTTTGGGAAAGGTTAAGGACTTTTTTTTTTGGTCAGTAATCTTAAAAGATTTATTCATAAAATGGATGACACTCGTTTTTCGAAATATCTCTGTCGAATAGAATTTTTTTATTTTAAAATACATTTCTGGCATTTATTTGAACTGGAGCGCTATAAGGGAGTAAATAACTTTGCGGTCAAGTCTTTGATGTATTGAAAAATGCTGCACTTTTTTCATTGATGGAGTCATTATCAATATAGATCATAATAGTGACTTTTATAAGTATCATCCGAAGAAGCAAATATAAAGTCAAACGTATTGTTTTCTTCAGTATCTGAGATGAAAGTCTTTAATGTCAGTATCCAAAAATATCCGCTAAATTTGTAGAAGAGCGGACACCTACGTACCACCGAATCTGAAATCACTTATTATTCTAGAAACTATGCAAGGGCTTAATTTACATTTTGAACCTCTTTCTTGTTGTGTCACAAGCTCTACATTTTGCAACGCACTACTGTGCACCCACGTTCGAGGAAAATTTTGCGCAAAATTTGCTAATAACACTATTGAGCTTAAGTCTTCTCTATTAGCTTGTTTTGTCGCGAAATAGTTTATCGCATAAAATTAACGATCAGGTTTCTATCTTAACAGTAAATCAATCATATCAATCGATAGTCATTATTTAGGTTTTTCTTACAAATATAATATATAGCGATATACAACGGAGGAAGGTCCAAAAATAACCAGAATGGAGGGGTTGCAAATGAAACAATACAATGAATTTATTTTTATTTATCAAGTCCAGACTTCATACATTTATAGATCTTGAAATTAATTATTATAATTATATAATTAAGCGATTATATAATCAAGCAATGATTTTTCATTGCCCTCCCTGAAAATGAACCGAAATTGCCTACTTCACTTCTTTATTTCGTCTATTTTGAGGTTGGGAATCAAATATGAATCTTTGATGGCTAGGTTGTGGCTAAAGGGAGGGCGAACTAACGACTCAGAGCTCAGTTGGTTTAGAGTTTCCCACGCAACTTTGCTTTCGGGAATAGTTAGTTTGTCTTGTGATGTAATGGGACGTCCATTAATTACGTGAGGTGTTTTTTTTTTTGAAAACTCGGACCTCCCCTCCCCTTGGTGAGATTTGAGGAGATCTGGCGCGGGACCCCTCCCCTCCTTCCCGTGAGATTTAAATTACAATTTTTAATGTAAACTCTATGCATTAAACAGTTGACGCGAGATTTGGTGAGATTATGCCGGACCCCCTCCCCCCCCTATTTTAGCTCACGTAATTAATGGACGTCCCCTAAACATTGCACCCATCTTGCGCTCACTTTTTTTATGCCCAGATAGTCGTGTACAATTCGCAATATTTTTGTATCTGATACATCCAATATTTTAAGTCAAACGAGCGTAAAAGTAAAAGCTGACAAAATAGATCTCTCACAATAAATTATTGAAATCATTAACCATATAAAGTTTTGCATTTGAGCCCGTCTATGTTATTCCTCTTTAATTGATTTTCCCACACAACTTTAAACGGTAAGGGACTATGTTTTACTGTGAATGAAAAAATTAATACTTCAGCTGCTTAACTACAACTTAAGTTTAAAAATTATCGTAGAAGTTTGACCTAAAGTAACGAAATATCTTGGTGGTCACATTTAATAGAACTACTTATTACTAACTATTGTATAAAGTTGAGAGACTTGCATTCAAATAAATCCAATCAATTTATTATAAGTTTATATATTACGTCTATGTAAATGATTATCATTGCCTCTTATTTCTTTTTTTCTTTGCAGGTAAGTGTTCTTCTGAATGTACAATGCCCTCGTACATTAGTAGTAAGTCAAGAAAAACTAACACAAAACTATAATAATAAACATATTTTTAAATCTTTTTTTATTGTCATACATTTTCAAAAATTTTTAACTTTTAATTTTATTACATTATCAAATTCATTAGATTCATAGTTTACATATTTGAAATATATTGTCACTACTCAAAATAAAAAGCGCAAAAATTTAAAGCACCCACTTACTTAAAATTAAACACACACTCGTACACCTTCAAATTTCAGTTTTGCTTATTGTTTTTAATTAAATTTTTTTGTTTATTTTTCATTGCACTTAACTGACAGCAACAATAAATGCAGCATCTGCAATGAATCAATTGCTGTCAGTTGCAGTAATAAAATATTTATTTTTTTGCAACAACATCAGCAACAATAAAAACAATAACAACAACAACCAAAAATTGAACCAACAAATTCAAGTTCAATTAAAATTTTATTAAACAAAATAAAATATCAAGTGATGCTGGCAAGGATTACGAAAAAAAAATAGTGAGTAAATTTTGCCAAAAAAAAAAAAAAAAAAAAAAAAGAAATCAAAAGAAATAAACACTTTGTAAAATTGGCATTTCATTGCAGAAAATAAAATTTTTAATATCTTTCATGAGGTTTTTAGAAAATTAAAAATAAATTTGGTACAAAATATGTAGAGTGCATATTTTATAATGTGTGGAAAAATTGAGCAAACAAATTTCTTTCTTTTAAATTTACATGACAAGGTAATAAAATGTTTGAAAATTACAGTTTAGAGTAATTGTGATCACTTAGATAAAGTATCGATACTTAGCGAAAGAAAAAAAACCGGTTTTTTCATTATAATGCAGCTAGGCGCTAAACAAAGTCTTTTCAAACTACAGTGCTATTTAGTAGGGGAGCCCAAGCGGGGATTTCGGGATTTACTCGAGCGCGTCAGATTAAGATATGGGGGATACCTTGCACCTTGTTGAGTACATCTACCGAATATTAGCCCTCTATATAGTGCAGCGAGTGTAGGGGAGCCGGTCAGAATAGTGAAAAAAAATCTATAGCTGGATTTACTCGAGCGCTTCAGATTAAGACATGGTGGGTTAATTACATGCTAAAGAGCCTACATTTCACTAATCTGACGATTTGACCGTGACGCAAAGGAGTGGCAGGGTCACAAACTTGCAAAAAAAAAAACGTCACCTGGATTTACTCGAGCGCGGTCAAATTTTTTTTTATTTTGAAGGAAATAATTCAAGGATAACGGAAAACATATAATCTGCCGATTTTCACAAGCCGAAACAACAAAATTCGTCATTAAAGATTAGCGCGTGTAGCTAAATTTTTTGGTTTTTAGGAACTTAATATACAAATAATTTAGTTGTTCCTTATTCTTTTTAGCTGTTCATTATTCTTCTGTTTTTTTACGTCCCGTATTTCTTAAAAAAAAAAAAAATCCGAAATATCACACTAAAATACAACACTGTGCCGGGAAATACGGAACGGATGGTCACCTTATGTATTCCCCACTCCGTGTCTATCTCTCTCACACTCACGCACCGTCGCCTCCAGTGTTGGCACAGACGGTACTTTAGTACCAAAATTGATACTATTTTCATAGCTAAAATACTATAGTACGGTTTTCCGGAAACCCATCTTTTTTGGTACTATTTTCGTTTGCGTCAAAATGTATGTGGAACATAGGAGGAAAGAAAAATTCAATATGTACTTATTACCAATTTCGAAATTTATATTGCCACTATAAAATTAGATAACGTCCGTCCGTTATCAATAACCGATTTTTAGTATAAAATAGGAAGGTTGATTAATAGTTTTCATGAGCATCTGTTTCTAAACGTGTCGAGGATTGCTATAGGGCTTTTATTCATATGCCATTCTTCAGCGAGTGCGTTCTAAAAAATCGTCATTTTTAGTACATTTAAATAATTTCCAGGACATTTTCAGTACATTTTCGGTACATTTGGACAGTTTATGATAATAATCTTTTTTTCTAAATAATCGCAATGTGTGCATTTTGTAATTAGTTATTTAATGTGTGTGAAATATATGTCAGTTTGTTAAGGTTTTTCAGGTGGCAAAATGAGATTTTTTTTTTAGAAACTATAGATAAATCTAAGTAAAATTGTGTGTTCAAGACAAAAAGGACATTCGGCCTCTAAAAGTACATTTCAAGTCTCAATTCTGTACATTTTCACAAAACCCAAATGGCATCACTGATTGGGATTTTTAAAATTTTTAAAATTTAAGAAAAAAAAAATCATGAAAAAAGAATTTTTCAAACGGTCAGATTAAGCAAACTCCTCCAGATAATCGTCAGATTATGGATCAGCATGACCAGAACATCAAGCTGAACCGTCTGTATAAAAATCTGACGCGCTCGAGTAACTACAAATATCGTTTTTTTTTTTTGCATTTTCGAAAGTTGGCCACTCGCTTGCGTCACATCCGAATCGTCAGTCTAAGGAATGGGAGCTTCGTTTGGGATCACTTAACATCCCCTATGAATATCTGACGCGCTCAAGTAAATGTTTTTTTTCTTCCATTTTTAACTCATCCGTACGGCCACGCCCACCATCCAAATCGGCAGATTAATATGTCTCCGTCATTAGAGGCATGTCCCAGCATATACACCATCAATATCTGACGCGCTCGAGAAAATCCATGTTCATGTTTTTTTTTACATTTTTGAAAGCCTGTAGTGACTTCCCCCACCGGTGAAGGGTTAAACATTATATAACCTTTTTTTCTTCCTACCACCTTATCTTCAAAATCCAAATGGGTCCCCGCGACGCTCGAGTAACTCCACATTTAGCATCGTGGGCTCCTCTACTATTGATTAAGTTCCAAATTTTGCACGGAGTTATAAATTCTTCTTCAAGTTAATTGATTACATGTCTGTTATTTTCAAAATGTTCATAATATCTGCTCTGATATTTTCAATTCTATGATGTCACAGACCTCTACATAAAACAGACCAATTTTTTTTCGTATCGTATCCAAGGTTTGTGTTTTCGTAAATAACCATTTCTTATGCTCTACATTGCCTTCGAAGCTTGAGTATTGTTAACCCTCCGTCAATCAGATGGTTCTGGCCAGACTTTTTCAGTTTTCAATTGTATTTTAAATATATTTCTAACAGAGCTAGTGCCTTGAGATTTCTTAACTTCTGGTCTACAACTTTATTTGCTATCTATCAATAATAAAAATAATACACAAGGACGATTAAATTGATATATATTTTTTACTACCTCGGCTGGTCGAACGTGGTCTGGCTGAACACTTATGTCGTATTCAAACGTTATAAATCATATTTGTTTATGTTTTCTATATCTTTTTGTTTTCTCTGGCTTTCACATTTGTTCAGCTAGCTGCTTATATAAAACTATTGAAAAGAAAGTCTGCCGAATGTAAAAAAGTCATTTTCTTTTCGTTAATTTTTTTATTTCATTTCGAAGAATACACAGCCTACAAAAAAAATTTTCTTTTCTGATCTGAAAGTCAGAATATATCCAATATATGTTTTTGGGGTTTCTGAAACTGATCGCAAACTCAGAATCGCTCCATCATGTCAGGTTTATTGTAATCTTAATAATACAAAAATCAGTTTTTTTTTTGGTATATTCGGGAGTATATTATACCGGGAATTAATTTTTCTCATCAAAACTCGTTACGGCGTGTGAAATTATTACTCTTCTCTTAAAAACCCATTTTAAATTATATCGATATCTTGTTATTCTTCAGTTATCCTGCCGTCTTGAAACTTAGACTTTTATAGAGAGCTGTGTTATAAATTTAAGTTTTTGATATCTGAGTGAAAAAAAAGAGATTTGGATATAACCCTCATCCAAAATTGAAATACACAGACTTTTTTTGGTCTTAAAGGTGATACGACAGAATATAAAAAAGGAATTATGTCGTACATACTTAAATACTTAGCATGGAGATAAACATACTTAACACTATTTTGGCCGAAGATTTTTGTAACTCATTTCGGCCGAATAGTCCGAGTAGGATTATTTTTTTTGGATATAGAGGAAATTTTTTAGGAAAATTGGGAATAGTTCAAAAGTTCTGGATCAAAGAGACATTTTTTGAAAAAAATTGAAACTATTTAAAATAAATATCTGGCAACACTAACAGCAGATTCATTTGACAGATTATTTACGGAATATATAAAATTGTTTTTCCAAGGCATGGCAGGTTCACGCCCAATGACATTTTCGATAGAAAATTTAACGTAGAATACGCTGGTGACATGAAAAATTTGATACAGGGTGGGAGCAATTGTTAAAAATCGATTTAACATTTAAATTGCTTATAACAATATTAATTTGTTAATAATTTTTTTAAGAAATTATTTTTTTTAAGTTAATTTTTTAGCTTTAATAGAAACGGAGTTAAACATTTTTGAAAGTGAGTCTCCAAGCCAAAAATCACGAAATTCTCAAAATTTAAATTCGCTCTATTATGAAAAAAAAAAAATTTTTTCAAAAAAATCCTTGAACACGTATCCCTTCTTTTTCGATACAGAACTGATAAAAAAATTTTCAATCAAATCAAAAATGTGTCGGTTAATTTTTGTCAAAATTCGTGCGGTTTGTAAAAGAACGTCCCATATGGCTTCTTCGGCCGAAATGAGAATAAAAAACTTCAAATCGTAACAATTTCAAGTAGTTTGTGTTTTTTACACTTAAAATCCATTAGTTTAAGATGTCAAGGAAGATGGGTTAAAAGAATTGATAAGAAACACATTTTTTTTTGTCGAAAAAGTTGAAATAGTCACCCGGGTGACTGTTCTGCCGAATGTGGGTTAAAAGCTGATCGAGATCTTTAAAAATGTTTTTTTAAATTTTTCATATGTTCATGACTAACTGCTCTAGTCTGAGGTCTTTAAAAGAACTTTAAAAAGACTTTAAAAAGATTTTAAAAAGACTTTAACAAGAGTGCGTTCCCAGACAAATGCCTTGTGTAGAGTTCTTTCAAAAAAACTTAGAGCCTTAAAAATGTCCGTACTTTTGAATGCCGGTCACGAACACATGTCCAACGATTCATTGTCTTGCGGGCTATCCAATAGAGGCTATGTGTGATATATTACACATATTTTTCTCACATTTGTCTTGGTAAAGTGTCTTAAAAAGATCAAAAATTACAGTGTAAAGACGTGAGGTGGCATGTCTTTCAAGTGACTTTTATGTCTACAGTATAAAAACACGCACAAGCCGTACTGTCTCATGTCGAAGCATGCCACCTTATGTGCTTAAATAATAACTTTGTTATGTACAGTATAGTGACACATACGAGACATGACTCCTAATCTCTTTATAATCAGCCTTATATGAGCTTTAAAAATACATATAATAGACATTTTTACGTCTTTCTTTGGAATAGTTATATATCTTGGTTTTGCAAAGGTATTATAAATCATAATTAAGCGTCAAAATCAAGTTATCTTTATAATTACGATACCAGGCTATTTTAAAGATATCACTGCTTTGTTGTCTGGTTTTTAACTTGGAAACTAACCCGTTTCTTGTTTTGAAAAATCAGTGAACTAAACTTGTAGCTTAGGTTAGGTTAAAAGGGTTGCTTGCATATCAAGATTCACTCGGAGGCAGTTTGCCCACTGTGATACACTACATATCTTTATTTATATAATTCTACTGTACGTGTGCATGTAACTGAACTCCTCCTAAACGGTTGGACCGATTTGAATGAATTTTTTCGTATGAGTTTGGATGGCGCCCTGTATGGTTTAGATTTACAAATCATACCCCTATATGGGCAATTTAGGGTGGCCCTCATACAAAAATATTTTAAAAATAGCATTTTCACAAAGGCTACTTAATCGATTCACATGAAATTTACACCACGTGTCTTTTATATTAAGTGGAATAGCTAAGGTTATAAAGCTTTAATTTAAGATGCATATTTAGGGTGGCCCTCATACAAAAATATTTTAAAAATAGCATTTTCACAGTGACCACTTAATTGATTCACATGGAATTTACACCACGTGGCTTCTATAGTAAGAGGCATATTTTAAGTTATAAAACTTTTGTTTAGGGTGGATATTTAGGGTGGCCCTCATACAAACATATTTTTAAAATATCATTTTCACAAAGACCGGTCAAACGATTCACATGGAAAGTACACCACGTATCTTTTATATTAAGAGGCATGGCTAAGGTTATAAAATTTTTGTCTAGGGTGGCCCTTATACAAAATTTTTTTTAAAATAGCCTTTTCACAAAGACCACTAAATCGACTCACATGGAATTTACACCAGGTGTCTTTTATATTAAGCTATTTTATGTAGGATACATATTTAGGGTGGCCCTCATACAAAAATATTTTAAAAATAGCATTTTCACAAAGCTCTGCTGTCGGTATCTAGGTTATTTATCTATACTGCAACTAAACGGCTGGATTAAGGATAGGGATCAATTTTAGGTGGTACAAAGTTCACCGGGTCATCCAGTACATATAAAAAAATGTGCCCCTCCTTCTCCTTTAAAAAGTCCTACTGAAACGGGGCGAACCATCTAGAAGCCTTGGTGAAGTTGAGGATACTGGTGAGTTCCAGCTAAGCTAATTTTTTATATTTCTTTCGACTTTTTCAGCTTCTATACAAAGGTTAGGTTAGGTTAAAAGGGTTGCTGGCATAGCAAGATGCGCTCGCAGGCAGTTTGCCCATTGTGATACCCTACAATTATATAAAAATGTTCCCCTCCTTCTCCTTTAAAAAGTCCTATTGAATGGGGGCGAACCACCCAGTAGCCTTGGTGAAGTTGAGGATACTGGTGAGTTCCAACTCAGTTAGTTCCTCAAGACCAACAAAGAACGCAGAACCAAAATATTTGATTCGTCTCCTCATTAGCCCGGGGCATTCGCAGAGCAGGTGTTTAACCGTCTCTTCTCTTCTTCTCTTGTCCGCAGCTCCTGCATAAATCTCTGAAAGGAGCACCATATATGGCGGCCATAGAACCAATAACAAAGTGCCCCGTCAGTACTACTACAACAGTCGTAAGCTCTTCTCTTCTGAATCTTAAGAGGGATTGCGTCCTTCCCAGATTCAATTTAGGCTACATGATTCAAGACGTTCTGCATCCGGTGGTAAGGTTCCACCTTCTGTTCGTTTGTTTCTTGATTACGTACTAACTTAACTAAACTTGTAAATCCTCCTTAAGCTGAATTGAATTATTTCTCGAGACGTTTAAATTATAAAAAATTATCTGATCCTCTGGAATACGTCACTTTAAGAGTCATTATATTAATGGTTTCAAGAAAAAGGCATGCCTTGGGCCTTTTTCGCTCGTAAAATCGTTACCGGCGAGATACCTGCCCACAATTATTTACATTATCGCTGTGATATTTTACACACTTGTTGGTTTAGTTAGCTTAAAAGGATTTCCGCTGTACTTTGCCTGAGTTTAATGATAAACGGCCTGTCTTTAGTAACTTCTTACTGAGTGGTGACTAAAACCTAACAAACAGTTCCATTTCAAACGTTAAAATAATTTTGAAAATTTTTAAATTTAATAACATACTCAGTATCGTAGCTCTGCATTAATCAATAGATAAACGATATTTTTTCAACATACCCAACACGCAACCAGACAGCCACCACGGAATTGGAAAAAAAATTGGTCAGACAAGCGCGCATTAAATCAATCCGACTTGGACAGCAGTGAGTAATGCAAATAGACAGATGAATAACAAATAAAACAACAAGAAATTTCATTGATTTGTTTGTAAATTTTTAATAGACAACACAGATCAAACGTTTGTCAGTCAGTCAGTTTGTTTGCTCGTACATGAATTACACAAGAACAGTTTCTGTGCAGAGTAATGTATGATTGAAGTATTGCCTTGAATGTGGGTGAAAAATAGTAAGTTCTGTAGTAAGTTGTTTATTTAAAACATTTACAAGTGTTGCCGTTTCATAAATGCATAAATAATAACAACTTCAACAATAAACACATCTACATATCATATGTTAAAAATGCCGAAGGCCTACGCTGATATATTGGCAATATAAAATAAATTAAAGTTTGAATATTGAATAATGTTTGTTTCATTTTGCATAGCAATTGCAGTGGGACTTAAGCGTTTTTGATATTTACCGACTCATATTACAATTATAAAAGTAATATAATTTATAAATACTTTCTTGAGATTTTTTTTGTATATGACTTTCTTTCAAGCTCAACAATATTCTAGCGTTTTTAAAATTTTACAATATGTCCTTTATACGTCCAATTAATTAATGCTTTTTAATCAGCCTATCAAGTTTAAAACGACATATGAAAAGTAAAGCTGAAATTCTGCAAAAAAAATACTGAAAGCTCTTTAGTTTATTTTTAAAAATTTGCATTTCTATAATGTTAAGTGTTTTTCTAGCTATAAAATGCATTAACGCATCCATGCAGAGCGTGAATTTTTATGTATTTTTAAATGTTTGACATGATGCAACCTTCATAGATAAACTGCACTTTAAAATGTACTAAGAAACCATTAGGAATAGAGCGATCGTAAAATTTTAAAATTATATAAAAATAGTTAATAGAGTAACAATCGATTTAATGACCAAATAATTGAGAGATTAAAAAACGATTCGATATTAAATCGATTGAATATGAATTCGATATTCACTTAAGCAAAATTGTTTCTTATTTATATACACTTTTTAAATGACAGCGCTGGATTCGGGACTATTTCAAAATAACTGCAATGGAGTGCTAAGTAGTAATGTTTTTCCCCTATAATTCTACTTTTAAAACTTGCGCCTCTTTCTATTGTAGTTACCATTATTTTTTATTTTGCAAATTGTATATCCATTTCATATAAGTGACAGTATTCATTCAGTCGGTGTAGTACTAAAATTTCAACCACCAGCGTAATTCTATTGCCCGCAAAAAAGAGCACACGAATTTTCTTTTCTTCTCTAAAAGGCCCAAATAAAGTTAGTGAGTGTGCTAAGGAATTCCCGTGTCGGTGTAACTGAGGCAATGACATCCTGCCCCACTGAAAGTGTCAACGCCATACATTTTGATAAATTTGTTCGACCTTTTTGATTACAAAATTAAAGCACTTACTCTTGGCTTTAGGTCATTAATATTCTCTTCTACCCATATTCTCTTCTACCTGTTACCTCCTAGTATCTTCATTACATCAACCGCGTCATATTGTTCGATCCGAATCAGAGAAGCTATTTGTTGGGTATCGAAGTAATACACCCACAGTGCCATTCTCAAAACGCTTTCAACCGGTAATAACTGATTCAAACTCAACTTCGAGAAAAACTTTCAGCTGAAATTACCGGAGATAGCTCAATTGAAGAAGAACACTATCAACTATCAATTCTTGAACCACCATATACACTGATTGATCAAAGGTGGACTTCGGGGAAGTTGCGATGGTATACTTAAAAGACCCAGAAATTTTTGAATCTTTTCGCTTACCTAACTTAGCTTGCATCTAGTTTGGGGGTTAGTGGGCAAAACAAAAATACTTTGGAGAGTTCAAGTTCAAGGCTCTGAACTTGGAGGCGATAAAATCTAAATTTGTGTTACAATATAGGAAGAAACTTACAAGCTGGCTTAGATGGGTCGTCAGCAGGCCCGGATTTAGAAATCTTCCGCCCTTAGGCCAGTCAGAAATTGCCGCCCCCTTCACTAGTAAATATAGAAAAAAAAAAATTTTGTAATATCAAAAGTGAGGACCTTTATTTTTTTTTTTTTTTGGTTTGGTGTTGTTAAGGATAAGGTCCTCTCTATTTTTCTTTACGAGGCAGCAAAGAACTCTAAGAACGTGAAAGTCTGTAAGCCATCTATAGCAATATGGTCATTCAGTAATTATTCAAAATGCACTGACTTATTGTAAAAGAGCCGCAAAGACATAGCGGCAATCACCGCGACTTGCACTGGACTATCGGCAAGCATGCTGAAAAATTCGGTATTCCATTTAACCCTTTCTGCCGCAGTTGCGCTTGAATGTAAACGAGAAAAATTCTGTTGAGCCTTTTAGGCCCAAATGTCCGGCCCTTGCCAGATATAGTATTTATCGTTACCAAGATTACTTTTTAAATTCTTTGGACAACCTTCTTTACCAGTTTTATTGGGTCAGATATGTGGTATTGAAACTGCACATTTAAGACTATCAGTAATGTTGTTACCATACAAATATATACCAGAAAGTGGGTGTGGCATTGAACAGCATTTGCAAACGGTAACTTTCGGCTTGAAATAGTTTGACATTTTTTTTCTTATCTGTTCCCCTCATGCACGTAGTTCCTTCATAATAATTCTGGATAATTCAGCATTTTCGTTGTGATGAGTTATCTAAATAATTTTCCAATTTTCGGTTCTTGTACTTTTTGTAAAACTCGTGTAAAATCGTATGAAAGCACTAGGACGAACTGTCTTTAAGCTCAGTTAACTGGTAAATAGGGTGGGCACCAATAAGGTTCGGCAACACTGTAGGTAAAATTCCATATTTTGAAAAGACACACTAAAACGCCGCAACATGTCAACTTATTTTTCGGTCGTAAAATGTAGTGGCATACTTAGTTTTTCCCAATCAGATCAAAATCTCGAAATATTTGCGATTCAAATTTAGTCAATTTTCGACCCTTTTTTTGCAATATTTTTCTTAGTTTCGGAGAAAATGACATTGGAATATGTTTCGAAATTAAATTATTTATTATATGTTAATCGAAACATAACTCTTACAATGACAAAAGTTAATTTTCAGACGTATAGTACAATTGGCTTATATAAATTTTTATACATTTTGCTTTCTAAAAAGAAGAATTTATTTATTAGTTTTAATAATAATTTTAGGTTACATATTTAATGTTTGAGCATTAAACTATGTGCTTTCGATAGAAAATTACGAAAAATAGTTTCAAATAATAATGTACCAAATTTCATTCGATTTCGACGTCTTTTTGTACATATATATGTATATAAGAAAAATATAGCTAAAACAGGGGTTTAAAAGTGAGAAAACATCAATAGGGAATATCTCGAGAATTTGATCTAACTGAAAAAAAAAAACTGAGTATGCCACCGAATTCTACGACCAAAAATTTGGGCGTTTTTGTGTGTTTTTTTTAGGTCCCCACAGCGTAATCAGATGAAAGATTATATTCTCAAGGCATTATTAAGAATTTCCCAAGCTAGATCGTTATTGACACAGAAAAATTATTAAATAAAATCAGAATGGTGAACCCAATCGCTTATTAAATTATAAAGATATCACTGTTGGTATTACCATTTAACGTCTCTGTTGATTAATTAATGGCCACTCGAAATGTAATTGCCAAAATAATAACTCAAATTCCAATCAATCATTGATTAGATATCAAAGCTTTTTCCTCCCTGCGGCAAATCTATAACCATTGTCATAATCATTTTAAATATAATATTTGCATGAAACTTTTTCAAACTTCAGCATATGCGGTCCTAAATTTAGTTTCCCGTTCATAGATTTAAATCTTGGTATTGATCCGGCTGTTGGTGAAGAAAAAGTCAAAGGACACGCTGTAGTTAATTAAGATATTTCAATCTGTTTATTAATTTCGAGCTACTTCCATAGAAAACATCTACTTCGCTATTAATTAATTCGAGCGATATCGTTGCTTTGCTTTGGTTTTTCACACATTTTTTTCACTGTTTCATACTCTTTTATGCATAATATTTCTTATATGAGCAATGCATATAACGTTACTTTTGCTGTTTATCTGATGCTCAACTTACAATCTTTATAATATGATTCTACTCGTATTGACCCAGGATTTCAACATGTGAAGCGATTCACTGCTGTGGCTATACTGTGGTTACCAAGTCCGGATTTAGAAATTTGCCGCCCCTAGGCAGTTGAAAAATTGCCGCCCCCCTCTAGAAACTTCTTCAATGGTGAAATAATTTTGTGAAGCGTTTCACTGCTGTGGCTATACTGTGATTACCAGCTCCGGATTTAGAAATTTGCCGTCCCTAGGCAGGTGAAAAATTGCCGGACCCCCCCCCCCCCCTTCCCTCAAAACTTTTTCAATGGTGAAATAATTTTGTACGAAAAGTTTTTTAATCAATAAAACGCAACTTTTATTGATTCCCTACTTATGTTTCTAGAGCACAATACAATATTTTTGAGATTTTTTTTAATGATTTCTGAGTAAGAGCTAGATTTACATTTCAATGCAATTTATACAATTTTTTATTTATGATCATTTTGATAAGGCGCCAATCTATTCGAATAAAGTGCCAACAGAAGTGAAAACTTAAAATAATATAATTGAAATTTGTTTTCATGATGTTTTGTAATGTTTATGAAATAATAAATATAAATATTATGAAATACGTTCTTAGACCTTTCCCTTCAAGTATTCTAGTGAACTTTCTTGACTTAACAAACCTTATTTCTTAAATTTGTACGTGGCTCATGGATAGCCCCTTTAGCCGATTTGTTTTAACTTTTTCTACAAGAATCAGATTAACTCAAAATTTTTAAAATTGTCAGTTAAGTCGTTCTATCGGCCAGCCACAGATATATATATATATATATGTATATACATCCGATTAGTAATATATTATATATGATATATATATATAGAAAAGAGAGCGAGAGAGAGCAAAGTCGCCCATATATGTACTGTATATACATATAATATGTATATACATCTGGTGTCGGTGTCGGTGGCCTGTCGCGAGTTTATACATTTTTCCTCAGCCGCAAATCCTCTAAGCGTAATCGATACGATTACGATACGATTACGATAGGATTACGCATCCGATGTCGGTGGCCTGTCGCGAGTTTATACATTTTTCCTCAGCCGCAAATGCTTTCTTACGGAGGTGCACAACGTGCCTAAATAAGTTTTCACTTCAAAAAAGTTTCCGCCAATATTTGCCGCCCTAGGCACGTACCTATGCTGCCTGTATGGTAAATCCGGGCCTGGTGGTTACTATTCACAGTTACTAGTACAGCAGTGGCTATGAAAATTTTTGGTATGACTGTACTTTTTAATTCCTTTTTTCTGTTTAGTAAATAAAAGTTCAAAATTAAGTTAATATTTTGTCTTCTTAAATAAAACATATTGAAATATTGACACATTGATGTTATGAATGAATAAAGAATTCTAAGTATTATAATACTGACAGACCAAAATATTAAATACTGAAATATTTAATTGTAAAGTTATTGTTGAAATACTTCTGATTATTTCCCTACTGGGTTGCACTTTATGTACAGTAAATACTAATACTATGCGCTGCGTGAGCATTCACCAAACACCTGGTGTTTTGACGCACGCATAATTCATATTTAATATTAATAAATTTTGAAATTTCTTATTCACAGCAAAGCAAACAGTATGTACTTGCAAATAAATTGCGGGGCATACTACTAAACTTTTTATTTTTGAAATATCTAATAATACATTTTGCGTACTTAAAATATTTGGCAGAAAAATAAAATATTACAAAAATCATATATGATATCATAAATTTTACTGATGCAATTAAATTGAATTTATACGTCAATTATTGGCAATTGAAAAACATTATTTTAATCGTTTTTGCCAGCAGCTTAAAGTATTGTGATGTGTATTAGCTAATTCAATTTTCATGATATACATAAATTGTTGTTGATTTTGTTGTTTTGTTTTATTTGAATTTTTTTTTTTTTTTTTTCATAATTTTACAGTAGTTTTTTAAACGTAGTGTTTTTGTTCTGCTAAAATTGATACAAGAAAAATTGCTGGAAATAAATTTTTTATTATAAAAATAAAACATTTCAAAATTTAAATAATTCCTTTTGGTCCTAAAAAACCTTAAGTTGGTGGAAGCGTTAGTTAATTAGTAACAATTTAGAATTTTATTTAAAGCTAAATAAACTAAAATTTAATTAGTAGTGGTTGCTGCTATAAAATATTGAAAATTTAAAATAAAACTCATTTAAATAAAGCATTAACAGCAACAACAAATAATAGGACATAGTACAGCGCCCTTAAATCGGTTACTTAAAAATACCACAACGTAGCGTTAAGTAAATGCCTACCAATTAGTATTTTTCTAAAAAAAAAGCGATAAGAAAATATAAATGAAGAAACAAATTGTATAAATTAACGCAAATTTATTGCAGAAAATGTAAAAAAAAAAAAAATTAAAAATAAAAAAAATCTTAGAAAAATTATAATTGAATTGTAAAAGAATAAGATGAGAAACGTTAAAAAGAATGTGGCATCTGCGCCATCTGTTTAGCATGATAAGCATAATGAGATTTTTACAAAGGAAATAATTGCTTAAGAAGAGCATCTGTCAAATATGAGAAGAAGAAAAACGAAATTAGAAAGAAATTAGTAAAGGTGCTAACTTTGACGTTTCCAAATGTAAATACCCTATACTACTCATTTACAAAAAAAAAAAAAAAAAATCAGTAGAACTGCGAATAAAAATCTAAAATTTTTTTCAAATGGTACTTTTTACGGTTGTCAAAATACACCACAATTACTATAGGTCCCTGTCTACCACCGTGGAGTTAACTGGTACCTAGATAACGATTGTGTTGTGGTTGCCGAAACGAGCTAGGTCCCGGTCTATCATATTGTGGAGAACTATAGTGCCACTAAGATAACTTGCGGTAGCCGAGATGAGCTAGATCCCAGTTTTGCACCTAAAAGCTACTCAAAAGCACGCTGTCGCACTCCTCACTCATATGGCTGCAGCTGAGACGAACTAGGTACCGGTCCGTGCCAGACTAGCTGCTGGAGATGAGTTGACGAGATCGGTTTTTATTATTATTAGAGAGACGAGCTAGGTCCCGGTAGAGAGTCCTCATCTGTTTCATAATAAAAATCTGATTTTGTGATGTGATTTTGAAGGACTCTCTTTAATCGTGAAAATGGCATTGTGCTACAGACAGGGCCGGATTTACCATACAGGCCGGATTTACTATACAGATGGTATTATAGTCGGACACCCACCCTGTGGTATCACAATGGATAACATTTGGTCTAAGTGAGTCAGTTCGCAACTGACTGCCACTCCTACCTAACCTAACCTAACATAACCTAACCTAACCTAACCTAACCTAACCTAACCTAACCTAACCTAACCTAACCTAACCTACCATACAGGCAGAGTAGGCACGTGCCTAGGGCAGCAAGAATTAAAGGACGGCAAATATTGGCGGAAACTTTGAAAGTTTTTTTTTTATTCGTGGGAATTGAATTTCCCGCCTATTTCGTTGGCACACGTACCACCAACATTATAAGCGAAAAATGTCATTATAACTGAACATTGTAATTGTTAATTAATTGTTATCAGGGGGGGGGGCAAGGGGGCGTCAATTTATGCAACTGCCTAGTGGCGGAAAATTTCTAAATTCGGGCCTGGTTACAGAGAGTCCTGGCCAATTGATTGACATGACCTTGTAATTTTGATATATATTTTTGTCTAAGTCTTTCAAACTCGGGCTTTTTACCATTAGGATGTGCAGATCTCTGTGAATGCACTCATTTCTAATAAACCAAGGAGTTCCTTTAATAGTTCTTCTTCAGTATAGCATTTAAAAGATATTTCTTGCATTGGAGTTGCCATTCCCTTTTCATAAAATGAGCCCACTTTACGTATTGTGCTATTCCGTAACAATTCCTTGTATTCTTGTGAATGAAATTTGATAGCATTACTGATAAAGAAATCATCAGTGACCTTTGTAAAAATGAGTGAGAACTTGTAAGCCTAATGTGTTATCGTTTTTTGCATAAATTTGTTAAGAACTCAAGCAAAAAGTGTAAAAAAACAAAGCCAAAATTCTTCATTCTGTTGTGTCTTTGTTTTTGTAATTCATTTGCTATTACACTTTTCTTGCAGATGCTTCGTTCTAAGCATTCTTAACGAGTCAAGACGAAGTAGTAAGCGCAAAGCGTATAATGAGCTTATAAGGGTCGCTGATGATTTAATTTTGCAATGATTGAAACTAGTATGGCTGTTTTTAGCCATTATTTGTTGTTTTGTTTTTGTTATTTTTTTTTATGTTATTACATATTCTACTGAACATTAAGCTCAGTAAAATTTTTCTAAATTATTTTCTCTGTCGATGCGTCACAAAAAAATATTTTCAAGTGCTGTTTGATACGACGTTGTAAAAAACCACGGTGTTAATTGGAATATGTTGGGTGCCTGGACAAAGCAACTTTATTGGCAAAGGATACTGGAATAAAGTTACAAAAAAAGGTTCTATACTATTTCTGAACCTAACACTATCAAACTGTTTGCCTTAATTAGGTGTGACAAAATTGATTCAATTTATATAAAATGGGCTTTCTTGATTATATTTGGCTGCTACTAAAATACAAAAGGTTTTCCCAACGGAATTTTGTTTTTTGAAAAAATTTTGCCATATTTTGGAATGATGTAAGCTGAAGCAGTGGTATCCTTATACATATCGTCGCTCTCAGGTAGAATGGCCCGAACTCATTTTTTTTTTTGTTAAATTCACTTTTTTTGTCGATCCTAAAAATAACCCTCAAATACACGTCCACTAAAAATTTTGATTAATAAAAAAATGTCACATGACATTAAAACTTCAAACTGAAATTCGATACGGAACTTGTAAAAGATCTTGATTGATTTTTTCTTAAATTCAATCGATAAGTTTTGTTTTTGATATTCGGGACATGCCAAGACGATCTATATTCTATGCTCTTACGCCATTTGTTATAGTTATAAATTAACTTTGAACTACATTATCATTTAGTTAATTAATTTGATTGGATAAAAAAACAAATATTTATAAATATTCCATTAACATTTGGCAAAGAAAGTCAATTTTTCTTTTTGCCATTATGCTGTTTATATACAATTCTTTATCTTTCGCAGATAACATGGTTTTGCCTTAAGAGTGCACAGCCCCCACCCCCGCCCTTCAAGTAGCTTTGCTTTCAAGAACAAAAAATCGTTTTTCATTTGCCATTCAATTTTCGCATTTTCAATCTATTTACTGATGAATATTTTTTTTTCTTCTGTTGCTGCTGTTCTTCTTCTTCTATATTTAAATTTAAATAAATAGGATTTTCCGACAAAGTTTCAATTTATTCAAATGCGCCAAAAGTGAAGACCAAAATTCAGCAACACAGCAATCGTATCGTGTAATACAGAACATTTTACCAATTCTTAGTAAATTCAGTTGTTTTTGTTGTTGTTGTTGTTGTATTTACTTAGTTTGCCTGCTGTTGTTTATCCAAATAACAAATCCCGAATATCTGCTTTTTTGCATGCAGCTTTTTAGTATATGGCCCTTCAGTTGCTGTCTCACTATCGCTGATGTTTCATCAGTCTCTTAGACTGTACGTCTTTTTTTTTTTTTTTTTTTTTTTTTTTTTTTTGTTTTTGTCTATGAAGCGGTTTACATTTATTGAATTTTTGGAAACACTTAAATATTTTCGTTTGTTTCATTTGTTTTCGAAATTGTTTTTTTAAGTTCTTTCTTTTTTTTTTTAATATTTACTTTGGATAGAGCACGCTTTTGTGGTTCAAAGTACACTACGAGAAAATTAGAACGTCGACTTCTACATCAATATCCCTACGACTTAAGTTCAAAAATGGATTTTTTAAGATATTTTTTGATATAACAAAATAATTGTTAGAATATAACAAAAAAAACAAAAACTAAAGTTTCACTTAGATATTTATTTGTTTTTTATTTTGCAACATTTTTTCAGTGTACCTCTAGTTAACCGACAATATTATATCATGTATTTTTTATGGCTTTAAATATTTTTTTATTATTTCTTGTTTTGTTTAAATTTTTTTTTTTATAACGGCAGCAGTTTATTGACCCTCTCTGTTGCTGTTGTCGCTAATATTTATTTGCAAATAAACACCCTCAAAGTTTGTTTGCATAATTTGTTTTTATTTTTATTTTATATTTCAATGCCTTATTGAAAACTTGTTTTGATATCTTCAATTTGTTTGGAATTAAATTTATTAATATTTGCTGTCAGCAGCAAATTATTTATGCAAAAGTGGTGAGTGGTGCTTGTGCTAGGGAAACAAAACGTTTGCTAATTTTTTTTATTTTTTAAATTTGAAATTCATTCATTAGTTTTAGCCTTATAATAAATAAAAAAAATTGCTTCAATGAAAGCAGAAGATCAGCTGTTAATGTTGGAGTCTAAGATATTTGAAGTTAATTCATAAAAACGTGCGCTATGTTAAAGAAAATTTTATTGAAATTGTTTTAGAAGCTGCTCTGTACTAATTTGGGAACCAACATTTTTATATAGCCGACTACTTGATAGGTCCAAATAATTTCAAGAAAAAATGTGATTTAAAAGTTGAATATTTAGTAAACTTTAACAATATCAATGCAGTGTTCTGACGTTGAACGCGCCATTACAAAATTTCAAATACTTAATGACAAAATTGAGATCAATTTGTCAACTGTTTTCAAAGTTTTTCTTATTAGAAGCGCAATCATGGCTAAGAAAATAATACATCAAAATAAAACTTACTCCTTTGTGTTGAGTTTAGAAGTCTTTGTTTGATTAAACCAGCGATGGGCAAAGAAGGAAAAACGAGCCAATCTTAGCTCACACGCCGCCTTTCTTAAGAAACTTAAACAAAATCACAAGTATATGCATTCACCACTGCTACGCACATTTTTATCGTTGTGTTTTTTTTATTATATGCGCTATGTACGATATTTGTAATATTGTGATAAGAAAAAAAAAATTCAAACGACGAACATGGATACAAAAATGCGCACATTGAGCACAGCTTCTGTCGTTTCGTTTGATCTGTGTACTTTTATTTCTACTAGAGTTCAAAATTCAAGCAACTTTTTGGTATTAATATTGAAAAAATTATATTAGAAACAGTTATTTTTTGTTGCTCTACCCCTATCTCTTCCTTAGAGTTCAATATACATATTCCCATACCAAATTTCATCAAAAGCATTCGATTGGTTCAGCTAAGAAAACATAGTTTGCTGTTAAGGGATTGGCGGCACCCACTCAAAACTAAATACCTTTTCTAAAGGTTCACTCTATCTTCATACCAAATTTCATCAAAAATCTCAATCTAGCTTAGCAGTGAAGACGCTTTTTCCTGTTAGAGGTGCTGCCACGCCAACTTAAAAAAATTTGAGTTTTTAGAAATCTTTTTAGGGTTCAATCTATACCTTAACAAAATTTTATCGAAATATTATCAAATTCGTCAGTTAAGCAATAACAACGTATTTTCCTGTAAGAGGTGTGGCACTGCCCAATATTCATTTTTTCTTGGACAGCTCGGAAAGCCCGAGTTTACTCATTTTATTTATTAGCCCCGTTTCTATGACGCTACTAGGACCCCCCATCCATCATTGGATCGACACCACTTGGGACCAACTTTATTTTCCCATATTTGCCCCTAAGTTACTTTATCAGCCTGTGCTAGTGCAATACACACAGGCGCCAGATAGCCAGCCTGGCAACATTTACAAATCTTTACTATGTATCAACATTTGATGTTGTATATATATAATTCTGTAAGCAAAAAAGTAATAATGAATCATAAAACATCATTTAGATTTCATTCAATACATACGCCGAAAAATATGCAACATTTTCATAACAATGAAATCTAAATAAAGTCTTATGATTCGTTATTACTTTTTTGCTTTCAGAAATGTATATATACGATATCAAATTTAGATACATTCTTATAAAAAAAAACTCAATGTACACCGCTGGTGTAGTTGTAGTTTTTTAAAAAAATCAAATTTCCTTCAGTGTACTCAGTTTGTTCTTGCTTGATTCTTGGAATTGTCTTTTGGTTTATTGCAAAATTTATTTTTTTATCGATATCAAATTTATCGTGGGGTTTTTTTTCTGTTGCTGTATTTGTTGTTTTTATTGCTTTTGTTGTAAGTAGCTCCTGCCTCCAAAATTTTGCCCATCTATGGATTAAACTATATCTATGGTTAGAACTATTTGTAGTGGCTTTTTCATATCAATTATTGTCACAAGCTGAAATGAGTAACACTCCTCTAATTTGAATTACCTTCTCAACAATCAAACGCAACTGAGATGTGCGATTTATTTTCTTTGTCAAATCGCTCTGCGATAAACTCTGTTGTGTCACTTACATAAGTTTGACGTATCTTGCTCTAACGTATAGCAAAAATCATGTTTACTCATTTTGTTTTTTATCAGTATATCACACGTTCCATTTGGGGTTAGCTTCTCAAGTGTTGTTTGATCCTAAATATATAGATTCAGTTCTATTTCTAACAAATCTGGAACGTTATTGTCTTATAATTCTAGCAAGTGAATTTTTATTATTTCCCAACGTTGTTCAATCATGTAGCGACCCATTTCCTTAACCGGAGATATAAAACTTGCTTTCTGTCATAATGCGAATGACATTACAGTTGCCAAACTCAAAAATAAACAGTTATACAAGTTCCAAAAATTGGATGGACCCCACTGTATTTAGTATTTTAAGCATGTAATATACTAACGCGTTCTTCAGCGTCAACGTACGGCGTGACTGTCAGCTATCTGCAAAACGTAGATTTTCTTTCATATCCACTCATTCACACCCGCGAGTATAAATGATAACGTAAAGTGTATTTTATTTCAATTAACATTTCCCACAGAAAAAAAAAAAATACAGTGTGCTCCATTATAATTTCCCCAGGTTTCGAGAAAAAAAAATAAGCTAAAGTTTTAATTAATTTTAGATAAAAGTAATAAGATTTCTTGGGAGTCAAATAATAGTGATCTTGTATTTGAGCTTGAAACCAATTTTGAAGATCAATTCGAGCTCGACTGTGACTGTATGAAATATTTTTCTCCAGAACTTAAATTTAATGATGATACTAAAAATTGCTTTCAAGGTCAAAGGCATAAATTCAATGATGATACTAAAAATTGCTTTCAAGGTCAAAGGCATGATATTGTCCTAGGGAACTTTAAATAGATCAGACGATATATAACACTTCATCTAAAAGGTGCATTTTTATTTTTGAGTTAAAATTGGAGGATATGTTTTAAGTAACACTTCTACAATGCGATAACATACCGTTAAACCACCTTATTTTTAGTTTCAAAACGTGTTAATTCCAACACTTTGACTTTTTTTACTGCGCCTCTTAGTGAGTTTGACAAACACTCCGCAGTGCCACCTACCATAGCACGTTCCACACATAACACAGTTTCACTTCATTGCTCCAACTTCATTTGTTTATTATGCAAAAAAAGATAAACATAATGAAATTTTTTAGATAAATAGCAAGAAGACTATGTATAAAGAAAATAAAAAATTACAAAAACTATTTAACTTAAGCTCCCAAAAAATATAAATGGCATCGCACAGATGATGCGTTACTGTGGCGTTAAAGATAAACAACTTTATGAATTCGATATGGAGGAGGAACCGAAACTGAAACTGAAAGTGATACGATTTTTTTTTGAACTCTTTTGTTGTTTTTTTTTTATTTTTATTTTTCTTTAATATCTACTATTCCGCTTGTTGACTTAGGTAGTGTCACTTTCGTTTTTGTTGAGCTCTGTTTAATTTGTCTTCTCAGTGAGTGTGATTTAAGCCAGGGGAGTGTAGCTGCGGCGATTTTGTCACATATGTGTGAATTTTTTTATTTTTTCATTATATCTTTATTTATTGTATTTATCTTTTGATTTGTTTTCGTTAGCGTTTTAGTTGCTTGTTTTGAATTAAGCGGTAAATTAACATATGTTAACTGTTGACTAATTAAGCTTGTTAGAGATATTTCATTCAAATGAATTATTCAGAACACTTATAATATTAAAACGTTTGGCTTTCAAATTTTGGCTGTAAGCTGCAATTTAATCTCATGTTTCATGATTAATGACTTTCGATTTTTTTTCGTTTTAGTAATTACCCTTCAATCTTGAGCTACATATAATCTTTGACTTTTGATCTTTGTTCGAAACTTCTGGCAATAGAAGATTGATATTTTTTTACTCAAATTTTGTACTTAAATTTTGTACTTGTCAGTAAATGACAGCCAAATAAATGAAGGATTTCAATGAAATAATTTATCATCTTTCTTTTGGAAAATTCTAGAAATCATAATCGAGAATCAATATAGCTTAAAATCCTACATTTGTCTCTCATAAATATATTACTTTTCTATAAATAAAACTTTTAAAATTTAGAAATTTTAGAAAATTGTACCGCTTGCAGTCAGCATAGCTATATTTTGTTTACTTGTCTTTGTCATGGGTGCACTCAAAATATCATCTTCTGAATGCCTTATTTTATTGTTCCTCAATTGTTTTTTCAGAGCTTCTAGCTATTCTTTTCTGAAGTATCGTAGTAAGGGGGCGTCCATTAATTACGTGAGGTGTTTTTATGAAAATTCGGACGCCCCCCTCCCCTTCGTGAGATTTGGTGAGATCTGGCGGGACCCCTCTCCCCCCCTCCCATTAGATTTAAATTGTAACTTTTAATGTAAATTCTATGCATTAAAAAGTTGACGTAAGGTTTTCCTTGACCCCCTCTCAACGCTTGGTGAGATTTTTCCGGACCCCTTCCCCCCTATTTTGGCTCACGTAATTAATGGAAGTCCCCTAAGGGGCCGTTCAAGTATTACGTAACGCAATTTTTGAAGATTTTTGATCCTCCCTCTCCCCCAGGTAACGCGCCGTAAAGGTTTTCTATACCTCCCCCCCACCCCCCTCCTCAAACGTTACGTAACACTCAAGTGACCATGTTTACCTAAAAATCACATTTATGTTGCGCTAAGTACAGAATAGAAGTTTCACTTCACAAACAATGTTACGTAACGTGTTGTTCGACCCCCCCCCATCCCTCCTCTGTAACGCAGCGTAACGTTTTACAAGATCCCCCTCCTCCAAATTGCGTTACGTAATACTTGAACGCCCCCTAACGCGGTCAATAAGTTGAGGTGTGACATACCCCAGCAGTATTTACCTTTATATTTTTCCTTCAATATATTACGCTCGACTACGTGTGCTTGCTCTGCAAGTTGTAAGATATTTCATCGTCAGTTACTGAGAGCACGAGAGTAAATATTCGTGTGAGGAGAAAGTTGACTCTATTTGTAATCACGTGGGATATGTCACACCTCAGTTCATTGACGATGAGTTACAAAATAAAATGGTACAAATTTCAAAAAATTGCTCGTATCTCAAAAACTAAAGCACTGAATTCTATAGGCCAGCCATGGGCAAATGCAGGCACTTTCAGCACTCATGGCCCGAACCGTTATTCGACGCACAAACAAGCAACCAAAAGTTAGCAGAATTTCAACGCTATCGGCGCACAGCGTTGAGTTGAGTTCAAATGAAAACAAAAACAACACACACAGGCATTAACGACGGCGCTGCATTGTATTTCGACGAATGTATTGTTTGTTTATAGTGCAATTTGGTTTTTTTGTGCTGTTGGCGAATTCGGAAAAGAAAGCAAAAAAACTTTAAGATTTAGTTTAATGCTGCTTGATGTTGTTGTTGTGCTCTATTGCTAGATTTCCTTGCCCACCGCTGCTTTAGACTATTGAGATCAACCCTACGAGGTTCAGAAATTTTTTGGCGCTAACTGCTCTGCGCAAACCTACATATATGAGATTTGTATAAGTAGGTGTCCTAAGAGTGTGTTTAAATTGTTAAATGCTAGGGAAAGAGATTCTCTGTAGCCAATTCTAAGAAGTCATGGATGGATTCGTTCCTTTATATGTGAAAGGTCTACACAGACCTGGTTGAACCCCCTACCATTAAAAAGACTCATATTTTAATTGAATTTGTTTATTCAAGATTTGAGAATAAAATCCCGTCAGAGAAATGCAACGTGAATAGCAAACCAGACTCTAATATTTATGCTGGATGCATTGATGCTAATAACTTCTTGACTATAAGGGATGTGGAATATTTTAAAGTAAACTAACTTCTAGTATTTATTGTGAAAAGATTAAATTTTTTATTACTTTTCATATTTGCTATTTTTATTATATTTTCTTCAATAGTAAAAATGTTAATATCTCCGCTGTTATGTCTGTGTTTAATCAGTGTGTATTGTATGTTAGCTTAAGCTTTTTACTTACACATACAAACAGTATATTCATATAAACTTATACGCACACATGTGGCACCCATACTACTACTGTCTTCACTATCTATCTCTGTCGCTTTATATTTGCCCCGAAACAAAACTTCAGTTTAATCTGCACAGTTCCATCAAACAGATGCTACCACCACCAAAGCTTTTCTTATCTTATCAACGTCTCTAAAGGCTCATTCAGGAAATTACTCAAGTGTTAAAGTTTCATTTATTTATTACAAAATTACGTTGTCTGCTGTCTCCGGAGATTCAGTGAAAATATAATGAAATCTGTTAACAGTTGAATACTGACAGTACACTACACTTATGTGTATATGTATTAATTGGTTTAATTGAAAAGCATTAGAGCAAACAAAATTGCTCAAAGAAATAGCCGAAATATTAAAAAAATAATAAGAAATTTTTTCATAAATATAATGACCAAAAAAAATTATCCGTAATATCAGAAGTAGATCAATTTTTTATCTTCCAGTTGAAGGCTTTCCATGATTTCCTTAATTTGTAAAAGTTCCTGGAGAAAAACTCAATTGTTTACCAACTTTCCAAAAAGCCTTGAAAAAGAGTTTCGAAAATTGAATTCTCTTCATTTTTTGAAATTAAAAGTTTAAAAAATTTTCAATATTTTTTGAGAAAACGCTTGCACAAAGATGGCAACAAAAGTTAATTTCTACAAAATATTTTTACATTCAAAGTGAACTTTTTATAGAGCTTAACTCAGCTTTTTAACCCACCCGGGGAAAACTAGTTTTTGATTAAATATATATTACAATTTTATTATGATTAAAGCATTTAAATTGTCATTTCCAACTGGGTGTGCTTCGTCATGCAAAGAAAGTATTTGCAGCTTGCTTACGCATTTAATGCCTTTTGAGTTTACTCACTTGAATGTGTTTCATTTCGTTTGATTACCTTTCTGTGTGTGTGTGTCATTTTACGGATTTTATCTTAAGTATGGGTACTTTGTGACGTCACCTTAGACAATTTTAGAAAAAAAAAATTTTGTTTTTGCAAAGTCAAATATTAGCGTATGTTTCCATGCAAAATTGTGCACCTACTCAACTCAAACTCTTAGCTGACAAGTCAAATATCATTGATCAACTATAATTAGAAACACCCTATTTGCTATGAAGATTAAAGAAACACTATCAACATAAGGGCTTATCATATGAAACATTAGTTACGTTCAAAGTAAACAACATTAGACTGAGCAAATAAAAGACAGCACCAGTACCCAGCACAACTTCTATGAAACACTGACAAAATGAACCATGCAAGTTGTAGCGCATAGAGTGTAGGAGTAGCACAGATGTGCCAAAAATGTAAACAGCACTAAATGACAAATCAAACAACAACGATAGCTGTTACGAAAATATCATAAAATGTAACTTACCAAACAGTAAAACATTTGAATGGATTTTACGACTTTTTTTTTGGGGAAAATTTATTGTTAACGAGCGTAGTGTTTTAGCCAAACGAGCGAGCATACAAAGTAAAATGTCATATTGTGGTAGGTAAAGAGTTAGAGACTGTTTGCTTTCGATGTTGTATGTTAGCTATTTTTGCATAAACTCTTATCCTTGATAGGCATATTAGAATTATTTCAACACAAGGTTATCTAAACTTATTTGATAAAAAATATTTCCTAAGTAGTTCAGTTTTTAAATCGAGTGGTAAGGTGCAAACAGTGAGACAATGCATTTATTTTTCAACCAAGTACATTCACAAACATGTTGCCGCGGGCAATATTGCTTTAATAATTTTGTACTTAAACTTTTGTTGCTTCTGAAGCATCAACTTTAGTGGAAGTATTCATTTAAGATAAGATATTTTTTGCTGTATATTTTTATACGTTTACGAGGTGTGTTATGTTTATGAACGCATCTTGCAAATGATTTGTTAGTTTGAAAGTTGATATTAATTACATATCGAATTCATTTATAAAAAAAATTTAAAACTGTCAAATTCGAAATTAGAATTTTGCAGTGTTACCACCGGCTCCACTCCGCTAGCACCTCATCTGGCAAATTTTGATAAAAAAAAGTGCATCTAATAGTCCCAAATTGGTCATATGTAATTGGTCAGTTAGTCCGAATAATTGGTCAAGGTCATCTGCATATTTTGGCACCTCATCTGCCGAATTTGGAAATAAAAACATATGCATCTTATAGGCCACGAATTGGTCATAATTGGTCAGTTGTTCGGATTAATTGGTTACCAAGAGAGAATTTTTTAAAAATATCAAGGTCATCTAAAAATTTTGACACCTCGTATTAGGACCAAAAAAAAAAAAGGAAGTATATAAGTCGATAGGGTTTTTAGTGCTGAGACCCAATATTGCGGAAACTCAATATCTTAATCCACAATATTGGGTCCCCCATCTTGAATCTTAAATTTATGACCTTGGATTCGTATTCAGCGACTCCAGAAACCTCCGTATACCAAATTTTGTGCTAATCGGTCGATTTTTAAACAACTCGTCTGCCATATTGAATCCGCCATTTTGAATTTGAATATTTTGAATGATTTGTAATCGATTACAAATGTTTGGATTTGGGACAGTGTGCAAATTTCGCGACGGGAGCTTTTAACGGCAAAACTTTTCATAATCTTTTTCGTATATAATTAGATTCTCCATTAAGTTTTTTAAAATTTTTTTTTATAGGTATTATAGCTCTTCAGTTGAAGCACTATTAATATGTTTGGAAAATATTTTTTGAAATATTTCATAAACTCTTTTACGGAAAACTGTTAAGAAATTTCAGAGAAATAAAACTCAGCATAAGGGTCTAGCAGTGCATATAATAAAAATCTTAAGCGGTATATCAGCATCTGGCATGATCTTTGTCTATTCATGCTTTCCTTAGTCTAACTTAGAAATATCATTTCTCATGGATTTTTTAATGCCTTGTCTAAATCCGTTCGAGACAGTATGTTCTGATAACGCCATTGTTTGCAGATTCGGGTTGAATATCTCAAAAACCTGAAGTGATACAATATTCTGTGACGTAGTTTTGAACAACAAAAAATAGTTTCCAATCAATAATTTTCATTGTATAAGGCTAAGCTTAGGATTAAAGGATTTTAAAGGGAATATATTTCTTGTGGCTCAGCAAGTAGTAACTAGTGGTCTTGAGCAAATCAGTGGCAATACAGGAAATTTTAATAAATTAGAGTTCGCCCATTGGTTGAAACTCAACCAACTTTTTGGTATTTAATATTACAAAACTGATATAAGAAACAGCTATTTTTTGTCAACACTTGAAAAATTAAAAAATCATGGTATCATGTTGCCCTATCCCTTCCTTAGAGTTCAATACATATGTCTCCATGCCAGATTTCATCAAAATCAGTCGATTTGTTTAGCTAAGAAAACATATTTTCCTGTTAAGAGCGTGGCCTCTATCTTCATAGCAAATTTCATTAAAATCGGCCCATTAGTTTAACAGAGAAAACATACTTTCCTATTGGGGCGTGGCACCGTACATTTTGAAACTAATATCTTTCCTCAAGATTCAAACTATCTCTTTACCGAATTTCATTAAAATCAGTTCATTAGCTTAGCAGTGAAGATGCTTTTTACTGTTAGAGGTGCTGCCACGCCCACTTAAAAAAATTTGATTGTTTCGAAATATTTTTTAGGGTTCAATCCATATCTTATTAAAATTTCATCAAAATCGGTTCTTTAATTTAGCAATAATGACGCGTTTTCCTGTAAGAGGCGTGGCACTGCCTACTAACAAAATTAATTTTTACTCAACAATCAATCTATTTCCATACCAAATTTCATCAAAATCGGTTCAGCCGAGACAGCGTTTTTTTCACATTCAGGGCGGTGCCACGCCCTCTTAAAGAAATCAAAGTTTTTGATAACATTTCCAAGGGTTCAATCTATCTCCAAATCAAATTTCATCAAAATCGGTTCATAAGTTTTGCCGTGAAAATGTTTTTTCCTGTTAGGGGCGTGGCAACACCTACTATTGAAAAAATAAGTATACATGTCCCCCCTTCTCTTCACAACCTTTCTAACAAAAAAAAATTGAAGCGATTATGTTGTATAATGGCATTTGCGCACATAGATTGTCCCCAAACTTATATCCTTAGTGTGTAAATTATTTCATTGAACTTTTGACAGTTCACTTAAGAACAGATAAACTTATTCCATATACACAGTATACTAGGGCTATAGAAGTTTTAATGAAGACCCTTCATATTTTATTAGTACGTGGTCTTTATAGAGTAGAAAAAGATCAAGGTAAATTAAGCAGTTTTTTCACAGCTAAAACATTTCGTAATAGTACGGGAGGCAGCGTTGCATTTCAGGTGGCGATATCCTCCCGCTTAATTTTGTTTTTAATTGATAGTTTTGATATGGCTGATAATCGAAACAAGCGTCAGTCGCCAGGCTAGTGGTGGAGCTGGTTGTGAGAAAATGCGCATCATGTAAAAAAAAGAATGTCCAAAACCCATTTCCATTCACTTGAAAATTTGCACAATTAATGTTAAGATGATCATAATAATAAAAATAATAGTCAGCTGCGTGTATAATGAGGGATACATCAGCTACTTACATAAACGTTTACAAAAAAAAATTTCTAAGGTCATTTCAAATTCAATGAAATTTATACATTTAGTTCATAATATAATTAGAATGATAAAAAACATAATCAGCTATTCTTATAATGGGGGTAAGACCGTCAGCTGAGTGATCATTATGGTGGTTCAGACACACACATGCTCCGATCTTCGCTCCCCGGGCACAAAAAGTTTCGTATTGATGCCAATAAGAACCACGTAAAATTTGGTCCATTTCAGAAAACATTTGATGGACCCGTTACCGTTTTGAAAAGTGGAAAATGGTCCTTAATCTATCGAAAATCATTAATATCTCCCCGAAGCTACTTCGTAGAGGGATCGAATGTATGACAAGGTCCTATTATTTTTTCTTTTCCAACATTTTTTCTGAACATACTTACTCCCTATCACCACCCCTTAGGGGGTCTCTCATGCAAAAATTACATTCTTGTGAAATTATGAAATTGACTCCCCCCTCTTCTCAGACGCCTCTGGAGGGGTAAAATGTTAGACCATTTTCTATTGTTTTTACTCTCCCAAACTTTTTTCTCGACACACCTACCCTTTATCTGCCTCCCTTTTGGGGGTCCCCCTAGAAAAACACAAAAAATTTCGAAAAATAGTTTATAGCTCCCGCGGAGTGACCCGTAGAGGGGTCATATGTATCACCAGGTCCTATTATATTTTATTTTCTAATAAAATAACAAAAACAAAAAAAATTTCGAAAAATAATTCATAGCTCCCCCGGAGTGACCCATAGAGGGTTCATATGTATGACCGGGTCCTATTATATTTTCTTTTCTAATATTTTTTCCAAAGATGTCTACCCTCTGTCACCCTTTTGAGGGTCCCCTTACCAAAAACAGAAAATTTCTTTATTTTTTCAAAGGTATCCCCCCAATGGGGTTGAGATAGAGGGTATGTATGTTCGGAAAAAATGTAGGGAGGCCCTGGTAATACATTTGACCCCTCTACGGGTCACTCCGAGAAAGCTAAAAATTGTCTTTCGAAATTTTCAAAATTATATACAATATATTTACAATAAACAAATTTTAAAAATATTTGTTAATAATAAACAAATTTTTGGTAAATATTAGCACGTGATTAATTGGAAGATTTTGGTTGAATCAAATATATATTTAGTAATTCTGATCTTAATTTAAATCACTATTCAATTAACTTTTGCTTTATACACAACTTACATGAGTGCATATAGAAGTGAACGACTTTAATAAATATCGATAAACTTATAGATATTCCTATTTAGGACAATAGGGCATCATTCTACATAAGTATGTTAATTGCTACATATAAGCCAAGACATATGTTTGATAGTAAGCAATAGTTCCTCCGTCGTTGATCAAAATAAACAAGTCAATGTTTGTGACAAATAAATATTTGTTTCAACAAAACAAGTCGAATTGCTTAAAAATAATTTCGTAAATAAAAAAATATGTGGCATACCATATATTTGGTTATAATAACCAAATCTCGATACATACAATTAAATTGCACTTCTGTATACACATTAATATTTAAATAGTCGATTAAGTTCTAAAGTGTTATACTAACGTTGCG
The DNA here is from genome assembly GCA_963662105.1 of Meiosimyza platycephala. Lineage (NCBI taxonomy): Eukaryota > Metazoa > Arthropoda > Insecta > Diptera > Lauxaniidae > Meiosimyza > Meiosimyza platycephala. The sequence continues at coordinate 75,786,466 of OY759211.1, read as the reverse complement.
TTACTTTTCCTCCAAATCACTTCATTGCAAATTTTCTCTTATATCCACCACTAAAGATGTTCACACTTCAAAAAGGCTAAGCCATTTTAAAAAGCTTAATTTCATTTGAAAAAAAAGAAACAAAAACAATTTTAATTCTATTTTATTGCACTTTCGTCAACTTTTCGCTTTAGGTATATATTGTTATCATCGATTTCGCTACTCAAACGCTTTTAATTTAATCCAATCATCAATCAATCAGCGTGCTGTCACACGTTTACTTTTTCAATACGTACAGATTGTGAAAAACCCATACGCATGAAAATGCTGTGTGTTAGTAGTCATTGAAGCAGCTAAAATTTCAAGCTGTTGAAATTTTTGCACACTATTGGATTTATGCAAAAGTAGCGGACAAAAGTTTGCCATAGCTGCCAAATTAAACTATAATTTCTTTACTATTTGTAACTAGCTAAAAAATTAATTGAAATTTCGCCAGCAAAGAAACGTGAGTCTCCTCTTTTTTTTTTTAGAAAAACAAATCGCACTCTGTAGAAACTGTAACAAATTAAGGACATGAACTTTACAAAATGATTGATTATTACCAACGACTCTTGGGCGCGATTGTTAAATTAAGGCAACAACATAAATTTGAAGCGAAAAAAAGCTAACATACTTTGTGGCGTAAACTTTTTGATTAAATTTAGCATAGAGCTTTCTTTTTTTTGATGTTTGCAAAAACTAAGGTCTCAATATAAAACTAACAAAATTAATTTCCATAAATTCAAGAAAAAAATGGCAAAAATTTTCCCAAAGTGATTTAGCTTGATATATTGGATAGGACTTTGCAGCCTTATAAATTGGTTATATTTGGCGCATAAGTTAAGACAGTTTTGGGTATAAAAACATAGTAAATTTCATAGTAAGCTTGCAAATGTGACCATTAAGATAATCCACACTGTCAGCGTAAAAAAATGCATTTGCTTCAATGACGGAAGAATCATTATAGTGATGTAAAAAATATGCAAAAATTAATGGAGCCCGGATGCTTTCTTCTGTCAGTATTTTTAAACTACACTTAGCGAAAAATGACATTGAACATATTATTTTTATTTTAAAACCACAAATTTTGAAGTTGTTGAAAATAGTAAAACTAACACTTTTTCCGTTTGTTTTATTTAAACACAAAAAACTTTAAAATAATTTTGAATTTGAAAAGTATTGAAAATAAATTTTTCAATCTTTATTTCAAGTATTCAAGTTGGGATTTTGAATACAATAATTTAAATCAGGGACCGTAACGAATACGAATTTTATGATAGAAATCACTGCATAATCGTTATTCTGGATTTAAACTTTTTTCGATCAAAAATATTCGTTTTTTTGGATTTTTATTTTTTCGATCAGAAATAATCGTTATTTTTAATTTCTATTTTTTTCGATCAAAAGTAATCGTTATTTTGGATTTTTAATTTTTCGATCAAAAGTAATCGTTATTTTAAATTTTTATTTTATCAATCAAAAATAATCGTTATTTTTAATTCATATTTTTTTCGATCAAAAATAATCGTTAAGAATCCAGAAGGATTTAAATTTTTTTCAATCAAAATAATCGGGTGTTCAAGACTAAAAGTACATTTCAAGTCTCGATTCGGTACATTTTCACAAAACCCAAATGCCATCACACAAACACAAAGAGCATTTGTGATCGATCGAAAAAAATAGAAATTAAAAATAACGATTATTTTTGATCGATAAAATAAAAATCTAAAATAACTATTATTTTTGATCGAAAAAAATCTAAATCCAGAATAACGATTAGTTTTGATCGAAAAAAATAGAAATTAAAAATAACGATTATTTTTGATCGAAAAAAATAGAAATTAAAAATAACGATTATTTCTGATCGAAAAAATAAAAATCCAAAAAACGAATATTTTTGATCGAAAACAATTTAAATCAAAAATAACGATTATTTTTGATCGATAAAAATAGAAATTAAAAATAACGATTATTTTTGATCGAAATAATAAAAATTCAAAATAACGATTATTTTTGATCGAAAAAAAATAGAAATTAAAAATAACGATTAATTCTGATCGAAAAAATAAAAATCCAAAATAACGATTATTTTTGATCGAAAAAATAAAAATCGCATAACTAAAAATCATGTCATATATCTAGGCTTCTCGTCAAAAGAAATTTATCTGTATACTCAAACTCACATTTCGACTTTTCCTTCATTGTGATTTTTTTGACTTTATTTATAGAAAATAACGATTATTTACGGTCCCTGATTTATATTCTTGTATGGTGTTTTATTTCCCTTTGTTTCGTTTTCTTTGTCCTTTGTTTTGCTGCTGCCGTATCATCAGGCTCTATTTCTTCCCTTCTCGTTTTTGCCCAGTTAACTACCCTATTTATTTCATTTAATTGTTTACAATTATTACAAATATTTTTGGCATTGCATTTTTGTTTTCAACACAATATAAAGTACCATAATTACCGCCTAAAAGCGTGCCATACATTTATTTGCAAAATTATTTTAAAATTTTTGACAGACACAAATGACGTTGTCATTTCTCATAAACAAACAATAAACTGTCGAATAACTAAAACAAATATGGCATAAATTCTCATACAGTAAACAAAAAAAAAAAATATTCTTTTAGCAAAGCAAAAAAAAAAAGTTAAAAATCATTGACACAGCTACCAGGCTGTGTCATTAATCTTAATGGTCCAATCAAATTAAAGCAGATTTTGCATCATTAATAATGCGCTCGTTAGTTATTTCGACATTTGTGACAACTAACTGCAGCTTTTTAATGTGAACACTTCAAGTAGCAGCGAGCAGGCAGGCAGTCAGCGAGGCAAGTGATGCTCATTAAAAAAAAAAACTAAAAAAAAAATTGCAACTAAATGAAGCGATTACTAACGTTGTTGATTAATGAATGCATGCAAATGATGATTAATTCTATCGCTTAAAATAAATTAAATCACATTAAAAACCATTTTAAAAAGCCACAAATATATATTGGAAATTTTGAAGAAAAATCCACATCTCTTTATTTATTTTTATTTCATCAATTCGACTTAAATGCTGCTATGTGTTCGCTCTACCAGCCACTTACAAAACGTGATATCATTATTTTAATATACGCGCATATAAAATAATAATGATAAAATATACTCAAATTCTTGTAAAGCTGTTCCTGTATAGATAAAAATGCCAACAAAAAAAAATGTAGCTGAAAATTCAAAGTGTGTGTGTGTGTGTGTGTGTAGCAGCAACTTTTTTTATTGCAGCAAAGTGGCTGTATTGGTTTTCTGCTCTGAATTTGATATACTTGTTTGCATACTTTTAGGCAACAAACATTTCGTTATATGTTGCGGTTAATGGTATTGATTTAGATAACGTTATTACTGCTGCTGTTGTTATTGTTGTTACGAATTCAATTTAAAGTTTATAAAAATGCTCACACAACAAGAAGCGGCATATTGAGTTTATTTTTCAGTGATAGGATGATGTAGGAACATTGAGAAATTGACGTAAAAAATAAATTTGTTATATGTTAAGATAATCAGCACAAAGCGAGATTTTAATAAATTAAAATAAAAAACTTGGTCAGTATTTTAGCGTTCCAAGTTTTTTTTATAGCAACGATAGAATCTCAGTTAGTGTCATACATATTTTCTTTAATATTGTGTTTAATTCCTTGTAGCAGAACATTTGTATTAAAATTAATAAATGTGCGTCATGGCCAGAGACTTAGTTAGTTTTATGTTGTAGGATAGCTGAAAACTAAAACTAAGATCCTGCATTCAGTTCCATAGCATTCAGTAGCATCGCCCCGGTTTTAAAAGCTTGGGGTCCTCGGTATTCATTGCGGTGTTGCTTAACATTTTTTTCATGAAAATTGTTTTCAAAGCAAGAAGTGCCAGTTTGGTCCTTTGCCCCAGGCACCAAATATTCACACTACATACCCCACTGCTTGCATTACTCAGATGCTAACAAAAAAAGAACCCTTCAAAAGTACAAAAAATGTTTCTAATGCTCTTATACCAACAAGCCACTCTACGGTACTATTTTCAAAGCAAATAACAAAAGCAATATTCTAAATAACTTTCTGCAAATCGTGCTTGCATTATGCATACTTTCGATTTGCCGTAATTTTTTTAAGAAACTTTTATCATGAGAAATATATATGTATACAAAAACCTTGTACGCACATATAACTTTTTCGCTGACAAAGTCAAGCAAACAAAACATTCAAATCCCAGCAGACGTTGTTCTGCCCTCCTTGTTCATGTCCCGATCGCCAGCAGCACACGTATCGCTATCCTCATCCCTATCCTCATACCTATCCTTATTCCTATCTCTATCCCTATCCCTATTCCTATCCCTATTCTTGTTGATCGAGCCGAAATGATGCTTCACGTCTTCTAATAAATATTCCACAAGCGTCACATATTTTTGAGAATATGAAATTTGTTCAATCAGCAAAAAAAATAACAAATCAAATATTGACATTAAAAATAAAGTAAAGTTGAATTTGAAAAATGAAGTGGAATATTTAAAGCATAAAAAAATTTGGAGTTTTCTTTCAAATTTTTCCAAATTTTTGCTTCAAACCTTCCTTGAACAATTACAAACCCAAAAAAAAAAAATTTTTTTTCAAATCAGTCGAGCCATTCTCGAGCCCTTGCGAGACTTACGCCGTCCAATTCATTTTTATATATAGGCATACAGGTATATAGGAGAAGATAGGAGATAAGATATTGTCAGCAGTTTATTTTCGGAATTCGGTGAAGACAATTGCTGGTGAAAGTTAGCGTTTCATTCAAATAAATATATTTATTATATACTTTTTAACTATCAACAAATTTCGGTAAATATTACTATGCCCTGAATTGCAAGTTTAATGGGCCAAACATAATTTCTTTTAGAGTCGATTGATTAGATTTAAAAAATCAAATATATATTTGGTAATCATATTTTTATTTGATTTTAGATTTAATTGGATCAAATATATATTTGGTAATCATATATTTATTTGATTTTACTTACTTTAATACTTTACAATTCTCAACATATTTAAGTAAAACACTATATAATTACCATGTGCTTAGTATACAGTTCAGGCATGTATGACTGTGTATATACCAACGGCATCCAATATATGGATGTGATGATAAGAGAAATTATCCATTTATTTGTGAAACAATATTTTCAAATATTTGGTTTTAACTTAACTGATATTAATGCATACACTAGTAACAGAACAAAATTCCTTCCGCCAAGTACATGATTTGGTGATTATTAATATGTGAATGTTTAATACGGGATAATATTTGTTTCAACTAAATTATTATTTTGTACAATTATTCAAATATAATAAGGTAATTATTATCAAATATATTATTATCAAATATAATATTATTCGATTCGCTGAAATGTGTGACATGTTAACTTATAGCAAATATTTATTTCGCCTTTATCAAATATATAATTTGTTAATTATTATCAAATTTCGATACATACAAATAAATCGTTTTATCTGGCTTCAACTTTGACTGAGTTGAAAGGAATGAATATTGTCAGACATTAAGTATTTGAGCGAAGGTATCTATTGCTTTGTTTATTCTAAAATGAATGCCTTTATTGATACCGCTATAAGGTGTTATTACACTTTCTTAGTAAATAAAGAAGCTATAAAGCTGGATTCGTCTATCATCAAGGTAGTGTTGGATATATATGATAATTTTCTGTCCGATGTGTGTATAACTGCTTGATGGCTAGGCAGCGTATGTCATCAGCATAAGAGAGTGCTTCCAAATGCTCAATATAAATTCACTGAATTCTACGATTTTTAGAGCTTAGAGCTCTGCTGAAAGCAACGTTTAGTACTACCAGAAACGAGATTGGTGACGAGTGACAATCTTGGCGCACAGTTGTAACGAACTCAAAAGGATCAAAAAGCTTTCTATAATGTTATACTCTACACTTAAATCCTTCGCCTTGAGCCTTGATGAAATTAATGATCTTAGGTGCTAAATCTTGTCTGTTCAATTGGATTTAGGCAATAAAGTACAGGAACAAGCTACCCAGTTATTTTCAAGACATGTGATAAATTATGGCATGGCACACTCATATTGCAACCATTTTCACATGGCGTAAGCGATATCTTCGCTCGTTGGATAACGAGCTTTTGCATGGCCGCTCAATTCGTATTCTGGCTGTTGGTTTCACATTCAATGATTACTCTTTTAACGCTGAAGTTTCATAAGGCTTTGTTCTGTATCCAAACCTCATCTTTGTTTTAATGGAAAACCTTCAATCCAAGCTCTGTGAAAATTAAGAGATCTTGTGGTATAGGGTGTTTTTTTTAGAGGTATAGAACTTTAAAATGGAATAAAACAAAGATGAATTTTTTAAATAGACATGAAAATTACTGTATTCGAAAGATAATCTTCTGGCATTATAATTTAAATATGACTTCTGGCATATGAACGCCACGGCTAGCTCGGACGTAGTCTAAAATGGAGGTCCAATTTTCAAGGTATATCGCGAATTACGCGAGTAATGTTGGCTTCGAAGTATTGAATCGTAGCTGGCTTATCGACGCATACTTTTGGCTTCACATAACCCCAAAAAAAAAAATTAAGGTGTGATATCACAAGATCTAGGCGGCCTTCTTGACTTCATAATTGCAAAAATCATGTGAATTTTGAGTGAAAATAAAGTTGAAATTTTAGTGACTATAATAAATTTGCACAATTTGGACGCGTTGTTCATGCGTCAACCTGTTCATGATGAAATGTCAAACCAAACTGAATATAAATGACATTAGAGTTGCCAGATTTGACCACAAAATCCCAGTTTTATCTCTATTCGAAAAACAAACCTCTAAAAAAAACACCCTTTATAAAAATTTCATACTTTCTAATGGCCTCATGCTAACTTCTAAGTAGAGCCATGCTAATCAAATTAGTTTAAATGCCAGCAAGACTCTCGCACCAGAGAATTGGTGATCTTTCTCTCCCCTTTATTGTAGCTTGCGTAGATATGAAGTATCTGCAATCTCTTTATATCATTCCGCTGCTCAATGGAATTCCCCACTATTACGATAATTCGTTCATTGGCCGCACGTTAAAGTTGCAAAACGATTTTCTTACAAATATTTTCCCCAAAAGTGACATCAGTAAATTCCAGCAAAATGTCTACTGACACTACTCCTACTATCCCGCGTTCCTTTTAGCTTTCTCCTTTTCTTGAAAAATCAACTCAATTCATTTAATTAATAGTGGGTATTTCCTCTTCTTAGTTTATGCTTAAAAAACAAACAATTCGTTTATAATTTTATTGTTTAAATTCAATTTACTTAATTGCAACACGAAAGCCCGCAAGTTAAAATAAACTACGGTTACTTACAGCACTTTTGTTGCCTGACATTTTTTGTTATTTTTTTTTAAGTAACAGCTAAAAGCTTAGTACTCTACTTTTTAGGCTACTACTTCATAGAAAAACGAGCTTAACAACTAGCAATTTCCTTTCTCACTTTTTTTTTTTCGTCTTCCGTATTTTCATTTTATCGCTTTTTTTTTTTTTTTTTTTTTGTGCGAGCATCACCATCAGTCACTGCGCCGCTGTGCTGCTTGGCTACCTTGCGGCTGAACACCTTTTGGCGGCAGCATGTCAGCACTTTCTTTCCCATGGCCAACTGAAACTGAAACTGATGCCAACGTTGAAACTTTGGCTGTTGCCCTATCGTTGATGGCTGCTACTGTTGCATGCTGCTACATAAAGGTGGAATTTATTTATAAAATTTTGAGTCACGCAAATAGAATTTGAAAATATTTTAATGTTTAATATTACTAAAGAAAAATTGTTTTTTTTTTTAGCCTTGTTAAATATCAGGAAATGTTGAAATATTTTATAATAATCAATTTTTCTTTTTTTTGCACTTCAAATATAGATATAATTGAAAACTGAAAGATTACAAATAAACACTTTTGTATGAGTATTTGATAATTTTTATTTATGTAATCTTTATCGGAAATTATTGATCTTGAATATCTTGTGGCGCATTTGCAATATTTCGTTTATAAATTAGTAGAACGGAAATCTAAGAATGATCCTAAACGACTGTACCGAATGTAAGAAATTATGCGATATTTTTATTGAATTGCTAAATAAATTTGAACGCAAATATTATAGCTTCAAAAATTCATGCCTAGTGGTCGCTGATATTCGCTTTCTTTTCTTATTTAAAGAAGATTAATCTGGGGATGTGAAAGCTTCCAAAATTTGATCATCTTTGGCGTTGTAGTCAAATAGACGATACCTCTTGACTTCCAAAGGCCTTATCGATGTTTTATGCCCACCGAATTTTAATTACTTTTCTTTGTTATTTAATGTTTCTTTTTATATATTTCGACTTTCTCGATGTTTTTCTATACAATTTAAATTTGTTCGCCCAATGTTTTTCGCTGCTCTTCGATTTTAAAATTTTTTTTTTTTTGATTGTCTCCGACTTTTTCGATGATTTTTGATAGCTATCGTCTTGTAACGATTTTTATCTCTATATCGAGATATATATTTTGATACTTTGTGACTTTTGATGTTTATCGATGCTTCCCGATTTATGTCGACTTCTGTTTCTTGTTACCTTCCGATTTCTTGAGAGTTTGATGCTTAATGACTCTTATCGATTATTTCTAGGTTTTTTAAAGATATCGACATAACTCCCGATATTTGCGATGTATTCAATACATTTCAACTTTTATCGCCTTTTCGCTGTTTTTGATGCTCTTCATTTTTAAATTTTTTCTTTTAATCTCCAACTTTTTCGATGATTTTTGATACCGGCTGTGTGGATTTTTATGAACGTTTTCAATGTTTTTCGGTACTAAGTATTCGACTTTTTTGATATTTTTTGATGCGTCTTGACTTCTGTCTACATTTTTATGTTTATTTTAGTCTTCTTTTTTTACTAGAATTTTGTGATACTAAAGGACTCTTATCGACTATTTCCATATTTTTCGATACTTATCGATTTATATTAACCTACCATGATAACTTCTGACTTTTCAATGTTTTTCGATACATTTTAATTTTTACCGCTTTTTCGTTTTTTTTGTTTTTTTTTCATAAGCTCTGCCATTTTTGTTGGTTTTTGATACTTACTTTTGATACTTTTTCGATATTTTTCGATACAATTCGACTTCTTTTTTTGATGTTTTTCAATACTTTTCGACACATGTACATATGTCGACTTTTAAATTTTGATTGTTATCATCCGATTTCCTGAAAGTTTTTAGATACTTAACGTATCTTATCGACTATTTTCATGATTTTCCATAATTATCAATTTATATCAAACTACTTTGATACTTAGGGGACGTCCATTAATTCTGTCCTGAGCCGGCCTTATTCATATTTTCACAAACAAAAAATATAGAAATTAAATTTCCAGCTCAGCTCCGATGTAATTTATGCATACGACGTGAACTTAAATTATTTTAACGTATAATGTTCTATTTAAAACAAAAATTTAATTACTGGCTGCTGAAAATAAATTATTGCTAAAATGAGTATTTTAAAATAAAATTTAAAACCGATTTGTACGTGAGTGTTTTTATAGCACCAGAAAAACTTAAGATATAAAAACTAAATTTAAGAATATTTCATACAGAAGTGAATAATTTTAAACTAGAATATCTCAGTTGCGATATATCACAAGTAAGCATTGTTAACTTAGATCAATCAATACTTAAGTGCTATATAATAAACCAATGTTTAATTGTAGGCCGCAAAAAACAACATTAGTAACAATTAAAAATTTTATTAACATATTTTGCATATAAAGCAAAAAAAAAGAAATGTTGCACCCTGCCAACACAAATACACTCCCAGTTAACAGCAATGGCAGCAGTAAAGCATGCAAATAAAGTTCAAGCCACAAGCAAATAAATCAACGCATTATCACACGCCCTCTGTTCTCGCGTTGCATTGTGAAATGTTGATTTCGCTTGTTTGCAATTAAGTCAGGTAAACGAACGAGCAAGCAGCAGATTTTGCTTAACCTGCCTGAATTAAAGATGATGATGGCGCCTGCTCTGTGCCACAACCTTAAGCTTAAGTTTATATGTGACTGTGGGTTTACATTTGAAATAGTTGAGATTTTGTAAACACTAAAAATTAACGACACTTTTCTAAAAAGAACAATAAAACTTTTGCTGTAGCTGTTAGAAACCCAACTAATTAAGCAAAACAAGCTCAAATAAATTAAGTTGATTAACAATCAAAAATAAGCTTAATCATTGAGGCTTAGGAAAAGTTTAAGTTTTTATGTGTTGTTTGCTGTATGCTTTTTCTCGAGCAAGTGAGAGTGTTTAGAGCTAATTAAAGTGCTGTATAATAGACAATTTTAAGGACTCTTAAATATTAAAGTTTTCTTTCGCATGAGTGTTTTGATTATTTTAAACTAAGCATTTTTCATTGAGAGCCTGAAATTATGCAATAGAAACATTTGACAATGTCGCCAACTACGCGCAAGATGACTAGCGAAAATTTCAGCTTTCTTTATTGCACGCTTTTAGGCTGTTGTTGCCGTTCTGCACTCTCACTGCTTGCTGCTGCTTTTTGTGAATGATTATTGTGTTATTTTTCAGCTGTTAGTCTTTAAGTCAAATAAGCCCGAAATAATGCTAAGTAATAAAAAAAATTATTGTATATAAAAAATACGCATTCATATTTTCATTGTTCACAGAAAAACTTAAGCCAGAATTAACCAAGAAAAGAAAGGCAGTGAGTTTTTGCTAAAAACCTTTTGCTGTTACCGATATCATTTGTCAGAAAATTTGCAAAAAAAAAGCAATTCATGCTTACATCATAATTTTTAATATAAGTTTCTATAAAAAAAAACGTATTGCACAAATTGTGAGCGGCCACAACGAAATAAGTTGTACTCTTCAATGAAACCTAAACGATTAAGCTCTAAATTAAGTTCAGACGGTAGCTGTCGGCATTTTCTTAACAAAGCGAACATTTTTATGCATTACCGGCCAAATTAGTTTTTAGCGAAAACTAGTTTCTCCTAGGCCATACTAGTTGACTTGTTTGCCTGAAGGTATGCAATGAAATTCAAAGGCAAAAGCAATCGGCTAGCAAAGCTGGTGTTTGAGATAACATAAGATGAAAATCGTGAGCCGCGGCCTAATGCCGTCCACTTACCCTAATTTTTGTATAGAATTTCTGTGAGAGCCACTACCAAAAGCCGCCCACTTGCCAAGAATAAAAGTTGGATTTCGGGGATAGATAGCATTAACTATAACAAAAGTGAAAGGAATTGAAAAATTAAATAAATTTTTTTGACATTTATAAGCTAATTCACTATACTTTTAAGGGCGTAACGCCTCCCACAGAACTAGAATAGTTTAAAAAATTATATGTAATGAACTATGTCTTTGCCCTTAATTTGAAATTATACTATGGCACATCTCGCAAATAATAAAAAATAATCTTATGAAATTTCTTATGCTAATGCCGATAATGAACATATTAAATAGAACCAAAAGTGAATAGAGTTGGAAAAGTAGTCATGGCGATATTGAACAATCAAAAAATTCAATCAGCATTGCTCAAAAATACTAACGATTTTCATATAAATTAAGGAGCTGAAGAACTAAGAGACAAACGTGAGGTTCATAAGGTACATATATATATAAATGATTAAAGTCCTTAAATGGCGTGGTATGACTCACAGAAATTTTAATGCAATTTAATGAATGATTCAATAGTGTAATCGCTATGAAATTTGGCGCCACGGAAATTGTAATCGGGCCCCATGGAAGATTATGATTTCAGTGGCCCCGCGATCTGAGAATGGTATTCGCTAGAACATATCACAATAAATCAAAAATGTTACATAAAAAAGTCGCTTGGATTTCGAGATATCGTTACTTGATGATAACTTATAAGCCAGTGTACGTAAAATGAGATTTTCGTGCAATAACTCAAAGATATGTCATGATTTTGTCGTGCCCTTTGACACTTTTGTTAAAGATACCAAAAATTAGCTCTCTGCAAAAAATGGGAGCATTTTATTGAAACCTATTTTTCATACAAATAATGCGGGGTCCTTAACCCCCCCACTTGCAATTGTAATAAAAATATTTAATTATTTACTTAAAGACAGCATAATCGACTTTTTTCATTCATCAGAAATTTGAGTTGGGAATTTTAAAATGCGAGCAATTTATTGAAACCTATTTTTCATACAAATAGTACGGGGTTCTTAACCCCTTCCCCCTTTTGCAACACTTGCAATTGTAATAAAAATATTTTTTTTTTAAATTTTAAATTTTAGGTTTAAAATTTTCAATTTTCCACCTTCCAATTTTCAAACTTAAAGGTGACTTCAGGCGAGATGAACCATGGACATAATTTTTAGAGGCAACGAGCCGGATATTTTTATTGCAAATTCAACCCACTCCAGTAATCTATAGCTACGGTCATAAGCTTCAGAGTGTGTCAATTCACTAAAAAGCGCACCCTATTTTTAGGCCTACATCTGCGTTAGCATTGCTTCGGGGCAGGGCCCATGATTTGTCCTCAAATCATATACTTGCGTCCAGGTTACACTTTTTGTTTTTTTTTTGAGAACGTCTTCAGTAAATGCTGTAACTGTATTCCAGTTTTCTTCGCTTTGCAGCATTCTTTCTATTACGTTATACGCTCCTGTAAGAATGCGCGTTCGTTGTTCCATCGACAGCAGTTAAAAAAGGTGTGTTATGCGTCATTTTTATCAGCGTCTCCATTTATACAAAAAGGATGCTCTGTTTTGCTCACATGGTGCAGATATTTCAGGAAGCGTCCATTGCCTGATAAAAAATGAGTGAGGTAATAATTTATCTCGACAATGTCTCTCCCGAACCATCTTCAAATACAAGGGATCAGTCTATTTTTGACTTGCTGCTGACTTCGGAGCTATATCTGTCTTGCCATTTCGTGAGGGTTACCTGCCTTGTGTCAGCGAGCCAGGTATCGTCCTTTCATATATACTTCTTTTGATTGGCTTGCCATTAAGTACACAAACATATCTAAAAGATTCATCACGTTATATTACTGAATGAAATTAAGTTATCACCAAAAAAGTGTAAGGTACAATAAGCGTAGAAGATGCTGCAAAAAGCTTTTAACATAAAAATATAAAAATCATGTGAAGAATACGTCATTGCTGTACACTCTGCACTCTGTACAATAGTATGAAATTCAAAATTAAATTAAAATGATATACCAAGGTGATATCACCACGCACATTGGATGAAAGTAAGTCTGGTGTGTTTGGTGACATGTGTCACAATCATGAAAGAAAATATGAAATAATGCCAAAAAAAAAGAGATATAAATACGTAGCAACAAAGCTGCGTATCCTCGCAGGAATGTGAACACCTGTTAAAAATCGTGTTATGTAGATAAAAAATATATGTGAAAGTATACAGCAAACGAAACATACTTATAAAGCCAAGCGTAAAGTTTTTTGCAGCGCAATAGAATAAGCCAGCTACTGTGATGAAACTGCATAGTGTACGTTTTTTTTTTAAAAAAAAAGCTGTAAAGGTGCCTAAGATTTTTTTCTATTTATTATATAATTTTTAAAGTAGCGCTGTGTGTTAAAAAAAAATCCTTTTGATATGCAAAGTTTTTAGAAAAAATTGTATGTCAACATTTTAATACTGCAAAGCAAGCATTAGCTTTTTGATTAGCAGATCAAGATAAGCTGTACTTTTTTTATAAAGAAATATTTTATAAAGAAAAATAATAATAATTCATTAATTAATCTAAAAATAGAAGTTACTCGTAATTTTTTTTCAGTGTAAAATCCTTGCGCAAAATACCCGGGCAGTTTTTTTTCTTTTGCAACATAATTTCACATATAATTTACGCGCACAACAATATAAACGCATATTATCACACATGCATGTATGTAGGTATTTTCACAACAACACATGCAACACTCTATGTCTATGACAAAATAGCGTTCAACTGCTGCGTGCATCCGCTTCCGCATGCAACAACAACAACAACAACAACAAAAAGCAACAACAATGCGCAAGCATACAAAAACTTTTCGCACACAACAACTTGTGTGCCGCCCGCGCGCCATATTTAACTTTTCATTGTTGCTTTGCATTTAAACAAAGAGAAAAACATTTATGTTGCATACTTTGTGGCGCGCTCTCAGTCATTACGTATTTGTGAGCGCCTATGTTTGTAGTTGTGTGCAGTTGCTATTGCTAACTTTTGCATTACATGTGGTGTCAATTTCTTTGTTCTTCGTGACTTTTTTTATTTGCTGCCGACTGGTTGCCATGTTTGAATCGCCATTTGTAGATTTTTTGTTTAATTATTTAACTTGCTGCAACAAAAAAAAAAAAGAAAAAAAATTTAACAGGGAAAGCAAATGCTATGTATTTTTTACAAGTCAAGAGCACAACAAACAGAATGGCTCAAATTCATTTAATTAAAACAATTTTTTTTTCTCGGCACATGTGACTATAACGTTGCTATAAAGTTTTCCTTACATTTTAATAATAATTGAGTTTAGCTACAGCAGCAATTTAAAATTAAAAACGATGTATCTTATCTTCAGCTGACTAAAATTTCTTCTAGAAAACCATTCTTAAATTATTACGACGTTTTTCACTCAAATTTTTCTTTTAACTGAAACGCAATTTTAAATTATCTAAATTTATAAAATTTAAAGTTTTTCTTTATGTCATTTTTAGAAAAAAAAACAAAAAAATCTTCCATCGCACAAAATATAGCCGCTAGGGAGCGCTTTAGCGACAGCAAACCTTTTCGGTTTGTTTTTTTTTACTTTTTATTATTTACAGTTTCTATTTTTTTTTTTTTTTGTCCACATTGTTAAAAAAGTTTGCACACTTTCACTTAAACACCCAGCGCAGTGGCAAAGCTTTCTACTTCCTGCTCCCTATTCTGCTCTGGTCAGCAGCCACTTTGCCGTAGAAACTTTTAACGGATGCGGAAATGCAAAGTGAGCTTATGGATTACAAACATACTCTCTTGGCACAATCCCCACTAGGATGCTTGTTAGGCAGTGGGGAGTTGAAAAATCTACAGCGCCAGTACTTTTTAACTTTGCTTTTCTTTTTTTTGTTTTATGGGTTTTTCATTCGTATTTTATTTATTTATACATTTTTTTTTTTTTATTATTACACTTTTGTAGCTTAAGTGTTTGTGTAGCTAATAAAAATGTTGAATATAAAAATTGTTGCTCTGTCCTTCTATCAGCGGTATGACGTTAAAAAGTTGAAAAAAGTGAAAATGGTTTTACCTTATGAGGTTAAACACTTTGTGTGGATTTATTGGTTTATGTTATTTTTTTCTATTTTGAATTCGGGTATTTGTACTTAAAATGAAAAATATTAACTCTCTTTGTAGCATAGCAGTACGTAGAAAAGAATTTGTTGAATATAATTTAAATCAAATTTCGTGCTACAAAAAGGTTTCTAATGAAAACATTTGCACGCACAAAATTATTTTTTCCAAGTGTTGCCCACGACTAGTTCTTAAATGGTCCATGCTGTGGGTCCAATATTCGACATTTCTTTCAAGCATATCGGTCGGTATTTCTTGAATAACACGAGTTATGTTGGTTTCCAAAGCGTTAAAAGTTCGGGTTTGTCGACATAAACAAGTGATTTAACAAACATTTCACCAAAGAAAGTAATCCAATGGCGTCATATCACATGCTCTTGGTGGCGAATTAACAGTATCAATTTTTGAGATGTTGTTTTTATCGAACGTTTCTCTCAATAAGGCGATTATTTCTCCAGCTGTATGTTATGTTGCGCCATCCTGTTGAAACCAGAGGTCGCCAATATGCTGAATTTTTGGCAACAAAATTTCATTGTTCATTGCTTTGTAGCGAGCACCATTGACCGTAACACGGGTTCTATCCGCATTTTTGAAAAAATACGGTCCGATGATGCCTCCTGCCTATAAACCACACCAAACAGTACATTTATTGAGATACATTGGAAGCTCTTGAATTGCTTCTGGTTGTTCAGGTGACGGTAATGAGGTGTTGTTAACTACACAGATTTTTAGTAATAATTAACAAATTATATATTTTGTATCGGAGAAAAATATTTGATATTTGAATCGAATAATATTATTGGATTAATCATATATTTGGTAATAACTACCCAACTATGTCAGGGTTGGCAAGTGACCGCTTTTCACCCGGCAAAGCCTGGCATTGCATATCAAAGCCGGCGGTCTTGTAGGAATTGAAAAATTTCGGAAAAAGCCAAAAATTTTATTTTTTTCGATTATATTAATTATTGTTTAATATTGTTGACCAAAAACAAAAAAACTCAGCAATTTTTTTCAACACAAAACACCATTTTGAGGGAATATATATTTTTTTTGGGAAGCCCAAGCATTCCCTTCTTCACATGTTAATAATCACCATATCGTATATTTATTGGAAGAAAAATTGTTTGTTCACAAACGCATAAATCGATTGTAGTATCGATTTAAGCAAAAACCGATTAGCAAAAAATCGATAATTTAAAATATCGATTCATATATAAATCGATATTTTCTCTTAGCGTCACATATCGGATGCCATTGCTATTTACACAATCATAAATACCTGAATTGTAATAAATTTAATAGTGTTTTACTTAAATATGTTAAGAATTGTGAAGTATTCGTATTTGTGTGATGTTAAATCAAATAAAAATAGGATAACCAATTATATATTCGTTAGTTTTTTATACAATCCACTCAAAAATCCAGTGGCGTTCTTCGAGAAATTATTCGTTTATTAAACTTCATTTTCAAATGATCAATTGATTCCGTTGCTGTGTGGCGTTTAGAACCTGTTTTTTGGGGACGTCCATTAATTACGTAACGTATTTTTTTGAAAATTCGGACCCCCACCCCCTCCCCTTGGTGAGATCTGGCGGGACCCCTCCCTTCCCTCCCGTGAGATTTAAATTATAATTTTTAATGTAAATTCTATACATTAAGAAGTTAACGTGAGGTTTTCCTTGACCCCTTCCTCTCCCTTGGTGAGATTTGGTGAGATTTTTCCAGACCCCTTTTCCCCCTATTTTGACACACGTAATTAATGGACGTCCTCTTTTCATGAAGATCTTTGTGTAAAATATTTATCAAAGTTGTTGGCTTGCGGTTAAATTTCTGTTAACAACGACGAATTGATGTCCTTGGCAATATTTTCACTTGAACGAACACCAAGCTGCTAAATTCTGCTTCTTTAAATTTATCAATGATGAGTTTAATAGCACGCTATGTCGGAGCATTTGCTGTACCATATATTAAATGAAATTTTCTTCCAAATTCTCAATAACTTTCACCATATCGAAAATAAAATTTAATAATAAAAACACGTTCATTTATGTTACGATCCATTTTAAATAAGCGGAGTGTATTAACTTAATACATGAAAAAATTTCAGTGTAATCAAGTACCAGTAAAAAAATGGTCGCAAATTAAAAAAGATACCTCAAATTTGAACAGCTGCTTAAAAAGTCACTACTTTGAACCGCTTAATCGTAGTGGAGAATGATCTGTGTACGATATTCGTTTTTTCTTATGTCTCCAAAGTCTTCTGACAAACAAATAATTGTTGTCCATTTAAAATTAACTGCTCCGCGTTAGTCTGTTGTCACGGTGGCCATATATCTGTTTTTAAAGAAGGAAAAGGCGACCAATTGCTCTTGTTGGTTTTGGGGCATCCTATACAGATTTGTGTTTAGTTTGGGTCTCATAGACTCATCATTTGTCGCCTCTCAGGATCTTCAAGACGGCTGTCTTTGAAAGCACCGCGCAAGAATTTTTCGAATATTTCCTTGTATCAATCGACAGAAAATTTTCTTTAAGCGATTGTCTAACTTTGCGGTATAATACAACGTGAAAAATTCTTTTTGACATACAAATGTTCATGCAAATATTGAATGTATTGAAATAGAGCTAATGGTTGAGCATACTTCTATTTCACGTTAAGTCACATGACAATCTAGCGTTATAGTTTCCAAACAGAATCGACGTTTTCTGGAACAAAAAACAATATCGAGTGACTTTCGCAAGATTCGTTTTGGAGCAAATGTTTATCTTGTTTGTATACAGCAACCGATCGGAACACGGTGGGATGAATTTCAGCCATTTGCAATTCCATTCAAAAACAGAGAGATCTAGACAAGCAAACTATAGACCAATAAACGTAGCTAAATCGACTAAGGAGGTCACGCTGTTGAAATTGCTTGCGAAACTTAAAAGCGAAATGAAATGTTGTGGATATTCTCAATATCTGTGCGGGATAACTCTCTATCAAACGGCTTGTCTCATTGCTTATATAGTACTCTTTAATTTTCTAAAAACCTAAGGGCTTCCTTACGCCTTTTTTTGAGAAAGTTATAGTTATATAAAATAATAAAAGCACAATTAATTTGTTTGGCACAACATGACGTATGAGTATTATAATTTGATTTACTCGTAGCTCAAAACAGAAAAAACATTGTTTTTCGTATGTTGTGTAATTATTTCTAATGTAGAAAATCATAACCAACAATAGCAAAAAAAAAATGAATTATAAAATTTTTTTTAATAACAAACAAATTTCAGTCTTGTTTTTTTGCACAAATATTACACTTTATCAAATACACTTAATCCCTTAACACCCACGCCATTTACTTTTTCATTTATTTTTTCATTTCAACATTTTTAACAATCCCTTACTTATTTAAATAACTCCATTTAATATTTTTCTATTTTATTTTCTTTTTTTTATTTTCATTTCGTTTACAAATTGTGTTATTTTTGCTGTACTCTCGCATGCTGCATCCTGTAACGAACAAAAAAAATCACCAAAAACCAACAACAAAACCAAACTACTACTAAAAATAAAATTAAAACAAAACAACAACAAAAAAAACAATCAACTGCATGCTATACCAACTTCATGCTAAATTCAAAAATATAAAATAAAAAACTAACCAAAATAAAAACGCTTCATTCATTTAAAAATGCACGCTCACATAAAATTTTAAAAAAATATTAAAATAAAAAAAACCTTAAAAAATTTTTTTTTTTTTTTAAATTTTGAAACCAAAAAACAAATTGAAAACACAAAAAAAAAAATGATAATAATTAATACAAAAAATTCCACTATTCAAACTTGCAACAGTTGGTCTGATTTCAACTCCATCCAATTTTTGTCAATTTAAAGAACCCCCACTATTGGGACCTGGCGCTGGTTTTCCACCGTTTGGCCCACCGGAATTTCATCCCACCACACCGGAGAATTGGAAGGGTGCACCAATACATCCGACTGGCTTAATGAAAGAGCCACCAGTTGTGCCAGGACGCAATGGACCGGTCACATTTGCTGCACAAGGACAAGGACAGGTGAGTAAAACTAAAGAATTTTATTATTATTTTAGCTGCAATAGTGCGGTGATATTTTTTGTATTTTTATTTAATATTTGATTGGCTGCTGCTGTTTCTACTTTTAGTGTGCAGTGAAAATGAAAACATTCAGTTTTATTTAGTTTTTATGGAAATTTATATTCTTTGTTTAGCATGAAAGTATAAAATATTAATTATATTATTTCGTCATTTTAAGGTGTTATTTTAGTAATGTATTTATTTATATAGAAAAAACTTTTGTTAAGATTATATTTGAATTCGAAAAAAAATTAAATTTACCTTAAATAATTAGCAAA
Organism: Meiosimyza platycephala; assembly: GCA_963662105.1. Taxonomy (NCBI): domain Eukaryota; kingdom Metazoa; phylum Arthropoda; class Insecta; order Diptera; family Lauxaniidae; genus Meiosimyza; species Meiosimyza platycephala. Next base: position 75,766,708 of record OY759211.1, on the reverse strand, counting down.
AAAATGTACAATATGTACAATAATAACTGTTCATAGTTACCTATTTGCCTTGACTTTAAATGTTCATCATACAACATGTTTACCTGTGATGAAAATTAGTTTTGTGGTAGAGATAAGCAATTCTCAATCTGTCTAAGTATAACAGATAGAGAAGGTTAGGTTAGGTTAGGTTAGATTTTGGTGGCGGTCATAGCCTCACATAGACCACAGGGATCCATAGTGTTACCACAAACTCTCTGCCAAAGTTTTATTAGTAAATTCTGGTCCTTTCATTGTGGTGCACTTCCAACATGAAGGTGCCTGTTGTTACAGCGAATCTTTTGATTTCACGCAGGTGGACTTTATTTAGTTCATTCAGGGATATAAAAAATGGCTGCCCGAAGAATTTTAGTCTATTGCTTGCTAAGGGCAAGAGCAAAAAAGATAAGATGTTCCATGGTTTCCTCTTCCTCGGATTCATGAGAATTGCAACACCAGTCATTGGATACGATACCCAACCTACCATAAAAGCGTGTTGTCCAATAAGGCAGTGGCCGATCACAACCCTGGTCAATAGCCTGCATTCACTCCGAGTTAAGTATAATAGAATACTTGTGTCCCTTTTATATAAACGGGGCCAAAAATCTTTGGTAATATTGCTAGTGAAAGAGCAAGCCACACTCTTTTCGGCTTCTAAGAGTAGTTCTTTGTCTTTTGCTAGGTAGTTGTGCTGAAAGGGTACAGAGACTTTCAAGAGTTGGGAATTTGATTGAGCACCTTGCTTTGCTAGTAAATTTGCCCACTGAAGGACTATTGAATTCTCCTCATTTAGTGTACACAAAGCATCAATACATTCTAGGACTGTTTTTGATTTTATATAATTCGAATTTAGGGCTTTTAAAGTCTACATAGAAGTACAGTTTTTTGTTAAGTGTACTTTCTTTAAAATAGATTGCAGCTTTATAAATCACAGCAATTTCAGTCTGGAAAATGCAGCGCTCTTTCGGTAGTTTGAATGTTGCAGTTTGAAACATAAAAATCTGCCCCTACTTCTTCATTCATTTTAGAGCCATCTGTGTAGATATTTGTCACATCTGTCAGATCCTCGCCTTTTGCTTTCCAGCTTTCTCTTGAAGGAAACGTAACCAAAAATTTGAATAAAGTGGGGACCATGTTAACATTTAGGATATCACTCACGTTGCCAAAAAACTCCCGATTCTTTGAGCCTAAGTATAGTTTTATAAGCTACTCCTTTCGCAAAAAGATCAATAGGTAATAAATGAAGTATAACGTTTAAGGATTCTGCTGAATATGTACTCAGGGCCCTTGTTATACCAATACACATGAGACGCTGTATTCGTTCTTAAAGTGTAAGTGTTGATTTTACTTTAATAGCAGTCCACCGGACATGAACTCCGTAAAGTAAAACTGGTCTTACTATCACGATATAGATCCAGAGTGTGATTTTGGGTTTGAAACCCCAGGGTTGCATAGCTGTATTAGCTTAACTCTATTATTATATACAGCAAAAGCGTAAAAGTGTAAAAGCGCTGTAACTGCATATTTAAAGTTTTCTCTAAAAAAAAGCTGCTTTGTGAAATATCTAGTACTAATAATCAAAACTGTTGTTAATAGTCTTAAAATATCGAACAGTTAGTACCATAAAAAGTCTGCAAATATCAAGAACTATAGAAAAACTTCGATAAAAAAGGAAGTTAACAAAAAGTATCACAAATCCAAGAAAATACTTAAGGAATCAATTAATAACTTTAAAGTCTCTGCAAGTTTTTAAGCAAAAATATCGTATAAAAACTTTAATTTATTTTTATGTGCCCTAGGAACGAATACCCCTTATGTTTGTTTTTTTTTTTTTGTTTTTATTTAATTTACTTTTAAATATTTTGTCGCTTAATAAAATAATAATTTATTTCTTCAGGGCGCTGTCATGATGGTTTATGGCTTGGATCACGACACATCAAACACAGATAAACTTTTCAATTTGGTTTGCTTATATGGAAATGTTGCAAGGGTAAGTACATTTTTTTTATATACTCGTAATTATTATAGTGTATTATATTTTATATAAATGCATCAGATTGAATTGAAAGATTGAAGGTTTTTTTTATTCTAAACAAAAAATAAAGTTATTCCATAAAATAAATCAATCAAATTTCCACTACACTTATAGTATATGTTTTCTTCATATTAAATAAAAAGGTACAACATGACGTATGAGTTACTTTTAATTTGCTCTAATTGTTGGCTGACAATATTTTCCTAACCTTAATTACTAATTTTCTTACGTTTAATGCTGCTGCCCACTTTAACAGAATAAATTGACAGCAAAATTAATTGAATGTCCTTTGCGCACAATTGACAGCAAATCCGATTTCTTTGCTGTATAAGAAAGTTAAATAAATTACATGCATACATTCATTGAGCAAAAACATAAATTGAGCAAAAATATTATATGCAAACAATAGGGTGTACGCAAGTTAGATGAAAAACTCACTTTTAAGATTTTTTTCAAAAATATAAAAAAAGTGAGCGCCTAAAAATTTTAAAAAATTATTTTTTTTTTTTTAAATTTTAAGGCGTTTTTCATATGAAAATTTCAATTAATTTTTGGCAATTATTAATATAAATCAATTGCTTGTCACAATTTTTGCATTTTAATTGAAACCAAACTTGAAGAAAGAAAATTTGCAAAAAAAAAAAAATTTTTTACGGAAACCCTAATAAACTGTTTTAAATGTTCAATTTACCAAATGACAAAAAAATATTCCAACAACCAACGTAATGAAAAAAGAATTTAAATCTCATACTAAAGGGTTTTAGCAAAAAGAATGTCATCATTTTAAATGATGCGAACTGAGAGCAAAGCAAAAACTTCACTTCATGCACCTTTTAAGGAGAAATAAATATCAGCAACGTTTATCTGCTGGTTGTTATAAACAGACAGACAGACAGATAAAACGGAAATTGATTACTTAGCATTTATAGTGTAGCACAGCAAAATATCCAAGTTAAAGGGGGAGCAAACATTACAAATATCCTTTTAGTGCAGAGCGTTCTAGGAACTTTTGTAACAAAGTAAGAAAAAAAAGCATAGCATACTTTTGGGTTAAAGCCGTATGTGGTTAAAGCAACACATACACATACACTTTGATGTCATTTATATAAAGAAAAAAGAGTAAGAAATATCAGCCATCTCTTTTAGCTTATATGCTGCTTTCGCCACTGTCTATGTAAAAAGACACACATACATATGTATGTGTATGTAAAGTAGTGAAATAATTCAAAGAAACATTAATACATTGTTGTTTTCATCAAAAATTATTTTAATTTATTTTATGTTTGATAAAACCTTTGCCCATTTTTTAGCATTTTTGCACTTAATGTTGAAAACTCTACATCAGTGGTGGGTACGGAAATCTAACGCCGTCGCTAACGCCTGTGTGTGTTGTTTTTGTTTTCATTAGAACTCAACTCAACGCTGTGCGCCAATAGCGTTGAAATTCTGCGAACATTTGGTTTGGCTTGTTTGTGCGTCGAATAATGGAAAGGGCTATGAGGGCTCATAGTGGCTGTACTTGCCCATCGCATGGTACAGATATTGTTTAAGTCTTCTGCAAGGTATACTTTTGAACTTGGAGTAATATCAATACTTTGCACTTGACTTAAGAACTAAAATTGACAATTTCTTACATAAATTTTTGTATTAAATAAAGATAGGCTCATGCTGTACCTTACCTTAGTTACTAAATTACCTTATACTACTTTATGCCGTGCCACGAATATAAATGTTGAATTATTTAAACTGTCGCTGTTAATTTAAAATAAAAGATATAATGACGATCTCAAAAAAAAAATTCAATGATAGATGGTATATAGCATTGGTATATCGTGCATGGCTTGTTATGTCAAAAGTAGAAAAAACTACAGCAACACAAAAAAAAAGGATACAAAACTTCTTAGGCAATCAATAAAAATGAATGATTCGTGCTGACATTTTCAATTGCTGCCAACGCAAGAATAAAATGAATCCTTTTTTTATGTTTATTCAGGCTGAAAACCAAATTTTATTGACTCAAAAAAAAAAAATACCTGCTGTTTTAATGTGACCGTAACAGACAGAAATTTTTGTTTATATACGAAAAGGTTAACTGCTTATAAAGGTTTCTAGTTAATTTTATTGCTATCATTATCATTAATGACAATAGCTGCTTTGTCAGCTGTATGTTTGTACAGCAACATAGATTCGTGTGCATGTCTCTAGTATATGAAAGTAACCTAAAAGTATGCAGCGTAATTTTTTTAACCAAATATAGAGTAACACACATAGCAAAAAGGTTAACAAAATGTCAATGAAGCAATTGATTTACGTTTATGTAGCAAATTTTGCTAGAATGACAAAATGAAAGAATATATGTTAAAATATAGCATAGTTTAGGATTGTGTCTAAAAAGTTTTTGTTCATAAGCATAAGCATTTTATTTGCATTGCAAAACCTCAACACATAGCTTTCACCAGAGTGTGATAAAACTTCATTTACTTTTTAAATAATTGTACAGAAGTTTTCTTTGTGCGCTAGCGCTATGATTTTGTTATCAAATAAGAAAATACTATTAAGCAATCTTTTTAAATATATTGGCAGAAAGAGTGTTAAAGTTTCAGTAAATTAAAATTTGGGTTTATATAGTTAAATGTTATTCATACGACATGTACGGCAAAAGGCTACCTACACTTCTTTATATAATTACTATGATTTACAGTTTTCTTTGAGGCATAGATTAAAACGCATATAAAACTTTATTGAAAAGTTTTTAGTGTTTTTAAAATTTAAATTTAGATAAATGTCAATATTCATAGAGAAATTAAAATTTTCAACAAATGAAGTGTAATGTATGATACCTACCGCTATCTTTGGCGGCCATTCATAGAAATTGAAATAATTATACCTTATTGTACAGCAATAGAAGTGTTTGAAATATTTCAACCCTGTTTGACATCAGATTCAAGATAGCAGTGGTTAAAAATTAAAAATTGAAAATTTATTTCACAGACAAAGTGAATAACAAGAAGCAATTCAACGAATGACTCTGAGTAAAAATAATGATGAGAATATAAAGTGTAAAACAAATTTTGAGTCTGTGCATGGAAAAAATATCGTAGGTTATAGTGGAGGCAATAGATAACCTATAGAATATACCTCGAAAAGACTTTAAGAAGTAGGCGGAGATTTGTTACATCATCGGCTGATAGCTGTTACAGACCGTATGATACTCAGGGTTTACTTTTTTTGTGTTTAGTTTAGGCCACACTTTGATTTATGTTGCATATTTTCAGAAACTGTGGTCCGTTTTTTTTTACCCAAAATAGCTTTTGAGATGACGTTGAAGTTAGATCTGTAGCTGTTCAAATCTGTATCAGTATTTTAGACTTTGCCTAATTAAAAAGCCCTCGTATTCCTAACCCAAGTAGCTAAGGGGACGTCCATTAATTACGTGAGGTGTTTTGTTTTCAAAATTCGGAACCCCCCCCCCCTCTCCCTTTGGTGAGATTTGTTGAGATCTGGCGGGACCCCTCCTTCGCATGAGATTTAAATTATAATTTTTAATGTAAATTCTATGCATTAAGAAGTTGACGTGAGGTTTTCCTTGATCCCCTCCTCCCCCTTGGTGAGATTTGGTGAGATTTTGCCGGACCCCTTTCCCCCTATTGGACGTCCCCTAAGCTGTAGGCCTTCTTTGGAGATCGACTTTCAGAACATGACACATTAAATGCTCTAGGTATTTCCCATGTTATGATTTTGTCTGTTGAGTTGAATACGAGCACGATTTCTAGCTATTAGTCTTACATAAATAATTAGTGAACTTAGCACTTTCGTTTCGTAAGCAAAACTGCGCTTAGAAAATTATCAAAATAATATTAACAATATAAATATATAAGCTCTTAAGATAAATTTTATTAAATTAATTTTTGCATTAATATGCTTACGCAGCCATATATTAAAATAAACATAATTATAGCGCGACTTAAAGCAAGATAAACTTATAAAACGTGCACTCACAGAATTGCATCGGACCTAAATTGTGCAAATTAAAAAATTTGAAAGTTAAAATTGTCATACTATAAACAGAATTAAGTGTTACTCATACGACACGTTGCTTATACAAAAAATAGTACGAAAAAAACAACATTGCCCCAAATATACACCGCTATGGCAATGTAATAAAAAAAATGCACACATACAAACACTCAACAATACTCGTACATTGTAATGTTATTCTGATTGAAAAGTGGCAATCAATTTGCATACAACCAACCTTCAGCCATAAATTGCTGTTTTGTAAGAAACAAACGGCTTACATTGCAATGGCTGTTAATACCAATGGTTGTTATTTTTTTTTGTTACTGTTGTTGTTTTTTATGCATAACAAAACGTTCCATTATGACAGCGCATAAAATATCCTGCTGATCCTACCGTTGTTTGTAGCTTGAAAATTTACGATTCCATGAAATAAAAAGAAGAAAAAAAAGCTGCGCGAGTAGTTCGTTCGTTTTGTTGTTTTACTTCAATTTTTCATTGCATAACGCAAGGCGTTACTATAGCCCAACGGCTAAAAATACAAATAACACGTAATAAGTTAACGTGTTGTTTTTATTTTCATATATGTGCATACGTTTGTACATTTGGTCAATCATGTGTATCTGTTATACTTGTGTATATGTATTATTTAACATTGCGTGCCGTCTTGGCGTTTACATACAAGAGCCTATATACATATGTACATTTATGTATGTACGTATGCTTGTGTCCATGTAGCCAGAACGTTACACAATTATTATTAATGGCTAATGAGCTGTTTCCGCTTTTGTGCATCAGCCAGGCAGGCAGTCAGTCAAGTGTTATTAAAAAAAGTAAAAGTCACAAAATGCTAGACTGAAACATTTTATTGTGGACTTTTAAATTTTAGTAAAAGTTTTTTAATGAATAGGTTATTTTTTAATTATAAAAAAATATATGTATCAAGGGCAACTCGTACGACGTATAAAAAAATCGATTAAATCGCAACAAAATAGTTTAATACTTATTTGGAAAATTTTCTGTATTTCCTTTTGTGTCCTTTATATCCAAATGTAGCAAAGATTTTGAATAGTTTTGTGCCCATGCTTTAATTATTATTGATTTTTTAGTAAAGCTAAACTCTGAGCTCAGATATTTCACCTCTAAGTCCAATGCTGTGCTCAAACAACTCATATACAACGTGACAAGCAAAAGCGACTAATAAATTTGGAGTTCAATAAATCATTTTAACTCCCTGAGAGTACATGGGATCAAAAGAGAATTGTGGGGCAATAAATTATAACGAATCAGCAATCGGCTGTCGTTGATTTTTTAAATATAATATAAATTAAATATAAAAAAAACTAACGACAGTCGACAGTAACTGCTACCACTGCTAGAGCAATAGCAGAAAGTCGACTGCGATAACTTTTTGTAAACTGTTGCTTTGACTGTTGAATTTTACGCAGTAGACAGCAAAATCCGATAGGTGACTGCGACAGCTTTTCGTAAACTATTGCTTCGACTACTGAACTTTACGCAGCAGACAGCAATAGGCGACTGTCGACTGCGGCAGCTTTTCGTGAACTGTTCCTTTAACTGTTGTATCTTACGCAGCAGGCAGCAATAGCCGAAAGTCGACTGTTACAACTCTTTTTGAACGGTTGCTACTATTGAACATTACACAGCGGACAGCAATAGCCGACAGTCGAATTCGTGAAGTGTTGCTTCGACTATTGTTTTTTACATAGCAAACAGCAATAGCCGAAAATCGACTGTGACAGCTCTTCGTGAACTATTGCTTCGACTATTGAATTTTACACAGCAGACAGCAATAGCCAAAAGTCGACTGTTACAGCTCTTTGTGAACTGTTGCTACGACTATTGAACCTTACGCAGCGGACAGCAATAGCCGGCAGTCGAATTCGTGAACTGTTTCTTCGACTATTGTAGTTTACGCTGCAGACAGCAAAAGTCGACAATCGACTGTGACAGCTCTTTATGAACTGTTGCTACGACTATTAAATCTTACGCAGCAGATAGTCATAGTCGACAGACGACTGCGACAGCTCTTCGTGAACTGTTGTATTGTGTATCGACGGTAACACTTATTTAGCAATTTGAAACGCTGCTTTAAACCAACATATCCGATGTCAAGCTGTAAAAACTAAGTGTGCAATAAAATCATAGTAGAACTTCTACTTTTCTAATTATCCCTACAAAAAATGTCTTGCTTAAAGAATCAAACAAAAAATTAATTTAAATGTGTTTCTTTGTAGCTAGTTCTCACTTTCCACCAGTTGCCTACTTGATTCTCGTAATAGCCTTAACCATGTCTTACCTTACTACGGATGTTAGCTTTTGCGGTGCAGTGTTATAACACTATGTTATACATCGCCTTCGGACAGTGGTTACTCAAGCCTTATGAATCAATCGATTGAGCATTGATTTATGGTTGATTTCTTGTTATAACACTTGGTTCAATAAATTTTCGTTTGAATTCTTGATTGGTTTTACTGTAGGAATCATCAATGGTTGGCTTCTTGGGAATTTATGGTTGGTTTCTTGGAAAAGTTCTTGATTCAATTGCTTTTTTGTTCGAATTCTTAGTGAGTTTCTAGAAAATTCATGGTTGTGGAAAAATTCCCGCCACATTAAAGTTTTGATTGGCTTCTTGGAAAGTCATGGTTAATTTCTTGGAAAAAATTCTTGATTTAATAGATTTTCGTTTGAATTCTTATTAAGTTTCCTTGTTGAAATTATCTATTGGCGATTCCTTAGGAACTCGTTTCTCTATTGAGCTTCTTTTAAAATATCTTTTTATTTCAACTCTTGATTGGCTGCTTGGGAACTTATGGTTGGTTTCTTTGAAAACTTTTTAATTTGAATTCTTGGGAATTCATGGTTGATTTCATGAGATCGTATAAACCAATGTGTGTCTGAATTATTGATAAGCTTCATGGTTTGTTTCTTTGAATTATTATTTGGTTTTCTCATTGAAATCATCAATGGTTAGCTTCTTGGGAATTCATGGTTAGTTTCATGGGAAAATTTTTGAATCGAATCAATGCGTGTCTGGATCATTGATAAGCTTCTTTGTTGAAATCACTATATAAATACTGATTTTTTGGAAGTTCGTAGTTTATTTAATTTATGGTAAGAAAAAGAACTTGATTAGCTTTCTCGTATAACTCATTAATGTGGTTGGCTTCTTGGGAATAAATAATGGTTAATAATAGGATTTATAATCGGATTTATAATCGGATTCGTGATCGGATTCTTTGAAAGGTATGGTTTGTTTCTTGGATAAGCTCTTTAGTGTATTAATATTCATGCAAACTTTTTTATGACATTTTGTACTAAAATCATCAATGGTTGACTTCTTTGGAATTAATGGTAAGTTTTCTGGCTAACTAAAAATTTCAGTTTGAAATTGACTTTGTGTTGAAATGTTTAGTTTTATTATATTAAACTTTATGGCAACTTTCTTTGTGAAATTCATAGTTCGTAGAGTTCTTTTTGTCATCTCTCTGTCCAAGTCTATTGGTTTTTGGAACGAGTGGTTGTCTTCATGACTTAAGTTTCAGCAATCATTCTTTAGGTAACTTTTAAGTCAAAGTTCATGGTTGTTAGTTTGATGAACTTATTGAATCAGTTCTTGGCTAACTTTTTGTCTCACTTACTGCAGTGCTGCTTGGTGAAGTTCTGGTGCTCATAATTTGTGATTTTCTTTATTTGCTTCATTGCAATATCCTGTTTATTGTTCTACTGAGTTTTGACAATGTCTTCTTCAAATTTTTTCTACAAGCTGCTGAAGTACAGCTTATTTTTAATAACCAATTTTATGTTCAAAAAAAAGTGATCGAAAATGTCAAAAAACCTTTATGTGCGAACCCAACTATGACCTTTCGCATAATTGCACAAACAGCTGCTGATGCCAACAATTTTTATTATTTTAGCTTAGTCCTTGCTATTAATAGCAGCAATACGTGGTGTATTTTTATTTCCCCTAGCAGCAAATACGCTTCATTAGTTACGCATTAAAGTTCAAAGTGCGTAAATTAGTGTGGCCATGGAGTCAAATTAAATTTACCAATAAAAGATAATTCATATGACGTTAAAGCGGCTTAAAAGCAATTTGCTCGACCGAGCTTTATCACACAAAAAAAAAGAGACAGCATTTTTGCCAAGAGCATAAAATCCTTTTGTTTTCAAAATTTAATTTAATTTTTACTGCTGTTTGTGCTATATATTTTTTCAAAAAAAAAGGACCAAACAAAAAAAAATTTCTTTCGTTTATTTATTTTTTTTTTGTGGCCTACTGATATCTGTTGCCTTTCTAGTTGACTGATTATGACACTTTATTTACTTGGCTTTTATGTTTGACAACAGCACAGCGAGACCACGTTGTGGTGCTGGAGCAACACAGTTTGTGTGCCAAACATGCGCGATGTTGCTTATCGCTGAAATTTGTTATTTTTATTGTATTTTATGGATTTTGCTGTTTTGTTTCAAAATCTTTATTTTTATATTTATGACTTTAGCATCTAAAGCTTTTTGCTTCTGTTTTCAACTTTATGTTATGGTCATAAAAATAGCAAAGCGTTAAAAAATGTTCTTATCAAAATCATTGGCATGTGCGTGTGGCTTTTTCCAAATGAATGAGGCTTATATCGTGTGTTAAGTCATAAATCAAAGATCCATGATCAATTGTAGGTTTACATATATTTTATTGTCTTAGCCACTACTAAATGCTTATCCCCTTTTAATGCTCAATTTTTGCTAATAGCATGAAATAGAAACAAATTCTTTGCACAACTTCGTACAAAAAACATTGTTTACTAATGAGATTTTAACATACAAAAAAGGTTTCCAAATATTTAAATGAAATATGTTTATTGGAATTTGTCAATTTACCTTAAAATCACTGCCTTATGGGATTACATTTGCTCGAAATTGCTTATTAAACTTACTAAATTGAAACCCAAACAAAAGCAGCTCGTAGTGTAGCAAAATGCTTTCATGCGCCTGTATGTATGCAATAGAAAATTCATGCACACACTCTTTCTATGTTTGCATGCATTAAAACAAATGTTATAAAAAGCATATTGTCAAATATTTACTATTTACTCGAGCTGTTATCAGTGATTTCCCCCATGAGTCCCCAAAAAGCATGCAACAGAAAATTTTCTTTACTTTGTTATAGTCATGCTATTAAATTCAACAAGTAAGTAATATGTGTTTGTATTAGATTTTGTTTTGAATATTAAAATAAAAATTAAACACAAGAGCATAACTTATCAAATGTGCCCCATTGGTGCACTTTTAGTTTAAACGCAAGCAACCCTCCCTGCCACTGCACTCTTGTTTATGGGACATAGCAACATGCCTACCCTTGACTTGGCACAAGTTGCTTTGCAATACAAAAGGCAAAATACGCCACGCAATACAAGCGCACAAAACTTTTTGTCGCATTTACTAAATGGAATAACAAAACAGTAAAATTTACATTTAAATTTTTTTTTATTTTTTTTTATACTTTGTATTTTAACAATTGCACCCCTGGTGGCAACTCTGTATTATGCTGCATACATTGGTTGTTTTGATGTTATGGAAGAAGGTTTTGTCATTTTCTTTGCTTTTCTTTATTGTTTTGCCCGGTTTGCTATGCACTTGCCGCAGTCATTATTAATATGTACTTGTAAAGCGTGTTTTTTTTTTAAAGGAATAAAGAATTTTTAAATCAAATTTTAAAAAAAGAAAATTTAGTATTTTAAGATATTTATTGTTTTAAAATAATTTCCGTATGTGAAACAATAATTATCAAAAATTATTTTTATAGAAATTGAAAAAATTATTTCAATTTAAAGAAATTGTGTATAAATTTCATTCTAAAAAAAGCATCCTTTTTAAGAAACTAAAAATAAGTAAGAGATCTACTTAAATTTTAAGAAAAATAGTATTAAAAGTACCATATAAAGAGAATATGCATACGTTGGAACGCTTAAAATTAAATATTGATGAGATAAAAAAGAAAAATGTTCATATAGAAATGTTCTTTGCTGTTTACGAGAAATTTCTTATAAATATCTCCCACAAAAACTTAATAAAAAAATTTTAAGGGTTTTTTTTTTAATTATTTATGGAGTATGTTTTTCAATAAATCTTGACTGAGCCTATACGTATTTCTTTATTGAATAAAGAGTCTGCTTTAAATAATATTTAATAAAAATAATATAGAATTTTTAAACCACTTTAAGCTGTTTTACAGTACTTGAGGGCAAAATTACCACAAATGTTATGTTCCAACTATTGGTACCCCTGCAACTTCGTTTCGTGTGAAATTCTGAAAAATAATAAAAATTAAAATAATCAATTTTTTTTTGCTTGCATCAGTTCATAGATTAAGCTCGGAAATGGCTATTTCCGACCTTTCCCTATGCAAAAAAAAAATTTTTTTGAACCACCCTAAAATTTTTTTTTTTTTTTGCTCCAATCGATAAGGAATGATCAATAATGGTTTTTGGACTTACCTTAGGATGGCTCCGTACCTTGAAAAGCACCAAAATGGTCGAAAAGGGTACTCTCCAAGGTCCGGAGCAACCCTATGTAAGTGATGTCCAAAACTATTTTTCGAACTTACCCAATCAATTGGGACAAAAAAAAATGTTTCCAAAAATGGGCCAAAAACGGTCCTTTCCAGGGTCCGGAGGTACTCCAGTGATGTTCAAAATCCTTTTTTGACCTTTCCCCATCGATTGGAGCAAAAAAAAAAAAAATCTGAAAATGAGTCAAATACCAGGATCCGGTGGTACTCGAAGTGATGTTAAAAATTTATTTTCGACTCGAGAATATCATCGAAAAAGTCCATGAAAACTTTCTCGAATACTATCGAAAAACAACGCATGTTTGATGAAAGTCCAATGCAGTCGACCAATGCCAATGAAATCTTTAAATACAAAACGACATCGCAAAGAATCAAAAAATATATCGGAATTTTTGAAATCCATGGAAAAGAATTAATAAATTTGATGTTTAAATGTATCAAAGTATCAAACGGCATCGAAAGGTATCGAAAAATATATGAGAAGTGTCAAATGGTACGGAAAAGACTAAAAAATTAATACACGAAAATATCAAAGTATCAAACAGCATCGAAAAGTATCGAAAGATGTGTAAAAAGTGTAGAATAATATCAAAAAGAATTTAAAAATTTAATGTTCAAATATATCAAATAGTATCAATGAAGTCGATAAATATCGAATAACATCAAACAGATCCAACAGTATCGAAGAATTCGATGGATAGATTAAAAATTTTGGAAAATATCCAAAAAGTGGACAAAATTCGAAAACAACCCATTCTCGAACTTCCTGTTCCAGTTTTTTTAAGTAAAGCTAAATATGGCAACGGCTGACAGCGTCCTCTGTTGGTTAATTTCTAAACTTTTTCACTCAGTACTCAATGAATTGAATAATAAATAAATAAAATAATAAAAATCACTTTCCCATCGAATTTTATTATAAACGAAGAAATAATTCCAAGAATATTGGCAAAAATATCATGGTTTTACAAACCCTACAAATAAATTTTTAGATGGTCCGGACACCCTGGACTCTTCCTTGTTTACTCTTTAGTAAATATTGTTGGTCCTTTTTTCCATAGCTTTTTTTAACACAACCTTGGGGTCTTGTCCTGCTTTTCTTTTCAAAGGCTTATTACTCTGTTAAACCGTCAAGATATGGGTGGATGATCCGCTATGCTCTTTTATGAAAGTTTTATCCAATGATGTAAAATTTCGACCAGGTACACCTTAATTTCTAAGACATTTTGTGGATCTCTTTATATGATCCTTATATTGTGCAATAGTTTCTTCCAATGCTCATTTGCACAATACCCACCATTTTTTTTATTATTTTTCTCCAAATTTTTACCGATTGTTTCAGTTTTTCTGTGTATTTTACTAAGAATAATTGCTGAAAAAAAAACTAGCAATCATCCAAAACAAGTCAAATATTTTGAATGACTTGAAAAATTGGATTATATATGTAAAACAAAAGCTAACATTTTCCAACTACATATCCCTAAAATCTATGCAAATTATTCAAGTAACTCCGCCCAAAACCTTAACATTTCGACAGTATTTCTTTGCAGTTTAGCAAAATTTTATTTTATAATTTTTTTATTTTGAAATAAATTTTTTTATTTCATTTAGGCTCAACTCTTTAACCATTTTTTTTTTAATTTCCCTGAGTTTTTATATTTTTAGTTAAAATAACAGCTGTTATCATCATGGTCATATTAAATGTACAATATTTAATGATCTGTTAAAAAAGCTGTAAGATTAAACACCGATGCTACTTACCATGTCAATTGAATTTCTAATGCAGTTGACATTATTTCAAGTATCGATAAATAAAAAATTTTTAAAAAAAAACTTTTATAAATTCTTATATTAATTAAACTTGATTTCTCTGAAAAATCTTGGTATTTGAATGGACTTAACTTGACTCTACTGCTTATAGTTAATTTTGGCAAAAATATTATTTGGCTAAAATACCATAATTCAATGTAATACATTTGTCATTTCAAGCTCGTAACAAAATTATTCTAAAGCTAAAAAATATATTATTTGTTAACAAATTATGGTTATAACTTTAATATTTATGCCTTAATTGGGTATTCCACAACAGGCATTTAATGTTTAAAACTTAATGAGTTACAATTAAGGCGTTGTCATAATTTCAAATATTTCAATGACAACTTGCGTAATAAATTTATTAAAACTGTGAGAATTTGTTTGCGAACAAAAAGAATTGGTAGATTTATAAAGCAATGCTTTTTTAGTGCCTAGTCAAAATTTTCCTACACCGAAAAAAAAACTTACTCCGTTTAAGGAAAAATGCCTAAATGTAAGGAAAAAATGTTCTTAATTACGAGCTAAAGCCATGGGTTCCTCAAAATAAGTAAGTTGGATCCCTTAGTACAAGTAAATGTTGCTGCTTTGAAATTAGGAAAAGTTTACTCAATGTGAGGACAAGGACAATTTAACTTTTTCTAAGGATGAAGGTATCCTTAAATGAAAGAAATTTACTTAAAATAAATTCGTTGATTTCAAAAAAAAATTGTTAATTTTCTATTTCCTCTATTTTCTTATTGGTTGGTTACTTATTGTCAGTCATTCTTATTTTAATTGTAATACGTTTTTAAAACTTCAAAGGAGAACTTAAATTTTTTTTTTAACTTTCACCCACCCGATCAGAGAATTGAACCTGTGTTCTGCGCCATGCCACTGTTCAAAGATCCTGATCTTACCCAACTCAGCCACCGACAGCATTTTTTAGACATACTAAAATGATGTTGTTAAACTGCGCATGTAACAACCATTGTCTGATCAGGGAAGCTTCGGTTCAAATCCCGGCGACGACATAATTTTTTTTTTTTTTTAATTTTTTTTATCTTTTATTTAAAAAACAAGTAGAGAACTATAAATATATAGACAAAAACAGAATACTTACGAGAAGAATAGATTTTAATTGCAGCGAGTGTTGCCACTCATTTATTAAGGAAAATTTTCCTACGTTATAGTAAATTTTGTGAAGAAACTAACTAAAACTGAGTACGATTTTCCATAAACAAAACATTCCATTAAATTGAGGAAATTTTTACTCAAATGAGGAACAAGTTGTCCTCAAAAATTCTTCCCAAAGAAAAATTTACTATTTCAAAGGAAAGTTTTACTAAAGCCACAAACTCTATATTTGAGGAAGAGCGTTGACTTGCTTTAATGAAACATGAACTCATTTCAAAGGACTCAATTACTAAATGAGACGATATTTTCATCAATATGAGGAAAAATAACTTAGATTACGGCAAATTTTTGCTCTAAATCGGAGGAAGGCAGTTCTTCAAATTTAGTACGGTCTTTTTTTTCGGTGTATGACTTAAATTCCAAATTATCAAAGCTTAATGGGCAATAAAATTATAAAAATTCATAGATACAATTAAAATTGTAAATCTACTATTATTAAACGAGCAATAATTGTATGTATTTATATATATATATATATTTTCAGACTTTATTTCCAAAACGGGTGCAGCGATTTTGATGAAACTTGGGGTTTAGGTACATATGTGAACAAAATTAGGATTGGGCTGGGTTTTAACTTATCAAAGGCTCCTGGAGGGGCGTGGCACAGCTCTAAAATTTTATTTTCATAACGTCATATCTCGAAAACTATTCAAGATATTGTGATGAAATTTGGTACACAGATGCAGATCATTTTGCGAAAAGTGGGCGGAATCTAAAAAGTGGGCGTGACACTTTTCAATAATTGAAAATTTTGATTCAATATTACTCAAAAACGGCACTGAGGATTTTCATAAAAATTTTATAGATAATACCACTAAAAGCAGTCATCATAACATGCTATGTCACTATACTGGCAAAGTTCGTTTAAGGGCGTGGCACAGCCCACAATATTTATTAACATTATAATAAGAGAATTAACAACACAATCGTTCTGAAATTTCATATGGTGGATATACTTGCTATAAGGTACCTCAAGACGAAAAATGGGTGCAATAGTACCAGTGGGCGTGGCACCTCCCATACAAGCAAAACAAGTTAAATGTTATATTTACTGTACTATGAGAGTAATCTTCTAAAATTTGGTGAGGAGTTGTCGGTTACTATAAGCTTTGAAATTAAATGCATTTCGACGGGATTGCTTCAGTGGGCGTGGCACCTCCCATACAAACAAAAACCGTTAAATGTTATATTAAGTGCACTATGGGAGTAATCTCAATAAAATTTGGTACAGAGATGTCGGTTACCAAAAATTTTTAAGTTGAATGGATTTCGACGAGATTTCGTTAGTGGGCGTGGCACGTCCCATATATACGAAAATCGTTGAATGTTGTATTTAGTGCACTATGGGAGGTATTTTCTTTAAATTTGGTGTAGAGGTGTCGATTACTATAAGCTTTGAAATTATATGGATTTCAACGGGATTGCGTAAGTGGGCGTGGCACCTCCCATATGTACGAAAAACGTTAAATGTTATTTAGTGTACTATGGGAGTAATATTTTTAAATTTTTTGTTCCAATCGATAGAGAAAGCACGAAAAATAAAAAAAAGTTTTTTCTTCCAATAGACTTTTAATTACAGTGGTGTAGTGTTAATATTGTAGTGGTCATTTTTAATATTTGACCACTTAGTGCGTCCTGAGCGATTTGCGGAATTTGTTGCTGTAAGGAAATTTTCCTTGTCCTTTGGAGTATCCCGGAAGTAGTCACTCCATAAGTGACTACTTATCGAGGCGGTTCACTCCGAGTCACTTTGGGTCACTTGGAGCCACCGAGGTGCGTGGAAATCGCAATTTTGTGGTTTGCGTGCGATTTTGGTAGCATTGGTCTATAACACCTATAGGCCACGTTGGTGCAAACTCTTATCGCACCTAATTATGTTTTGCGATGCGTGCGATTTTTTGGATATTATTGCTGTAAGGATATTTTCCTTGTCCTTTGGAGTATCCCGGAAGTAGTCACTCCATAAGTGACTACTTATCGAGGCGGTTCACTCCGAGTCACTTTGGGTCACTTGGAGTCACCGAGGTGCGTGGAAATCGCAATTTTGTGGTTTGCGTGCGATTTTGGTAGAATTGGTCTATAACACCTATAGGCCACGTTGGTGCAAACTCTTATCGCACCTAATTATGTTTTGCGGTACGTGCGATTTTTTGGATATTATTGCTGTAAGGATATTTTCCTTGTCCTTTGGAGTATCCCGGAAGTAGTCACTCCATAAGTGACTACTTATCGATGCGGTTCACTCCGAGTCACTTTGGGTCACTTGGAGTCACCGAGGTGAGTGAAAATCGGAATTTTGTGGTTTGCGTGCGATTTTGGTAGAATTGGTCTATAACACCTATAAGCCACGTTGGTGCAAACTCTTATCGCACCTAATTATGTTTCGCGATGCGTGCGATTTTTTGATAATTATTGCTGCAAGTATATTTTCCTTGTTCTTTGGAGTATCCCGGAGATAGTCACTCCATAAGGGTCTACTTATCGAGGCGGTTCACTCCGAGTCACTATGGGTCACTTGGAGTCACCGAGGTGAGTGAAAGTCGCGATTTTGTGGTTTGCGTGCGATTTTGGTAGAATTGGTCTATAACACCTATAAGCCACGTTGGTGCAAGTTCTTATCGCACCTAATTATGTTTTGCGATGCGTGCGATTTTTTGGATATTATTGCTGTAAGGATATTTTCCTTGTTCTTTGGAGTATCCCGGAGATAGTCACTCCATAAGTGTCTACTTATCGAGGCGGTTCACTCCGAGTCACTATGGGTCACTTGGAGTCACCGAGGTGAGTGAAAGTCGCGATTTTGTGGTTTGCGTGCGATTTTTGTAGAATTGGTCTATAACACCTATGGGCCACGTAGGTACAAACTCTTAGCGCATCTAATTAAGTCTTGCGGTGCGTGCGATTTTTTGATTTTATTACTGTAAGGATATTTTCCTTGTTCTTCGGATTATTCCGGAGGTAATCACTCCATAAGTGACTACTCATCGAGGTGGTTCACCACGAGTCACTTTGGGTTACTTGGAGTCACCGAGATGAGTGAAAATCGCGATATTGCGGTTTGCGTGCGATTTTTGTAGAATTGCTCTATAACACCTATTGGCCACGTTGGTGTAAAAACTTTGCGCACCTAATAACGTTTTGCGGTGCGTGGAATTTTTTTTTTTGGATTTTTTCGAATTTCGTGAACCAAAGTGACTTTAATTGACCCAACGTTACTCGGGGTGAACCGCCTCGATGAGTTGTCACTTATGGAGTGATTACCTCCGGGATAAACCGAAGAACAAGGAAAATATCCTTACAGCAATAAAATTTTAAAAATAGCACCAAACGCTAAACGTAATAAGGTGCGATAAGTTTTTGTACCAAAGTGGCTTATAGGTTTTACCCCTCGTACTAACTGTACAATCGGTTGCGCTTTTTATATAAATGCTGCGATATCTCAGTCGATTAAGTGTCCAATTTAAATGAAATCGAGCCATTTTGCATTATCCTTTTCATTTCTATTCACTCTTGGTCCCAATCCACTCTTTTTATAAACACTTTTGCATCAGACCACAATTTGACGAAACTAAAAACGAAGCAAAATTGTTGAAAAAAATGGAACAGAAAAAAGTAAAGAGAAGTTGAAGCGTGAAAGTGAAAAGTCAACTTTTTTCAACAAATTCCATATTTTTTCGATTTTTTCAACCTCAAAACGAAAAACCGAACAGTGGTCGGTCTCCAGGTACTATATCTATCTATCTATCTACTATTATTAAACGAGCAATAATTGTATGTATTTATATATATATATATATTTTCAGACTTTATTTCCAAAACGGGTGCAGCGATTTTGATGAAACTTGGGGTTTAGGTACATATGTGAACAAAATTAGGATTGGGCTGGGTTTTTACTTATCAAAGGCTCCTGGAGGGGCGTGGCACAGCCCTAAAATTTTATTTTCATAACGTCATATCTCGAAAACTATTCAAGATATTGTGATGAAATTTGGTACACAGATGCAGATCATTTTGCGAAAAGTGGGCGGAATCTAAAAAGTGGGCGTGACACTTTTCAATAATTGAAAATTTTGATTCAATATTACTCAAAAACGGCACTGAGGATTTTCATAAAAATTTTATAGATAATACCACTAAAAGCAGTCATCATAACATGCTATGTCACTATACTGGCAAAACTCGTTTAAGGGCGTGGCACAGCCCACAATATTTATAAACATTATAATAAGAGAATTAACAACACAATCGTTCTGAAATTTCATATGGTGGATATACTTGCTATAAGGTACCTCAAGACGAAAAATGGGTGCAATAGTACCAGTGGGCGTGGCACCTCCCATACAAGCAAAACAAGTTAAATGTTATATTTACTGTACTATGAGAGTAATCTTCTTAAAATTTGGTGAGGAGTTGTCGGTTACTATAAGCTTTGAAATTAAATGCATTTCGACGGGATTGCTTCAGTGGGCGTGGCACCTCCCATACAAACAAAAACCGTTAAATGTTATATTAAGTGCACTATGGGAGTAATCTCAATAAAATTTGGTACAGAGATGTCGGTTACCAAAAATTTTTAAGTTGAATGGATTTCGACGAGATTTCGTTAGTGGGCGTGGCACGTCCCATATATACGAAAATCGTTGAATGTTGTATTTAGTGCACTATGGGAGGTATTTTCTTTAAATTTGGTGTAGAGGTGTCGATTACTATAAGCTTTGAAATTATATGGATTTCAACGGGATTGCGTAAGTGGGCGTGGCACCTCCCATACGTACGAAAAACGTTAAATGTTATTTAGTGTACTATGGGAGTAATTTTTTTAAATTTTTTGTTGCAATCGATAGAGAAAGAACGAAAAATAAAAAAAATTTTTTGTTCCAATAGACTTTTAATTACAGTGGTGTAGTGTTAATATTGTAGTGATCATTTTTAATATTTGACCACTTAGTGCGTCCTGAGCGATTTGCGGAATTTGTTGCTGTAAGGATATTTTCCTTGTCCTTTGGAGGTGAGTGAAAATCGCAATTTTTTGGTTTGCGTGCGATTTTGGTAGAATTGGTCTATAACACCTATAGGCCACGTTGGTGCAAACTCTTATCGCACCTAATTATGTTTTGCGATGCGTGCGATTTTTTGGATATTATTGCTGTAAGGATATTTTCCTTGTCCTTTGGAGTATCCTGGAAGTAGTCACTCCATAAGTGACTACTTATCGAGGCGGTTCACTCCGAGTCACTTTGGGTCACTTGGAGTCACCGAGGTGAGTGAAAATCGCAATTTTGTGGTTTGCGTGCGATTTTGGTCCATAACACCTATAAGCCACGTTGGTGCAAACTCTTATCGCACCTAATTATGTTTTGCGATGCGTGCGATTTTTTGGATATTATTGCTGTAAGGATATTTTCCTTGTTCTTTGGAGTATCCAGGAGATAGTCACTCCATAAGTGTCTTATCGAGGCGGTTCACTCCGAGTCACTATGGGTCACTTGGAGTCACCGAGGTGAGTGAAAGTCGCGATTTTGTGATTTGCGTGCGATTTTTGTAGAATTGGTCTATAACACCTATGGGCCACGTAGGTACAAACTCTTAGCGCATCTAATTAAGTCTTGCGGTGCGTGCGATTTTTTGATTTTATTACTGTAAGGATATTTTCCTTGTTCTTCGGATTATCCCGGAGGTAATCACTCCATAAGTGACTACTCATCGAGGTGGTTCACCACGAGTCACTTTGGGTTACTTGGAGTCACCGAGATGAGTGAAAATCGCGATATTGCGGTTTGCGTGCGATTTTTGTAGAATTGCTCTATAACACCTATTGGCCACGTTGGAGTAAAAACTTTGCGCACCTAATAACGTTTTGCGGTGCGTGGAATTTTTTTTTTTTGGATTTTTACGAATTTCGTGAACCAAAGTGACTTTAAGTGACCCAACGTTACTCGGGGTGAACCGCCTCGATGAGTTGTCACTTGTGGAGTGATTACCTCCGGGATAAACCGAAGAACAAGGAAAACATCCTTACAGCAATAAAATTTTTAAAATAGCACCAACCGCTAAACGTAATAAGGTGCGATAAGTTTTTGTACCAAAGTGGCTTATAGGTTTTACCCCTCGTACTAACTGTACAATCGGTTGCGCTCTTTTATATAAATGCTGCGATATCTCAGTCGATTTAGTGTCCAATTTAAATGAAATCGAGCCATTTTGCATTATCCTTTTCATTTCTATTCACTCTTGGTCCCAATCCACTCTTTTTATAAACACTTTTGCATCAGACCACAATTTGACGAAACTAAAAACGAAGCAAAATTGTTGAAAAAAATGGAACAGAAAAAAGTAAAGAGAAGTTGAAGCGTGAAAGTGAAAAGTCATTTTTTTTCAACAAATTCCATATTTTTTCGATTTTTTCAACCTCAAAACGAAAAACCGAACAGTGGTCGGTCTCCAGGTACTGAATTTTAAATCAGGTCATTTTTCAAAATTTCCTTTTCATATTCACGCTGAAATCGTTGGTTTGGGTTAAAACTTTAGGAATACAAATATTTACTGATTCATGACAGTCCCTAGTATTCTTTAAGACATATGTACTTACATACATGCCGCCGTATATCTTAAAGATTTTTACAGCAAATCGAGTCACGGAATTATACGAAAATTTAAGCATTTTTGTGTTTTGAAAAATATTCAATATGCTATTATTTTTATTCAAAATTTTAAAAAAATTAATATGATCCGTTCAAATATGATCTATTTTTTCTGGACACATGTAGCACAAATTTCTATTAAACCAAAATTATGTCATGAAATCTAATTTTATAAACAATGCTTACCTGCGCCCCCATGAGTATGCAACATTAATTAATATAAAATTGAAAGTTTTTTTTCTCAAAATAAATCATAAAGTTTAATTTATTTTGAGTATTTCAACTAACGCTACAAAAATAATTCAATAGCAGTTTCTTTTCAAAACTCAACGCCTTGCGCCAAAAATCATGCATTAAATTATATAAATAAAATGTGTCAATTTCAATGTCGCACTCAATTCAGTAAATGTTAATTGTTGAAAGCTTTTGGGCATTCATGCTGCCATGACATTTGATTAAAATATGGAATATTGTATGTGACAATATATGTATGTATGCATGTATGTGAATATTAATATACATAGCTGCAACACATTTCATTGCAAACTATCAGGCGGTTGCTGTCCATCAATTTTAACTACGGAAGATGTCAGTTGGAAATGGAAATTTAATTAAAGTACTCACACATTGAAATTGCGCAATTGACACTGCGTACAATTTGACTGCAAAATATTTTTAATGTATTTTCAATTAAATAAAAGCTAAAAATATAACTGCATATTTTTCCTTATACATACATATGTACATATGTAGATGTTTAAGTTTTAACATTAAGTAAACAGGGCCATGGCAAGCGAATTACAGTCAGGCAAGCGGAAAGTGATTTTTTTCGCATCAAGTTGAAATTGAGTACAGTCGAAATAAAGTTAGGTTTTCAAAATTTAAAAAAATGTATCCTCAGAACTTGCTAAGGCGTTATAAAATAGATTTTGCACACAGACGCTCAAGTGGCTTAGAGCGGCCCACTGTAAATAAGAGTAACTTTTTACATTGTTTAACATCACGCTTACTTGTGAAGTGTGCCATAATCAGATTTGTATGCAGGCGCTCAAGAGACTAGCAGCGCTCCTGAAAGTATGCAACACTTTTTTTCCCCATATAATAACATCGCTTTGTAGTGTTATAGCGAGTAGTGCTATAGTGAGTGCGAAATTAAACTTCACAGTAGTTGACAATTGTTGTCATAAAACAACAATGCGTATTTAAATGCCTAAAAGTATGTTAAAATTTGCATGTGCAACAAGAGAAAGCAGTGGGAGAAAAAGCTCCAACCAGTGCTTTTCGGTGGTAGTGTTGTGTCAACGTTGGGACTTGTGTAAACAATAGAACTTTCTAAGGAAATAGGGAAGTGACGTCTATATTTTTGTTTATAAATAGAAATAATAACTTGTCGATTTTACAAGCATCGAACCAACACAATTTTCCTATAGGTTTGAGGAAATTTTCCTCATCATTGGGGCTTAGATTGGTTTGAATATTATTAATATATGGAATACTTATTTTTATATTCAGAAATGAGCGTTATAACTTTATGTTCTTGTGGTTGAAGCCTCCATAAATAACCTGCTTAGATAGAAAAAAAGTTTTCGTTATATTTGTGAAAAATGTAAAGACATTAAAATGAGAGCATTTTCATTTTGGTGCTTCGAAAGAAATGGCATTACTTACGCTTACTTTCTAGCGGCCATTAGTTAAACTGCACATTTTTCTAAATTAAACAATATTGAACTAAACTTAAATGACAAGTATGTACCTAGTGACATCGAAGTATTACTTTCTGAAGGCTGAAAACTTTATTTTTAATAATAAATTGCTCATACGATATATTTAAGCAAATAAATAGAATAATTGCAGCTCTTTCTTGTAAACTTACTTAAAAAATTTAACTAGTATGCTGCACTTGTTTAAAAACGTATCAAAAATCACAGAGCTTATCATTTATCGGCCATTTATTAAAATTGATATAATTTTAAAGCAGACAACCATATCCAAACGGAGTTACAAGCCTTTAAATATTTGCCAAAGGTTACTCATACGACACGCTATCAATTTATGAGTTAAATTTTACATGTAAAATATTTAAATGTCCAACCAACACTATTTCACAATGCCAAAAAAAATAAAACAAGACAATAAAGTGCATTTATCATCACTAGTTTTCTCTTTTTTTTTTGTTGTTACATTTCAAGAAGCACTTTTTCACTTTTTAGCTGTAAAAGCACTTTCACATCCAAAAGCACAGCAAACATGTAGCACTAGTACGTTAACATGCGTGAATTTTAGCCAAACTGATGTCTGTGTGCTCATTTTGTCTTTTTGTGTGTGTGTGTGTTGGCAAACGTGTGTTCAGACACTTCCGGGTTTAAAGTGAGAAATACACGTGCTATTATTAAGTGGGTGGAAGTACGTACATACATACATATGTATGCTTGCAGTTATAACCATTTGCATATAATGCACAAATGTGTAGGTGTGCTAAGGTACGTGTTGAAGTGAGCTTCAATTGTTTTAACTCAAACAATAGTAAAGCTTTATATGCAAGCGATTATTAAAAGTTTCTGCAGTCTTTTTTTTTTTTGGTATTTTAAATGCACAAAGCTTAACTGAAATGGTGTTGAAGATAATGTCAACGTAAAAGTTAAGTTTTTAAAATAAATTGCACTAAAGTGCTTATCAGCCAGCTAACGAAAAGTATATCAACAAACATGAAAGTACAAACTGTTGATTTCTTCTTGGGAGGGGATGTTGAAAATGAAAATTTCAAAAATTTTGACTGTAAATTTGCATACTTTAAGCAAATATTTTCATAAGCTAGTTGGCATATTAAAAACTACTATGCTGTAGCTTTAACATTTAAGTTTCGAACGGTTTAGATTTTTTTTAAAATATTGCATTCAGGTTGTCATGCTTATTTTATAAGCAGAATTTGAGAATTGTAAAAGCTTTTATTTACTTTACTTAACAATTCTTTAACAAACTTCATAGAATTTTACTGTATTATAAGTTATAATTGCTTGGGAACTTAAGTATATGAGATCCATTGTAATAATATAAGTTATGTTATTAAACCCGTTGTCCATGAGGCTTAGAAATGTAACGCACCCAATGACGTGGGGTGTGTAATACCCCAAACATTTTTAGCTATGTTTTGTGTCAAATATGGCCAATAAAGTTCTTTTATATTTACATATTTTCTATTTCCATTAATTACGTGAGGCATATTTTTGAAAATTCTGGCATACCACCCCCCCCCCCCCCTTTGGTGAGATCTGGCTAGAATTCCTCCCTCCCTCCCGTGAGTTTTAAATTATAATTTTTAATATAAATTCTATGCATTAGGAAGTTTACGTGAGGTTTTTTTCGATCTCCTCCTCGCCCTTTGTGAGATTTTGGCAGATTTTGGACGTTCCCTTATGTACTGAACCTTTTTCCCGGAAACACTCAAAGTATAATTTCCTGAATGCCTTATTTTGTAGTTACTCAAACGTTTCTTCAGAGTTCGAAGTTTCCTAGTAAGGCGTTCAATGAGGTCGGGTGTGACATACCCCTGTGTGTTTTTCCTTTAAAGTGTTACGCTCGACTTAGCATGCTAGCTGTGCCAGTTGTAGGATGTTTTATCTCTAGCTATTGAGAGAGCGGGGGCAGATATTCGTGTGGGGAGGAAGTTGTATCTGTTTGTCATCATGTGGCGCTTGTCGCACCCCAACTTATTGACGCCTGGTTAAAAATATACCAAAATAGGCAACTGTACCAACCAATTGACAGTTATTAGCACATCGGCATTAACAAAAATTAAATAGCTTTAAAAAACTGCTGAAATCCTTAATATGCAGCTCTAAGCGCCTCTTTATGTATCTCGATTCGTCTCGTTTCGTCTATAATTTTCAAGCCTGAAAATATGCGATTGTATTTTACATAAATGAAAACAAAAAAATCTGACCTGTGCTCATTGAATAGTTAATCACAAATATAAGAAATGTACTAGCATACTTTTAGGCTTGGAAGACGAAACGAGACGAATCGTGATACATAAAGAGGCCCTAAGTGTTCAAAACTGGGCTTGTGACATCTCGTTACAAAATATCTAGCAGAATTTCTCTGCATTCAGATATCCTAATAGAGACCTTATTCTAGTAATCTTTAGATATTAGTTTGATTTGATACATTACCCGTCACAATTATGATGGTTATGTTAAAATTCTGTCTCCCAAACTGCCTACAACAATTCTTAATCTAACTATTAACTGAAAAAGGATTCCCATTAGATGCTGTAAAGCTTTCATATGCTATAGTCCAAATCGATTTCAATGACACTGCTTGAAGGAGCTAAAGCAGTCAATAGAATCAATAAAGAACTAAGCCGAACGTGTTCGTGCTGACTCGACAGCTGCTTCCTTTTCTGTTTGATTCACTTTTCAATTTTGGCTTGATTTCAGTGACTTATTTATCATTCCTAATGAAATATTTTTTTTTTAAATCGTCCTAACATCAGACACGATTTGATAAAAATCCCGGCGTGCTTTACATGTCTTTAGAAGTGTTCTTTCAGCCGAAAACGGTCAACCATAAGTGTTAAGGAGTTCAATCAGTGCAATCAATAGAAATTTATTGTGCTCCTGAGAGCTCCTAAAGATTTCTATGGAAACTTTTGAATTTTCGTTGTACGGTTCTCGCTTTGCCAACTTTTCTGTCATAAATTTCAGTTCTTATGTAGTACATTTCATTAGAAGATAGGATGGATTTTATTTGGAATAGGTGCTGTCCCTGTCTAGTCGCTGCGTAATGGCTCTGCAACCAGAAGAGTTTCGTTGCTAGAGCTTGATATAACTGTCCCTCATCTATATATATTCTTTTGGCTCTGGTATCAAATTTTTAACAATAGGTTTGCAATGCATCTCACTCTCTATCTCTCTCTCTCTTTTCTGAGAGGTTTCTGGTTTCTTTTTGTTAGTTTGATCATTGTTTAAAGCTATGCTACGTGACAACTTATGAATTCTGTTACATAAGAATGACCGTAAATTGAATTCATACCAATAAAGAATACTTTTTTTATTTTTCTCATTAAATGGCTATTACATGTCATTTACTCGCATAGCATTAAAAAAAATGTTTGCAGAAATCCCAAAATGTACCAAAAGTCATTTACTTTTCAGCAGCCATTTTTGAAATATGCATTTTATAGTAGTTCACTATACTATGAATAGGAATGAAAACAATTGTTGTGCACTTATAACATCATAACTGGTTTATTAAAAACTTTAAATTTTAGTATTTTGCAAATAAACATAACTCATACGTCATGGTGAACATATTTTTTATGAACAATCTAATTATTCTCATGTGGCATTGCGCTCACTTGTTTCCGCATTATTTTTTCTTAACATGCCACACTAAAGTATGCAACAATTTTTTTCCTTTTTGTTGCTACCGCAAAACAAATCCGCACGTGATCGTTACTACTACAACAATATAATGACAAATGCACACAAACATATAAATTTATATAATAAATACACACACAAGCAAAGTTCAACGATTACACTTCATAATGTTTAAAATAATTGCAACCACTTAAGCAGTCAACTCATGGCACATTCATGTACACAAAAACACACACACACAAATTTGCCAGAGCAGTCAACAAAGAAATAACGCAAAGAATTGCAAGTAAACGCTATGAAAAAGCGTAGAACTACATCAAAGGAAAATTAAAAGTAAAGTGACGTGTAATTTAGCAATACTCGTGGATAACAATGAAATGAACAAGAAGTAAAACATCTTCAAGTCAACATTACGTAAATGAAATGGCATGAGGTTGAGGAACGATTGGACGATTTAATTAAATATAAACAAAAAAAGTTTATCAAGCATTTGAGTATTCTATCATTTAATTTGAAAGCGGTTATATATCAGCTGTCATTTATAAGTAGTGAAAACTTTTATAGCGCATTCAATGTTCAACAAAAACTATAATTCATAATTGGTATTTATTGTTAGATAGATCGAAATATGTTCAAAGTTTTTTATTTTGTTAAAAAATGTTACTCATACGACCCGTAATACTACAATTAGAGGCAGCAAATACTTTTTTGGTGTAATTTTTTACATATGATTTCTATAGCGGCCAGCAACAAAAATGTTGTCATATTTTTATACCCTACACAGAGGGTATATTCACTTTGTCATTCCGTTTGTAACGCATATAAAGGGGCGTGGCAGGTATAGAAAAGTATATATATACTATGTATATAGTATATATATATGTATATAGCTATGTCCGTCTGTCTGTCTGTTGAAATCACGTTTACGGGAAAACTAAGCAAGCTAATTCAATGAAATTTGGCACACAGGTCACACCTTGTTGCAAGCTGGTCACGACCACGCCTACCGCCCATACTCTATGTAAATATACCTCAGCCCATTTTGAAAAAAATTGCTGCGATTTTGATGAAACTTGGTGAGTTAGTAAACATATGAACAAAATTAAGATTAGGCTAGGTATTAAATTTGTAAAGGCTCTTGAAGGGGCGTGGTACAGCCCTAAATTTTAACTTTTATAACGACATAACTCGTAAACCGTGCAAGATATTGTGATGAAATTTGTTACACGGATACAGATCATAAAAATCTTGAGCTGTACAAGCTTCGTCAGTATACTGGAAAAAAAAACGTTGAAGTGCGTGGCACAGCCCACAATATTTATAAACGTTATAATTAGAGAACTTACAACGTAATCTTTATGAAATTTAGTACGGCAGAAATACTTGCTAAAGGGTATCTTCTTACAAAAACTTGGTACAATAGAACCGGTGGGCTTGGCACCTCCTATATAAGCAAAAAACGTTTAATGCTATATATAGTGTGCAATGAGAGTAATCTTCAAAAATGTTTGTGCATAGATGTCAATTATTATAAGCTATAAAATTAAATAAATTTCGACGGGATTTCATCAGTGGGCGTGGCACCTCCCTTACAAGTTAAATACCTTAAGTGGCATATCTATCGAAATATATCAACAATCATACTGAAATTTGGTATATGAGGTTTGTTTATGAAAAGCTATTTCTGGATCAAAATCAGTCTCGATTGTATCAGTGAGTGTGTCACCGCCCTAAATTTTAAGGTTAATTAAGACATATATCGCAAACTATGCAAGCTGTTTTGCTAAATTTTAGTATGTGGATGTCAATGACGAATATAATTTATTGAACCAAAAGTAGGCAGAATTGGAGAATTGGGCGTGGCATATTTGGTTTTCTGCATTTCTATTCTATTTTTTTCAAATTCTTTTGACTTCTCCAACTTTTTAATTTTTCCCACCATATTCCATGTGTACCTACATATATTTTCACGTTTTAATTTTTTCGACTTTTTTAATTTCTTTTAACTTTCTGCAATGGTTTCCATATATTTTAGACTTTTTGAGTTTTTTTTTTCAACTGTTTCAACACTTTTCAACCTCTTTGAACCTTATTACATTATTTTCGACTTCTTCAACCTTTTCAACGTCTTTTTAACGTTTATGTATTTGGAAAGTACTTTCAGTGCAGTGTAGGGTATGTGGGTTTCGGCCTGGCCGAAGATAACACCTTTACTAGTTTTCTTTTCTGTTATTAGTTAGTTATGAAGTTAAATTTTAATTGTAATAAGCTCATTCAACCGACTCAAAGCGACATCCTGGAATCGCAAATTTTAGATTCAGAATTAGTCGGCTGGTCCATGGCTTTCTTTGAATTTTTGACTAACGGCATCTCACACGATGATTGCTTTATGCAATGGTGCAAAATTTATGAGTTTTTTTCTACAACTTCTCACGCAATCACTTCATGACGCCCAAATAATAGTCCTTGTTTAACATTTGAAGGTGACGAAATAAATTTTTTTAAATAAATAATTTTATTGTTTTTTATTAAATAATTCTCTTACCATAACTTTACGTAATAAAATTATAGTCAGCGCAACACAGAGTTTAAGACTGTCAAATACATACGATATTTCATTTCCAAAAAAAGCTATTTTCACATACTTTGCTCGCTATAACCTAAATAATTCAATAAATCATTTAAGTTCGTTAAACATTTTCTCATGACTTCTCGATTGTCAAACAGTTCAATGAAACTCAACGTCAGTAGCAAAATGGCCATTTACGGTGCTTCAAAGAAACAGCAATCAAAGCTGATGCAATCTGGAAAAAAAACAAAAAAAAAAAAAAAAGCCAACAGTAAAGTTTGTTACAACCAAATGGTCAGCTGCTTAAGCGTAACATTGAATAGACCAACGGGCTTTGGGAAACTTAAGTCAGCTAACTCTGGACAGACAAGTGAATAACGCGCCAATGTTTTGCAAATAGTTGCACGCAACTTTAACGCTAGCAAAATTTATTTAATGCACTCAGCACAAATTAAGACAACAGCTACAGCGTTAAAACTGGAAATTTATAATACAAAAAAATCATTGAAGGTATTAGCGGAGCGAAGATCTTAAATTTCATGACTTCCATGCGATCAAGTTGTTAATACGCGAGCGCGAATTTCGTGCTTCACTGTGCTAAGCGTGTGCTGTGCGCGATTTTGAATGCAATGCACTTTTGCGTTGCGTTGATTTGGAAAATTGATTTATTAATGGAATTGCGCTATGGAGCTGATGAAGTCGATGCTGTCCACTGATTTCACTTTCACTTTTTCATTGTAAATTATGTGAGATTATTTGGTTTTTCTTTTTCATAATTTGGCCGGCATTTCTTTGCTTTTCGTGGAAGGACGTATATTTTGCATTTACTAAGCGGTGGAGAAAACATCTTAAATACCTTGAATTTTTAGCAAAAATATTTACTGTCGGAGTTCTTATGACAAAAGTATGTCCTTTCTTGCTTTCAGCAAATTATAAAAAAACTTAACTTTAATTTAAAGGTTACACCACACTTTAATGATTTCACATTTAGTTTTGGTAGTTTCATACATTTCATTTCATTTTAAATAGCTGCTGCTCTAAATAACTAAAAAAAAACAGTCTGTCCATTAGCGTTTTTCAACTTTTATTGAGAATCGTCATATGCAATTGAATGCAATCGTATAAAATGGTATGAACTCACAACGACTACATATAGAATGCAATGAAAGTGACGATGTGACCAAGCAAATTGTCATTGCACTTACTAAGTGATGACCACTGGCAAAGCAAAAAAAATTAATAGCAAGAGAAAAGAGCAAAAAAACTCTACAATCTCAAACCCTACCATCCATATGCCTCAACGTAGTCGAAAGCGAAAATGTCAAAATTGTTCACACTGCCAACTAAATACCAAGGTAAAAAATTGACATGCTATCGGCAACATAAAAAGCAATAAAAAAAAAATTGCACAAAAAAATCTTAATGTATATACTCGTATAGAAAAAAGATTGAAAAAAAAAAATTCATGAAAATAAAAAAACTCAATTTTAAAACCAGCAAAAAATTCAAATAAATTGAATTATTTGCCCGCAGCAACAGCATCAGCAAAAGTTGAATGAAAATGTCCTTGCTGACAGCGTGTACGTGGTCAAGTGCAAACGTCCGTAAGTGAGCATATGAATTTGGGGTTCGATTTGCAAAATTGGGGTGATTTATTTAATGTTTTCTAAAAATAAAGTGTTAATGTCTTGTTCTTAGTTTTTGAACTGCAAATAAACAAAACTCAAGGATATTTGTATGCAGCGCGTGAATAAACCAATAGCAATAAAATTTAAAGTTTTCACATCAACAGTAAAAATTATGGAAATTCTTAAAGAAAAATAAACTTCTCATTAGATTACTTACTATTGGGTAAAAATTTAAATTGTTTTCGAAGATTTGATGGGTATTAAGGTTTTTAAATAGCAATCCTTACTCTCTTTACTATTTATATAAAACTAGTGAACCCAGCAGACATTGTTCTACCCTCCCTATTCATGTCCCTATCTCCAGCCCCATTCGCATCCCTATCGCGATTTCTATTTCTACCCCTACCTCTACCCCCCAACCCTAACAATATCCCTATCCTTATGTCTATCCCCATCTCTATCTCTATCTTTTCCTCTATCTTTTTCTCTATCGCTATCTATATCTCTATCTTTATCCATATCCATATCAATATCCATGTCCATATCCATATCCATATCCATATCCATATCCATATCCATATCCATATCCATATCCATATCCATATCCATATCCATATCCATATCCATATCCATATCCATATCCATATCCATATCCATATCCATATCCATATCCATATCCATATCCATATCCATATCCATATCCATATCCATATCCATATCCATATCCATATCCATATCCATATCCATATCCATATCCATATCCATATCCATATCCATATCCATATCCATATCCATATCCTTATCCATATCTATATCTATATCTATATCTATATCCATATTCATATTCATATCCATATCCATATCAATATCCATGTCCATATCCATATCCATATCCATATCCATATCCATATCCATATCCATATCCATATCCATATCCATATCCATATCCATATCCATAACATAACAGTTGTTGGTTAGGAAATGGGTTGAATCATTTCCCGTGCCCGAAACTAATGAGCGTAATGGCTCTGGTGGCGGGACCACCAATAAATTATATTCTTCATTGAAATCCACATACTAAATTTTAGCGAAACAGCTTGTAAAGTTTGCGAGATATGCGTTAATTAACCTTAAAATTTGGGGCGGTGACACACCCACTGATACAATCGAGACTGATTTTGAACCAGAAATAGCTTTTCATAAACAAACCTCTTGTACCAAATTTCGATATGATTGCTCATATATTTCGATAGATATGCCACTTAAGGTATTTTGCTTGTATGAGAGGTGCCACGCCCAGTGGAGCTACATATTTCGCCTGCATTAGCTGCTGACATACCTTATAGCAAGTAAACCACTTACATCGAATTTCATGCCAATTGCTGCAATAGTTCTCTTAAAATATCACTCCCAACTTTATGTTAATATGGGAGGTGCTACGCCCACTGATGAAATTTAATTAATTTTATAGCTTATAATAATTGACATCTATACACCAAATTTTATGAAGATTACTCTCATTGCACACTAGCTATAGTATTAAACATTTTTTGCTTATATAGGAGGTGCCACACCCACCGGATCTATTGTACCAAATTTTCGTAAGAAGTTGCCTTTTCGCAAGATTATCTGCCATACTAAATTTCATTACGATTACGTTGTTAGTTCTCTAATTATAATATTTATAAATATTGTGGGCTGTGCCACGCCCTACAACGTATTTTTCCAGTATACTAACGAAGCTTGTATTAATGACTGTTCTCAGTGGTATCATCCCTAAAATTTAAATGAAAATCGAATGTGCCAATCTTGAATTATACGAAATCAAAATTTTGAATTGATAAAAAAAGCCATGCCCACTTTCCCAATTCCGCCCACTTTATACACAATTCCAGATATATATGATTTGTATCCGTGTATTAAATTTCATCACCATATCTTGCACGGTTTATGAGTTATGGCATTATAAAAGTTACGTTTTAGGGCTGTACCACGCCCCTTTAAGAGCCTTTGTAAATTTATAACTTAGCCCAATCTTAATTTTGTTCATATGTTCACCAAATTTCATTAAAACCGCAGCATTTTTTTTCAAAATGGGCTGAGGTGTATTTACATAGAGCAATTTTAAGTGTCAAACCAGGGACCAGGACCTCTTATCGTTAGAGTTTAAAGATTCGTGTAGCTCTTCAATGAAATATTTCACAACATTTTCTTGCTAAGCAAATGAAAGCTAACTTTTTTCTCCACTGCTAACTAAAATTTTTAAGCGTTTCTTTCTTCGATTGCTTTCCGCAATCCTTGCAAAAAGAAAAAGTTGTTAGTTTTTCTTTGATGTATATCCAAGAACGCGTTACATTTTACAGTGAAAAATCTCACTTGTCGTTAGCAGCAAAAAAATCGAAAGCAACAAATTGTGAAATAACTTTGACACCAAAGGAGCATTCCTTGAAGTGTGTGCAGCTGATACGAAATTTTTAAAATTTATTTTTTATATTTTAATTTTATATTGCATTTTATATTACACTTTTTTTAGCTACTTCTCAGAAATTGTATAACATTGATATATAATATTTGTATTTTTTTTTTTCATTACAGATAAAATTCCTTAAAACCAAAGAGGGCACCGCTATGGTACAAATGGGTGATTCCGTTGCCGTCGAACGTTGCGTACAACATTTGAACAACATTCCCGTTGGTACTGGTGGCAAAATACAAATTGCATTCTCCAAACAAAATTTCCTCTCTGAAGTTATCAATCCATTTTTACTTCCTGATCATACGCCCAGTTTTAAAGAATATACCGGCTCGAAAAATAATCGCTTTTTATCACCAGCACAAGCAAGTAAAAATCGCATACAGCCACCGAGTAAGGTATGTATTGTTATAGCAGCATACGTTCACATTAAGTTCACTTACTATATCGTCTTTCTTTCTATTTTGCTTTATAGATTCTACACTTCTTCAATACCCCACCCGGCCTAACTGAAGATCAACTGATAGGCATTTTCAATATTAAGGAGGTACCCGCCACATCGGTGCGATTGTTCCCTTTAAAGACAGAACGCTCATCATCTGGGCTAATTGAATTTCCAAATATTGCACAGGCCGTTTTAGCGATCATGAAGTGTAATCATCTGCCAATTGAGGGTAAAGGTGCGTTTTTATTAAATTATTTTAATTCGGACAAAATTTTTTAAAAAAAGAACCTAAATTTAGGTTCTTTTTATAGTTAGTTTTTCTCTAATTTCTATATATGTTTATTTCAAAATACGCGCTACATCTGTGTGTGTGAAAGTTTAAAATGCTTATAGCATTTTAATATAGAAATTATTGAAAGTTGGGGGTTTTTTTTTTTTGATTAGAATACAATTTTTATTAAGTTAATAAAGAGAGTAGGGATATAATTGACAGTTTTCAAGAAAAATTAATTTTTCGATTTTTGGCCGTATGTAGTGAGCAAATATTTAATTCGCCTATATCGAATATATTATATGTTAATTATTATCCAATTTTGGTATATATATTTAAATTGTTTTCTCAGTGTAGGCAAAAAAAAAATCGCATGCGCATAATCTCAGCTGTAAATCGAATATTTTGTGTAAAATGACTAAAACATCATGTTGATAGCCTCAATTCCTTCTTAAGCTTCATTAAATTCACTAATTTTTTCGTAATTTCTTACCTCTTTTTTTTCACTTTCAAAGAAGAAAGAAAAACCTGATGTAGGAAAAAAAAAATTCGTTCATTTATGTTTTCTCTTGTTAATCAGAGTAAATTAAAGAAACTTAAACATGAAACCTTCTTTGATGAAGCTGTGTGTGTGTGTGTAGGTGGCGTTCACTAATTAAAAAATTTCCACAGCAAAAGGATAAAAATGTTGACAGCAAAAACATAAAAGGAAAAATTTTTAAAAAATAAATGGCAAAAACAAGGAGTTTTAATTATCATTAATTTAATAAGGGGAATTTTTTAACAGAAGCTCTTGTGTGTCCATTGCATGTCTAAGGGAAGGCGCTGGCCTGGTACACCATGTGTGATTTTCTTCTAATTTTGTCTTTAAATTTAGGAAAGATAGAAGCACCGCAATTTTTCTTATTTCTTTGACCTCTTTTCTGCGTATTTTAAAAAATTTATAGCTGCGACATTTTCAAACTGATTGCCAAGGTTAGTCAGAAGGTTGGGTATTTCACCACGAGAGTGGCAAATAAAATCTTGATGTTAAAACAGAAAAAGCTGTCTCATATTGTCATCTATTCTGTAGATAATCTGGGTAGATACTTGGTGGAACAATGTCTTAAAATTATCGAAGCCTATTATGAAAATGACTGTTCAAAATGAAATACATATAGTTTTTTTCGATGTTGATAAAGCAGGCACACAAAAAAAAATCTCGTGACCCAGAGGGTAGACCCCTTACCACCCCCTTGGGGGTCGAAATTCAAATTGACAAACAAAGTTGAAATATAATTGTATTATAACAAAAAATAATTTCAACCTTTCCATCACCCCCTAGCGACCCTTTATTACCCCTATAAAAGGGATCAAATTTCAAATGTAATGCAAAATTGAGATGGATGTGCATTTCCATGTTTTTTGGGTCACTAGAACCGAAAATGACAATGAAAAGTAAATTTGACCTTCCAATCACCACCTAGCACCCCCCATTTTTTTCTAATCATATGCGTCAAAGTGAAGGACCTTCATAATAAGCTTTGACATGTAAAGGTAAAGGTTATAAAATCTTTAATTTAAATTGCATATTTAGGGTGGCCCTTATACAAAAATATTTTAAAAATAGCATTTTCACAAAGATCTTAATTGATTCACATGGAATTTACACCACGTGGCTTTTATAGTAAGAAACAGAACTTAAGTTACAAAACTTTTGCTTAGAGTGCATATTTAGGGTGATCCTCATACAAAAATATTGTTAAAATATAATTTTCACGAAGAACGGCCACTCGATTCACACTGAATTCACACCATGTACATAGCTTTTATATTAAAAGGCAAAGCTAAGGCTACAAAATTTAAATTTAGGGTGGCCCTCATACAAACATATTTTTAAAATAGCATTTTCACAAAGACCACTTACTCGATTCACATGTTACTTACACCACGTGGCTTCTATATTAACAATAATAGCTTAGAAAATAAAACTTTTATTTAGGGTGGCCCCCATACAAACATACATATAAACTATTATTTTTCATGAAGACCGGTCAATTGATTCACTTGGAATTTACACCACGCTCCTTTTATATTAAGTTATTTAATGTAGGGCGCATATTTAGGGTGGCCCACATACAAACAGATTTTAAAAATATCATTTTCTTGAAAACCTCTTAATCGATTCTCATGAAATTTACACCACGTGGCTGTTATATTTAGAGGCACATACTTCAGGTCGCCCACATACAAAAATATTTTTTAAATAGAATTTTCACGAAGATTTCATAATTATTTCTTAAATGTTTCTAATGGTCTACGGAAAGTTTTTGCAAAGTTGGGCAGTGATACACCCTCCAAAATAAGATTAATCATATCTCATCAAGTACTGGACGCAGATGAATGGGACTTGATATCAAAAGTTCTGGCAAAATAAGTTTCACTGGAAAAATTACTTCTTTAAAATTCAATGTGTATTTTACTAAACTTATTTTCCAGTACTTTTTAGTGCGAAAAACAACAAAAAATTTTCTCCGATTTCTAGTAAATACAAAATATTTAAAACATATAGAATTAGCACTTTGACTACTAAATATTTGAGTACTATTATAATATTACAATTTAATTTTTCTCAAAGAATTTATTTATTTTTTACATTAAAGTTTGAAAATTTATTTAAAATAATCTCAACTAAGAAAATACGTTGCAACATTTTCACATAAAATACAAGCCCGCCACCTACCTTCTGTTATTTATGTGGCAAAATTTCGATACAAACTTGGGAGTGTCTACTACATAAAAGTTGATTAAAGGCCTGAAGTCACAATTAAAATGTTCATAATTTGAGCCAACCTGCTGGCACTAAAAATTATGGTTAAATTAATGTTAAACAACAAAATAACGCAAACTTTAAGTGGAAAAACGAAAAGGAACTAAATACAATTCAAAAACATTTATTGCAAAACTTGCAACAAATGCCACAAACAGCAGCAACAGCTAGCAATCGCAATCGAAATGAATTAAAAAACAAAAAAATTTTTATCATAATTACCAAATTCGAAACTTTGCTGCCGCAGCGAGCAACAAACGGCGCGCTTGTGGCGTCATCTATACGCAATGCGAAATGTGAAACTTTTCGCATTTTAGAATTTGTAATAAAAGTAGCAACATAGCAACGCTTATTAAAATTACAATAACATTGTCAACAACAAGCATTTTATTAAACAGCAACTGCTCCTAAAAGTATGTAATGTGTGCTATTAAAAATATTGCTGATGTTGAGCGCAATATTTGATCGTGTGATGACGGGTGTAAAGGTGAAAAATAGCAACAAAACCAATATGGTGTCAAAGAAATGTAGAATATTTGCTATGCAACCACGTTAACATACAACAATAACAACAATGACAACGAACTACAACAAAAAATCAAAAATATTTTTGCAACTAACACATGCTTGGTGTTTACTTTCCCAGTAGACAAATGAATAAGGCATCTCCCAGAGCATAAACTGCACAGACAAACAACGTCAATACTTATGCCAACATTACTCTTTGCTTAAGCGCTTACTTAAGGCCTTCTCAAAATCAACTTTTCATGCAAATATATATTCCAAAAGAAGGCCTTATAATGAAAATTTTGAGAAGACTGGTAAAAGCTTAATTATAAGTCCCACTTCTTTTCGCTACACTCTACTAAAAACACTTATTACCTTAACACTTAGCTTTTCTAAACATGAGCCGATTAAATATGTGGTTTTTCAAAGTAATTAAGGGAATATATCGTCCCCCGATTAGATTGAAAATTATTTTTTACGAAGCTATGCCCATTTAAATTCTTAGTGTCAGAGCTTGAAAAACCGTTGAAAATTTTTTCAAAATACATAGTCGCATTTTCATCCAAATCAAAATCATTAATTTTTGTCTTTTGATTCTAATAGAACTTCTGATTCTCTGTCGGAATCTTTAAGAAATTTTGAAAAATGTTGAAAATTGGCGGAGTTATAGCGCTTTTTATGAAAAAAAAAAAAAACAAGGCTGATTTTCTCAAAAACCCCAATTTTTTTTAACGCTTAAAATTTTATTGCGGATTTGTATTAATATGAGAAAGAAATGACGTGAGTTTAATGCTTGTTAAAATACACTTCAGGTCAGGAGATTTTTTTCCACAAAATCAAAATGTCTATTTTTTTATCATTGCTAAGCCACTCTACGGTATTATTTTCAAAGCAAATAACAAAAGCAACATTTCAAATTAGTTTCTGCAAATCATGCTTGCATTCTGCTTACTCTTTTTTGCCATTATTTTCGTACTAACATTTTATTATGGGAAATATATAAAAACATTGTACGCACATATAGCTTTTTCGCTGATAAAGTCAAGCAAACAAAACATTCAAAGCCCACAAAAGTACAGTCAGCGAAAAAGCTATATTTGCGTACAATGTTTTTTTATCGTTCCTTTCCTTTACAAAATATCACAGCGTTTAAATTGACGGGAAAAATCTACCGGTTTATCTATGCTATTTATATAAAATTGCTTACATGAAAATGGTTTGTAACGCTTTGGCGCAAAATATACTGCACCGATTTTAATAATTTCTTTTTTGAAACAATATATTTGCGCTGAAGAAGGTTATTGTATACTTATTTTTAAAAAAATTTTATCGTTTGATTTTTCGTTGCTCTTTCTTTCTGTGTTGTTAGTGTTGTTTTTTTCTTGATTTTTCTCCACATTTGTACCGCTTGTATCGTTTAAAAAGTATCAAGCATAAAATATCGGTATCATAACATGAAGTATCGATGCTATATCAATACTTTTGATGTGGCGCTATATGACATATCGTCGCCAGAATTCTATTTGGCTCCATAAGCATACTTTTTATCATGCATATGGAGCAAAAGAGAATTCAGGCGACGATATAAGAAATAGAAAAATATTGAGGCTCAATAATTTTTAAAATCCATATTGAATGTGTCGAATTTCCGCACAGTTAATTTAAATAATTATAACGTAAGCTTAAAAGAGCTGGGGCTCTAGTCTGTCCGAATCGAAAGCCAATATAAATAAAAGCATTATAATATGTACAGTTTGGTCAATGACGTATCGCATTACAGAATAAGGACCCTGTATTTCTAATAGCATTTTTAACTGCTAACGTTACCTACTGGGTTGTATGAAGATCAAGTGACCAGATGTGCCGTCTTCCCATAACTTTTGAACAAATTTGAATACACAAAAATTTACTTAAAAATTTCAAACTCATAGCTCTACGATAGCTTTTTTTTTCTTTGTTATATTGTTGGCATTTTTTAAAATGGCTCATTAAAAACTACAGTAGCACTCATCATTAATTTTTGAAAAAGAACTAAATTTATTTACTATAGTCCTTTTAACAAAATATGATTATTCGCCCCTACTGAAAGTTAGTTCTTTGAAGCTAAAAAAAGCACATTATCCTTTATATTCATTTTAATTAATATAATTTATATCTGCTATACTGCTGTTGTAACCACAGGCAACTTTAAGTTAAAATTTTCATATCACCACCTCACAAAAAAAAGGGACCACTTTAGTTTAGTTACGCTTCTTTGATCCTTACTCATTATATTTTATTACTTTGCCTTTTGTAGTCTTTCATATTAATTTAATTATTTATAACCCTAACAGATTTTCTAATAATCACCGCAACATAAATGTGGGCAAATAGCTGCAAACTTTCCTTACAAAAAGGTTGTAATCACGATAAAATGTTTGCTTGTACTAAACGACACTTTTGTTTATGGTTTGCCATTATTTATTTCTACAGTACAATAGAAATATTTGGTCATTTCTTAAAGCATTGCAATTAAAGTGGGTTTAAAGAAGCAGCACAAAAAAAAGATTGCCTGCTTTTGAAAAAAAGAATTCCAACAGTTTAAATGCCACATTTTTTTAGCAAAGAATTAAAAAATGAAATCCTATCAAAAGTGTTCAACCATCATCATAATTATTAATGTGTTTTGTTGTCGCTGTTGGTCCTTGTGACCTATGAATTGTGCGCTGTGCCATTTTGCCGCCAATTAAATGCCTTTATTTGTCTGTGTTTTTGCATCGCATTTGCTTTTTTTGTATTTGTATTTTGCCATGTGTTTAAGCCGCTTTTGGCCATAATGTAATCAAGTTAATTAGAGCACAACAATTGTGACATACAAAGAGAACAAACAAAAACATGCATACATATGTAACACACACATGCTTATCGATTTAGGCGCAGTTGTGTGCTTTGCATTATACTCCATCGTTTTGTTGCTATGTAATCAAGCAGCATTTCAGGCGCATTCGCACTGGCACACATTGAAAACCACTAAATTTGTTTGATTTTGTTGCGCTTCTTATTTTTAATGATTATGGTTTATTGTGGCTAACAATGCGCTTTAGTTTTTGTGTTAATTATTGGTGAAAAATTATAGTCATACACAGAAAATTAATAAAAAAAAAATTGCTGCATAAGTTTTAATATCGGCCGACAAAATTTGGCCAAACTTCTTACACAGAAACCAAGCTATACTTTTCCGAATGTTTTTGACGCGCTGAACTCGAATCCAAGGTCAGAATTTCTCTGATGACTACAATTTTCGAGATACTCTAACTAATTTTTGTGTGAAGTTTGGCAAAAACTTAAACCAAAAAAAAAAAAAGATATTTAATTTTAATAACTAAAAAAATAAGTATTCAATAAGCTTCTTTAGCACAAGTTTGTTGTTTTAAAAGATAAATTATTAAAATCGGTTCAGTATATTTTGCGCCAAAGCGTTACAAACCATTTCCATATAAGCAATTTTATATAAATAGTATAGATGTTATATATGTACGCATATTTATCAGCCCAGTTTTGGTTTATTTGTATTAAGATTTGGATCCCAGCCCATCCATGCATTATTCTAGCATAATCACTCTAACGCTTAAGCTATTGGGCGTGTGATTTTCAATTGCATAAAATGTGATTTTTAACATAATACGCAAAATGCACCATCCATGTATCATCTATTTGTCATTTTGTAATGGCCAAGTTACATGTCACTAGTAACAGCTTGAATTTGTTTGTTAAGAAGAAGCATTGATTGATTTTTAAAATTTACATGAATATCGCTGCTTACAGGTGCCAACAAGTTCAATAAAATAACGTTCCATTGATTACTATGCATTATTTCCCAAAAAAAACATATCCCTAGAACATTTCCAATTAACACAAAAATTGAAGCCAACAAACCACGAATAACGCCATACTTTTGCAGATTGGTTGCTGGAAATGAATCCGCAAGATCATAATGTTTTTCAAAAAAACTTTTCAGAGTAATGAGACCTTTTTCCATTAGACTGGGTACATAATAAAGCAAAACTATCAAATCTATACCTCCGAAAACCCAAGAGCATTTAATGGTTAAAGAAAGAACCTCTCCATCACCAACGAGTGACAGCTTGATGCGTTTTTTTGGGCTGGCGGTGTCATTGGGTCATAGGTTAGGTTAGAGTAGCGGCTTAGCAGCCAAGCTAGAAGCCATTAAGTAGCACTGGTGTGCCCTTTTAAAACCACATAAGTGACCATACAAAACTGGTAGTAAGAAGATTATCAAGAAATTTTAATTAAGACCCTGGGAACAATAAAAGTTATATCCAGTTAGTCTTGTTAAGATAGTTAAGCAGCGTTCCGATTTCAGACAGATTTCGGACAGATGCAGAGAAAGTGCTCAACAGATTCTTTCTCATTTACATTCAGACAACTGCGGCAATAAGGGTTGAATGGGATGCCCAGTTTTTAAGCATGTTTGTCGATAGTCCAGTGTGCAAGTCGCGTTGATTCTCGCGATGTCTTTGCGACTTTTGGACAATAGATCAGTGGTTTTTGAACTATATGATGGCCATATTGCTCTGGATGATGTTCTGCAGGTTTGCAGGGATCTCCAATTCTTTGCTGCCTCGGAAACAAAGTGCGAGAAGATTTTTTTCTTAACTATACAAATTGAAATATGCACGAAATCTGAGCCTCCGACTAACTTGTCAGCCCTTTCATTACCTTCAATGTTCCGGTGGCCTAGAACCCATATGAGGGCTAGCGTCGAGCTAACGTCCTAGCCTAGCTAATTCCTTCCTGCATAGTACTACTAATTTAGATTTTAACGTCTCCGAGTTTAGTGCCTTGATGGCAGCCTGGCTACCGGAGAAAATTGCTTGCTTACCCACATTAGTGTCGCCCAATAGCCTATAAGCTAATAAAATAGCAAAGACTTCTGCTTGGAAAACATTAGCTGAGTTGGGTAAGCGAAAAGATTGAGAAATTACTGGGTCTTTTGAGTAGACCCCCGCACCTACACTGCAGTCCATCGGTGTATATGGCGGTTTCAAAATTTAAGTCGATAGAGCTCTCCTCCCACTGAAAGCAGGACGTTGAGGGCTTCCGTGGGGCAAGATCTCATTGCCACCGTCACGCCTACAGAAGCAGTCCTTTTGTACTATCGCTGGGTCATATTTCTTTAAAAAATAATGCTGTTATGATCGTTTCAGTAAATGAATTCCGTTGCCAAACTATTATGACTGCACGTTTTTGACCTAAAATTGATACATAGATAGTGACTCGCCAAACACTCCGGAAGTTTGGTTGGGAAGATTTTATGCATTATATTCCGTAACTGACTCCAAGAGATTACCACCTGTTTCCACACTTCATTTGAATTCGTGTTTGTTTTTATTTCAATTATTTTAATTATTTGAATTATTTGACATTAATAAAATTAAAGATTCAATTTTTCGCACTTCAATTTTTCGACTATTTTCTTTGACGTCACGTTTTTGTTACACGTTAC
The DNA here is from genome assembly GCA_963662105.1 of Meiosimyza platycephala. Lineage (NCBI taxonomy): Eukaryota > Metazoa > Arthropoda > Insecta > Diptera > Lauxaniidae > Meiosimyza > Meiosimyza platycephala. Next base: position 75,722,837 of record OY759211.1, on the reverse strand, counting down.
CAAAAATGAAAAGAAGTGACGTCGAAGCGAAGACGATTTAGACCAAATATTTTTTCAACAAATAACATCATATATTCAGTTTGCCTACGTCTAATATACCATTTGATAACTATAACCAAATTTTGATATACACTGAGAAAACGATTTATTGGAATATAAAAAATGTATTGTATATTTTATAAAGAGCAAATAAATATTTGTTTGAGTTAAACATACAATGCTTCAACCAACATATATAACTATATAATCCAAATTCAATATGTTTGACTCAAATATATATTTGATAGCTCTATATGAAATATACATTTGTTTTATTCAAACCAACCATTTTCCCAGTATACATACACATACCATTTACAAAGCATTTATTCTCTGTGAAGCTTTGACTTAACCTGGGGCTCCTCTCTATGCGATGCGAAAGCAATGTGATTTAAAAGCCAATACCATAAAATGTATTTCAGGCTACAATTTATATAATTGCGATTCGATTTTGTTGCGAATAGCATTACTGAGAGCCCCAGATCTTATGCTATACGAGAGTAGGCTCCAGTGTACATTACAAGCCTCCTTCCACTCACTTGAAACGTTTTGGTCTTTTGTGAAATATTACTCTGTTTGTAGAGAATAAATTTTTAGTCTATATATATTTTAATTTTTTAAAAGTTACATATAACTTTTGTTGTTTTGTCAATACATAGAGTTGTCTAAATATTTTCTTAAAACAAAAATTTGACATATTATTCCTAAAGACACGGACATTAAAATAATTGAAGATAGATTTAATTTTTTTTCCACTTCGAGGAGTAGTGAGTTTTATTAGTATATAGAAACATCTAAGTTTATATTTTTATTCTATGATATTAACTTTAAAAAAAATATATCATATATAATAAAAAAATAGTTTATAAGTAAATTTTGACACTCTTTTTTTTAAGCATAATGAAAATCACAAACCTCAATAGTACCACTAATCTACTACTCTTTCTGCTTCTCAATTTTAGGTACCAAATTCCCCTTCATCATGAAACTCTGCTTCTCATCGTCAAAGAGTATGAATGGCGCTTGGAATAATGCTGCCAATGAGGGTATGATCGAAAAGGAAAATGATGCTGAAGCGAAACCGGATCCCTACAATTGAGATTTAATAACAATTTTATAAGAAATGCAATTTCAATAAAAAAATGCAATAAAATATCATGAAATTTATAATAAAGCGAGCGTGGAAAAGACAAGAAATGAAGCAAGTGAGCAAGCAATATGGCGCGAAGGATTCTAAGGAAATATGAAACTGAAAAAAAAAATTGCATGCAATTAATTATGGATTTAAAAGCATCAAACAAATATTAAGTATATAAAACAAGGGACAGCATGATGTTGAGCAAATTAAAAGGAAATGTAAAAATAACTAATTAATTAATAGAAAGAAAGAAAAAGCACTTGAAGAACGAACCCAAACAATTGTAACGCTTTTTTGTGCTAATGTTGAAAATATTGAAAGAATTTAAAAAAAAAACAAAGACATAATTGATAAAAATATTTTTATGATTTTTTGCGTAATTTTTTGTTTTTATTTTTAATTTTTGTTTTATGAAAAAACAAAACAAAACAAAAAAACTCTTATTGATTGTGTGCTACATTTATGTTAAATTTTGTTGTTAATTTTATGTAGATTTAAATTATTTAAAAAAAACATAATACAACTACAAAACGGGAAAAAACAAATATGGCTGCGTTACCATTAATTGTTTTTTTTTTATATAATTAATTTATAAAATGTTTTTAAAATATTGAATAAAACAGCAGAACTATTAAAAAAAATTTTTGTTTTACTTTTACTTTTTTTGTATGCAAAAATAAAACAAAAGTATTTAAGATTAAAAAAATAAATAAATGAAAAAACTTAATTTGACAATATGGCGAAAATGCAAAATTTAAGTGAAAAAAAAAACAAAACAAAATAATTAATGGCTAGAAAAAGTAAGAAAGTAAGTAAAACCAAAAAAAGTACATAAAAATATTTTAAAATTCTTTAGACATTTGTAGTATTATTTTTTTTGAAAAAGAAATATTTTTTTTTTTTTTGTTTTTAAAACACTTAATTTTATTATGAAATAAAAAATTTTAAAAATGTGCAATTTGAAAAAAAAAAACAGAATTGCAGCAACAACAAAATTATGATAAAAGACATTACTTTTAGCTTATTTGTTTTAATATTAAATAAAAAAAAATTTTTCGCAAAGTAAAAAAGTAGTGAAAGGAAAATAAAAACTTAATTTTAAGTACTTAAAAAACATACATGTAAAAAAAAAAACAATAAGAAATATTTTATATATGATTTTTTTGCCGCCGCTACTATATAAAAACTAATTTAAATGCAATTTTTTACAAAAATAAAAAAGTATTTACCGAAAAAAAAACATAAACAATTTTTCAGCAAACTATGTTCATACAAAAAAAAAAAAAAAAAAACTTAAGAAATATTTTACAAACGAACAAAATTTCATTAAATAATATTTCATTTTGCATAACATTAAAAAAAAAAATAATTTAAAAAAAAAGTTGCGAATAAGCAAAAATAATACAATAAATGCAGAAAAAGAAATTTTGCAGCAATATCAGAAACAACCATATCATGGCTAAAACAGCTAAGCAAAACAGTGGAAAAGATTTTTGAACAAAAAAAAAAACATTTTTTAAATATTTTGAAAATTTAAAAAAAAAATCTTTTTTATTTTAATGTTTTAAACTCATTGATTTCATATGCATACAATACAGGGAGAAAAAAAAAATTAAAATCTTTAAGGAATTTGTCTATAACTAAGCGAAATTATTTTTTAGTTATGTTGCACTTACTTTTAAACTGTCGGAATTGTTAAGGTTTTAGCGACTTTTCATATTTTCATTATATAAAATTTTCATTTATAAGCTTAAGTTTATTTAGAAAAAACAAATTATTAGTATTTTTTTAAATTTTTGTAGTAATTTTGAAAATTTCATTGCATACGCCAAATAATTTTTTTTCGTATTTATTTTCTATAACGCTGCAGTAGCTATTAAACTTTTAAGCTATACACTATTGCACTGCATATCAAAATGTTTACTGCGGTGTTTCTAAAGTCTGAAAAATTTACTAATTATAAATTTTTTTTTAGTTTGTTTTTTTTTATTTTTTTTTTGAACTATGTAAGTTTAAACTTTTTGCGAAAAAAGCTGAAGAGCACAGAAATCTTCGAAATTTGAAATGCGGCAAAGTAGTCGCTGCTATGTCGGTATTGGCATTTTTAAAAAAACAAATTATATATTTGAGTACGAAGAACTTTCGCTTGCTGATTATACGTAGCCAACTACTCGTTACTTATGTACATATGTAAAAAGCCTCATTTTCTGAAGCAAGTAATTTCGGGAATTTTTTTTTTTTTTAATTCATTCAAATTCATTTAGCTGAAGTGATTATATTATTCGTGTAGGAGTTACTACGCCCTGTTCATTAAATCATCTAACTATTTGTTCATTACACTATTGCTTTAAACTTAGTTTATATGCCATGTTATATTTTCATTTTCATAATCACTATTATTACTGCGATTACGCTAAATATTCAGTATGGGATGCACCACACCCTCTTAATCTAATACATATGTACACATTTTTTTTCATATGTAATGTCCAAGAATACCATTTTTCTATGATAACGCTGAAAGTTTAAAGTAAAAAATGCATTTTTCCAAAATGGAATGCCCTCTTAATTTAACCAACCTACATGACATATAATGTGGTATTGTGCCACCCTTCAAAATACTTATTGTTCAATATTGCATCAGCATGAGTTTCAATGCCATTTCATATTGCATTCCCATGTCAAACAAATTGCTTATATATCATATATGAAATATGTCACGCCCTCTTAATAAAATTTAACTTAAGTGCTTCTTACATGATATGTCAATTTCATACGCTTTGTAAGGTGGTCTTATCGTATTGGCAACACTTTCAAACTTTGATACATAATATCACTGTAACTATGAATAATTTTTTTCATCTCTTATGGTTAGTAAGGCTGAGCAATGAGTTGATCGAACGTGTTCAAAATTTTGGCAAACGCAACGAGTCAAACTCAAACAACTCGCTTCGATCGCCTCAACTCATGATTAGTTCGTTCGTTGTCCGTATCATACGACTGCAACTCAAAAGTTTCGAGCTACTTATTTGATCGAGCTACTTATTTGATCCAGCTTCGAATTTTTCCCCACTGTATGGCGCATCGCAATATTCATTTATTTTCTTCGAACGACTTACTCGCAGGCACAAACAGATGCACCGAACACGTTGAGTTAAACGAACTTAATTGATTCGAATTAAACAAACTTGATTCGGTGCTGAAATTTTTTTTGAAAAGCTCCTGAGTTTCGAGTTTGTTCTACCGAGTTCGTCTCGAATCAAAGCCTTAAAGATTATGTACAAACCAAGTTGATTCCGGTGCTGTCAAAACAGTGTTAACAAGGACTCCTGCTTATGTGGTTTAGCGAGTATAAGTTCAAAATTCTGTATATGCCATCATGTTCAGCTCATTTCAAATAGCAATGATTTTGGTGTGGGAGACTGACTCGTTACATTTTCAGTAAAAGTAGCCTATGTTCTATTAACGCTATTACTTTGAAAAGTTAAACATCAGTCCTTCGGTCTATACGAACATATATTATAAACCTACTGACAATACCGTAGCACTGGATTTGACAATGAAATCATTTCTATTTTTGGAAAAGAATCTCTGTGATTATCAATTTCCTTAAAAATATACCTTCGACATAAGGCATTTTTCAGAATTTCGATTGCTCTAAAAAATTTTCAAGAAAATTAATTAAGTTTTTTTTAACTAATCTCAAATTAAGTTTATTGCATTATCCAGGTCTTACTAACGAAACTCAAGACTTATAAGACGCACCTCCTTAAACTTTAAGTTCATATGCCACAAAATCATAATTCATTGAGTACTAAAGTGATAAAACTCGAACAATATAGGTCCAAAATTCAAAATTTCTTAATGCATAAACGAAACCTCTTAAACGCTAAGCTTAGTTTGGGGCGTAAAGAGTATATTCATATGTTTGATATGTCTGCGATGTCACCTTGTTATTTTCGAGCTTCAGCAAAGCTATTTTTGAATAAAAATTGTAACAAAAAAACAAGCTTATAAAAATTTACTACAGTGCTAAATGGTTTTTACATATCACACAAAAAAATTGCTTCAGTAAGGATGTGTCATCCTTTTCTGAGCTAAAATTAATGTTTTCATTTAAAAATTTCTCAACTTGCATTGTTCACAAGTATTTTTTCGAATTATTAGTATTTTATTTTTTTTTTTTTTTGTTTTAATTCTAATTTGGCCAAATCTCTTGATTTGTAACATGACTTTCTTCTCATATAATTTAGTTATAAAATTATGTAAAATAGTAGTTTATATGTTAATTGAAAAATAAGTACTTAATGGCATATACAAAAAAAAAATTAACAAAAATCTCGTTTAAAATTTTGTTTTTTTTTTTTTAAAAACATTTTAAAATTTATAAATATTTACATAATGAAAAAAAAAAAAGAAATAAACAACGATCTAAAAAGCTCCTACTTAGCGATACTTAAAGGTACTTTAAATTAAATAAAAAGAATTTAATAAAAATATTTAATATATAACATTCAAATTAAAAAAAAAACAAAGTTATGTAAACATTAATCGAATGGTAGCTATAAATAATTTTATTAAATAATATGCTAATTTTTAGATTTATATGTAAAATTTGTTGTTCATTCTTGATAATTATAAATATTATTCGTATTGTTTTTTTTTTTTCTTTTTTCTTTTATATTAAATAATTACGCTATGGCTCGTACAATTTTACAATTTATATATATATATATAAATAAATGTATGATTTTATTTGTATGCTTTAAATAAAAATTTGGTATTTTGATTAATTTCAAGCGCTTATGCTGAAACGGCAGCAATTTCATGCTATGGACATAGTTAACTTCGAATATTTTTTTTTTGTAATTTTTAAGACTTAACTATGACTTTTGTTCGAAATTGACGCAGTTTCGGTATAAATCGTTTTTAGTTTGATTTAACTGTTGCTTTTGTAATATTTTAGCATTATAATTTAATTTTTAGTACTTAATGTTGTGTTAAAATTTTTGTAAATTTTTATTATTTTTCTAATTTAATTTTATTTATGCGCTACAATTATTTACAATAAAAATTTTAAAAAAATGTTTTCTTTAAAAAAAAATAAAATAATTTGTTTTGATTTTAGTTTTAATATTTTTTTTTTATTTTTTTTTTAATTTTTTTTTAATTTTTTTTTTAATTTTTTTTAAATTTTTTTTATTAATTTTGAGTTAACTTCAATTTACAGGAATTGAACGCCAGGACAAATAAATAGCACCCTAGAAGCACACAAAGATTTGTATATTTTTTGTTTTTTTAAATAAAACTTTCTCCCTGTACTTGAAAAACTTCCCTGAACAAAGTAAGACAAAAATTTGCCAAAAAATTTAAACCAAACAAAAATCTCCTGAAAATTCAACATATCGAAATTTTTTTATTAATATTTTTGTCAAAACAGCTTAAGTAATATACATACATAATATGTAATGTTGGAAGAAAAAAAACTAAGAAATATTAATATTAATGCTTAAGTTAGTCTTTAGTAAAAAAATATTTAAGAAATTGCATATGAGCGAAGTAAAAAGTCCCAACTCTACGAACATAATCCAAAAAAAAAAACATAAAATAAAATAAAATAAATTAAATAACTGTAAATTATACAAAACTGTATAAAATTAAGCAGCATTTCAAACAACTTAGTTTAGCGAATTATTTTTTTCTCAATTACTTTGCTTTATTTGAAATGAAATTATGTTTTTAAAACAAACAAACAAACAAAAAAAAAAAACAATTTTAGCTCAAAAATAATTATGTTTTTAAAACAAAAAAAAAACTTATATTTTCTATTTAAAAAAAAAAATTTAGCAAAATTCTTTAGTCAAAAATTAATATTGTTATTTAGTTGAAAAAATTTCACAAAATTAGTTAATTTTATTTTTAGTATAAAGTTTAGCTTTTACATTAAAAACGAAATCCATGCAATTACTAAGTTATATAAAAAAAAGAAATTCCTTAAAACAAAATAATTTTTTTCATTAACGGTTGTCAGTTTACTTTTTTTTTTCTTTTTCACTACAATAGCAAGAAATGAGTTGATTTTGATAAACTTTTTTACAATTTTAATGCGTTTTGCCAGTTTTTTTTATTTCTTTATTTAAAATTTAATTGCATGCCTTGTTGAATTTTCAAATAAAATGTTTGCTACGTAGTGCAACGTTTAACAGCGCTGATAGCATTATTATTATTGCTCTTTAAACTTTGCTGCAGTCATGTACGCTTTGAGAGTTTCGCTGCTTTCAAAAGCGTTGAGGTGAAGTCAATTTTCGTCAATTTCAAATTCGGGATATATAGCTACATATATACAATAGTGAAGGATTTTTCGATTTCGATACGCTGGGACTGGATTTATTTTGTGAGGTTTGATAAAAAAATGCATGAGCCAAAAAATTAAGGCGTATGAGAGAGGAGTAAATGGCGTCGCATCAAGGTCAAAGTTTAAAAATTTGGAGATTTTCATAGAAATTAGCCCACAGCTCTGCATAGGAGTAGCCCATAGAGCGATAGGATTATGAATGACCGACCTTCAATAATATTGCATGCTCAACTTTCTTTTTTAAAGACACTTATCCTCTCTCTCTGCTCCTTTAGGGGGTTTCCATACAAAAGTGGTGTTTTTATGAAATGTACTTCCAACGTTCCCAATGCTACCAGAGTGGCCCTAGATGGTTCAAATACATAGGCCAAACCCCCCTTAATTTATCCTTATACTAACCCCCTATCTCAACCCCTTAAGGGGTTCTCCATACAAAATTGAATTTCTTACGGAATTTGACTATTTCCAACCCACCAAGGCGCTACTAACTGTTGGATGCTATTACCAATCCCCATTAATTTTACACACCTATAAAACATACCGCCGGGTATACAATGGGCCCATCCGTGGCCTAAGTTATGATGACATGTCATCTCCCGGAAATAACTTAACCTAACCTAACTGTATGAAATATACGTTCGTTCAAATTCAAACAAATCGTTTTCTCAGTGTACACTTCCCTAAGCTACTTTCAATTAATGAAACGAGAAGTATATGGGTACGAGATCCTTATCCACAAAAATTGCTAGAGGGGAAAAACCAAAGAGACGAGGTACAAAATTTGTCGAGTTGATTTCTAATGAAAACAACAACACACACAGGCGTTAGGGACGGCGCTGCATTGTAATTCGACGAATGTATCAATTATTTTTTTAAACTTTAATAATGCAATGTTATTCTTCTCTGACAAAAAGAATGACACCTCATTTGTTAAAATCCGGTTAGTAGTTTAGGAGCTATGCTTTCTTTTTTACCAACATTATTTTTACCGTTCAGCGAGCGAATTTTGTCTGCCGCAGGAAAAAAACCAATATCCAAAATTTGTAAAACACCAGGCCACCATGAACCAGCAGCAAGCAAATTTTGTTTTTTGAATATCCTTCTCATTCATTGAATAATTTATCCCTGCTGCTGAAGTTTTGTTAAAACTTGAATAACTCCGAAACTAATAGACCGATTTGAATGAAAATGAGTAAATGAGTTGAGGAAGACAATGGAAAACTTTAAAGTTTTGAAAACTGTCACCAGATGGCGCTTTAAGCAGTTTTAAAAGTTTAACCGCTTGAAGCGCCATCTATTGGTAGTTTATCAAAAGTCAAATGACGCTATCCAAATGTGCTTCTTCTACCAACAACTATGACACCTAATTTATCAAATTTCGTTGATTCGTTGCCGAGTTATAGCGATTAGTAGTACATTGACATGCCTACAGCGACCTCTATCGGCAAGTAATCGAAACACAAATTACGTCATAAAAAATCTGTTTCTTCCTACACCACATTTATCAAAATCCCTTGAACTATTGCCGAGTTATAGCTATTTGAATATTCAATCTGCTTATAGCGCCATCTATTGGCAGTTTATCAAATCACTTAGGACGTCATAAAGATCTGCCTCTTCTTACAAAAACTATGACACCACATTTATTAAAATCGGTTCAGTAATAGCCGAGATATTGCATTCTAAAGATACCCTAAAACCCCATATTTGCGCTGGCTGCGCTGCTCCACCAAAAGCAGAGCAAGAACTCAAAATCTCATACCAAAAATTTTTCAAAATACCAGGCCACCATGAACCAGCAGCAAGCAAATTTGGTTTTTTGAAAATGTTTGTCACGCAATATCTCGGATATTACTGGATCGATTTTGATAAATGTGGTGTCATAGTTTTTGTAAGAAGAAGCAGATTTTTTTGACGTCCTTAGTGATTTGATAAACTGCCAGTAGATGGCGCTTTAAGCTGATTGAATATTCAAACAGCTATAACTCGGCAATGGTTTAGGGATTTTGGTGAATGTGGTGACTTTGCTTTTGTAGGAAGAAGCATATTTTTATGACGTCATTTGTGTTTCGATAGCTTGCCGATAGATGGCGGTACAGGCATGTCAATGTACTAATTGTACTAATCACTATAACTCGGCAACGAATCAACGAAATTTGATAAATTAGGTGTCATAGTTTTTGTAAGAAAAAGCAGATTTTCATAACGTAATTTGAGTTTTGATAAATTGCCAATAGATCGCGCTGTAAGCAAAATCAATGTATTAATCGCAATAACTTGGCAACGATTCAACGGATAAATGATAATGATAAATGTGGTGTCATAGTTTTTGTAAACTCAAACAGATTCTTTTTTATGACGTCATTTATGATGTCATAACTTCCCCATAGATGGCGCTGTAAACAAATTGATTAATCTAATCAATGTAACTCGGCAACGGATTTTGCCAATATTTTGCGCCAAGGCAGCTAACGTTTAAGACTTTCATTTGCCACAATAACTTTTTGAAAGAGCTATGCAAAGGACTGGGCTAACAAATACCAAATACCAGCGAAATGAATTTGTATTTTACCTCAAAAATTATTACCGATAAACTAATTTTCCAGGGAGTGTTTTCTTATACCCAAAAAAAAATGTCTACGATTGCAAACCAAGAAGTTTGAAACAAATTTCAAGGGAAATTTTATTCATATGTGTATAACTTTCGTTGTGAATTATCACAACTGCAGTACATGAGTCAACTAACTTCGACTTTTGGCATTGAAGTATATTAAAAAAATATTGCATATTACTGATTTAATGAAATCAGGCGGCTCGCTGACTGACGAATTTAAGTAAAATGGTCAAAAATCTGTTGCTGTGCCAGAGGACATTGAAGTTGTGCGTAGACAAATTTTGTAAGATAGGCATGTGACGTTTTGTTCAACACATGCAGCTAATTCAAGAGTGCATCAACGTCATCAGCAGCTACAATATCCACATAAACAACAAAAACTGGAACAGAAGAATCTTCAAAAGCATTTATACTGCACAGCTTTCGACGCAAGACTGGCCGTTTATTTAGTGTCAAAGCCGTGGTTTGCCTTGTATAAATTGAAAAATTTCTGAAAAAGCTCTTGGTTGATTTTTATATTATGGCCGTTAGTTGGAGGAGTTTGTTATATGTACATACTTACTTTATTTTTTAAATTTTTGAACTATTTAAAAGTGGTACATTAGTTTAGCAGTGAAAACGATTTTTCCTGTTAGTGGTGCTGCCACACCTAGTTAAAAAAATTTGAGTATTTAGCAATGTTTTTTAAGGTTCAATCTATATCTTGACAAAATTTCATGAAAATTGGTTGGTAAGTTTAGGAAGAATAATGATTTATTTTCCTGAAAGAGGCGTGGCACCGCCTACTAAAAAATAATTTTTACTCAATCTCAATCTATCTCCAAACCAAATTTCATCAAAATCGAGGAATTGGATCAGCTGAGGCAGCGTTTTTTCACATTTAGGGCGGTGCCACTCCCCCTTAGAGAAATTTTGACAACCTTCCTTAGGATTCAATCTATCTTCAAATCAAATTTTATTAAAATCGGTCTAGTAATTTAGCCGTGAACACGTTTTTTTCTGTTAGGGGCGTGACACCACCTATTATTGAAAAAAAAGTACACACGTGCCCCCATCTCTTCTCAACCTTTCCAACAAAAAAAAAATTAAGCGATTATGTTCAGTAGTTTAGGAGCTATGGTTTATTTTGTACCAACTTTATTTTATGCGCGTTTTTGCAGCGAACTTCACTTGCCCACGAAAAAAATCAATATGTAAAATTTTGCAAAACACCAGGCGAACATAAACCAACAGCAAGCAACGTGTGTTTTTTACTTAACTTCAAAACGTTATTGCTCTGCTATTACTGAAACGATTTTAACAAATGGGGTGTCATTTTTTTCGTTAGATAATCTAGTTTTTTTTTCAATAAAAAAAATACTAACATCAACTGCAGATAGAGGGCGCTTTAATCAAAATAGTTTTTTAAATGATTTTAATTGGATAAAGGGTAAGCCAAATTTAGTGAAATTCGACAGGTTAAGTTTGTGCGACGTATTCTATCATATAAATATGTTCAAAACAACAGGCGACCATGAACCAATAGCAAGTAATATGTTTTTTAAAGTTTACTTTGAAACGCAAATGCTTGGGTATTACTGAACTGATTTCAACAAAAGCGATGTCATTTTTTTCGCTATTCAATCTAGTTTTTGTTAATAAAAAAAATATTGTCATAATTTGCATAAAGAGGGCGCTAGGGTAAGCCAAATTTAATGAAATTCGACAAGCTATATTTGTAGGACGTATTCTATCATCTAAACGTGTGTAACACACCAGAAAATCATCAACCAGTAGGAAGTTACACGAAATGGTTGCTCTTGTTATTGTTATTGCTCGGATACCACTGAATTGATTTCAACAATTGGGGTGTAATTTTTTGCGTTAAATTTTCTATTTTTTTGGTAATGGAAAAATAATAAAATAATTTGCAAATAGAGGGCACTGCAGTAAAAATAAATAGCTTTGGGCCTTGTAGGAATTGAAAAATTTCGGAAAAAGTCGTTAATTGCAGGATTTATATGTATGTTATATGTACTTACATTTTTTTAAATTTGGTGACAAAAAAAAAGTAAACCCAGTTTTATTTGAACTATTTCAAAATAAGCAACCCAAAAAAAGGGTCAATTTTTTTCGAAAAATTATTTTATTTTGGCAAGGCCGTTAATTCATTGTTTTCAACTTGATAACCCAGTGAGGTCCCCATAATCTGCGTTGCGACCGCTGAATCAATGTTTTGATTGCCACTATAGTATAGAAGATGCAACCTGGTATAATAATATGGATTTTTTCATTCGGGTGAGGGTTAGTTTAGAGTTGGCATGCAGCTACATGTTCTTCTATAGATCATCCTCGCCCGACTTTGCCTGCCTATGCGCTACTGTAATTATTAAGAATATTCCAAAAATTCGTTATCAGTAGCTATCACTTTGAAATAACCACATTTCACTGCAGTCTCGGGCAGATTTGGTATGAATATCATCTACCCATTGTTTAAAAACTTCGTTGAACGAAAATGAAAAACGAATTTATAGTTGTAAAAATGATTTTATTTTTCCATATACTATCCCTCAACTTTAATGTATCCTCCCATTTGTGAATCCCATCACTGTAGTGGTTTTTTGGTAGATCAGCAAACTATTCCTCTAAGGCAGCTGCAACGTCTTTGTTTGATGAAAATCGTTTTCCATGAAAGAAATTTTTAAGGCTCGAAAAAAGCCAGAAGTCAGAGGAACCTAAGTCTGGCGAATGGGTTGGATTATTCTTTGAAGCTTTGTAAACAGTTGCGTTATCTTGATGGAAATATAATTTTTATTTTCTGTAAAATGGATATTTTTTACTAATTTTTCACTTCCAATTGGTGCAAAAGATTACAATAAAAATCTGAATTCATTGTTTAACCATTTTGGAGGTTATCCATGAACTTTTACTTTTGTTTATGATCCTTAAATAAACTTCGAATTTCAATTCCGGTTGTCAAAGTCAATCTGAAATGGAAATAGAATAGGCATGATTATTTCTTAGTCCAAAGATGTTTCAGAAATATACATTAGAAAGTTCCATATTGAATTATAGCTTAAGATTTTGTTAAGTTTTTAGCTTAATGTCTGTCAAGCGTCTGCACTGGCATAAGATTATATTTAAATTAAATTTTATTTTGCTACAATAATATATTTACAATTATTACAACGCATTATTTTTTTATTTTTTTTTTTTTTTTTTTTCGAACGAACAAAAACCAAGCAAACAACTTTGTACACCGACTAAATAAGGTTACATCTAATAATATAAAATAATAAACTAAACTTAAATATACATACAATATTAGAAAGTATAAAACGTAACACAAAAAAACAAAACTCACAGACATTACATACACTGAAGAAAAAAAAAAAAATAAAACATAAAATGCAAAATTTAAATTTAAGCTTAACATATAAATATATATTAAAAAAGTGTCAATTTTGAAAAAAATAAACTAAAATACCAACAACAACATGCTTCACTTGCAACACTTTCAAAAAATACACTGTTCAAAAATCTCAAAGTAAAATTTTGCTAATACTTTTAACATCATTACATCATACAACAAAAGAAAAATTAATTTGTTTAATGCCAGTGAGAAATAAAAGAGTTAAATTCCAGCAAAAAAAAAGTTTTAAACAAATTAAAAAATACAACAACAACAACAGAAACAACAACACAAAAAAACACTTACACTACAACAACAACAACTAGAGAAACAACAACAAAATTGTGTAGTCGTAATTACTGGTGATAATTAAATGATATATGGTATAAGGACAAAATGCAAAAACTGTTAAAAGCAAAAACAACAAAAAAAAAAGGGCAAAAGATTTTTTTAAAAAAAAAAAAACATAGCAACTTAGGTAAGAAATAAAGAAGAAAAAGCTCTAATATTTCTATAGATGTTTATTAATAAAATAAATAGTTAAAAAAGTGAGAAAAAACAAAACAAAAAAAAATTTATTATAAATGTATTTAAAAAAAATTTATAAAGTAAACGAAATTGAAAGAAACGAATTAAAATGTAATTTCTGTGTATTAGTGAAAACAATTAGTATTAAATGAAGAATGAACAAAAAGTTAGAAACAAAAAGAAAAAATCCCTACAACGCTTTATGAGTTTGATATTTACAAGTGCAATATGGACAGAATTTATACATTTGGATAAAATTGATATATATCGTAGAAGAATTATTACTCAGACAGCATATACATACGTGAGTGTAAGCTGGCTAGTTGTTTTAGTTGCTTTAGTTATATGCCAACACCTGAACAAAAAATTTTGATTTTGTTGTGCTTGATATATATTATAGGTGAGCTCATTTCGATACAAAATATACTACATTATATGCCAAACATATCAATATTTCTCGAGATATAGCCAATTGAAATTCGGAAAACATAAATAATATCATTTAATTTTTATGAATTTGTTATTCTAGATTTTAGTATTGGTGATATTTCATTGAAAGCTTATGTCGCTCGAGCTATAAACATGCTACGAGTATAGCTGAAAAATATGTTTTCTTCGATTTTGAAGAACATAATACATTTTTGAAAGTTCCGTATTGTAAAAGTGTAGAGTAGTTCACTCACAACTGATACTAAATTTATATAATTACTTTCGTTAAGTAGCTCATTTAATGTCATTATACACCCAAGTTTAAGCTGGCTTATTATTATTCTCAATGATATATATCAATTTTGTAAAAAATCTACTTGTTACAGTAGTTTCCATGTAGCGCAAGCAAAAATTCTGTCAAACAAATTTGTTAAAACGATATAGCAAAGGTAGTAGAACCAAAAAAACAAAAAAAAAATGTTAATTAGTACGCTCTTAGAGTAGACACATCTTACACAAACACAAAATTAAAACTAAATAACACTTACACAAACACTAACTTACTCTATCACACATACATACATACATGCGTATAATAAATAAAGTCTTGTTTCATTGTCTTTATTACAAAACAAAAAAATATGTTAACTGTGTGCAATATACTTAAAAAGGATCTTGTACGTTTCAAAAAAAAAAAAAAGTTGAGTTTTGAAACCATTGAAATCATTGCAGCTGGTTGTAATTTAGTAAAACTTCATTTTAACTTAATATGTTTTTAGATTTTAATGCAAATAAATTAAGTTAATTAAGCGTTTAATAATTCAATTAATTTTTTTTTTTTTTGCTTAGTTTTAAATAAAGTTTTGTACATACTCCTTTTTTAGTGCAATTAACGTTAATGTTGCTTTTTTTATCTTTTAGAAATTATATAGTTAACAAATAATTTAATTTGTTTTTAATTAGTTTTATGTACAATTTTAATATAAAACATAAATAATCATTTCAAAAAATAAGTTAATTCGCTTTAAACTTTTTAAAATTTTTATAATATAATTTCTCCTTTCTCATATTCTACATTTAAAATAGTTGTATGTTGCACAAAACTATGCAAATACTTTAGGTACCCAAAATACTTTTATTGCATATTTTGCGGCGCTACACACCAACATATGTATTGTTGTTTAAAAGGCTGCCAGCGTAAAGGACATCTTTAGTATGATTTTAATTAAAGTAAGTAATTGCTGTCTCAGCCCAAATTTCCAAGTGTTAGAAATAAAAATAATTTTTTTTTTAATTTTTTAACTTTAAAGCGATATATTATTACTGTTAACATTTCAATATTTCTAAATAGAATTTTTATTTCAATAATCTGAACA
This sequence comes from Meiosimyza platycephala, assembly GCA_963662105.1. Classification (NCBI taxonomy): domain Eukaryota; kingdom Metazoa; phylum Arthropoda; class Insecta; order Diptera; family Lauxaniidae; genus Meiosimyza; species Meiosimyza platycephala. Next base: position 75,706,967 of record OY759211.1, on the reverse strand, counting down.
GTGATGTTATTATTTGAAACTTCTTATTTTTTTCAACATTTTTCTTAGTACTTTTTTTTAGGGCTCTTTAAAGATTGACGCCCGAATTCCTATATACCAGGTGTTGTCTAATTATAACTATCAAACAGAACCGAACTGAGTTTGTTCCTAGTTCAGTAGTCACCAATTGCTTCGTTTCGAAGGATTTTTTTAAATGTATTACATTATCGTATGAAATTATATATATAATGTATCATAATACTTGGTTTCGTACCACCCAGCTCAGAAATTATTTTGCAAAGATGTAAATTGACAAAATGTCTGACAAATAAAATTATCAAAAAAAATGATCATAACTTTGAAATCTTGATATTTTTCCTTCGAATAATTGTGTTTTTTACCCAAATAAGCTTTTTTCCTTGACTGGTAGAGGCCCCAAATTTGCATAGATTCTTGAACCATTGTACCATTCATTTTGCTAGAAATGCGAGTTGAACGAAGATCACTAACTGACTGTCATATTTTCAGTTCAATTGGTCTAATTCATATTAAGTCGAGTTCAAAATTTTAGCTAAATATCAACAAAAGGCAAGACAATCGTTTTTTGAAATTTATTTCTGTAAGAGCTTATTGCATTGAATTTAATGACAAATAACTTAAGGTCCTTTTTTTCAATTGATTACATATTCCTGACAATAAATAGAAAAATTCGTTGGAAATACTGTCAAAGGACCTCCCTAAACGGAACTTGAATAATCAAGAAATTTATTTCACAGCTATATCTTTTCACTTTAATCCTCGAGTATTACCATAAGTAAAAATATGGATACCCCTATAAGTGGCACTGGTTTTTTCATGTCTGGTTCTCTAATAGTAAGACACGACAGTATTACCCACTGTTCTAGATGGTTCGAGTCAGCGGCGCACAATAAAGTCCCAAGCTTAAACGGTAGCAACAAAAGCGTATTGAGTCATAGTTATTGCATACGACAACGTAAGTTACGAATCGGATCCGTTTTATTTGCAAAAACAACTTCGGAACGGATCCTACTAAGCGGATTCCGCTTTTTCGAGAAGAATTTCATACGAAAATGATTCCGTTTTATTAGCCAATCCGAAATGGGTTCGTATATGAAATCCCTTCCCAATTCGAAACGGATCTGACAAAGCGGACGATCCTTCCCGATGTTTAAAAGCGAATTGCCCACGATAACGGATTCGAATCGGATTCGAAACGGATACGTTTTATTTACAAAAAACAACTTTGGAACGGATCCGACAAAACGGATTCCGCTTTTTCGAGACGAATTTCATACGAAAACGAATTCGAAAAGGATCCGAAACGAATCCGTTTTATTAACAAAAAACCAATCCGAAACGAATTCTTCCCGCTGTTTGGAGGCAAATTGCTCACGATAACGGATTCGAAACGGAATCCGAAACGGAATTCGGAACGGATCCATTTTATTCACCAAAAAAGAGTCTGAAACCGATCCGTATAAGAAGTCTGTTTTAGATAAAATAAATGAGTCCGGCTCGCATCCGATTTATTTAAAAAAAGAGTCCGTAACGGATCCGTTTTAGTCAAGAAAAACGAGTCCGCTCCGGATCCGAGATAACACTATGATTTAAAAAATGTTTTGGACATTTATTGTTTGAATCATCAAGTGCTATGAGAATCAAGCAAACAGCAAGTCTCTCAAAAACGAATCTTGCCATTCTTAAGTGCAATGCCAGAATTACACTTTGCAAAGCACTGGAAAGGGGCAATCATTTAATAAATGTTTTATAAATTTCTATTCGAAAAATAGAAAAAATATTAAGTTTCATATTGGCAACAATATTAATTTATAAAATAATAATATTTTTCTTCACTGTAACTAACAAAATCATGAGGCGCCCCCAGTCCCTGCCTTGACGATGTGACCAAGACAAAAAAAAAGGTTCTACTGTTGTCCTCTAGAACTCCTTGAGCTTGGGGTCTGAACACTGGCACAAACAAAATTTGGGGCGCCTTTGAGCTCGGGGCCCGAAGCTATAGCCCACTTTAGCCTTATCTTAATCCTTGCCATACAAAGGTAATACTAAGGATATTAGCAAAATCTGAACTTACCCAAAATTATATCACACCTCGCATTTGTTTAAAGTAATTTTTCTGAGCACATTGCCTTCACTGCTACATATTTTGAATTAAGAGAGTTTTTGAGCGAATTAACTTAATGTTTTTTTTTTCATATTCTACTTATATATATATATCTTTCTATATTTTTTGAATACAAATTCGATCGCATATTGCAACGCTATTATCTGAGACTACTTACTTACATATATTCCAAATTAAGATAGAAAATTGGGTTTTGTTTTTTGTTTGCTAGTGGGTGGTGGATATATTTCCCATTAAGAAAAATCAGTTACGAATTTTTAGGAAATAAAATATATCAAAATTTTTTAAGTCTAAAAAAAAAAGAAGAATGCTAATTATTTTAATAAATTTAAATACATACATACTTACTTAATACATCAACACTTACATTTTTACTATACATGCATATGTATATACTTATTAAAAAAAAAATACTTATGTACACTAACATATTTACATAAATAAGCATTTATCAACATTTACACATATAGCCGTATATGGAATGAAGGCATAAAACTTGAGAAAGTTATGACCAAAGTATTAAAATAAAAGAAGTCACATATTAATGCGCTCATGCTGGCAACTAAAGACGCCTAAAGGTATGCAATATAATTTTAATATGCGTAGAGTGAAGAAAATATAAGAAAATTACATTGTGTACTTCCCAGACTTCACTGTGTTGATATTTGCCAACGTAAGCGCATAAAATTCATAAATCGTTTAAATTTAAGGCATGTTTTTAACCACTACTCAATGTTGTCAAAACATACATACATACCTACATACATATATCATTCATTTCGAAAACATTATCACGATGTATCAACAAAAGTAACAAAAACATACAAGAAAGTTTTCAACAACACAAATTTAGGAAAGAAAATTGTGACATTTGCAACCAAAAAATATCATTGTTTAGCAAAAACAACAAAAAAAAAAGATTTATAAAATTTTAAATTATAATGAAAACAAAAAAACGAAAACAAAAACAAAAAATTTAGAAAGAAAACAATACACATGCATACATATTTATCCTTTAAAATTAAAATGAAACTACTATTAATATACTACTATTTATTAAATGTCATTAGCATTGCAAGCCACTACTAATTAGAAAAAAAATCAAATCAAAAACAAGAAAACAGCAACCCTGAGAGATATTTTGAAGCAAACAAACAAAAATGAAAAAGTAGTAGAAACCATATTAAATGTTTACAAAAACAAACAAACAAACAACAAAAAAGTAGCAAAAAAAAAAAGAGTATTAAAATACTAAACCACAAAAATTAAATCTATAAATATATATATATGTATGTATATACATATATATAACTATACCTACTACTAAATACGCATTAAAAACAGAGCAACCAACACTTTTATTGAAATACTCCAGAATAAAACAAAGAAAAATTTTTTTGAAAAATAAAACTTAAACTTATACTAACCACCATAAAAAGACAAAAAAAAACTCGTTGTTTTATTTCAAACATTTCATTTTTTTAGTTTCATAACAAAATTTTTTTATGGAACAGACAACATCAACAATAACAACAACAACAACAACAACAATAACCAGCACTACAGCTACATCAACAACAACAACATAAGCAAGCAAGCATTCAGTACAACAGCGACACAGTGACACGCCCTCTCAATTGTCCTTCGCCCCACCCCCCCCCCCCACAACAGCCCCCTGTCAGTCATCTGTTTCAATATCGAACAAACTCATTTTCCTTTTAGTCATAATTTTGTAGTTTTGAAAACAAAAAAAAAAAAAAAAAATACTCCTCTTTTTTATAAATAGTAGTAGTTTCTTGAGAGTTTTTTTTTATTGAAATTACGTTCTATTGTTATGAGTATGTTTTAAAGAAGTTTATGCTAGTTACCCCATCTTTATATACTTAGAATGCTTTGCTAAATTTAAGGTAAGTTGCTCCTTTTTTCATACACCATTTTATTGACATTTATACATTTTTGTTGAATAAGGTAAATAAAGTGCTCGGATTGTGTTTGGTTAATTGAAATTATATAAATATTTTTAAAGCTTTAACATAAGAAATGATTTTTGAAGCACACATGTGATGTTTGAAAGTGAGGAAATGGGAACTATAAAGAGTTGGGGCTTTATTCTGTGACTTTCGAATCGCACTGCTTTCGCATCGCATTACTGAATAGAGCTCCTGAGCACTTTCTCTTTGCGAAGAACGACGTAACTTTTAAGAAGAGAAATTTTTCATGACTAATCTTTCACACTGGCATTACAACAGTTCGTTTTGCATTTATCTCGTTTTAGTATCACGTTGAATGAGCAAAATGCAAAAAATAGTTTTTAGTTGCGGCAACATATCAAAGAAGCTGGGCAGGGTTAAAAATTTCTGGGGTCCTGGGCTAAAACCTGGCAAGGGTCCCCTTTTGACTATATATAAAAAATGTTAAAATAAAAAATAGCTTCTTTTTTAATAATGCAAATAAATATGTATATGTATATGTCGGTTTAAAAAAATTTTTCTAGTTGACGGAATCGATTTAGTTCCTTCATTAGTAGTATGTTCAAATAATATGCACTTGGTCAAAAGTAATGAGCCACAAAAAAAAGGGTGCTTTAAATACCTCCCAATAATTACATATTTGTATTTGTATTTGTATTTGTATTTTTAATTATATTGGTGATCAAAAAAAAAAACAGTGGTCACTCATTCATAAAATACTTATATCTATGAGTCACAAAATCGTTATGACGCCCTCCAGTAGGTTTTTTTCTGTATTGACGGTGTGACAAAAGAAAAAACACAAATCCACACAACCTCATGTTATCATCGCGGCCTCTTAAGCTCGAGATCCGGGCCTTAACCCGAATATCACCCTTCGAAAATAGATTAATCAAGCGCTGGTGGGGGCTTGGTGCCCCCTCTTTTTCTACCTTTATTCAGCGCTTCAAAGGACTTTGGTGATGATACTGACTTTGCTCGTACGTCTTCCGCATTGCGAACAAATCTACATTTCTATCAATTTGTTCGTCATCCAAGAACATGACTGAAGACTAGAAATGATTATCTCTAATCATATTGGAATTTTTAAGAATTTTTGTTCAATGACCCCATCTGATCCAATTTTGTATAAGAAATTGAAACACTGGTCTCTATAATTCAAGAAAGCCTGGCGTCTGCAAAGATTATAATATATCGTTAGAAACGTCAAAAAGGCACTATATTTCAAAATATGACCAAAAAAATAATAATTTTATGCGATGAATGTGTTAATTTCCTCGGATTTATTTGTCACTTTTGCAAGTACACACTCAATTCACAGGGGTTTCTTCTAAGTAAAAATATATGCGAGTATGCAAGAAAAGTCATTTCAAACTTCGATTCTGATTTCATAACAGCAGTAAGTTTCTTATAAAACCACAACATTAAATGTTTTATTTAAAATTTGTTAAATTCGAAAAACTGCTTTCGAAAAATACGTTCTTAATATTACTAAAATTTTTAAAAGTTCATAGCTTGACAACAAAGCCTTATACAAAAAAATATATTATTCTAGAACTTCAATTAGGCCGAATATGAACAAATTTCAAAATCTAATTTATATCGTTGTCCGCTTCACATGAAATTCCCCATATAGTGCCCCAATGCACTTGGTACTTATGGTAGAATTTAAAAATTGAAGCGGAAAATTAAAATCGAAATAAATCGTCTATCAAAAGAAAATACAAACCAATAATGCGATAAAGCGCAACATAATTAAATGCTAAAAAATAAAATTATTGGCTAAGCTGAAACATAACTTAATTACAATGAATAATACAAACAATGATGATCTAAATTTTTGATTCCAAATAATATAGCAAAACAATAAAAAGTGTTTTACAAGGTGGACCAAAATTATTAAGGGAATTTTAGATTTGAATAATAGTTTATTTGATTGACGAATTTAAGCAAAACTAAAAGAATATTGAAGATTAGTTTTTATTTTTTCTTTTTGATAATGTTAAGAATGGAAAATAATATACTCAAAGTTAATGCAATTTCTGCATAAAACTTCAATCTCTAGTTGAAACTTTGCTTCACTTTGTCAAAATTTGTTGTGTCAACTTAATGCTCTTTAAACTGAAACGTGATTTTCCTTTTAAGAGTGAATATTATTTTCGCAAGCTTTTCCTTAAAGTGTAGGTCATAAGAAAAACTCTGGAGTTGTTAATTCTAAGAAGGACCCGTCTGATGAATATTTTTATTATTTTTAGAGTTTTTTCGGATAGAGAGTCGGAATCATATACAAACATGGGATAAATGAACCAGCTGCAGATGTAGATGGTTTTCGAGAATAACTCTAAGTTCGAACTGCGTCTCTATTTACGTCTTCAAAGAAAATTAGCACTATGACCTTTTCAGCCAAGATACCTTACAAAAGATATTCTGTGGCCCTGAGCAAGGATTTCTGCAAACCAATAATGCAAATTTTGTTTATTGGCGTCGCCATTGAGATGAAAATTGGCTGCCATTGAGATGAAAATTGCCTTTTTGCAAGCTCCTCCTTAAGATGTTCAGCTGGGAGCCTGGGTGCCGCCTGCTCACTGTCGAAGAGTGTTTGTCAATAGATGTATGTACGGGGTTTTTACCATATTTTCTTGGGACTGTCTGAACATAGTTGTTTCAGTTTTCCTTTGATTGAACAAACTTTCTTAGCGAAAACGTGCAACATACCGTACAATGGGGCATTTCTTACATAAGTCGCTTATCTCAAAAATGCGACCTGGACTTCTTGGGGTAATTTGACAGAAAACACGAAAAACGTTTAACAAAAATCGGGTGTGTTTTAGAAAGCAGTATACTTTTTAAGACATTTGCGCTGGGTTTGGGTTAGGGTTTGGTTCCTGGGGTGATTTACTTAAAGCATTTCTAGTTAACTCAGTTTCAGTTCACGTTTTGGATACAAGTGACTCACATTAAAATGAGTGCAAAGCAGTGGCGTCTTATACTAGTTATTATTCAATACGTCAATTCAATAAAATCATCTAATAGTGGTGGAATTATAGTTCTGACCCCCCACCCCCCCACAGGTTTTGGTGAAGTGACGCCACTGGTGCAAAGAGTTCTCATTGCGGTTTTGTATCGAATGTAAAATTATTCAAAATCAGAATATTTAATCTCAAAGTGAAAAAAAGAAACATTTGTGAAACATATTGCTTGGTTTCAATATCAATATTAATTCAATTTGTGTCACCCTGTATAGTATGGATAGTAAAATTTTTTATTAGAAACCATAGCAAACAAATTGCGGTTATGATATGCAAATTACATATTTTTATTTAAACATTTCCATTAAATTATTTTATTGTTTTGCGCAAATCAACATAATTGCTACATTTATTTATGCAAATTTAATTAATGAAAAACAAAGGCAACAACAACAACAACAACAAAAGCAATGAATGGAGCATTTAATTATCCGCACAATGATATAAATTTGCAGTTAATGGAAAATTTATTGTTGGAAAGTTCTTTTTTTTTAGATTTTTTATATAGGATATTTATTGATAAAGTTAAAGCAATTAGATTTTTCAACTCATTGGAGGGATCTCAATTGTTTTTTGTTATTTTAAGACGCAACCCGATTTCGCATGTATTTAGATCCGGAATATTTGGTGCGAGGCGAAATTTCTCAATTCACAATAGAATTGTTAAAAATAACGACAAAATTGCAATTTTTCCTGGTTTTCCAAAAAATTCCTGAAAACTTGTAACTAACAACTTACACACATGACTGAATTTGACCAGTTTTTTGAAGGATATCAGCAATAAGTTTAACATTGCTGAAGTAAAACCACATCATCACTTTTGATGCTAAGGTTTTTCGTTTAGCTTTAACGTGTAGACATATACCATCTGGGCTCCTACCACTAATATATCACTGCAAATGTTGATGTCCTATGCGAATAACGTTGGAAGGATACAACTTGAGTTTACCTATGCTGTTCATATATTTTAGTCGTCAGGAAACATATTTTCCGAAGACATTTGTAAAAATCTTCAAGGACATTTTTGAAATTTTTTTTCCTGATAAATCAAAAAAATTTTTTAATTTTGTTATTAAGGATACTAATAAACCTACATGCTGTATTTGAGATAAACTGAAAATGTAGTCTTACTAAACGTCCATTCCAAAATAATATCCGTGCATGGTGTATTTCTGGGACAGTAAATAGTTTGAATTGAAGCAATCACTAACAAATTGTTGCTATGCTGCGCAAATTTGGTTTTTTTTTACCAATCTCTGTAAATTTTATTAATTAACAACAATGGCAGTAACCATGAAAGAAATATTTAATTTTCCACACTAGTGATGATATAAATTTGCATTTAATGAAAGTTATACTGTGGTAAATATTTTATTTTTTATGAAATTTTACAAACGAAATAAATCAAATATTCGTTAATAAATGATATATTTAAAACAATTTGATTTTCCAACTCATCGGACTGTGTCAATTGAAAGTAGAAAAGAAAAAATTAAATCACTGTAATCATGATTTCAAAATAAAATATGCAATGCAATTGTAAACTGCGTACAGTACGGCATGAAAGCAAAAAAGCTTGTAACAAATATATTTAAACTCTCTAAAACTTAAACCGGATGTTACAACTCAACCAATCGCAATAAACTGCACAGGCATTAAAGGAACAATAACAACATATTCACACAGCAACTATTACAAACAAAATATGCACACAACACAAGGCCGGATTAAGGTTAAAGCTGAAAGGGCTCGAGATTTATGTATTACAACAGAAGGTATAGTAGGAGGGTACAAAAATTTGATTGTTGCGTTATTTGTGCAAAGAAATTAAACAGAATATGAATGACAATAATAACAAATGATTCATGAACTAAGTGAGATATTGCATAATTTTACTGAGCCCCTTTATTGTTCAGTTATTTAATGTTGAAACAAATTCTTATTGCCTTATTTCATATTCTTATTTGATGGAAAATTAAAATTTTATTACCAGTAATTAACTTTCAAATGAGCTATACAGTATGCATACATACATACATATATTGAAATCTTAATATCATACTGAATATAGTCAAAGCCTTGATAAGTACTTGTCCTATAATAACTCATAAGCCATGCTGCATACTCGGTTTTTCTCGCTAATATTTAACCGTAAATAATCGTTATTTTCAATAATTGTTGTGAAAAAAAAAAATCATAACGAAGGAAAACCCGAAATGTGCGTTTAAGTATACCGATGAATTCCATTTGACGAGAAACCTAGATATATATAACACGATTTTTATTATTGTGATTTTTATTTTAAAAATCAAAAATAATAGTTATTTTTGATTTTTATTTTTTTCGATCAAAAATAATCGTCATTTTTGATTTTAGTTTTTTTTTTGATCGAAAAACAGTCATTACTTTAGATTTCTGCTTTTCAAAATCAAAAATAATATTAAATATTGATATTATATTTACTATATACATAGATCAAATATAACCTTCATTTTCGTTTCTTCAATACAATTCGATATTTTTGACCATATTCCATACTTTATGACTTTCCGAAGTTTTTCGTGACATATCAACTTTCTTGATAGTTTTCGACAAATATTTATTATTTTGTGCGCTATTTAATAAGTTCTGACATGAAGCGATTTTTTCGATGACTTTCGATAGTTTTCGTCTTGCCTTGATTTATTTAGAAATTTTCATATTTGAACGACTTATTCCATAAGTTTGAATTGTTATAATTTTTTTTTGATTTTTTTCAATGGGTTTCGACTGTATCAATGTTCTCAATAGTTTTCGAAAATTCGGTATTTATCAATAACATTCAATTTTCTCCACATTATTCCGCTTTATATGATAATTTCTATCGCGTTTTCGATGTTTTACATCATATATCGATAAAATACATCGATAAAATTCAAAAGATTCAAATTCAAAAAGCTTGTGATAAAAGAAAAATATACAAAGTGTAGTTTATTTTGGATCTAAAAGTATAGAAATCTAATGTTATGATTAATTTTGATTTAAAATCATAGATAATTACTAGGATTTTGGATCGAAACAAATGGAAATCCTGAATATCGAAAAAATATAAATCTATTTATAATGATTACACAGGCCAACAGCAACTCAGAGCCAGAAACCAGACTATATATCAGCTCTGGTTTTCGAGAAATCCTAACATAAAAGTGCAATTTACACCGTTTTTGCCCATTTTTGAGGTTATGTAAACTTGAGGATTTTTTATTTCATCAAAATCAAAGGTTGACTTCTTTAAGTACAAGTCTTCTTCTTTCAAATAGTGCTGAATAGTGCTCAAATATCTGTTTTTTTTTTTGCTGAGTTATCGCTTTTTGAAATTTTAAAATCTTTTGACATACAAATGACTCCAATAAGTTTTCAGGTAAAGGAATGAGTCGCAAACATGAAAATTTCAAAATGCGATATCTTGCAAAAAAAAAGATATTTGATCAAACTCAACGTCATTTGAAAGAAAAAGATTTGTATTTTAAGAAACCATCCTTTAATTTTAGTGAAATAAAAAATCTGCAAGGCTACATAACCTCAAAAATGGGGAAAAAACGGTGTTTTTTGCAAAAACTAGAGCCAATAGAGCATTTCTGAGGCCAGATTTGGATTCAGCGCATCAAAAACCTTCGGAAATATATAGTCTGATTTCTGGGTCTGAATGTTGGTTAAATTTTGTCGGCATGTATTATTCAGTCATAAAATCCATAATCATTACGGTCTATGGCTTGAAGTCATACTAACTCTTATAGCAATAAAAAGATCATTTGAACCAAGTAGCCCCATACTGGTCTAATAAAAATTGTTGGTGAAACAATTTAAATTTAATTTTTATTTTATAATCCTACTTTTTTTTTCTATACTCAATAAGCTTACTGTAGGCATTAACATTTTTTCCCCATAGGGCAACTACTATTTTTGCGCCCTACATTTCAAAGCATTGTAAATCTGGCCCTGACGTCACATAGCACAAATACATAGTACATATTCTTCTCAACCAAGAGATTACAATAAAATATCCGCTTTCGCATCAAATAGAAAACAATAATAATAAGCAGAAAACCATTCTTCCGTTTTCCTTAGCTCTCGTTAGATTCGTAGTTTCCTTTTGTATATCCTTGTCATCAACATCAACACAATCGACAATGAACCGCAGCATCCTTGTTGTTGTTTCCATTTGTTTCACATTCGATGTTTTTTTGTTATTGTTTTTGTTTTTCTTTTTTGTGTAATAAATGCGTAAATGTAGGTAAAACGGTATTTCGAACCGTACAACGCATTTTATCGTCTTATCTTTACAAGAGATTGGAAACTTTATGTTTCACTCCTTTATGTGGAAATTCTCTAACAATTCGTTTGGAAATTCTATTGTTTTCAATGGTTTTGTTTTTGGTTTTCTTTATTTGACTCGATGCGCTACAAATCCATTACCGGATATTAGGAAAAAACATTTTCTTATACCATGCAAAATCATTGTGAGATAAGGTGGCTCCAAAAAAAAAAAGAAAGACTACATGTTGCCAAATGTCTTGAGTTAGAAATGCACTAGAACCAAGTAAGTTATTTCATCCATTTATTTAAACTTTATAATGCATTAAGCGGTGAAGTTGTTTGACTTCTTTTGCGGCAGACAATTAATGTTGAAAATCTAAAAACTTCCTTCAAGCGAATTGCCTGGCAAATAACCTCAAAAAAGCAAATCTCTAATGACAAGTTGATATAACCTAAATCCAAGCTTTAACTTTGAAACAAACAAAAAGTTTTTAGATCCACCCAATTACGGAAAAACCCAATTTTGCGTAGATAATGTGGAAAAACACATGTAATAAATTTGCATTCTAAAAAGAAGAGTTTAAGTTTTAATCTCTTAGGATTGACCCAGTTGAGTTCAATCACAGATTTATTTATTCCAATGAAGTAGAAACGTACGAATTAAATTTTATCTTATGTTCCATGTTTTGGCACTGCATTTATGTCTTTATTTTTTTTAGATTTATTTTAGTTTTTATTGAAATAGCATAACCTCGGATTGCTGTATTGGTTTAAATTTTAATCATGTCTCTTACTAAATATTGATAAAAGTGCAAATTTCAATTTATTTAGGATTAAATAAATATTTCCTTTGAAAAAATAACAATAACATATGTAGTGCATAAAATTATACAGGTTGTTGCCGATAGTTGAGAATTTGTGGTAAGAGAGCTATGCTATGTAATCATCTTAATGATATTCAACGAAAGTGTCATTACTTATTTCCTCAGCTGAAACCAAATTGGTAGAGATATGTACATTAAATGATAAGAATATATAGGGCATTACTCGTCGAAAGGAAAGGAGTTGGTCTTCAAGGTGTACGTTTTCGGCGCAGAGTTACCAAGTCGTACAGATGTAATTCCTGGCCTTCTTAAAACAAATTATTTTCCCCTCAAATGGTAAAAATTTTTTTTTTTTTTTTTTTTGATAAAAATTTCATGTCCTTGTGAAAAACTTGATGACATTTTTTTTTGTTCGTCAAAACATCCATTTACCCACAATTTCAGGAAATTTTGAATTCGCACCATTCCCTCCGGCTTTGATTTGAGATTCAGGGCCGGGTTAATCCCGATAACCCGGAATGGAAGGTATTTAGGTCTCATTTAGGTCGTTTAAAAGTCGCAACACAGCTCAGATTTGACACTCTGTACACAAGTGTACTGTGTTCTAACGAACTAAAGGTCTGCGCAAGTGCACTCGCTCTGTCAACCGATCAGTGTAATTGCAGACGAGTACAATGGTTCTATGGACACAGTGTGAGTCATCAGTAGACTCGAACATAACGGAACGACTCAATGACATGACTTGACTTCGTTTGCACTCTGACTCATATTTTGGTGTCAATGTTGTTGAAGCCAAACAAAAACATTTAGAACATGAGAAAAAACAATGAATGCAGATCTGCATACAAAACATTTACAACAAACTGATAAAGGACTTGAACAAATTTTGTGCCAAATATATGTATATGGGAAACTAAAGTTGGTTTGATTTCGACGAAAGTGGTGTCAATCGATGGGTCCTTAGAACGGTAATAGAAACGATTAATACAATGAGTGACCTTGGGCTTGAACTCCGAGCTGTCAAAGAAAAAATTAGTATGCTATATGAAAAAACTTTTCTAATAAAATGAGTGACCTCGGACTTGGATTCCGAGCTGTCCAAGAAAAAGCAAACTGAATAAAATACAACAAGTCAATCGGTGTCGAATGCATTAAACTACGAGTACTTCAACTCGCTTTAACTCGCAGAACATTTTAATTGTGAGTGCAGCACTCACCTCGCTTCCTTGGTCTTTTGTTTTGATTTGTTTCGTGACTTGCGTTTATTAGGAGCTCGATGGAACCGCAATCTTGCCGAGTGGCTTGATGGTTGTTTCAAGTGCACTCATGCAGACCTCTATAACGTACGAATATATGCTTTACTCAATAATAGGACCCTCTCTCTCTCTCTCTCTCTCTCTCTAACTCCTGCTTCATTTATATTGACTTCGATTGGGCGAAGTTCAGGGATGACACTTTAATAAATAAACGTGATATGATTTAAATATGATTCGTATAAGATGATGGTCGCAGAACGACTGAACAAATTGATCAAAATGATATAACTCAAAAATAATATTTGCTAACATTTACAGTAGAGCCTTTGTAAGTCGAATTTGAAGGGAGACGCCTAAAAATTCGAGTTATAAAAATTTCGATTTATGAAGGACTTCGACCTCGACAATAAAGTAACTTCGCTAAAGTTCAAATGAAATTACGTGTTCATAAATTTCTCTATCGTTTCATAGAATTGGTTTATTATACATATAAAAATAGGCTTTGATATTGATTTCTAAGAAACAATGATGTTTATTGTCGGCATATTCTTAAAGTCGGCCCGTACCTACCATATGGGCAAGGGGGGGGGGCTTTGCCCCCCCCCCCACGTGCCTCATTTGGTTGCAAATTTGTTTTTTTGGAAGGAGAAAAATAAAATTTCATGCTATTGGAATTGCATTTGCCCCTCTCCCCCACGCAAAGTCGGGTTCGTATGGTGCTGGCTATACCATAGAGGTAATTCGTTTCAAGTAATCGAGTTGCGAAGGTTGTAAAATCAAATATTGCTATGTTCGAGATGCAGATGTCAAATTTATTTTTTCGAGTTATAGAGGGAAAATATGTACTGAATTTACTTGTAGGGACTCAGTACTTATTTCGACTTATAGAGGGTTCAGATTTCGAACAATAAAGGTTTTGGGGCTTGAAGGGAAGGGAACTCAACATTTTTCGAGTTTGTAAGGCTTTCGACTTATCGAGGTTCGACTTAAAGAGTTTCCACTGTACCTACAGACATATATAGGGTATTCCACTCCAAATAGAATACCAATTTGCATTTACATCTGGAATTTTTTTTGAAATTTTGTTATCTCTTAGTACTGGCATAGACAAGCCTTCATGATTTTTTTTTTTAATATTTGTTATCGAGCTATAAGTTGTTGGGAAAAGTATGTAACTTTTTTTTTAAATGCTGATTCCTACGCGATTAATTGAAAAATAACGAATTTGAAGCCTGCTCTGATAATAAGCAAACGATGGAATTTATTTTTCTTTTGGATTTTTAATGGTCATGTCCTTAGGTATTCGTATTTTATATGTGACGTAGTTTTCAAAAAATTTATGTCTCTTGAATAGCTCGATAGTAAAAAGTTGAAAGAAATTATGAAAGTTAGTCACAGCCGGTACTAAAAGAAAAAAATATACACAAAAATTAGAGATGCAAAAGCAAAATGGTGACCAGTTTGGCATGGAATACCCCATTTTTTTTTTTTTTTTTAATTTAATTATAGATTTTTTTAGTAGTACTATGTATAAAGAAAACTTCATAACTCAAATGATCATCGTTTTCCAACTCACAACAAAGCTCCTGTATCCACAACATTTTCCATGATCTTTCGCAAGTTTCAGGTCCTAAGTGTTGAATTTCTGTTCAAATGTGATCCTTAAGTTTTTAAATAGTTCATCAGTGAGCCCAGTAGGTACATCTTCCTGGAAGATCGTTTCTTTTAAACTGAGCAATTATATTAGTAATTATGTTATCACTAGAAGATGCACTCACATTAAAATGTTGCCAATATTTCCTCAGAGTTTGAATATTGATCTCTCACTGGTATTGAGATACTTAAAGAATCTTAAATCTTCCATTTAAATGTCCAAAAGGATATTCCTAGCTCTACAAAAAAGGAAAACGAAAAGAATTTAAAAACAATATTTATGGCTTTATTAAAGCATTTTTTTAGTGGTCACCCTGTACAATTATCAAATCATGTTGCTATGGACATTGATTCTATTTAATAAACTCTTAAAATAAATGCAAGAAGAACTACAAGAAGTTCATTAAATTGATTGCTTGCATTTATACTTGCAAAATGATTTCTACAATTAAACCACAACCTACATTACAAATTTATATTGCAATATTCTTGCAGCCTTAACAAGCTTAATTTACAATTTAATTTCATTTTTGGTTGAGCTGAGTTACAACCATAAAACCTTAGATACTATGCAATAGATAAACCATTAGAATCTGCTTGTTATTCAAATACAAATCCATTCGACCCTTAAGCACTACACCTCGTACGTATACAATTTAAGAAAAACCACAAATAATATAAAAAAGTGAATACATACAACACCAGTGTAACCAGTGAAACATCGAAACCAAAAACTACATAAATTTTCCATTTAAAATTTATTTATTTATCCATGTCCTTATTGTGCTATTAAAAATTTTCTGAGTTATTTTTTTTTTTTTTTGTTTTTGATATTGAAAAAAGTTGTTTGGTTTTGTTTACGACTGAAATTCAGAGAAGCAGAAAATCCAATCAAACTGGTACATAACATGCGAAAAAAATATATAAAAACTCAAAGATAAAAATTTAAAAAATAAAAAAAAAAACGAATGAAAATAACAAGGAAGTGTAAGGATATTGTTAGAGAAGCAAATATTTGCATTTTATTTTTGGTGTGAGAGGGAGTATTTGGTTTAACGTTTATGGATTCAAAAAAAAAATTGTCTGGATTAAAGGAACGATAGTCAGTCAATCAATTGTATTTCAAAAGTGACAATTTTATTTTTTTAAAGAAGTTGTATGAAATACAAAGAGAAATACTCACATTGAAAATACAAGTATATATGGATGGTATTTTGATCATTAGAAATACTTTTCTTCAAGTTTAAAGTTTTGATCCTTGAAAAAAAATATTTCATATAAAGTTTAAAATTTTCAGCAATAAACTTTTGAATCAATTAAATTTGACAGCATTTAATTATTTTTAACCACGCATGTTTTTTGTTTTTTTTTTTATTCTTATTGCGTTTACATGTCATTGTGGTTTTTAAATTTATTTCATTAGTGTAGGCATGCAGTTTTTTTTCTCTTTTTTTTAACATCACTGGTAATTTTTCAAAACAATTCTGACAGCTGTCATTGGTAATGGCGCTCAAAATTGAAATCATTACAATTTATTATGATTTTTGTGGTGAGTGAGGCATGACATTATTACAACATCCTGCAAGGATTTTATTATATTTATCATTATAAATATGAAAGCTGAAAATCAATTGCACTATACAATTGCTTGCAAAAATGAAGAAAAATTATACAAGTTTTTAAATTATGACAAAAAAATACTGTCAAAAAAGGACATGGGTTCTTTTCGATCAGCAAATATTTGTATGAGCTCATTAGAATAATGCACCGAAAAAAAAAACTTACTCCGTTTAAGGAAAAATGCCTAAATGTATGGAAAAAATGTCTTTCAATACGAGCTAAAGCCATGGGTTCCTCAAAATAAATAAGTTGGATTCCTTGGTACAAGTAAATGTTGCTGCTTTGAAATCAGGAAAAGTTTACTCAATGTGAGGATAAGGTTATAAAACTACTTTGTTTGAGGAAATTTTTACTTTTCTAAGGATGAAGGTATCCTTAAATGAAAGAAATTTACTTAAAATAAATTCGTTGATTTCAAAAGAAATTTGTTAATTTTCTATTTGTTGGTTACTCTTATTGTCAGTCATTCTTATTTTAATTGTAATACGTTTTTAAAACTTCATATAAGAACTTAAATTTTTTTAATACCTGTCACCCGATCAGAGAATTGAACCTGTGTTCTATGCACCAATGCCACTGTTCAAAGATGCTCATCTTACCCAACTCAGCCACTGACAGCATTTTTAAGACATACTAAAATGATGTTGTTAAACTGCGCGTGTAACAACCATTGTCTGAACAGGGAAGCTTCGGTTCAAATCCCGTCGACGACACATTTTTTTTTTAAATTTTTTTAATTTTTTATTTAAAAAACAAAAAAACAAGTAGAGGACTATAAATATATAGACAAAAACAGAATACTTACGAGAAGAATAGATATTAATTTCAGCGAGTAAAGTAGCGAGTGTTGCCACTCATTTATTAAGGAAAATTTTCCTACGTTATAGTAAATTTTTTGAAGAAACTAACTAAAACTGAGTACGATTTTCCTTAAACAAAACATTCCATTAGATTGAGGAAGTTTTTACTCAAATGAGGAACAAGTTGTCCTCAAAAATTCTTCCCAAAGAAAAATTTACTATTTCAAAGGAAAGTTTTACTAAAACCACAAACTCTATATTTGAGGAAGAGCGTTGACTTGCTTTAATGAAACATGAACTCATTTCAAAGGACTCAATTACTAAATGAGACGATATTTTCATCAATATGAGGAAAAATAACTTAGATTAAGGAAAATTTTTACACTAAATCGGAGGAAGGCAGTTCTTCAAATTTAGTACGGTCTTTTTTTTCGGTGTGCGTATTCAGATTTTAATAAAAATTACAAATGCATCTAAATCAGCAAAATATTTTTCGAATAGCACTGATAGTACTTCCGATTTGTCTTCGATTAAAAGATCTTGATACCATTTCAAGTGCACAAATTTGTGTACTAAGCGTATGTATTCTTGATATGTTTAGAATATTTCTCAAGGAAATTTAGGATTGTAGAGAGCAAACCTACGACTATGGATCAAACATGTCTGGAAAAATACTCTGGTTTTTCATAGCAGCATCTTACAACCTTTGTACCATGCCCGTGATGTTCTAATATTTTGATAGATCTT
This sequence comes from Meiosimyza platycephala, assembly GCA_963662105.1. Classification (NCBI taxonomy): domain Eukaryota; kingdom Metazoa; phylum Arthropoda; class Insecta; order Diptera; family Lauxaniidae; genus Meiosimyza; species Meiosimyza platycephala. The sequence continues at coordinate 75,688,629 of OY759211.1, read as the reverse complement.
CATTTTGCCATTTGACCTTTCAATGACTTTTTTGTGAGGTAATGCAAATACAAATGTGCGAATCTCTCTCCAATTTTCGAACGATATATCAATTTCCCGATACCATTAATTATATTTCAATTTTTATCAGCTTTTTCGATATTTATCACTATTCGATTTTTTTCGATACAATTCTATTTTTTTCGAATTTGTAAACTTCATCGATCGGTTTCGACTTGAAGCAAAATTTTGAATACAGTGTATACTTTTGTATACCTTTCGCAATTTGACGCTTGTGGGCTGCTACATTGTATATGGCCATTTATATAATATATTTTCAAAACATATTGACTTTTATCGACATATTTGGAATCTTTCTATGATAAAAAATGTATTTTTTCTATATCATTTAAAATTTTTTGAATTATCTACTTTCCTTGGTTTGAGTCATTTTATAATAACTTTTGATATTAAAATAGCTTGTCTATTAGGGTGGTTCAGACATTTGTATATGGAAAAAATTAAAGTTGCTCCAAACTTCGCTCCTCGGGCACCAAAAGTTTTTATTGGCGCCAATAAGGACCACGTAAAATTTGGTACATTTCTAAAAACTGGAAAATGGTCCTTAATCTATCGAAAATCATTAATATTTCCCCGAAGCTACCCCCTAGAGGATTCAAATGTATGACAAGGTCTCATTAGGTTTCCTTTTCCAATATTTTTCCCAAACATTTTTACCCCTCATCACAACCGCGAACTTTTCCCTTGACACACCTACCTACCTTATCTGCCACCCTTTTGGGGGCCCCCTACAAAAAACACAATAACTTTTAAAAAATAATTCTTAGCTCTCTCGTAATGACCCGTAGAGGGTTCATATGTATAACAAGGTCTTATTATATTTTCTTCTCCAATATTTTTTCTGTGTCAAACCTACACTCTATCTGCCACCCTTCTGGGGGTCCCCCTGCAAAAAAACACCAAAAAAGTTTTTGGTTCTGTGTGAAACAAAGTGACGATCAATCTTTTTGACAATCAAACATTGCCAACTAGCTGTTCAGATAGAGACAGGAAGATGATTGATGGTTTAGAGACATTGTTCGAGATTGAGTCAATAACACTGGCCGACAAATTTTTAAACCAGAGACCCGACCTAGCATACCCGAAGGTCTTTGATGAGCTGAATCCGAATCTGAGCTCAATTGCTCCTATATGTAGGTCTGGTTTTCGAGATATCCTACCCTAAAAAGTACAAAAAAAAAGGTTTTTAGCTATATTTGAGGTTAATTTGCATAGCGAATAAAATTTTTTTTCCAAAACTGGTTGCGGCATCTTAAAGTATTGCTCTTACCCCAAGTCTTACTGCTAGGTCTGGTCTCTGGTTCTGAACTTTTGTTTAGTTTTGTCGTGTCGTGTGTGTAATTGAAGGAGATTGCTAGAAATTTTATTGAAGTAGCATAGCTGTCGAGACGGTTGCCAAGTGGCCGATATTGAACCGCCCAGGCGCAGAATTTCATATCAAATCTGGGAGCTTAGTATGAATTGACAAATTTCTGAAATTGCCGGGAATTCAATGATTTCTGTGACATATATGTACCTTAAAGTTTAGTTTAAAGAGCAAAAAATACAACTTTTTTACGAAAAATAAATTTGCTTTAGACGCAAAAGTTTTTTTTTAAGGCCGTATATTGCTTCTTTTCAACTTGGCAACCCTGAATTTGCAATGCGGTGTTAAGTGAAAAATAAAAATTAAAATAAAAGAAAAAAAATTCCCGAAAGCTTAAAGATATACATATAGGCAGATCTTTAATGACGAAAAAGCCGAAATAAAATTGAGTAAATGTTTATGACTAAAGTCAATTCGAGAAGATCCAAATCAGTATTTGAAGCCATACATAGTGAACACAATGAAGATTTAAAGTCACAAAAGCTCACTATATAAAAAAATTGTATATGTACTTTTAAACGCTTTTGTTTGGTCCGCACCAGAGCATAGTCTACTTTAAACGATTATTGCATAAATATATCATGACAGAAAGTTTGGAGACATTCAAGAAAATTGATGTGCGACAGAACATTTGCTGTCTCGGTCTGATTGTCAAAAAGATTAATCGTTAAGGGGATGCTTAACATTTTTTGCCAACAGTTTTATGTTCAAAGAGTTCAGCACGATATTATTTATTGTGACCAAGTAAGATTTCTTGTAAAATATAACTCTATTATTGAATACTACACCGAAAAAAAAGACCGTACTAAATTTGAAGAACTGCCTTCCTCCGATTTAGTGTAAAAATTTTCCTTAATCTAAGTTATTTTTCCTCATATTGATGAATATATCGTCTCATTCAGTAATTGATTCCTTTGAAATGAGTTCATGTTTCTTAAAGCAAGTCAACGCTCTTCCTCAAATATAGAATTTGTGGTTTTAGTAAAACTTTCCTTTGAAATAGTAAATTTTTCTTTGGGAAGAATTTTTGAGGACAACTTGTTCCTCATTTGATTAAAAACTTCCTCAATCTAATGGAATGTTTTGTTTAAGGAAAATCGTACTCAGTTTTAGTTAGTTTCTTCAAAAAATTTACTATAACGTAGGAAAGTTTTCCTTACTAAATGAGTGGCAACACTCGCTGCTTTACTCGCTGAAATTAATATCTATTCTTCTCGTAAGTATTCTGTTTTTGCCTATATATTTATAGTTCTCTACTTGTTTTTTAACAAAAAAAAATAAAAAAATTAAAAAAAAAAAATTATGTCGTCGCCGGGATTTGAACCGAAGCTATCCTGATCAGTGGCTGAGTCGGTGTCGGTGGCTGAGTTGGGTAAGATGAGCATCTTTGAACAGTGGCATGGCGCAGAACACAGGTTAAATTCTCTGATCGGGTGACAGCTAAAAAAAAATTTAACTTCTTCTTTGAAGTTTTAAAAACGTATTACAATTAAAATAAGAATGACTGACAATAAGAGTAACCAACAAATAAGGAAATTGAAAATTAACAAATTTTTTTTGAAATCAACGAATTTATTTTAAGTAAATTTCTTTCATTTAAGGATACCTTCATCCTTAGAAAAAGTAAAATTTTCCTCTGTTTTATAACCTTGTCCTCACATTGCGTAAACTTTTACTTATTTCAAAGCAGCAACACTTACTTGTACTTAGGAATCCAACTTACTTATTTTGAGGAACCCATGGCTTTAGCTCGTATTGAAGGACATTGATTACAGCATTTAGAGCACAAATTGAACACAACGCGACACTATTTATTTTAGTTATAGAGATTTTTTTGTTTATATCTGCAAGAGCATAACGAATTTTTTTGTTGACCTTCTAAGGCAGTTAGATCGATCAATTAATGTCTCTGTGGCATACCTAAGATCATAAATTTTCCAAATAATTTTTTGGCATATGTTCGTAAAGTTCTGATATGCTATTTATTTATTTATTTTATGGAAAATGAGAGGGACCAATATTTTTTGCTTTAAATATATATACTTGCAGCAAGCATTTTTTTGATAATGAAAATCTTAGAAAAAGTAAATTGACAACTTTAGCAGCGTGGTAATAATATAACATTGGGTTATACTCTTTTACTTTTAAAAACTCAAAGTGATAATTTATATTAATAAAATAAATTGGTAAATGCAATTAATTACGAATAATAAAAAAAATTATCAAATGAATGTAATTGTAAAATAAAAATAGTACTAGATTGCATTTAAAAAAAAAATAAAGAGAAGAGTTCTAAAGTATGCTTAATTAGTGCAGAAATATTTGTTTTTGAAAAAGATTATGTAAATTAAAATAATGAAAAGAATACATACTTTGCTTATACAGCTAGCAAAAAATTTAGGGAAATTTGTAATTTACAATTTATAAGAAAAAAAAAATAATTGGTAAAAATATTATAATACAAAAAAATTTTACAGTATTTTATAGAATAAGATAAGGCAAATAAGTTTTATTAGAAAAAATGCTTTTTATTATAAAGTAAATTTTATTATACATAGTATGCGCTTACAAAAGTGAAAAAGATTTTTAAGTTAAAAACTAAGACAGCAAAACATTAATTTAAGTTCAAATAATATAATTATTTATTTTATATTTTTTGATTAAACTTTTTTGACTTAGTTATTGTATTACAACAGCTTCCTATAGTAGTCTCCAAGTCGTGGCTATCTCATGGTACATTTCTTTCAGCGCACATTCCACCACAATAATACAATATTTCAATATTAATCACTTGCTTAGAAGTAGCAGGAATATCCAAAGATAACAAGTTGTTGAAGAAATTTCAGCACTTGCTACTAGGAGTTTTCCAAAAGGATATTTCTCAAACTTCTTTTGTAGTCCTTAGTGGTTGAAAGCCTTCACTGAGCTATTGCAGTCAAAGAGATATGACTGTATTTCCTGTGCTAATGACATAATCAATCATTATTATTAACAACCTTTGTAGTGCTGTGGCAAAAATTATATAGTCCGCACTAATCTTTGCAAAGTCTTCAGTTATTCAGATCCTTAAGAGACTTATCTAGTTCCATTTCCATAGAGAATGATTTTTGATCTTTTCGTGCGATCGATGTTACTTGGCGAATAATTTTAAACCTTAAAATGAAGTTATATATAACTGGTGGGATAGTTCTTGAAAGTAAGCTGTCTTCGAATTCTCAGCTGAACAGAATTATTAGTAGGGCTTTCGAAAGGACAGTAGACTTGTTTTCACATCAGTGGCCACATTTGAGGTCATAAGTTCAAAATAATTTGCAGCCTCAAAATCATCCCAATGATAGTGTGTACCTGGGATGTTTCATGTCAATCGGATCACCTTAATGGTCAAGAATTGGCTGAACAGATCAAGACGTACGAGGTTTGTTTGTCTAGTTAAATCGAGTGTCCAACAAAAAAAGCTTGTAAAAATAAAAATTCGCAACCGATAAGGGGTCGTTTCCTAGCTCCTAAAAAGTGGCCAAATTTTTGAAAAACTACCGATTTGTACCAAATTTGGAACACGGAGGTCTTAGGGATCACTGATTAAGAATCCGAGGTCATATTTTACGAAGTCAAGATGGCGGACGTATTTTTTAAAAACCAACTGATTTGTACCAAATTTGTTACACAGGGATTTTTAGGAACGCCGATTACGAATCTGAGACTATATTTTCAAAATTTTCAAATTCAAAATGGCGTATTCAATATGGCGGACGTATGTATTGTTTAAAAATCAACCGATCAGCACAAAATTTGGTATACTACGGGGGTTTCTGGAGTCGCTGAATATGAATCCAAGATCAGAATTTTAAAATTCAAGACGTGGGACCCAATATTGAAGAAACTCAATATCCTAATTCACCGTCCCCAGTCTTGAATTTTAAATTTCTGAGACTTAGATTCGTATGCAGCGACTCCAGAAACCCCCATATACCAAATTTTGTGACAAACATTTTAAGACCTCGTACGTCTTGATCGGTCAAGCCATTTAGGTGATCCGCTTGACATGAAACGTCCCACCTGTATCGTTTGGTGTTCTTGTTTCTTTATAACAAGCTGCCTACGCTCTACTCCTACAAATCGTTTTAATGTTTTCTTCGGATTAAAATCAATTCATCTTCACACTAAATTGATAGCGTTCCTTTGCATCCGTGGACTTTTTCATTTGAAACCGTTGAAAGATGAGCTCTTTTTTTTTGTGGCAGCTATCACTACTATAGACTTTAAAGAAAAAAACAGCTATACCAATTGCTTCAGTAAAACTTCTCACTAATATTTTATCATGATTGAAATCGACAGAGCAAAAACTTTTGGCCTAAGCCTAATGATCTTGTCTGGAATACAGATGTATGTATCCATTTTTGCCTGTATATGTCAGGTTGTTTCTAGTGAAAGTGTCAGCACCAAGATAAACTTAAAAATTTGTGGCAAAAAAGTCTTGATTATAGAAAGCTTTTGACTCGGTAATAATCAAATCGAAGCTGCTTTTGGAGACTGATTTTGAGCTGACTATACTAGCTGAGAAAATAAAATCAACATGCATTGGATACTTCCTTACAAATTCATAAACTTGAGAGAACTTCTTCAGTTTCAGAAATTTCCCCCGAGTAATTAGCTTTACATCATTCGCACAGGTGATGGTTCTACATAACTTTCACTGTTTATGACTGGATTCCAGGGACCGTAAATAATCGTTATTTTCTATAATTAAAGTCAAAAAAATCACAACGAAGGAAAAGTCGAAATGGGAGCTTGAGTATACAGATCAATTTCTTTTGAAGAGAAGCCTAGATACAAGACAGGATTTTTAATTAAGCGATTTTTATTTTAAAAATCAAAAGTAATTGTTATATCGAATTTCTATTTTTTTCGATTATAAATAATCGTTAAATTGCATTTCTCTTCTTTTCGATCAAACATAATCGTTATTTTGGATTTCTGTTTTTTCGATCAAAAACAATCGTTATTTTTAATTTCTATATTTTTCGATCAAAAATAATCGATATTTTGTATTTAAATTTTTTTCGATCAAAAACTATCGTTATTTTTAATTTCTTTTTTTTTTTCAATCAAAAATAATCGCTATTACGGATCTCTGTGTTTTTTAGATCAAATGTAATTGTTTTAATGAATTTTTATGTTTTAGATCAAAAATAATTAAAACCAAAAAAACGATTATTTTTGATCAAAAAAAAAAATAGAAATGCAAACTAACGATTAGTTTTGATCGAAAAAAATATTTATTAAAAATAATGATTATTTTTGATCGAAAGGAATAGAAATCTAGAATAACGATTATTTTTGATCTAAAAAATAGAAAATAAAAAAATAGGATTATTTTTGATCGAAAAAATAAAAATCCAAAATAACGATTATTTTTGATCGAAAAAAATTTAAATCCAGAATATCGATTATTTTTTATCGAAAAAAATAGAAATCTAAAATAACGATTATTTTTGATCGAAAAAAAATTAAATCCAGAATAACGATTTCTTTCTTAAAATTCATAATGTTTACAGTCCCTGCTGGATTCCACAATTAGAGGGACAGCACACAAATGCAAACAGTTCCGATATCTCAGTTTGTCAGTAGCTTTTCGAACAGTGGTCTCTAGCTTCTGAGAGCCTTACGTTGAGTCTAATTAAAGTTTAATTCTCCTTCTTTCTGTGTCCTTAATTTTCAGAGCAAACGGCTTCCACAAAACTCTTCCAACGTGCACGATTTGTAGCGAGTGCCTTCAACTCTCTCCAACATTTTCTAGATTCACGTACTTCTTGTTCTAGGTATCGTTTCCACTATGATTTAGGATGGCCGCGTTTTTTTACTACCCTGAAAATTCCACTCTAGCACTTGCCAACAGACTTCAGTTGTTGGTTTTCATAACGTAAAGTTTAATTAGTTGGTGCTATTTTTGAAAAATGCATTATTATGATGAAGAAGATCAGTGAAATACATAGGAAACAAGAAAATGTTAAATTACAAACATAAGGTAGGCAGCAATCATATCACACACATTGCAAAAGGATTGGTATGTCATTCTCTATCGATTTCAATGCCAAATTGTTAAGGTCCTAAAGCTTGCTGGTAATTCAGAGGTAGTGTGGTAATATCGGCGCCAGTTGATTTGTAGAGTTCTAAATTATTTTACTTTTACTTACAAAAATGTTTTTCGCAATCATGGTTGAATTGAACAGTGTATTAATTATTAAAAATTTTAATTTTAAATAACAAAATTGTACATTTTATTTGCATACTGCACAAATTTAGTAAAAAAAGCACAACATTTTTTTCATGGTTTTTTAATTAAAAAAAAAAAACACATATATTTCTAACATTCATTTATTTTTCTAAAATAAGGAAACACATACTTTAGAAACAGTAAACGTAAGCATTAAAATTAAATTTGTTAAAATATGAAGAACAATGAATCCTAATGTCAATTTCAAAGTAAAACTTACTTAAAAGTAGCTGTAAAAATTTTAAATAAAACTAAAAATTAATTAATAAAAACTTGAAACAATATGTATTATTTTACTTGTATGTACTAAAGTAGTAAAAATAAAAGCAATTGAGTATTAAAAAATTAAAGCTAAAAAGCATTAGAATGCGAAAAAAAAACATTTGAATGAAAACTTTAATTTAATTTAAAAAAAAAAATAAAAAATTGTATGTATATGTGTATTTTCAAAGGAACAAAAACATAGTTTAAAAATAATTGCAACAAAACTTTGATGGTAAAAATTTATGACGGCAATATATCATATGACAGTGAAAATTTAAGCGACAAAAAATTATTGCCTAAAAGTATGTAATGCAAATGCTATTTATTTCTATTAAGGCAGTTACATATTTCATTGCATGTCTTGAGGCGCTCGTATTGATTTATTTTCGTACGCTAATTTAATTTTTTTCATTTATTTTATATAAAATCGAAATTAAAAACATTTTTAAAGTGATGTCAATGAAATGAAATTGTAATTTTGTAAAAAAAAAAACAAAAAATATTATACGTTAAATGTATTTATGTATTATGCAAATATTAAGTTTTCTCATTAGATCGAAAAATAATTAATGTTATAACAACTGATCTACTTATAAAAAGTAAATAAGTTACTTAAAACTAATAGCGCATGTATAATATTTGTAATAATATAAAATTAAGTTTAAATTTTTATTTTATTTTTATTCTAAAAACAGTAATAACATTGTAAACATTTATGCACACAAGCAACAATTACATACATATGTATATGGTAGTAAGTATGTAGCTATTCCATTTTAATGTCTAAATTTGCTTTATAGGACAGTCGACAAGTTGTCAGAAATTATCAAAAAAGTTAATAAGTAAAAAGCGAATTTTTTTTTTTTGGGAAATAGTTGGCTTATACGTCACTAACAAGCATTTAAACTAGCCACACTAAGCGAGATCCGAAACATCCAAGAAAGACAAGGCGGCTGAAATTCACCGTTTATTGAGAAACTATGCGTGCAACGCATGGTTGTTCGGGTGGTACTACCACTTTAAAAAAAATGTTCTGTAAAATAGCTCCAGATTTTCTATTGTAGTTGACACCTACTTGGAGATATGTATATGTGCAAAAAATCTTTTTTAAGTCATTTGCTTCAACTTTTTGTAGGCGACCCTAATCTTCCAATAGGGATTATCTTGCTTTAGCAGCACAAATTAGCTTTTTCTCAAAACGAAAATTACACTTTTGAAATATTCGCTCTAAAAATTTGTTACTTGTTGCCTGGGTCTATTGAATTTATTTACTAAAAAAAAATAATAAAATAACCAAAAAATATTACTACTAATTTTTAAATGAAAAAAGTAAAGTCCAAATCAAAGCCACCGCCTAATCTTTTAAAAAATCTATACATATAAATCTATGAAAATATACAAAATATTTTTCATATAAAATATATATAAAGAACTTTTTTTAAGATAACTTTATCATAACAAAACAAGCAAAAGAATATTATACCTAAATATATATATAAATGTGTATTTATCCATAATCCTTGCCAAAAAACAAAAATAGTAAATGATAAGCTGAAAATAGTACCCAAAAATTCTTATATTTAATGCATTTTTAATTTTTAGCGAAAAATTAAAAATACTTACACGCATACATACAATACATGGCTATATAACATTTCTTGCAACATACATACATATACTAATACTAAACAAAAACATAAAAATTATATTTCAAACATAATCAAATACAGTAAATAAATCAAGAATACAAATACATAATCGAAATTACACACATAAAGAAGTACACATACATACATATGTAGTATACTGTTTGCAGTTATAAACATTTGAAATATACGCGTATGAACATATTTAATACATACATACCTATACAATATATAATCACAGTTAAATTTTAACCAAAAACAAAAAAACAAATACAACATGAAACCAGCAAATAATAAATTTTTTTAATTTTTCTTTTCCAAATTTTTATTTAACAATTAATAAACATTTGGTTTAATGCAGACATGCCCTCGAAAATTATTTAAAAGAGTCAGAGCTCCGCTTGCATGTGAAAAAAAAGCTCAAAAAGCGAAACAACCTCAACAACAATGCAATTTTGTTCAACAACACAAACAGACGATCAAATGCGTTTAGAGATGATTGACGCTAGGTAGCATAAAGTTAAAATCATAGCGTCATAAATGCTTGGGTCAGCCCATGTGCTAAGTCACAGAAAAATTTTTTAATCACAGAAGAGCTATATTGTGATTGCTGAGACTAGTCTTTAGATTAAGTATGCGCGAGCACATTTACTGATGCCAGGCGATAGTTTGTTTGTTCGAGAGAAACTATCCGGGGTTAGCGATTCACCGAAATATTTCGAGTATAAAACATAACGTATAAAACATAACGTATAAAACATAACATACGATATTTCCGAAATTATCTTTTTCTACGCTATCAATAACTATGTTAAAAACCTATGATTCAACTGAGGAGCAGTAGAACAAAACTTGATAAATCGTCTTTACATCGAAGTGACTTTTTTTTTGATTCGGCATTTTGAAACATCAGCAGATCGACTAACCAAAGATGACGGTTTAAATATTACTAGAACCCCTGTAAAAATGGCTAGTAAAATGTGTCTTGGAGCAAAAGCTAAAAAATTTAGTATAAAACTAGTAAAGATTTTATTATCGGCCAGGCCGGAACTGACATACCCTACACTGCATTGAAAGTACTTTTTAAATAAATGCTAAAAATACGTTGAAATGGTTCAAGAGATTTAATAAGTCGAAAATAATGTAAAAAGGTTCCAAAAGATTGAAACGTGTTGAAACAGTTGAAAAAAACTGAAAAAGTCTAAGGAATGTGGCAACCATTGAAAAAATTTGAAAGAAATGGAAAAAATCGAAAATCTATGGAAAATGCTGAAAAATTGATGTAGAAGTAGAAAAAAATGAGAAAATGTCGAATAAAGTTGAATGAGGTTTAAAAAGTGGAAATATGGGGAGAAGTTAAAAGCTTGAAAAAGTCAAAATAAATATGTAAAATATTGAAAAAAATTAAAAGAAAAGTGAAAGAGACGAAATATGCCACGCCCACTTTTCCAATTCCACCTACTTTGGAATCAAAAAAACTCTATTCGTGATTGACATATACGCATACAAAACTTTACCACAATAGCTTGTATAGTTTGCGATATATGCCATAATTAGTCTTAAAATTTAGGGCGGTTACACACCCATCGATACAATCCAGTCCAGAAATAGCTTTCCATAAACAAACCTCATATACCAAATTTCAGTACGATTGCTCATATATTTCGATAGATATGCGACTTAAGGTATTTTACTTGTATGGGAGGTGTCACGCCCAGTGGTTCTATTTCGCCCGCTTTTGATGCAGACATACCTTATAGCAAGTAAATCACTTACATCAAATTTCATGCCAATTGCTGCTCTTAAAATATCGCTTCCAACTTTATGTTTATATGGGAGGTGCCGCGCCCACTGATACAATCCCGTCGAAGTTCATTTGATTTTTGACACCAAGTAAAGTCCAAAACTTTTCCTCTCGATCGATGGATTCAAGCGGACCTCGATGAGCTAATTTGGCTCATAAGCGCTTACTTTTGAATTCAAGCGAGCGCGAGCCGAGTGCTTTTCAAAAAAGTGCTTAAGCTCTCGCCTAATTTAGCTCCAACTCGCAAACCAAGTACTATTCGAAAAGGAGTTGAGGTTGTTTTTCACAATGAAATTACTCTCTTAACATCTCATTCTATCTTCTCTTTGCAAAAGCAACAAAAAAAAAAACAATTGGAACAGAGTTTGTTCTTTGAACTACCGAGCCCTTATGCAAAAAAACAACAATTACAAAATTGAATTCAAAAAGCAGCAAAAGCAATTCAAAATCAATCAACAAAATTTGTGTGAGGTTTTGCAAAACTTAATACCTATAATATTTAACTTTTAAAAAAATAAAAAAAAATAAGTATGCAATAATATTTATTTGCACAAAGATGTTGTTTTAAAAAACAAATTATTAAAATCGGTTCAGTATATTTAAGGCCAAAGCGTTACAAGCCACTTATATAAAAAGTAAAGATTAAACATTTTGTAACTTAAATCAATGTGGATTCTTTTTGAATCGAAATCAAAAATGTTTCTCTTCAATTTAAATATTTTTGGCTTTGGCGCTAAGTCATAGGTGTTTTTTTTTTTTAAATTCGTATCCCCCTCCCCTTGATGAGATTTGGTGGGCTTTGGTGGGAGGGGGAGGGCTCTCTCGTGAGACTTAAATTATAATTTTTACTGTAAATTCAATGCATTAAGAAGTTGACGTGTGGTTTTCCTTGACCCCCTCCTCCACCTTGGTGAGATTTTGCCGAACCCCCTCCCCCTATTTTGACTCACGTAATTAATGGACGTCCCCTTTTTCAAAATGATTATCAAAAAAAAATTTTTTTTTGCTCTGAGAAACAGCAGGAAACTGAACTTGCTCATCAGAGGGCGGCAAGCTTTTAATGTCATTTTCAAAACCTTTTCTTTTTTTTTTTTTCCTCTAACACGATATCCCAACAAAATACGCAACTCTACACTTAAAAAAAAAATAGAAAAATTCTAAACTTATTAAACTTAAATGCTGACTGCTACTAAAACCACCATGGCAAACAATATAACTGAACACTTAATCACTTTATATTAGAAAGCTATACATATATGATAAATAAATATTTTGAAATAAATATTTAATGAAATAAAAATATAATAAATTATTTTACTAAAATTATAGAAACAGCAATGTATAAAAAAAAAAAAAAAAAACAAAAATAATATCATGCAATAAAAAATATGCTCAGTTTATAATAATTTTTTTCTTAAGCCACTATATTTAATTTTTTTCTACAAATTTTAAGAGCATTTTGTTATTTATCTACAAAAAAAAAAGATTTAATTAATAATGACATAAAACGCTTTAAATGTTTAATTAATTTAGAATGAAATACATAAAATAGCAAAATATGCGCAACTAGAAAATAGCTGAATTTCAATAGTAAATAAACTGCTAATTTTTAATGTAAAAATATTTAAAAAAAAAAAAAAATAAACCAAAAAGATTTAGAAAAATTTATGTCTGTTTATAGAGAATATGTTTTAATTTAAAATATTAGTAGTTATCAATTATTATTAGTTTTATAATTTTATTAAAATATATTTTCAAATTTTCAATTTTCAAGAAACTTGAGTTGGAAAATAAATTGCAGCTGAATTTTGAGAAATTTTCTCACTTCGTAAAAATTTTAACAACATAGAAAAAAATATTTTCAACTCCAATTTCGAGCAGCTTATGTAACATGTTTTTAAAGCTACAGAACAAAAAAAAATAAATAAACTACAAATATACCAACGATGATAATTTAAAACTTAACTACACTTAAGAGCAAAAGTGAAGTCTCAACACTTAAATCGATTTGAAACGAAACGCAAAGTTAAGTAGCTTGAAAGTTTATTTAAAAAAACTTTTACATAAATTAAAAAAAATATCCCCAAAAATGAAAGCTAAAAATTAACATTAAAAATTACAACTTTATGTAAAGCGAACTAAATAAAAACTTAAAATAATCAACCAAAATCGTGCAAATTATAATAAAATGGAGCAATTGTTAGCGAAACTATTGAAGAATGTTATAGGAGTAAGTTATAGCACATGCGTATTATAGCATGATTTTTTGTGAGAAATAATCTATTATTGATGATGATAACATTCAAATAATTGTTTACTATTATTATAAGTAAATCAATAAAATATTATTAATTATAATTATTATTAATTTTGTTATTATTATTATTATTATAAATATTATAATTTAATAAAATAAACTAATGAAATAAAGAAATAAAATAAAAAAGTTTGGATTTCTTATTTATTGTTTTTCGAATACAATGCTTAAGTCCTTCATATATCTACACCAGTGATGGCATTTGGGTTTTGTCAAAATGTACACCGAAAAAAAAACTTACTCCGTTTAAGGAAAATTGCCTAAATGTAAGGAAAAAATGTCCTTCAATACGAGCTAAAGCCATGGGTTCCTCAAAATAAGTAAGTTGGATTCCTTACTACAAGTAAATGTTGCTGCTTTGAAATAAGGAAAAGTTTACTCAATGGGAGGACAAGGTTATAAAACTGACGAAAATTTTACTTTTTCTAAGGATGAAGGTATCCTTGAGTGAAAGAAATTTACTTAAAATAAATTCGTTGATTTCAAAAAAAATTTGTTAATTTTCTATTTTCTTATTTGATGGTGTTGGTGGTTACACTTATTGTCTGTAATTCTTATTTTAATTGTAATACGTTTTTAAACCTTCAAAGAAGAACTTAAATTTTTTTTTGCCTGTCACCCGATCAGGGAATTGAACCTGTGTTCTGCGCCATGCCACTGTTCAAAGATGCTCATCTTACCTAACTCAGCCACCGACAGCATTTTTAAGACATACTAAAATGATGTTGTTAAACTGCGCATGTAACAACCATTGTCTGATCAGGAAAGCTTCGGTTCAAATCCCGGCGACGACATAATTTTGTTTTTTTTTTAATTCTTTTATTTTTTTATTTAAAAAACAAGTAGAGAACTATAAATATATAGGCAAAAACAGAATACTTACGAGAAGAATAGATATTAATTTCAGCGAGTGTTGCCACTCATTTATTAAGGAAAATTTTCCTACGTTATAGTAAATTTTTTGAAGAAACTAACTAAAACTGAGTACGATTTTCCTTAAACAAAACATTCCATTAGATTGAGAAAATTTTTACTCAAATGAGGAATAAGTTGTCCTCAAAAATTCTTCCCAAGAAAAAATTTACTATTTCAAAGGAAAATTTTACTAAAACCACAAACTCTATATTTGAGGAAGAGCTTTGACTTGCTTTAATGAAACATGAACTCATTTCAAAAGACTCAATTACTAAATGAAACGATATTTTCATCAATATGAGGAAAAATAACTTAGATTAAGGAAAATTTTTACACTAAATCGGAGGAAGGCAAATTCAAATTTAGTACGGTCTTTTTTTTCGGTGTACCTATACATAAGTTCAACCCAAAAAAAAATTTGTCTTCAAGAATTTTGTTGCAGACCGGTATGGTTAATCCTTCCGAGCATTGTAATAAAATTAACGAATCAGTTAAGCAATTTTTAAGAATAGCACAAAAACGTTAAACAAATCTTCTTCCAAAGCCTTCAGCATTAAAAAATGCCAAATTTACTTCCGACACCGCTATGCATCTCATTTTAGATGTAATTTTTAATGCTTTAACCTTTATCCAGATTTCAAAGTTGTACGTTAAATACCAAAGGTCATACAAGTTCGAATAGTTCAAAAATATGTTCATTAGAAATTATCGTAAACAAATCAAAACCATGAAAAGTTAACGCAATGTGTCAAAATAATTAAAAGAACCCATGGGTCAAATAATGTCTTGCTTACCAGATGATGTCAATATCCGATTTCCAATCAAATTAAAAAGACAAAAATGTAAATTGATTGAGCACACGTTGAGTAAATCACCAACTACAGTCTTCTGGAAAGCATTGAAGTGGAACTCTCAGAATAATAGCAAACACATCCGTACTAACTCATCCTAGAAATGTTCGCTATAGCAGAAAATACGTGAATCGGAACAATGTTGGAGAGAATTGAAGGCACTCGCTACTGATCACACACAATCGAGAAGGCACTATGTTCGAAAGGCGAGATAAAGGACATAAGAGAATCAAAAGTGGGCGGATAGTAGGCTTTTTCAACAGTCAAAAAGTTTCAAAAAATATTGCTTAAAACCGGCGCAAATGATTTCAATAAAAGTCTCAAAGGTAATATCTTTAAAATGTTATTAATATAAACTAAGTCCTCATACTTAAATACGTTTTAATAAGAAAAATGATATAGCAATAATTTTGAAATATTATTTGACAGATCAACGTGCTATAAAATATCTCGACACCAAAAGTGGGCCGGTAGGCATGACAACTTCCATACACCGAAAAAAAAACGTTGCATATTGTATTTTGCGTACTAGTGATTTTAATAATCTTCGGTGTTCAGATGTCGGATACTTTAAAGTTTTAACATAAATTAAAGTCAGATTACATCAGTAGGCGTGGATTCTTTGATACATAGAAAAAGTTGCAAATGTCTTCTCATTAAATTACATACATATTTAAACAATTATTATGAAATTTAATATATATAATTTCTTACAATAAGCTATCCCTTAATTAAAAATGGATAAGGCAGTGGGCGTACCACGTCAAATATAAGAAAACAACTTTGTATGGTTTATTTTTTTTTGCGAATTGTATGAACAAATTCGGTGTGATGGTATTAGTTACTACAGTATAACTGTTTGCTACATCAATAATGGGTGGGTTTGAACAAGTAGGCGTGACAGCTCCCATATTTATAAAATATTTTAAGCTTAATATTTAATATGCTACAGCAATAATTCTTATAAAACATAATGCGAATGACAATCTCGCTATTATATGTCTCTGAACAAAACTGGAAGGAATTGCAGCAGCTCCCTACAAATTTAAAGAACGTTAAGGTTATGTTTAGTGAACTATGTGGACAGTGATTTTTGTTATTATAATAGAAGTTTCCTTAAAATTGTTATGCATTAAATTTGGGGTGAGATTGCAAAAGTGGGAGTGGCAATTTTGAAAGTCTTCAATGACCTCCCAAGCGAGTGTTTTTTGACATATGCACATATTTATATATTTTTCGAATAAATATTTAAAATATGTTTTTTTGTGGGTCTTATCATGGGATCACCGACCACGTGCAAATGATTTCTGTCCCTTTCTGTTCCATCAATTTCTGTGATTAAACTATTATGCGTAAAAAGGAGAAAAACGTAATGTTATACGAGAGGGTAAAAGGACATATACCCAGGCCCGGATTCAGAAATCTGTCGCCCCTCTTCACAAGTAAATATAGAAAAACCTTTTTTTTTTTTTTTTTTTTTTTTGCTTGTTAACATTTTTAGGTAATTTAGTGCACACAATACCAATATTTGCACTTTTTTCCCCCTGTGGTAATAAATTTAAAAAATTTCAAAGTTCCCAATATTTGCCGCCCCTAAATTCGTGCCCGCCCTAGGCACTGGCCTAGTGTGCCTCTAAGGTAAATCCGGCCCTGCATATACCATAAGTGATTTACACCAGTGATGGTATTTTTGGCACATTTGTACTTTTTTCGGTACATTTGCTTCCTGAAAAACCGTCGTCAGTACATTTAACAAGTTTTCAGTACATTCGGTACATTTGCCGCATTTTTAGTACATTCGGCGAATTTTCAGCACATTTTCAGTACATTTTCGGTACATTTGAGCACTTTATAACAATAACCTGTTTACGGTTTGATTAAATGAAAATAATTGCAATGTTAAGATATATAATAATTACCTTTTTTTTATAAATAATTGCAAGGTGTAGTTTTTGTAATTTAACTTCATATATGTATATCTCATTTTCCTAGGGTTTTTGAGATGTCAAAAGTGAGGACCTTTTTTTTAGTTATTGAGAAAATTTTACAAAAATTTCGTACATTTAAGTAAAATTGTATGTTAACGCCAAAAAAAAAGTATATTCGGCCTTTAAAAAGTACATTTCAAGTCTCGATTCAGTACACTGAAAAAAACAGACCGTACTAAATTTGAATTTGCCTTCCTCCGATTTAGTGTAAAAATGTTCCTTAATCTAAGTTATTTTTCCTCATACTGATGAAAATATCGTTTCCTTTAGTAATTGAGTCCTTTGAAATGAGTTCATGTTTCATTAAAGCAAGGCAAAGCACTTCCTCAAATATAGAGTTTGTGGTTTTAGTAAAACTTTCCTTTGAAATAGTAAATTTTTCTTTGGGAAGAATTTTTGAGGACAATTTGTTTCTCATTTGAGTAAAAACTTCCTCAATCTAATGGAATGTTTTGTTTAAGGAAAATCGTACTCAGTTTTAGTTAGTTTCTTCAAAAAATTTACTATAACGTAGGAAAATTTTCCTTAATAAATGAGTGGCAACACTCGCTGCTTTACTCGCTGAAATTAATATCTATTCCTCTCGTAACTATTCTGTTTTTGTCTATATATTTATAGATCTCTACTTGTTTTTTAGTTTTTAAATAAAAAAATAAAAAAATTTAAAAAAAAAAAAAAATATGTCGTCGCCGGGATTTGAACCGAAGCTTCTCTGATGGTTGCTAAATGCGCACTTTAACAACATCATTTTAGTATGTCTTAAAAATGCTGTCGGTGGCTGAGTTGGGTAAGATGAGCATCTTTGAACATTGGCATGGCGCAGAACACAGATTCAATTCCCTGATCGGGTGACAGGTAAAAAAAAATTTAAGTTCTCCTTTGAAGTTTTAAAAACGTATTACAATTAAAATAAGAATGACTGACAATAAGTAACCAACAAATAAGAAAATAGAGGAAATAGAACAAATTAACAAATTTTTTTTTGAAATCAACGAATTTATTTTAAGTAAATTTCTTTCATTTAAGGATACCTTCATCCTTAGAAAAAGTAAAATTTTCCTCAGTTTTATAACCTAGTCCTCACATTGAGTAAACTTTTCCATATTTCAAAGCAGCAACATTTACTTGTACTAAGGAATCCAACTTACTTATTTTGAGGAACCCATGGCTTTAGCTCGTCTTGAAGGACATTTTTTCCT
Organism: Meiosimyza platycephala; assembly: GCA_963662105.1. Classification (NCBI taxonomy): domain Eukaryota; kingdom Metazoa; phylum Arthropoda; class Insecta; order Diptera; family Lauxaniidae; genus Meiosimyza; species Meiosimyza platycephala. Next base: position 75,669,945 of record OY759211.1, on the reverse strand, counting down.
TACATTTAGGCATTTTTCCTTAAACGGAGTAAGTTTTTTTTCGGTGTATAGTGTCGCGAAATGGTATATCACTAGTTTATATTAAATATATTTGTTAATTGCAAAAAAAAACTTTCTAATATTGACAGAACAAAATACTAATTAGTTCACTTAAAATCTTAAATAAATCCTTTCAAATTCATTTTAAATTTATGCGCTTAATAAAATTTATTCTTAGTAAAATAAAGTCAAAATTACTAAAGGTTGCACGCTGCATGTACGTAGTGTGTTTGTATGTGGCATATGCTGCTACTTAATTTAACATTCAAAGAGCAACAATTTATTCATGCACTCGACTCGATGCAAATATTTCACTACTTTACGGTAACATTAAAATGGCAATTTCCGTTTGCTTTTGCTGAAATGAAAAACAACAAGGATACTTACGCTCTCTACTCGTACAGTTGGCGTATCCATTCGCAGATGACAAAATTACGCCCAGGGCAATGGAGGAGGTAAAGATTGTAATGCTGAAGTATCAAGATAAAAGCGCAAGCTTAGCTGTGTAACTATAGTTGCTATTCTAAGAATTTGCATATTTTTTGCTAATAAGGATAGTTCTTATTTTAATATTATTTTCTTTTTATAATCAACAAGATATTGTGTTCGTATTTAATGGTCCTTTTTAGAAATATATATATAAATACTATCAAATTTACTTACCCAGTTATTTAGAAAATCCAATAATAATAAAAAAAATATAACTGACTTTTCACTATCTAAATTTGAATTCAAATACATATGTACGATTTTTTTGTTTCTGGAAGCATCATATGCAAATGTCCTGCAACATTAAATATTAATGGCAATTTTCCATAACTTAATTCTTATTAGGAGGAAAACAAGAAACCAGCATTTACTTTGTATCTTGATACAATTTCTAATTACATAAAAAGGCGAACTTGACAACTTCATTACAGTAATTGCAGAAATTGTTATTATTGTTACTGCAGTTAAAGAGCAACAATAAACAAAAACAACAATGAAAATAGCAACTTTGACCAAGGATGTTGCAACAGCCGGCACATGGAAAAAAGTTTTATTAAAAATCATGGGAAGAAGTTTGAAAATTTGTTTATTCATATAGCTAGCAGTAATGGCATTTGGGTTTTGTGAAATTGTACCGAATTGAGACTTGAAATATACTTTTTAAGGGCCATATGTCTTCAACACACAATTTTACTAAATATTTGCTTATTAGCAAAATTTGATATATTTCATATTAAATTAAAAAATCTACACATTCCGAATATGATTATTTTCATTTACTAAAATTATAAAATGAAATTATTATAAATCCACCCATTGCGATTGTTTTCATTTCCTTAAAAAAGGTAATTATTATAAATTGTTCGAATGTACCGAAAATGTACTAAAAGTGTGCCGAAAATTTCCTAAATGTACTAAAAGATGTGGCAAATGTACCGAATGTACTCAAAACTTGTCGAAAGTACTGACGACGACTTTTCAGTACGGAAATGTACCGAAAAAAGTACAATGTACCGAAAATGCCATCACTGACGTAGAGTAGTGTAGAAAAGTGTTGAATTGAGTTGAGTTGAGATAAGTTGAATTGGTTTGACTAGATTTCAGTTCAGTAGAGTAAAGCGCGGTGGTGCCCACTGTGCACGCCCAGAGAACGAGTATACACTCAAAGAGCGCAAAAATGAGAATGAGAAGGCGCTTAAAAGCGTTAACCCTCCGATGACCGGTGTGACGTATGAGGCGGTATATGACCAGACCCACCCACCCATATTAGCAAGCTCCGATTTAGAAACTTGCCGCTCTTCTTCACTGGGAAAACAAATTTTTAATATGAAAAATGAGGCCCTTTTTTTTTTGTATTTGCTTTTTATTTTAGGTAGTTTAGGGGGCAACCATTTCAAGTATTCGCTTGACACTGGCTTAGTGTACCTGTAAGGTAAATTCGGGCCTGCATATTAGGGTGGTTTAAGATATTATAGTTGCTCCAAACTTCGCATACCCGGGCACCAAAAGTTTTGTATTGGTTCCTATAAGAACCACGTAAAATTTGGTACATTTCAAAAAACATTTGATGGACCCGCCACCGTTTTGAAAACTACAAAATAATCCTTAATCAACCGAAAATCATTGTTATCTCCCCGAAGCTTCCCCCTAGAGGTATGAAATGTATGACAAGTTAGCATTACTTTTTCCCCTCCAAAATTTTTCCCGAACATACTTACCCCCTATCACAACCCCGTAGGGAGGTTTCCCTGCAAAAATAACATTCTTATGAAATTGACTTCCCCCTTTCTCTGATGCCTCTGGAGGGGTAAAATGCTAGACCAACTCGCATTATTTTTACTCTCCTAAGCTTTTCCCTTGACACACCTACCCCCTATCTGCCATCCTTTTGGGGGTCCCCCTACAAAAAACACAAAAATTCCGAAAAATAATTCGTAGCTCCCCCGGAGTGACCCGTAGAGGGTTCATATGTATCACCAGGTCCTATTATATTTTCTTTTCTAATATTTTTCCCCAAGATACCCACCTTCTATCTGCCACCGTTTTGGGGGTCCCCCTACAAAAAACACAAAAATTAAGAAAATTTCGAAAACAATTCATAGCTTTCCTGGAGTGATCCGTTCAGGGGTCAAATGTATTACCAAGTCCTCCCAAAATTTTTTCCGAACATACTAACCCCCTATCTTAACCCCTTTGGGGAGATCCTTTACAAAAATGACATCATCATTGTTTATATTGACTTGCATCTTTGAAATCATCATCAGATTCCCATGTAGATGGATGATTATTGAAAAATGCTGTATTCAATCCAAAGAAAAAAAATCTTCTCTGTAAAGTTCCTCCACATCGTCATCATCGTAATAATTCAAAACAACCTCTTACTGAATATTTTTTTCAATATCGTATGATATGCCCAGGATTCACGAAAAAGTTTATTTTTGTATTTTACAATTTCTCACAACAAATATATAGGAAAATCATCGTTTGCCGTTCTATTGCGTTCGCATAACTTATTTGAGAAAGTCAAGGACGGAGTTCACTCAGAAATACCTAGAAGAAAAGATATACCAATTCGAAAACCGGTAGGTTCTGGCCAGACCCGTGCGCTCATCGGAGGGTTAAAGAGGTTAAGAAAGCGTGCACGTATACAGAATTGATAAACAAGTTACGAAGACCTGCTAAACGTTAACGCACTTGCTTGTGGTAGTGGTCCGTGGTACTTCAGAGTAGAGTAGGCCAGAGCTGTATGATTGATATCTTGAGAATTATTATTGACATTGCATGATTGATTTCTCCACATTACAGAGCACATTAATTTGGACAACAGGGATTTTGTCGAATAGCCAACATAAGCATCCTGTATGCAAAAGAAGAAGGCACCAATTATTTTCTTTTCTACTGATAATAAAGAGGCATATTTCCGGTTTAGCTTCAACTTTTTAAAGCTGAGTATAAAACTGGATTTGGACAGAGGAATGAAGTCAAAAATAAAAAAAAAATTTATGAAATTCTTTCAGTGAACAATGAAGTATCTTAACTTTAAAATTTCATAGGATAGATTTCTTACTTGGAAAATTAATTGTTGTTGTCCATTTATAACGCTCACAAAACATTGCAATTGGTATCAAAAATAAAAAATAAAATAAACTTGAAAGAATTGAATGAGAGAGCAGGACGTACAAAAGAAAATCGAGAATTTGCAAAGTTTCAACCCATAGCAAAATGAACAAAAGACAAAGTTATTTGACTGGCATTTAGCATTTTAATGGATGCAAACAATTGTCTCAATTTCATTATTGTCAGAATAATTAATGCAAATTCAGCGTTTTTTATTGCACTCAACTCTAACTTGTGACCAAAATGAAAATGTCAAAGTGACAGCGAACAAATGGTTGGCGTTTATGGTATGGTATAAATGTCTCCATGAACTTTGAATAACTTTTAAGAGAATTTTTGAAAAAAATTTATTGGTTTTAAGCATAGAAAACATTTAACTCGTGATATATATAGCCATTAAACAGTATAGCAAGATGTTACCACTTGAGGAAATCCAGCATTTAATGGAGATTTTTTTAAAGAATAATTTAAATCCGTCCACGGAATTATTGTGCAATTTTGAGACTATCCAACGTTATCTATTGTTATTTCATTTATACATATCTTTAGATTAGAATATTGTCGAATAGGTATTCCATTGAAACATGGACGACTTTATATGTGCAGTTGTAATGTGGCAAGGTAAGTAAGTGGACTTTTTAACTTGAAACTAATGAGTAATTTTAGAGAAGACTTGCCTCGATATAGCTGCAAGCTGAAGAACTAAAAAAAATAACTTAAAAAACTTGAAATGTTATTTTTAAGTTATCGGTATCAAACTTCAGAGTGAATCCATAGAATTGGCTAGATTTCTTGATAAAAATCTGACCGTTCAAATAAAATTACATATTGTTACTTTTAGTGGAATAAAAACTGAAGCTGTAAGTGTCATTTCTCCCAGTAATTTAGATATGTGTCGGTCGGCAATCTCTTTGGAAGCTGCAAAGCAACTTAGGGAGGCACTTGTTACGCACGAATGGTTTGCAAACTTTGTAGCAAAGGCTGAATTTAAAGACGTAGTTACATTTTTTGACAGCTTCAAATCAAAATATTTCTATCATGCTATAGAAAAATATGGAGTTGATCTGTCCAAAAATGAAGAAAACTTGCACTTTTAGCATAGTGTTGGCGCACTAACCAAGGCGCTTGCTGAAGAATGTTTGGAATTCACAACTAAAAGAGTACATTTAAGTCCTAACCTCAGTCTTGTTACCAACACGTTTACCAGTGTGGAAAGTCTTGTGAGTTGGCTTGTAATTGGAAAGCACTCTTAACAAAAAGTGCTATCGGAAATGCTATTTTTCATACCATTAATTCCTTCGCAAAAAAGGAAAACATAAAAAAGTCAGTCTAAAGGCTAAATGAACTCTTTGATGTTTAGTCGCGGCTTACACTCAGAAATTATGTGAAAGAAATTCTTGCCCATTCACGTCTGTTCATAGCATAAGCATCGCGAACATAAAAAGCAGCTCAAAATATATCACAGAACGAAAGAGAATTAACGAGTACGACAAATTATGTGCTCATCCCATTCGTTTTCCCTTCTCCTACCAATAAACTCGAAGAATTTCCGAAAGTATTTGAGTTGAATTTTTTAAATATTGAGTTTTAAAAGGATATGGCGAGCGATGGAAAAAGTGTCCATATCGTCGGTATAGAACAAAAATTCACTATCTACATTTTCATCTTTTCGAGTTATGGTACTTTTCATATACATTAAATCATAAAAATACAAAAAATTGTCAGTTAATTAATCTTTCTTCTTATTCAAGAGATTTGTTTTGGACATATTAAATTTTGAGTTATAAAACACATACAAAAACCTTCATTACTCGGGGACATGAAAATGTAGATAGTGAATTTTTGTTCAATATAGACGTTCAAATTTTAATCTGACAACGCTGCAACGTTTGAGAGAGAGAGAGACATGGTCAGTGCAGTGACAATTAGAAGAGCAGAAGAGACGTTCTTCTCATTGTGTCCCACTGATGTAAATAAATAAATATAAATGTTGGCATAAAAAAATGCGAAAGCATCGCATGGCTACACAAACAAATATTTAATAATGATGCGTACAAGAGCAGTCTTTTTAGCCTCTCATTTTTTTTAACAAGTCAATAATACATGCGAAAAAAATTGACTTCAACAGAAATAATATTTTTAACCTTCATTTTTCTCAACTGGCCATTGCGCAATTCAGTTTCGGACTTTTGTTTTGTTTTTGCACGTTGAATCCCGACTGGGTCTCTTCCATATTTATTTGACAAATGATCCAACGCATAGATAAAAGCAACTGTACATCGGGACGAATGATTCGTGCTTTCTTAATTAAATTTTGGATTCAATTAGTCTCTATAAAATTACAATGTCACAGCAAAATACGAAAAAAAAGTTGTAGGAATACAAAGAAACAGTCCAAAAAGAGCCAGCTCAGAAAATTAGTAGAGAAGTTAGAGGAGACCCTCTTACATACTTTTGACGTGAACTTAGCGCGCTCAGAGTAATATTAAGAGAGTCTGGCGAGCTCAGTTATACGATACATAAATTTGACCTTAACCAGAAGCTTAAAAGTAGGAAACCAGCGTAACGAGCACTGAGGAACCTACTGCTTAGATAAGAACGTAGCTAGGCAAAACGTAGTGCGTACGCGACTTTGGTAGAACGAGAAAAATTTATCATATGCGTATTCTTAAAAAGAGTAGATCTTGGTGTTTTGTGAATTAAGCACACAACTACACTTGCATTGAGTAGAAACTACGAGTGTGTTAGTGCCCAGCTACGGCCAAATCCTTGAAACTGGCGAAACAAGACCTAAGCAAAAGGTTCGTTACGCCATCTTTAAAATGTGTGGCTTAAATTTGTTGATCTTATGTAGGTATTTAGTACCTCTTTATGTATCACAATTCGTTTCGTTTTGTCTCTAATTTTAAGCCTGAAAATATGCACTTGTATTTTAAATGAAAGCAAAAATATCTAGTCTGTGCTTAATGATTAATTAATTATAAATATAAAAATTGTACTAGCATACTCTTAGGCATGGAAATTAGAGACGAAACGAGATGAATCGTGATACATAATGAAGCCCTTAAATTTGACCTTGAAGTGATGAAATTATTTCGGGAAAGCGTTAAAAGAACAGGCAGCAAATATCTTAAATACTTAAAAATATCTCATTACTTTCCGTAAAGAGCTTTTATTTTAAAATGAAACGATAATATTTACCAGAAAAGCAACAAATTCAAAATTTAAGTTTCAAATAGATGCTGTGGATTTCATCAAACAGAAATTCCCAACTAAAATCAAATTAAGCAATAAGACCGGAACCGACTCCAAGCACAACTTTCTCAACTTACTATAGTAACAACGATAATTGAAGCTTTGCAAGTTATAATGCGAATTCCACCAACATAAAGTTACTGCTGCGGCATGTGGCAACATCAGCCAGTGATGTCAGTATTTCAACATCTACATTTATTTATTTATAAAATAGAATATCAACCAAAAGTCAACTAAAAATAAAATCATGTTGTAAATTTAAACAGCGTATTTAAGCGTTGTTGTTATTATTTTTTCTCCTACTGACTGCTAATGCGCACAATGACAGAAAAAGAAAAAAAATTGTTAAAAAATAAAACCCAACTGACTCATTTTCTTGCACCGCAAACTGCCTCTTGACTGGCTACAACATCCGTTGTTGTTTCTATCACAAGCTTTGATCATTTCCGCTTGGTTCCACGCTAACTTTTTACTTCCGCCGCCGTTGCTGCTGTCACTGCTGCTGCTGCTGCTACTGCTAACAAACATGGCGGAGTAACATGGTTTCTGCGGTTCCCTAAATGTCACTATGTCCTCGTTGTCGTCGTTGTTGTTGTTATTGTTTAAGTTGTTGGTATTTTTTGTGGGTCTCATATAAAAGCTGCGGTTGTGGGTGAACGTTATGTAGTGAAAAAAGAGAGTGAACTAGAAATCGCTAACTGTAAAATAATAACAACAACCAAAGCAGCAACAACAAAATAAAGCGAAAAAAAATATTAGTTTTCGATGTCAGTGATAATGTTTGTTGTTCCTTGTCATATAACTACTAATTACACTGGAAAAAAATAAAATTTTCGACGACGAAATCATTACTGAGCAATGTGTGAAGTAAGGAGCATTCATAGCTGAATATTATTGGCCCCAGGATTCATAGTATTGATTGGATTTTCACATTCCACAGAGACGTCACGGAAAAGATTGTTATTACAGTGTAGTTATTGAAAAACTTTACTTGTTCATTTGCAAACTCTTTTACTTCTTGTTTTATGCTTTTAAGCATTTCTTAAAGATTAAAATAGCTGCATAGCAACGTATAAGTCTCATTAAGTTTTTATTTTTCAGTGAGAGACCTATGACTTAGACTATGATAACATATCAATAATATTCGAGCATCAGTTTGCTCTAGCGATAACATAGTCCCAAACCTAATTAACTGGTTTGAAAGAAATGAATCAGTCTGTAATCTTCAGAGAAGAAATTTAATTTGGTTAAGTTAGATAGGAGTGGCGGTCAGTTACGAACCTGTCTATAACCTCTCGTTGATCCATTGTGATGCCACAGGGTGTCTGTGTATACCCTCTCGTTGATCCATTGTCATACCACAGGGTGTCTGTCTATACCTTCTCGTTGATCCATTGTAATGCCAAAGGGTGTCTCTCTATACCCTCTCATTGATCCATTGTGATACCACAGGGTGTCTGTCTATAACCTCTCGTTGATCCATTGTAATACCAAAGGGTGTCTGGCTATACCCGCTCGTTGATCCATTGTGATACCACAGGGTGTCTGTCTATAAACTCTCGTTGATCCGTTGTGATATCAAAGGGTGTCTGTCTATATCCTCTCGTTGATCCATTGTCATACCACAGGGTGTCTGTCTATAACCTCTCGTTGATCCATTGTAATACCAAAGGGTGTCTGTCTATATCCTCTCGTTGATCCATTGTAATAACAGAGGGTGTCTATCTATAAACTCTCGTTGATCCGTTGTGATATCAAAGGGTGTCTGTCTATATCCTCTCGTTGATCCATCGTGATACCACAGGATGTCAGTCTATACCCTTCTTGTTAAACCAACCAGATTTCGTTATAAAAAAAATAGCTGACCTATACTAACATGTCTTAGGTCATCCAGTTCATCAAATAAAAACGAACCAAGTGTTTTGTGTCATTTTCTAACAAGTGCAGGACAGGAATAGAGAGAAATATTTAATGTTTTCTTCCTCCTCCACATCTACACAACTTCTACAGAAGTTAAAAGACCTAACACCTAGTCTCTCCGTATTTCAGCCGATGAGGCAGTGCCCAATTACGACTGCAATAACTGACGAAACACTATGTCTAGTGCGGGAAATCAGTTCTGACGAACGCTTAGCATCCCATTTTGGCCAGATTTAACTAGTTATATTGCAAGTTGAGCCTTGAGTTCATCTTTTGTTTGCATTTTTTACTATTTCTTCTTTAAGCAATTACTCGCTGGTTGCAAGTGGCATGCCAACATCTACCTTGTCCTGAAGAATTTGTACAGTAGTCCCCTGCCTAGCAAATTCATCAGCTTTGCAATTGCCGTGAATGTTCTTATGGCCAGGCACCCAGATGAGCTGAATCTTAAAATGCTGAGCAATCTCATCGGCATTGTTAGGCCATTAGTGAGCTTAGGGAGACTAATTCTAAAGATTTGATAGCAGCCTGACTATCTGAATAAATGTTTATGGTATATCCTTTCTGGATACAACATTCATCCTCAGCTAGGATGCTACCTCGCAGCAATTCTTTTTTTCAGTTCCTTAGAGTAAATACCATAACCCACTTGGTTGTTTAGTTTGGAGCCATTCGTGTATAAATTAATATGGCTCCTTCTCCCCGGGAGTATTCCCGTCCAGTCTTCCCTAGATGGAATATGAGTTGCGTAATCTCTCTAGAATGCGATTACTGGAACAATATAGTCCAAATTGGAGGTTACAGAGCTCAAGCTAAGAAGGATAGCTATTTAGCTTGGAGCCATTCGTGTATAAATTAATATGGCCCCTTCTCCCCGGGAGTTTTCCCTTCCAGTCTTGGAATATGAGTTATGTAATCCCTGTTGAATGAGATTACTAGAACAATATAGTACAAATTGTAGGTTACAGAGCTTAAGCTATGAAGGTTAATTGAGTGTCCTGTTCTACCCTCGGAGCAGTAAACAGTTTCCCTGAGTCTGTTGGCGGCACAAGCTGCCATCCTTTTACCTAACAGGTTAAGAGTAACGATATGAAAGAGGACTTCCAAGGCGTCAGTTGGTGTTGTCCTCAGAGCACCACTGATACACATGGATGCAACTCTTTAAACCCTCTGCAATTGCTTTTAATAGGTGACCTTGTCTAAGGCAGGCCACCATACCACAATGCCATATAACAGAATCGTTCGAATGACTGCTGTGTAGAGCCAGTGAATAATACGAGATGATAGCCCCCATCTTCCACCTACCTGCAGTTGCTTTCCCAACTCTTTCTTCAACATAAATTTTCCAACTAGATTTTGTATGCAATACCAGATCAGATACCTTGCACTATCCTTAAAGGCAAGTCCAGTGAACTTTAGCGGAGGTGGTTGTAAAATTGGAAGTTTGTGATTCAGTTTTGTTCGGATTTACACCTAAACCAACCTCATCTGCCCATAAGACGAGTATATTTAACGCATCCTGCAGAATTTCACACAGTGTGCTTTGGGAATTTGCCACTGTTTACATAACAAGGTCAACTTATTTAGTAAGTAATGTTAAACATTTTCGCTAATAGCCAAAAAAGAAAACAAAAATTTTTTTTACCACAACTACTTTGTGACAATATGTTTTGGGTACGAACTTTTTTGTGAAAATTTTTAAATCACATTTAATGCAACGTTAATGAGTAGCTTTGTGAGCACAATATATACTTTTACTATTTTGTGGTTAATTACTACGATAAAAAAAATTTCATTTTAATCAGTTTTTCTCAAGTTTCCTTTAAAATCCAAAATAAATACCACTCCCTTACGCTGCCGCAAAATATGCAACAAACTTAGCCGCACATAGCAAAATATTGCAATGAATTTCTCGTGTAAAATTTAAATAAACAAAATCTTTTAAGTTGAAATGAAAAACCAGAAAATGAAGAAGAAGAAGAAGAAGAAGGAGCCTCAAAAGTTTATTTAAGTGAAGATACTTGCAAAATTTAATATTAAAAAAGTTTTGTATATGTATGCCTGCCTAACACAGAGAATATGGAGCAGAAATAAAATAGATACATTTATTTCAAAATGATGAAGAAGAGATTGCATTTGAATGCCTCTTTGCTTGGTTGGTATGAATGGGTTAGTGATGGCATTTGGGTTTTGTGGAAATGTACTGAATGGAGACTTGAAATGGATTTTTTTTTCGATGCCGAATTTACTTTTTTGATATGATCATAACAAAAGTTAATTAAAAATACTAAAATGCGTAAAAAAATTTTAATTTTTGGTAATGTTTGAAATCTACTGAAAATGTACGGAAAATACGCCGAATGTACAGAATATGGGCCGAATGTACTAAAAAATTGACACAAATATACTGAAAAAAGTATAAATGTACCGAAAATGGCATCACTGTTCCAGAGCTGCAAGATAAATTTCAAGCATTTAACTAACTAAACTATTGATGCAACGCCCATGATGAGCCAGGTGTTCCCAACATTAGCTGAACTTTTGAAAAACTAAATTGGCAACTTCTTTGAGTTATATTTCTTAAGCCAGGTGCGGGCAACATATTCTAACAAAATATCCGAAACACGTTTACTTTAGTTCCCGTTCCCCATTTTTTTTTTTTTTTTTTTTCTTAGGGGTAATAGGGGGTAAAAAGCAAAAAAAAAATGAAAATTAAGTGTTACTCTGATCTATCGGCTCGGCGTCCCTTCCCGAATATTGTAGAAAAAGAAAAAAACGGTTTTCATCTGCTATTTAGCCAAATTTATGGCTGAAGAATTGGACCAAATATTGGAATTTTTTAAATACGCTGGCAAATTGTACAACCCCACAATTAATAGAGAAAACACTACTGATTCATCAGGCGATGATGGTGATACATATTGTCGAGGAAAACATCATATATAAAATATATGAAAATTTACAAAATTCAAAATCATCAAATTTTCTTTCTTATGACATCCATAGTTTCGGTATCCATTCAGGGGTTCCCAAAAGGGAAAAGCGAATATTTTCAGCCCTTCAAAGAATAAAAGAGAATTTTAATAAAATCTACATTTTACGAAATTTTGAAGAAAAAATATTATTGCTGTATGGTAGGAAATTTTTGTCGGAAAAAATTGCCTAAGATCTTACACTGTTTCTCTTCTCTTCATATCTCCTTTGCCTTTAACCCTTTCGCCCCCGCTCCATAGCCAGCTGCCAGAAAAATGTTTTCTTTAATGTCCAGGTTTATTAAGCCTCTATAAGTCATTTTGGAAGTTTTTAGCTTTCTATACTAATTCGGTCACTAGATCTCGGAAGTAGCTTATAAGCAACTTTGGGCAGTTTATGAAGTGTTTTGGGGGTAGAAAAAAAATGAAAATATATGTAAACAAGCGAGTTCCCCTTGTCCAAAACTTCTTTCATAACATCATAAAAATTTTAAGTTCATCATCCTCGAATTATTCATCAGTAAATTTATCTCAGTCGAATTCTTAAACCTTCAGTATATCCGTATCACAAAGGGTATCCGGTCATAGCCCCCATTGTCATAATTCCCAAAACCATTTTGGGCCTTATATACGTTTCTTCGGTCATATGTAGTCACCTTATTTTTCGAGGGAATTTTTATGGGAAAATTTGATGGCTTGTTGAGGGAAAAAACTCATTTTTTTCCTTAAATTGTGGGAAATTTTTGAATGAACCACTGGCATCACTGATCCAGATACGAACGACACTTTCTGACTACATATTTATTCTTAGAATTAAAAGCATATAAAAATAGTTTGATTTAATAGAGATTGACGAATGGGAGCTAAAGTAAATTTAAGCCAAATATCCAAGCTAAGTACTTACTGAAAATCTCAAAAGGAAAATTTGGTTTATTAAAAAAAAGCAATGGGGTGTAAGAGTAAACTTAAGACAGCATAGCAAAATCTAGAGAATTTGTTTTGAAACACCCTATAGGCAAAGTTTGGAATAATAAAATTACAAACAATAAAATTGCACTCACCGTAAGGAACTCCCAAGCCGAAAACGTCACAGAAGTGAAATCAGCTGCGCAATTTTGTGTGGGGTTCAAACACAAGACACCAACAACAGCTGATTTTTGTTATGTCTTTAATATGAAACACAACACAAAAACAAAGCGAAAGCAACAACAAAATCAATTGAGACATTGCTGCTTGCTGCGCTTTTATGTAAGAATTTTACTTTACTAACAAATTTATGGAATTAAAGTAATAATTTTTTCATTAGCACTACTTAATTTAACAGCAGATTAAATTTTTCTAAATTGCGCGCAGGAAACTTCATGAAAACCAGCAAAATTTACGCGAAGCAAAGTTCCGAAAATAAACTCACACGAACCGTTCGGTTACTTGCCGATGTTAGTGATGTACACAAAAACGATCATTCGATTGCATATGAATTGTTCGTTGAGTGATGTGCAAGATGATAATCCGGGAGGCAGCGTTGCTTTTTTCAAGGTTATTTCCTTCTCGCTTAATTTTTTTTGCAATTGATAGTTTAAGTAAGGTTGATAATGGAAATAAGCGTCAGTCGCCAGAAAAAAGTTTCGCTCAATAACTCGGAAAGCAAGTCACAAGTAGAAAATTATGTTAAGATCAATGTTGTAGAGCATATAAAAACACATCGATTTCATGTCAAGATTTGACCATAATTTTAACGTCATTAAAAGCAAAAAACTTCAAATCTATATCGATTTGAGCGAAAACTTTAAAAAAGATATGCAAAGACATCAAGGATAGCCAATAAAATTTATAATCCTTTTACTTCAAAACACGACCTATTTAATTTCCATATTTTTTGATATGTTAATTATTCATAAACGAAACTACCTTTTGTTAAAATTTCAGACTGGAACCACAATGCCTGCTATTTTTAAACATTTTTTGATACGAGCACTAAACTTTAATTCCCTTTTATCCACATTTCTTTAGTCTCAGCTAACATACATACATGTATCTATTCGTTTCAACATAAAAAAATTATAAAGTTTTATAGAAAATTAATATTTGTTGATACGGCCGTTTGATAATTCCGTGAAAAATTAAACATTGATGAATTTTTACGGAAAAAAAAACTTTTTATTTCTCAACATAGTCTCCTTTTAACTCGATATTTCGATCGATTTTCGATTTTTCGATCCCATCCGAAGAATACGTTTTCGGAAGGTCCACAAAATAGGCCACTGTTTCGGTTGTGGTGAATCTCTTGCCGCAGAGCCATTTCTTCAGGTTTAGAAACAGAAAGTAGTCGCTGGGGGCCAAATCTGGAGAATATGTTGGATGAGGAAGCAATTCGTACTTCAAATCATGGAATTTTACCACGCCTTTGAGTCAGTCAAATAATTTTTTCATATCCAAATGATTTCGCAAAATGTTCCACAATGTTCTGGTAATTTTTCCTAACAATAAGTACAATTTGTTTTTTGGCTAATTTTAGGCCAAATATCAACAAAACAACTATTTTTAAGGAGCAATATCTGTTCTATTCAAATACTACTAAAAGCATTTTGTGACTTTAAACGTCAGTGCAATAAAATTGTATCATTAATGAGAGTAATATGTTTGTAGAATATATTGAGAAATTTATTTGGAAGAATTTCTATGTTTTTTATTGCTAAAACATAGAGACTAAACTTTTTTTCCACCTCAACAACTGTTTACTTTCAAAAGTTTAAATTTTTTTCCTCAGTATTTTACAGCATTTTCTTTCAAAGCATCACGTATCATTCAACTACTTATTTGTTCTATTTATTTGCTAACGAAAAAGAAGGAAGTCATTATTTTCAATTAATTTTTACCACATCATGTGCTTTCCTCATTTTATTCGTTGAGTTCGTAGGTAACTACTACTAATGCAACGCCCTATTCCTCAAGCATCGCACCTTATAATATTTCTTTCTTTCATTACCGACACATTAACGTAATGAGTAAGGTTGTGCTCTCAGTTTAGTAAAATATACATGTGTATGTGTTATTTTAGGGTATCTCCAGCTCTCAGTATAGATTGTCTTAGGGAACTGTTTGATATTAAAGTGACATATTTTGATAAGCGCAAAACAATAGAAAAAAAACAGAATCTATGAAACAGAGTATAAAGCGATTGAAAGACGACAGGTTTCTCCTTACTCAAGTGTCCTCTACTTCACAGTGTCTCCGCAACATGCGATTCATTTGGGCCTGAAGCGTTCAACTTTTACCGATTGCTTTTTTACAAGAGTAAAGCCTCTGATCCTTTTTTTTTATATTTAGTACACAGTTAAATTTTTCGTCGAGAATTAAGACTCAACCTTATTTGAGAACACTAGTCTAATACCAGCGAGTAGAGGAGGTTCGATTATTTAAACTTTGCATATCCTGCTAAAGCGAATGATTTCTGTCTTATGCAGGTTGACACGCAATCTATATATCTGAGCGCATTTGATGCGTAGATAAAGCCCAAATTGAATGTTTCCTTTAAGGTTGAAAGGCGCCTACCTCATTCTAAGTATGATAGATATATTATCAGCGTAAGCAACTCCCTTGAAGTGTTTGCTTTCTAAATCTTTTAACAAACTATTTACCACCAGAAGACAGACAAGTGGTATAAATCAACTTCTCTACGGCGTTTCCAGAGGTTTCAGAAGAAAAGATGAGAGTATGATAGGCCTAAAGTTCATAAGAGACGTATGTGAGGGGTTAAGCTTCGATACAAAAACAAAACCTAAATCAACATAGCAACGGTGTTCTCAGAGAATTCAGAATATAAGATGAGGGTGTGGTCGGCCTTTGGTTCATCGGAGACGTATGTGAGCGCTTCCTAACCTTCGATACAAAAGCCAAATTGTACAGTCTTCATCTAAATAGAACCAAATACTGTTCTAAGGAGTTTCAGCCATGAAATAATTTTATGAGAAGCCCCATGTAGTTGCATTGTAATGATATCATCTTGCCCAGGCAACTTGAACAGCTTAAAACTGTTTAGTGCCTAAAGTATTATACCTCAGCAACATTTCAAAGGTGCCATCTATGGAACTGTTTCCGTATTCGAGAGCAAGTTTTGACTGCCCAAAAAGTGAGTACATATTCATTAGGTTAGGTTAGGTTAGAGTAGCGGTTTAGCACCCAAGCTAGAAGCCATTCAGTAGCACTGGTTTGTCGTTTTAAAACCACATAAGTGACCCTAAGTTGCGATAAAATTTATATCCAGTTAGTCCTGTTGAGATAGTTAAGCAGCGATCTGTTTTCAGTTTCGGCCAGAGCTGGATAGATGCAGAGAAAGTGCTCAACAGATTTTTTCTCATTTACATTCAGACAACTGCGGCCATAAGGATTGAATGAAATGCCTAATTTTCCAGCATGCTTGCCGATAGTCCAGTGTCCAGTGTAAGTCGCGGAGATTCTCGCGATGTCTTTGCGACTCTTGGACAATTGTTCAGTGGTTTTTGAACTATTATATAATGGCCATATTGCTCTGGATTTTCTGCAAGTTTGCAGGGATCCCCAGCTTTTTGCAGCCTCGGAAAGAGGCAGATCATAAGCAGATTAAATATTTCCTCACTCCACACCCCATCAAACTTCAACAAAAAGCTAGTCATAGTGAGACTTATTGTCAGATTTTCCTTAACCGAGAAGTTTCAAACCTATCCTCAGACTAACTATAAAAGCGTCTTCAAGAGTTCTTTCTGGCTTTTATATATGTACTTAGTTGTCCCAGTTCGTAGGCTCCCTAATCCTTTTGGCGAAATTCAAAGACTATACATACATACATATACAGCCTTTCTCAGTTCCGAAAGTTCCGGATTCCATTAGAAGGGCTTTATCTTAACCTTTGCCCCTGCCTTTCCGAAGTCATAGCGTCCGAGTTAATCCTTCAACCTATGCGTCAATTTCACATGGATCTTTTAACCATACCAAATGGGGTTCATTCAATAAATGCAATTTAACAAACTTTTTAAAAAGTTGTTAGAAACTTTTTTGTAGAGGGTGTTTCTTTAGATGTTTAATTTTTAAATTTACTACTCTACTTCTAGTGACAGTCGATTTGATAACTGACGCCATATTATTATTACTACGTCCTATGGAAACGTTCGAATTTGATACATAAATAAGTTAAATTATAAAAAAATCTGTTATTGAATGTTCAATTGAAGAGTGAGCCCTGAGCCCTCGACTTCCTAGGGGCCTTTACATGGCTCAATATGGCCCTTGATAAGCTACCACAAATCCTAAGCTGAAGACCTTATCAGCCCTGGTATATTTCCTTGCGCAATGAAAACCATAGAATATTTTTTTATTCTTATTAAAGAAGAATTAATTAAATACACCCTAAATTGTGCAGGTAATACCATCGTTATATCGCCCACCTGTCAAGCTGACAGCTTGGCAGTGTTAAGCTTTGGGAAATTAAAAAGAAAAAAAGGCAAAAATTATGAAACAGCAAAAGTTTAACGTGCTAAATTTGGCGTTGAAAATATGGCGATTGCAATAAAATCTCGAAACAGTTTTTTCCATTCTATTTTCTGCCATTTATTTTTTTCCCATTTTTTTTTCAGAATCTCTGACAGTTTGTTTTACAGTTCTCTGCACAACATAAGCGGAAGGGATGAGACCGTCAAAATTTCTAGCTGTTGTTGTGTGGCTGTGTTACAAGGCGCTTCTTGAGGCTTTCAATTTTGTTTGCTGGCTGCAGATGTTGCCACTTGACATGAACTAAGAAACAACTTGAGGGCTTTACAACTAAAAAATTTTTTTTTTTCCCAATTTTTTTTTTCTTTTCTTTCTTTCTTTCAACTACCGCTCACATTAAGAATCAGCGACAGTAGCGCAGCATTGTTGCTGCTGAAGTACTTTAAGAAAAAAAAATAAAAGCACAACAAAAACACCGCATACATGAACAAATGCTGTTTTAATGTATTTTTTTGCTTGAGGCTTTTGAAATTTTCAGCAAGTTTTTTAAGTGATTTTAAATTGAAATTTAAGCGAAACTGAGGTTTTCTTTCATCATTGGTAAGAAGTTGAAAAAATTACTTGCATAATTTCAACCAAGTGTAATATAAACATAAATTAATAAAACGGCGCCTAAAACTGTGCAATACGAAAAGCTAAAAGTTTTTATTGAAACTTTGTTGTGACACATACTAACACTTCGTTGCATAGTTTCAGGCGCTTATTTGAAATTTTATATCAACAATTAACTTTATATTATGTTGTCGGTATTTTAAATTAAAAAAAAAAGTAAAAGCTTTTGATAGCATGTTGTTAGAGCTTTTATTTGCAATGCTTGTCAATTAAATTCTCTTTTTTTTTTCAAGTAAAATTTCAAAGCATTTGCGCACTTTCCCATGAAATATATTCAACAGCAGCAAAACAAAACAAAGACTTCATTTATTGATGCAACATTTATTTTTTTATTATATCAACATAAATGAATAGTTGAACCACAAAATATAGTGAAGCTTTGAATGTGAAAAATATGCAGCTAAAAATACCTAAAATGTAATATATCTGCAGTTATTTGCAAGCGCTTATCAATAAAATCCATTTAAAGCGACAGAAAGCTTGTATTTGATTAACAAAAACTATGTGGCGCAATAATCTGCTTTAATCCGAAAAATAAATTTAAGTTTGTTATATTGTTGTTGCACTCTTAAAAATAATAAAATTTATGTTCAACATCAGAGACATTTGAATTTTAAAGTTTCTAATGAAGTTCAGTACACGTCCAATCCATGTAGTATCCACTTTCTACACTCAAGTTGATTCCTCAGCAGTTAGTTCAACAAAATATTTAAAGTATCAGGAGATGATTCTTCTCAAATCACTTTCTTATAATATACAACATCAATTCCGATTAAACCTACACCTTAATAAAAACTTCCATTCAAAGCTATGAAATCGATGCTCTCTGAACTGCAAAAGTAAACAACGAAGATCGGTAGCAAACCCAAACATGAGAAAAGAAAGCTTCATCGCTATCTAAATAAAAGAAACAGCACTGCGGTTTTCAACTGAAACCAAGTGCTCAAGTGGTATACTCAAGCCTAAGCCTTTTCTAAGAAGAATGAAGAATGCCATTTTTGATTGTAAGTGATGTTTTGGGAAAAATTGGATCTGATTAAATCATATAATCTTAAGAAACCATAACATAAAACCATTCATAAGAAGCCTGATGATGCCATTCTAAAGACGATACAAAAACAAGACTGTTTGAAGAGAGAAAAGTACTCAAGATCTACATTACAAGCTGATCTCGAAACGATACTTCATATGCCATCATTGGATATTTTCATAACCAGCTTGTGCACTAAAGTTTAAGACTGCAATATGCCTAAGTCAAATATTAGATAGCGCAATACTACAGCAAATAGACCTAAGACATTTCAATTTTTATTGAAACAATATGGCACCAATGGCAAAGTTATTATATTTCATAAGAAAGGAATAAGACACTGAAACCATCATAGAAGAAAATTAAACTTCAACTTTCAACTTTGACTCAAAAAAGGACTAATAAGAAAAAGTGTCATTTATAAAGAGTGTCTCATTTTAACCCCTGAAGGTCATTTCAAGGTCGAATTCCCACTTGGTGCAGAAAAGCTAGTAATCATTGGCTGGACCGCTGCACAATATTTCCTTAACTGGCTGCAGCTTATCTGCACCAAGCGGGAATTCGACCTTGAAATGACCTTCAGGGGTCACCTTGACTTCTAACACGAATACCTATCTGAACATAGAATTTTGAGCTCTTCCGGAATCCGAGATCAAAAATGGGGGTTTCCATTTGAAAAACTAAAGATGACCTTCAAATAACCTTGAAAATGTAAGTCAAGGTCATGGTTAAGATCATGGCTGGATCAGCCCTTTGATATCGGCGGGTTTGATTTGGAAGAATAAATATATCACAAAAGTTTGAAAGTGAGAGAGAATTATAACAATACTGGATAGCCAACCAAAAGATTTATTTAATTGGAGTTTGTTCACCATTTCGGGTCACGAAATCTTCTTAGCTGTCCTTTAAACCTTAAAATCATTTAGATCATTTAACGGCGCAATAAAAATATTATTTTATGGGATTCACACAGGTGTTTTTATGGGCCACTATTGACACATTAGTTAGAAAAATGTGTTGAAAAATTCACCAGATATATGGTGGGAATTGTGAAGTCAAAGTAAAAAAAATAACTCTGTATATGCATTGCACTCTCAAGCAAATGCCATCGCTATCTTTGTGATAGATCACTTCACGAACCAAGCGCGGCTGCAAATACATTATAATACATGCTGCTTATGTCAGCGTCAGAGAGTCATTGAGATCTTATCCCTTACAAACGCCCTCTACGTTCTTCTGTGCATTTAACGTCCAAATATTTTGAATCCTTTCAACAAAAGTCAAATTTCTCAAAAGATGACGCCTCCTCAATTTTTTACATGAGAAAGATTTCCAGTTGAAGTTCTTCGAGAATGATCAGAGTGTAGTGGGTGCTACCTATCTATCGAAGATTTTTAGGCAAATACACACCGATAATTCTCTTAATTTCACGCTCTCAAAACAAATAAATAACAACACAACAGCACCGCAATTGAAAACAATAACACAAATCAATTCAATCAGCTTCACAGCTAATAGAGTAAGGAGTATGGAGCATAAAATACTCGACAAGACCAACAGAGTCATATTAGAAAATCGCTAGATTTCAGAAGTACACGAGATTGTTTTGGAGTTTTGTATAAACTAGCAACAGCTGATATTGCATACTAGAAAGATGTGGCACGAGATCGAAGAAGATAAGGAGCTGCCACAATTTAAGCAAGGAACCTTAATAGATAAATCATTCGATTGCATATGAATTCTTTATGATATGAAAAAAAGGTTTGCGTTTATTCGAACTAAATGTGTCTCTCTTCAAGAAAAGCATTTAAATTAATTAACTCACATTATGTGAAAAATCATAAATCTAAAAGCCAATTTTGTTACTTATCCACAACCATAATCGACATTTGCTTATGTTAATTCTCAGCCGCTCTTCATACAGTTCAAACAAAAACCACATAAAACTCACGCCCAACATTGCAAACAAGAGCACAAATATAATCTTCAGATGTGCCATGCCAACAGATTCGTATTCAACAGTATCCATATAACGCTGCAGCAATCCCGCCTCAATGGCATAAGCAAAAGCTTTAGACTCGAAGTGATGCAGCAAGCCCGATGAATGCACACGATATAAAAAATACTCCAATTCACGCCAAATCGGTGAATCCGTTTGCATAGGGAAAGCCTGATGATAGGAACCAAAACATATATCGGTGAATTTAAAGCGAGGCTGCTTTAGATAACTTTGCTGTAGATCCAAAAAATGCCACTGGTCCTCGGTAGCAAAATAAGCATAGCTTTCATTAAAGGCAAATTGATGTAAATAGAAATCTGTTGAATTTGTCACATGCAACAGACGAAAGAAATCCGCTGATAGCTCCACCGAATTAAGCAGAAAGTGCAACTCATAATCAATAATCATAACGGGTATTTGTGCGCTTAAAAGATCCGCAAACGTATTAATTTGTGCATGAAAAATATTCACCGTCAAAAAGCTACCCAGCATTGATGTATACACGGCAGAGAGAAAAATGCCATGAAAATATAGGCAGGCGTTGAGTAGCATTTCATGTAGAGTTATAGCGCGTCGGTGTTCCGTCGGTGAGCAAATGTTCAGAAAACGACAAAAGCTCTTCAGCACAAAATTATGCTGACACAGGTGAGACCAACGTAGCCAGCAGTAATAGAAAAGCAGCCATATGCTAAAGGTGAACAGCAGAGCGTACCAGGTTATTGGCTCGAATGGTTGCAGCGGATAGTACAAAGTGGAAATGCTATTTGCAATGGGCACCATTAAGCACCAATCAACTACCATCAATGGATAGCTTTGATCGATTTGATCATCACTATGAAAGAGCGCATATGCATGTGCAGTGATCTCAAGTTGTTCAGAGCGTACCATATCAAGTATTACGCTCATGTTAGCGAAGCTGGTTGTAACATCTTTGCTCTTGCTATCTTCAAATACATACTCTTCCAAACTGCCATTGACGTAGTCTAGGAAGAGTTTTAGCACGCTGTAGGCAGTGCCTTTGATTTGATTGCCTCTACTGATGCGTATGACCTGGAATGGAAATAAAATCGATTTAATTGCAGCAACTTCCAAAGTGATTGCAACTTAGAGATTTTTGGCAGTAAAAAAAATATTTTATGGGAAGTATAACTCCCGAACGCATGTGCTTCATATTCAAAGCTGAACTTAGGGTAGAACTTAAAGAGTCTAATGTTTGCTAAAAGAGCTTTGAACAGAGTTGTATCAAGGAGATATGCGACTTGTGCTGATGATGGCCAGGCTGTTTGGATGCTACTTGACAATTTCCTATTTCATCTTCAGTTCTAAACTCTTTTGAATCTACATCTTGAAAAAAATCCGGAAAAAATTAAGACTCTTAGTCTAACTATGGCAAAGCTTGAACACCGCCATTACTGTCTAAGGATCTTCTCAGCCCTCATTAGGCTCTTGAAAGCTTTTTGCCACTTAAGTGGAAGGTTCAAAATGATTAATTGGACGATGTTCTCTATGAAGTTTGTTGATAATGCCTTTCTCGTAACTGTGCTTGCTTCTATAAACAATAGCTCTTCGACATATGCGTCACCTGAATATGGTTTCCTAGTTCAGATGTAGCACTACCGGAATTTTTGTCTACTACGGTTATGTCGGTTGGAGCACTCGTCTCGAGCAAGTTTTCCTTTTATGGCTCGGTCATTATTCTTGACTTTGATCAAAGTACCAAACACAATAAGATAAAAGTTCAGTGAAGAAGATCGCCGATGGCTAGAAGGACAGCTCTGACAAAAAATTTTCCATACAGAAAGAAAAATCCAACCAAGAGTTACTCGGCAGAATTGTGTTTTTCTCGGGAAAACAAAGCCAATGAAAAATGCTTTAGCTGACACTGTGCCAAGTGCTCAAATTAAGGCATTACAATACACTGAATTTTTAGAGCTCTTTTAAAAAACCCCCTCCAAAATTACAACCAGCATGTCTGGGCATCGAGGTATAAAGCTTTAAAAAATACGAAGCGATGGACGCAATTTCTCTTATTTACGAGTGCTTTTAGGAACAGAGTAGGGAATGTAGAGAACATGCCTTAGGATAGGTCGTTTTATAATACATTTACTAGTCTACCCAGCAGACGTGGATCTGCCATCCCTGTTCATGTCCTTATCTCCAGCTTCATAGGCACCCCTGTCCCCATCCATCCAGAGCGCATAACAACGCAGAAGTAGAACTCCATATGATTGTTGTACCACCACATGTAAACGAAACTTTGCGTGCATGTTAGTGCCCATCATTGACTTTAAGAGACTATTGTCAACCATGTAAAGACATTGCCTGGCAGATACTTTAACAAAAAGCCAATTTTTACTCGGCGACGAAAATGACGCGATTTTTGCCCACCATGAAAACGCTGTAAAAAAAATAAACGGAGGGAACTTGTGGTAATTTTTTGCGACCAAATAAATGGGATACATAGGAAATTGTTAAGGCCTCTGGGGGATAATAAATCTTTTTAACTAGATGACTACTTGGAGCTGTAGTCAAAAGTTTATTTTAATAACCACGTAAGCGAATACTGTATAACTATGAGCTTTGTTGCACTAACGAATGTGACTGCATACATTTTGCTTGCACTGTTTCACAGCTTAAGCTGCGATTACCTTAGGCGCTTACTGCATCAATGGTGTAAGAAATTTATAACCATGTAAATTCATGCGTTTAATCGCATCACCATAAAACACATTAAATCCTTCTGCTACTAAATGTGACTTGTTGCGCACCTTAAAAACCGGGTAGTAAATTTAACCGTAAACTTCATTACGACCCGTGCTACGATTTCGATAATAAAGATCATTCAACGAGCCGTACACAATCACCAAACTTATATAAAAATGTCGGCCGCGCAACACCCGATCCATTACCTGGAAAGCGTAATCATGTAATGTCTTGGCCACTACCACTGTGAACGTGGCTCGTTTATGATCACTGCGACGCCATTCAATATTCGTACGATTTGTTAGTATCACTTGTGGGTGTGCCACAGCCTGTTGTGTCCGTTTGATTAAAATATTCAACTGTTGGTCGTAACACTCGTAACAGACGCAATAGAGTAATTCCTGTGTCCGCTGCGCTGTGGATATAACCAATTGTTCGCTTATATATTTTGCATCCCAAGTCGATGTTGTCGTTGTCATTAGTGTTAGAATTTGACTTAAGTTGTGTAACATTTTCAATATGGTAATGATTTTAGTAATTTTTCTAGTCACTGGTCATAACGCGTTTCCGGTTAATTTCAAACTGTTATGGCATAATTTCACTTTATATTTGCACTGCACGAAATTGTCGGTCAGTGGCGTTAACATCGTAAGCGATGTAATGTCAAATCCATTAAAGGCGCATCACTGCATCAACGATGCCACGAAGTCTATATACGTCAAGTTATATAATTATATGGCTGTACTAAATAGCAATAAAAATTAATTTTATCATTGTGAATGAAAAATTGCATGCGTTAAATAACATGTTAAGGCAACTTCATTTTATGAACATTTGTAGTCCAGGCAAATTAGACTGAAAACGAGGAAAACTACTAAAATAATTTCGATGTAGCTAGACTTTTTGTTGATGCAATTTTAAGTGGATTATGAAATGTGACTTTATTTAGGCCGTTAGTATTTTGGGGCCCACTCGAGAACTATCCACATGCGAGAAAGTTCATAAGACTTATTTTCTTTCAAATAACATTGATATACAATGGGGTTCTGCTAATGGGAAGAAGTGCCTAAATGTTTTCGATAGATTTTCACACACTGGGGGTTGAAACCCCCAAAAAAGCGTTTTTTGCCTTTTTTCCAAAAACCGTGGGTAGTAAACATAGTACCTTAGAACCCTTCCAAATAACTCAAATTGAAGCTTGTAATTTCCCCTTTTGACCTCAATAAGCGAAAAAATATACGCAACTGAACTTGAAAGTCAAAACCACTTTAATGGGGCTTTATACCCCCAAAAACTATACGTGATGAGTTGCATCGATTTAAATTTTTTTCAGCGCAGAAATTTTATGAAATGTTCAAGAGTTTAGAGTTTGTTCGAACGAGTTCGGCTCGGCCTAAAATTTTAAACAATAAAAATCAACAATATTTTCTAACAATTATTCAAAAAATTCTAAGCACCACAGCTTCTACAATTTTACCTTAGGCATTTGCTGCATCAATGGTGTAAGAAATTTGTATCCTTGTAAATTCATGCGTTTTTTCGTATCCCAATAAAATGTTTTAAAATCGCTGCCAACTAAATGTGACTTATTGCGTACCGTAAAGACCGGGTAGTAATTATAACCGAAAACTTCATTGCGTCCCGTACTACGATTTCGATAGTAAAGATCAGCATTAAAGAAACGCTTTTGCCAAAGTAACCGCAGCCAACGCTCAACCTCAGCGAAGTCATTCAACGAGCCGTGCACAATCACTAAACTCATATAAAAATGTCGGCCACGCAGCACTCGATCCATTACCTCGAAAGCGTAATCATGTATTGTCTTGGCCAATACCACTGTTAATGTAACACGTTTATGATTACCGTGACGCAACTCAAAATCCGTACGATTTGTAAGCACCACTTGCGGATATGCGACCATCTGCTGCGTACGTTTAAGTAAAATATCCAACTGTTGGTCATGATGGCATTTGTCGCAGACGCAAAAGATAAGATCTTGCGTTATCTCAATTGCAGATGTCATCAACTGATCGCTTACAAATGTTGCATTCCAAATCGCATTTGCTGTAGTCAATTGCAGTAGAATTTGACTTAAGTTGAGTAACATTTTTAGCAGCATTACATGGGGTTGCCTTCAATGCTGATAGTTTTCGTGCTGCTGCTGCTGTTCGATGGACATAACGCTTTAACGTTTGATACTATACTGTTAGGGAATAGTTATTTTATGTTGATATTGTACGTATGTTCATTGAGTTTTTTTATACACGACCTTACATTAAATCCATTAAATGCTCAACAATATATAGTATCACTACGCTATAGCAATGCAGTTTACGTTAAGTTATAAAATTATATACATAGATTTAAAAGGTAGCAATAAAAATAATTTTATGTTTATTGTAATTGAACTTAAATTTAGCTACCTAATTTCATATATGCATATCATCAAAGGATATTCTTTTCTAGCTTAAGTCCTTGCCAGCAGCGATTTACTTTGTAATAAAATTTATAATGGCAAATATGTAACAGTTGATACTACCAACCTGTCAATATAACCTTACTCAATCTAATTTTAGTCCAAGAATCTTTTAGGTCAGGTAAGCGTAAAAGTGTCGCTTGCATTTAGCAATTTTCACTCGGATGCTTTTAAACATATCTTTATCAGTTTAAGCATGAAGAAAATCCCTTCTGTCCCGATTGCCCTGATGAAGTTGAAGATGTCCAACACGTTTTGTTGAACTGCTCACGATTCGGAAACATGCGTCGAGAAATGCAAGAGGTCTTTGGCGAGCCTATCACAGTGCAAAATCTCGTGCCAAATATGTATGAAACACCAACCAAATGGCTGGCGGTTCAATCATTTGCAGCAAGAATGATCAAAGAACTCCGGTTTATTGAACGTACAAGAGCAGTAGAACGTAGACTCCAAACTGAAAGTACCAGCGATCCCACTACATCGTGGACAGGTACGGATTAGACCGACCAAATGACAGATAATTGAGCAGTAATGCTCTAGATAGCCTCCTGACGTAATACTCAACGGTAGTTCCAGGAGGAGCAATCCGTCCTTTCTTCTTAAATTATCTCATTGAATCGGCGTGTACCACCCATCCAGAAGCTTTGGAGAAATTGAGGATGTTGGTGAGCTCCAAATCTGAGCTAGTTTCTCAAGACCAATAATAAAAGCAGAACGAAAATATTTGGTTCATTCACACATTAGCCTTGGGCATTCGTAGAGTAGATTTTTAACCGTTCCATCCTCTTCTTCGTCTGCACTATCCATAATTTAATGATAGCACTGTGATTTTGGCATGTTGCTTTCATCAACCTTTGATCAGATCAGACCAAATTTTTGAGAATGGCTGGAAAAAGAAGACATGGTTCACTTAAACCCAGTGAAGCGACGATCAAATAAAGATCATAGTGATCATTTTGACTTGATCACACTGGACATATAACAATTAGTAATGGAAAGCCTGCTCTAAGTAATGGTCGACTTCATCAACGCCGATAACTGCGAGCACTTGCTCACACATGATGGATCAGGGTGGTTCAACTAGAAATTGTTTACTGTAGCAGTAAGTCATCTGTGCTTAAAAGAAAAGTTGACTTTCCAAGCCAATTGCCACAAGATAAGGCATCTGGAGTTCTCCGAAAGCAATGAATAGTCCTACAGGCAATTGAAAAGTACTACATATAATGTGATTAAATTAAAGGAGCAAAAAAGGAGCTCTTTAAATAATTAAGAAAGCAAAAAATGTCCTATATCAGGTCTCTGTCATTCTTCATCAAACCTAAAATAGGATGGGGTCTTATGACATGTCACTCATCACAGAGCCCTGAATAGCACCGAATTTCAACTGAGTTCGTTTAGCTCGTCTCAACTCAGTTCGTTTAGTTCGACGTGTTTGCTGACATCTCGTTCTTTTGCTTCTGTTTGTGACTAAATTGTTGTTCGCCGTACAGTGGGAGGAAACGAGTTGCTCGAACGAACTGAACATAAATTAAGTCGAACGAAACGAGTTGCTCATGCTTGACTTGTTGGCCAAAGTTCGAACATGTTCGATCAGCTCCTTCGTTGCACAGCCCTAATATATGGCTTTCAGCAGTCCATATGGCGCATGTTTTGTGAAAATTAGAAAGGGATTTTTAACTACAAGGGAATTTCCATTACGCTTTATAAAGAACGCTTTTGTAATGCTAAGAAATCAGAACGTAGAACTGTTTTATGTGGCACTAACTATTCAGAGAATTTTTGACATAACTTTATATTTAACAATCTATACTTTCAATGTAGGCAATTGCAAAGTTTTAAGCAAACCCTTATTTTAGATTTATGAAAATAATTTATCGTGTATATTTTAGAGATCTGCGTGAGTGCGCTTGCTGAGTCAACAGAATATTGTACTCGCTGTCGGGTGCCATGGTTCTATTGACATTCTGCGAGTCATCAATAGACTTGCACAAAACAAAACGATCACATGACATGACTTGAGTTCATTTGTACTGTGGCACGTATTTCGTCGTCAACGTTGTTCAAGCCGAACAAAACACCGAACATTAGAAAAAGTAATAAATGCAGTGAGCTAACTGTTATATCAATGCGTCGGCAAAAAGGCGACGGTAGAGTTTTTAAAGATTTATTAAATATTATGATTTATTGTGCATTCGACTCTTAACGACACGCGTCAATCAAATTGTTGTTGATCAAATTCACCGCGCAATGCAACACGACTCAGGAAATCTGTTGCCTTAGCAAATGCACAAAAAGACAACAAGTCACTCGGTGCCGATTGTAATAAATTACGAGTGCTTGAACTCGTAGAACATTTCGTTTGCAATTGCAGTGCTCATCTCTCTTGCTTGGTGTTTTGATTTGTTTTGATTTGACTTTGATTGGTTTTGGTTTTTGTGCGCAACATTACAAGTGCACTCGTGCAGATCTCTAATACGTATATAAAGCGAAAGAGCGTAAAAATCAATTCGATTTGATTTAAAAAGTGAACGACGCAAAATTGTTGTCGCACAAATCTTGAAGCACAACTACAAATGCATTGAGTAGAAATTACTCGTTTGGTAGTGCCCAGCAATGCTCATTGTGAATAAAAAATTGTACGAG
Source organism: Meiosimyza platycephala (assembly GCA_963662105.1). Taxonomy (NCBI): domain Eukaryota; kingdom Metazoa; phylum Arthropoda; class Insecta; order Diptera; family Lauxaniidae; genus Meiosimyza; species Meiosimyza platycephala. The sequence continues at coordinate 75,641,167 of OY759211.1, read as the reverse complement.
AGTTTTTAACACTTCACGAGTAATACAGTGTCTAAAAAAGTACGTTCATAGCAATGAAGCCAGTGGAACCAAATGAGTTAGTTTCATTAAGTAATTAACTAATAAATTTTTTAATATAACCGCCATATTTTCAATTCACAATTATAGCAATTTTTATGAATCTTCTTATGTATTCTTTGCTATGAGTACACACAACTTATTACTATCACATGTCAAATTCCAGATATGTGTTGCCGCTGCCAGTTGCAGAAGTTTTGCGCTCAAATTGAGCAACGCTTTCACTAACAGCATATGCTGTTGCTGCTCGTTGTTGGTGTTTATGCGTTTGCGGTTATTACTAAACTGTTCAGGATTAATTTTATGGAATGCCTTGCTGGTAATGCACAAAATTAGCGGTCAATTTCAGTTTTTATCTTTTATGTGCAATTTGCTACATTAAATGCACATCGCTAGGCCATGGCAGTAGAAGGAAGAAAATTAATCCAATATTATGATATTGTGTGCACTAACAAAGGAGCTATATAAATAATTTTATGATTATCATTGGCAAAGTTTTATGTTTGTCATAAACAATTATTTACATATTTGTAGATGAGTTAAGTAATATGTTATTGCTGCTTTTAGTATAAGTTCTTATATATGTATATACAAATGCACATAAATATGTCTTAGTAATATCCTATTTTTATTGAGCTAAAATGGAGCAATTAATGGCATAAGTTCTATTCGATGAATCTCCTCTTATCACAATATTTTTCTTCGCTTACTCTAAAGCTGAGCAGCTCCACATACCATATCGTTTTAACTACGCTACTGCAAGAAACACTTAGTATAATAAACTTTTCCAATGCAACTTAATTACCATAATTTAAGGTTTAATCTTAATTAAAAACTGGATGTTAAATATAACATACATTTCTGTGCATGTGAAAGACAACTTTTAAAATAATCATCACGACATAGCTCAATCAAATCTAATTGCAAGCACATTTTTTATACCAAAAATGGTTTTATTTTTACTTCTCAACAATTTAATGTATTTCTATTACAGAAAAAAAAAATTTCAATCAAACTTGCAGCAATTGAAATTTATATTTCAGAATCAAACAAACTTATTGAATCAAATGTCTTTCCAATGAAGAAAAAAACTTGACGTGAATTGATGTACAGCAATCAAAAAACCTTTGCAGTACCAAGTTCCAGCTAGTTATATTTAAATTGGAAAATTAATTTTGTCTTAAAACACTCAATGTGGCTACCCTATTGCGCCAACTGAGAAGCAGACTGGTGGCATTTTGTTAAGAGGATCATGAAAAAAACTAAATAGGCATAATAGAAGAGTGTGCATGTGTATGTCTCAGTTGTCTCAGACATGCTCTTCATTTATCTAGTGTTGACTAGTCAGACCTACTTACATATCCAGACCCGGACTTAGAGGCGCAGGACCCCTAGGCACTAGGCATTTGGAACCCTCTCTCCCATCTCGAAATCATTCCGTTTTAGTTTAGCAAATTAAAGGCACTAGTAGTGAAGAAATAATTTTCAATCGACTTTATTTACTTCAATAAACATTAGAATTACGCAGGCTATGTCACTTTAATTATGTTAATCTATTTTATTGAATCATACGGCGATTTTTCTTCTGAGCAAAAGAGCGAATGACGTCACCAAAGTCAATTGACTGCATTATTTTTAAGTCTATGTACATACATAACAGAGAGTGAATTTAGCCTGTTCTCTTCTATGGTAGATCTTAAGTAATTCCTTACTCTTTTTAGCGCTGAAAACGGCCGTTCTGTTGAACAGTTTGACGCTGGAGTACACAAAAGCCATTTTCTAATAAATATTTGTACAGCTTTAGTGATGATAGCCCTATAACTTCGCCATTCGGATGACAAATGAGCTCGCAGGTGCAGACACTTGTTTTTCAAAGTCATATCATGTTTCTGGCTCTTTCACTGATGTATTTTGATTTCAAGTGATTTAGTTTCGTAAGAAAGTCAAACTTTTAACTTAACTCTATCTATCTAGCGGATCCGAGTCTATGTAGTTCTGCAATAAATCTATTTTTAATGACATTTTAAATGCTATCTCTGAATCTGTCCTTGCCAGAGAGTTCAGTCTCGTTTCCCTAGATTTCGTCGAACTGGACTTTACGGTTACGTTTATTCTGCATGTCATATGCATAGTTATTTTGACCTGATTTTTCAACAGCTTTCGACTCATAAAGATCAAAGGTACTGGGTTCTCTTAAGTCTTCTATATACGTTACCAATGATTGCTACAGTTCAGCGATAGTACCCATGTCAATGTTGACAGATTGAAGAGACTTGTTCACTTTGTTGAACCTTTCTAGAGAAATGTCAAAAAGCGAGCATAATGAATTCAGAAGACCTGAAGTTGCAGAGCGCGCAGATGGTTTTTCATTTGAATCATTGGCAAGTATCTGAAAAGCTGTCATGATCTCATCCCAGTAAGAACATAGACTTTGGCAGGCGTTAGCTCGAGCAGACCGTCTTGTCTGAGAAAGACTCTTAAAGAGTGTTGAATTTGGTTTCAGTTTTGTTAACAAAATTTCCCATCTGTGTATTGATGCCGAAATAAAAATTTACTATGATGCAAAATTGACTGGAACTGGGGCCCCTAGGCCGGAAATCCGGCACTGTACATTTCTCTGACGTCGGTCAGTTTTACCCTCATGTCAACCTCATTGACAGCGAGAAGTCATATGTCATAGGCATAAGCGAAGCAATGCTAACGCAGTCCCAGTGTAGGAGACCTGGAGGTCTGAAAAGAGGTTGTGGGTTTTAATGAAGTGACACACTCTGAAGCTATGACTGTAGCTTTAGGTTAGTGAATTGCATGACATTGCAGTGCATTTACCACAACCTCCCCCACGCAAAAAAAAAAAAAAATAGGCATAAGCGAGGTCTTCCAGATGATAGCGGAAAGTTCATTGAATACTACATTTAATGTAGTTTAGGGCATTGCTGAGAACAACGTCTTTACCATCAAAGACTTGGCGCATACATATAGTATATGTACTCTAACACAGACTTTTAAGGATCAAAAAGTTGTTCAGTAAGAATCTGCATTAAAAGCGCTTGTATTAAAAATTGGTTTCAATGAAATGGACACTTGGGGTCTATCATACTGATTTAAGATTTCCAAAAATATATTGAACCTCAAAAAAATTGACTTTTACTCTGAAATTGTGACTATTTCAATGACATTCTGCTGCTGGGTAAATCACTTTAGTGCATAAATCTATTTGAACGCTCGCATTGTCGTGGACATACTTCATGGACTAAATGCTTTGAAAATTAAATATCCTTATTAGAAACTATATATATATTAATTAGGAATAAGTGCAATATCACATTTTATAAACTTTCGTTTGATAAAAAAATCTAATTTTTTTTTTTTATTTCTTACAAAGTAAAATATGATTTGATACGTGACATTGCGCACGTGACATATATTTACATTATGGATATTGATATCAAAAAAAAATTTTTTTAAAAAATTTAAAACATTTTTATGATCCACCCTGAATCAAATATGTACTCACAATATGATGTATACAGAGATCAAAAACCACAAGTTAAAATTTCAGACAAAATATAATAAATAAAAATAAACTTTCATAAAATGCATTTATTTTGTATATCATTTTTTTTTAAAGCTGTTAACTTTTTCTTTTAACTTCATTGTATGAAAAATTAAAAATAAAAACCAACAAAAAAATAATAGAGGTAAATGAAATTTTGGCCTTTCATATCAAAAGCCGTTGTGGGTAAAAATATTTGTTCATGTGTGAGTATAGTATAGCAAGTCATTGTTCTGTTAAGCTGTTGTTGTTGTTGTTGTTGTGGTTCTCATAGCGCTGATGGCTTGTTATTGTAATTATTCATTTGTATCCTGTTGCGGCAAAGGATATGCTTTATTTTATTTAGTACGCTCAACATATGCGCAGTAGGAAAAAAGTTGTAGATTTAAAAAAAGGTTTTCTTCAAATGTTCCACTGTGGCGTTTTTAACTTTAGGTATGCAATTATTTCCTACAGGGGCCATAGTATCTGTCGTATGCATATGGCTTGCTCCTATGAAAACGTGAAATACCTATGTATGTATTTGCATGTTTTGGTCTCTTCCGTGATGCCTGAATGTTGAATGATTCTTTTATATTGAGAGGGTAAAATGATGGATGCGAAACAAGAGAATGCAATTTTCAATTTAACAGACACAGATTGATTTATGAAAATGGGTTGCATGATAAAAACAAACAAAAAAAAAAGAAATGCAAAACAAAAGACTCATCTTCCGATTATATCGCACGGATATGTAAAATATTTATGTATGGCTTGAATAGGATAAGGATTTCATATCACTGGTAGGTATGTATTTTCATTAAAAAATAAAGAAAAAACTCAAATATATGTGGAGACTCGAATTTTAGAGTTTATCCCTAAAAAGTATGCAAGTGTTTTTATCGAGAAGTTCAGTTTGCAATCAAATCTAATAGTACGGAAGCTAGCGATATAAACTTATCAACTGATGTTTATTCGATTAATTGGATGTCGTTAACAGAGAATATGCATTCCGTTTTACGCTATAATTGGAAGGTTGAAGCGCAAATTGAAACTCATAATTCATAATCCAAAGTTGTAGAGGAGATAAGTAAAGTATATAGATTTCTGACTCAAAAATTTTTGAGTAAAAATTCCAAGCTCTTTTCTTTATTGACGTAACTTTGTCAATTCTGAAAACCTCGTTATTCGTCGATACGATATAAGAAACTTTAAGTTTCAGTAAGCAGAATTACTGAAAATTGACGATATTTCGAAGAAAAAGAAAGATATCGATATATGTATTTTAAAGTGTATTTTTAAAAGAAAGAGTAATTCTTTTGAATTCAATTAATAAATACATAAATAAAAATTAACTGTCGATGTAATATAACTTAAAATATCTTGAAAAATTGTGATATTCGCTTTTTTAGATTAGAATATCTCGAAAACCGAGTCGACCTCTATCCTTTATTATACATATATACCAAGTTCCATTTATCTGCATCTGTATAGTTTATGAGATATGATGATATGATGAAGTAAGGGCGTGGCATTGCCCTTTTTTCCAAACCAAACTAAGCTAAGAACCTATTACACACTAAAGAACATGAGTACCAAATCATATCCATTTGCGTCAAATAGTTGCGGAGATATAAAAATGTTGATTTTTTTCTCATATTAGAGGCGTGGCATCGCTTTTTTTTCATTGAATCCTACTTCTGCTTTTTTTTTACATGTACAATGTTTAATTTGTCTACGTCAAATAGTTGATAAGATACGATGGACCCTACACAAAGGGTATATTAACTTTGTCATTCTGTTTGTAACGCATAGAAGGGGGCGTGGCAGGTATAGAAAAGTGTATATATTATTGATCAGCGTCACCACCTGAGTCGATATAGCTATATCCGTCTGTCTGTCTGTCGGTGTGTCTATCCGTCTGTCTGTTGGAATCACGTTTTTTTGAAAAACTAAGCAAGCTAATTCAATAAAATTTGGTACACCTTCTTGCAAGCTGCTAGCATATAAGAATGGGCAAAATCGGGTGACGACCACGCCTACCGCCCATACTCTATGAAAATATACCTCAGCCCATTTTGAAAAAAAGTTGCTGCGATTTTGATGAAACTTGGTGATTTGGTGAACATGTGAACGAAATTAAGATTTGGGGTAGGTTTTAAATTTGCAAAGACTTTTAAAGGGGCGTGGCACAGCCTTAAATTTTAACTTTTATAACACCATAACTCGTAAACCGTGCAAGATATTGTGATGGAATTTGGTACATGGATACAAATCATATATATGTATCTTGAATTGGGCGGAATTGGAAAATTGGGCGTGGCACTCTTTAACAATTAAAAATTTTGATTTCGTATAATTCAAAATTGGCACATTCGATTTTCATAAAAATTTTAGAGATGATACTACTGAGAGCAGTCATCCATACAAACTTCGTCAGTATACTGGGCATACTCGTTGAAGGGCGTGGCACAGCCCACAATATTTATAAACGTAATAATTAGAGAACTAACAACGTAATCGTAATGAAATTTAGTATGGCAGATATACTTGCTAAAAGGTATCTTATTACGAAAATTTGGCGCAATAGTACTAGTGGGCGTGGCACTTCTCATATAAGCAAAAAACCTTTAATGCTATAGATAGTGCGCAATGGGAGTAATTTTTTTGGTGTATAGATATCAAGTTTTAAAAGTTATAAAATTAAATGGATTGGCGGCAATATTTTAAGAGATCTATTGCAGCGATTTGCGTGAAATTTGATGTAAGTGGTTTGCTTACTATAAGGTACATATATCTGCATCAAAAACGAGCGAAATAGCACTATTGGGCGTGGCAAGTAAAACACAATAAGAGGCATATCTATCGAAATATATGAGCAATCAAACTGAAATTTGGTGTAAGAGGTTTGTTTATGGAAAACTATTTCTGGATCAAAATCAGTCTCGATTGTATCAGTGGGTGTGTCACCGCCCTAAAGTTTAAGGTTAATTAAGGCATACATCGCAAACTATACAAGCTATTTTGCTAACATTTAGTATGCGGATGTCAATGAAGAATATAATTTATTGAACCAAATGTAGGCGGAATTGAAGAAGTGGGCGTGGCAAATTTTAACTTTTCCCAACATATTCCATATGTTTATTTTCCACTTTTTCAACTTGATTCGACATTTTCTTTATTTTATCGACTTTTTCATGAATTTTGAATTGGTTCAACATTTTCAATTTCTTGCAACTATTTTTAGTTTTTTAAGCACTTTAAAGATTTTCCACATTTTTTCGACTTTTTCAATTTATTTTAACTTTCTGCAATGGATTCCATATATTTTATAGTTTTTGAGTTTTTTTCAACCCTTTTCAACCTCTCTGAACCTTATTACATTATTTTCGGCTTCTTCAACATTTTCAACATCTTGTTAACATTTATTTGGAAAGTACTTTTCAGTGCAGTGTAGGGTATGTGAGTTTCAGCCTTGCCGAAGATAAGACCTTTACTAGTTTTTCTTTCATATGGAGAGCCCACTTAACCCAAACCAAACTATGCTACGAACCTTTCCCAAGCCATGAGAAACACATGCAATAAATCTTCCGGTGATCGGTTGAATGGTTTAGGAGTTTGTGTCTAATTCAAAGACCATAAACCTTAGTTCGCCAGCTCAAGTAACTCCTACTTAGAGCTTTAAAGCAACTTCGAAAGTTTTATTCATATTGGAGAAGATCTTATTCAAACGTAGGTAAGTAAATGCTTTAGTATCACCTTATTAATTTCTTAGCAAATTCGTAAAGTGCTGCCTCATTCTTATTCGGTATGACCAATATTTATATATATATTTATGGCTATAGTACGTTTTATCAATTGAAATTAGGTTTTGCTGCTTTTTTAATATGTTGTCCACGAATTTGAAAAGAAATAAACATTTGCTTCTTCATACTGAGGAGGAATACTTATTTTGATGACATCTGGTTGTGACAAATAAACGCAATAAAATTAAAACCGTTGACTGTCTTTGGAAAATTTCAATTTACTTTTAGCTCGCAATACAAATGTCAACGCAAGAACGTTCGTGATGACAGAGTGACAGTCAGGACAGTTGGAAATTAATATAAAAATGCAAGAGATATATGTACGTAACAAGAAAACCTTAAGGAATACATAAGTATGGAAAAATATCAAATAAAATTATATAAAAATAGAAGGGTAAAATAATTGCAAATATATCACGACAGAGGCAGATGGATAGTACCACTAGTTCTCTGCTTCTTGTTTTTACATTAAATATCAAGGAAAATTTAAACACAAAGATTGCAAATGTAGGCTAGGTTACGTTAAAAGGATCGCTTGCATATAGCAAATTTCACTCTGACGCTGTTTTCCCATTGTGGTACACTACATATATATTCCCCTCCTTTTCCTTAAATTATCTAATTGCTTGGGGGCGAACCACCCAGAAGCCTTGGTGAAGTTAGGGATGCTGGTGAGCTTCAACTCGGCTAGGTCCTCAACACCAACTAAGAATGCAGAAACAAAATATTTTGTTCGTTTCCTTATTAGCCCCGGACATTTGCAGAGCAGATGTTTTACCGTCTTACCTCCACTTGTTCTGATCTTATTTTGGCACATTCGTCAGCTTTCTCATTCACGGAAATACCCTTATGCAAATGTAAGTCTCAAGTAGTTCCGTGAGGAGATCAGGCTCACAAGAGAAATCATTTTTTAAAACTTTTAAAGCAAATATTACCAAATCTGACACGAGAACATCTGGTACCATCTACGTCTTTGTGTAGATTCTCAATTTGCTTGCTCTTCAAAATATGGAAGACACCACTTATTACTTAGTCTAAGGCAACGTTGACGATTGGAACTTAAAATTTCTCTCAGATTTTGATTGTAATTTCCTGATGGTTTATCTAGTCATGTTTGTGCTCGAAGAGTTTGTCCGAGAAATGATTTTTATAGACTTGGACTCATTATTTTTGATTTGTTGTTTCTAAGTCCATCATTGAACTTACTTAATATTATTGTGAGACATGTACTGCGACCACACCATCTATTATAACCAACCAATTTAATTGAGTTGGGTTTCCCAGCAGTAGTAAAGAAGTCTTAAATTAGTAAGAGCAGATTAGCCCAACTAGGATTATAAGCTCTCATCTGAATAGCTGATTTATTCTCAAACAAAGATTTCAGAGAACTTGAGCCTTCTTGGGAATTCTGGCATAGTCTTAATTACTTAAAGTTGGAGCTTTGTATTTTTTGGTGATGATTTCGCAAAAGCTTCATTCTCGTGCGTGCAAGTAGAACATAAGTAGTTTCTATGAATAATGCGAACTCTTTGCCTTCTAGACAATATCTGAAAGTAATGTCCTCGACACTACACTAGCTCAATTTGCAGTGGTCTCTTAGTATGCTAACAATGACAATACTTAAGTTATTCTTTGATGCACGCCCCAATTTATACTTCAAGAATAGCATTAGATAAATCTCTGCTGATTCAATTGATTCTAGACATACCTCCGTATTCGGTTTTTCAAAGCACTCAATATTTCATTATTGATAAAATATTCAGAAAAGTTTGTAAGCCATACATATGTACATACTATGAATATGTACTGTAAAGCCAATAAGTGCTATCTCACCGTATGAATTATGAATGTGGCATACGAATGAAAATTTGCATTAAATAAAACAATAAAATCATTTCCATCTTAACCGGGAATCGCTGTTTCCGCATTTTACTCGTAAATTTACAAACACAATACATGAATAAAAGTCTATTTTATCCTTGCAAACAAATACGCATCCTGACACATCATCGCACGTATGTATGTAAATAAAACAAAAGTGAAAAGTCCTTTTGTATTTGATTTGTTGGTATGTGGTTACATATTTATATTTACATACACATATGCATTTTGTCGAATTGCTTTCTTGGTTAAATGAAATTGATGATTGCTGTTGACTAACGCTTGACGTTGGTGGTGACGGCGGAAATTTTTGATTGTATTGATAAAAGAAATTAATGTGCTGAAGTTTCATTTCCTTTTAAAGAAATTAATTTATTAATTGTTAAATGAAATTTTTTTCCCAAAACGCAAAAGTCCGACAAAAATTTTTTGCGATAATTCTTTGAACATATACATATATGAATTTAATTTTTATTTTTCCCTCCCAATTCAAACCCACACTCGCATGTAAATCGCTAATGTCCGGTTGTTTTCAATTATTACTTTTTCATTGGAGCAGCGTAAATGATGTAAGAATTATTTAAATTTTGTAAATGACGGAAATTTGATTCGACAATATCTAGATCTTCATAAGAGTATAATCTAGGTTAAGTTAGATTAAAGGGTAACATGTATACATATATATGAAAATCTCACAATCTCCTCCCTTCTTCTGTTATTATCTTACGCAATGGGCGCGAACCACTCATAAGCCTTGGTAAAGTTGAGTATGCTGATGAGCTCCAACTCGCCTAGTTCCTCAAGATCATTAAAGAACGCAGAGCCAAACCATTTGATTAGTCTCGTTATTAGCCCTGTGCATTTGCAGAGTAAATGTTAAATCGTCTCATCTTCTTCTTTGTTTTCACAACTCCTGAAAGGGGCACGTTCGCGCTCCTACAACAACTCTTAGCTCTCCTCTCCTCTCCTCTCCTCTCCTCTCCTCTCCTCTCCTCTCCTCTCCTCTCCTCTCCTCTCCTCTCCTCTCCTCTCCTCTCCTCTCCTCTCCTCTCCTCTCCTCTCCTCTCCTCTCCTCTCCTCTCCTCTCCTCTCCTCTCCTCTCCTCTCCTCTCCTCTCCTCTCCTCTCCTCTCCTCTCCTCTCCTCTCCTCTCCTCTCCTCTCCTCTCCTCTCCTCTCCTCTCCTCTTCTCTCCTCTCCTCTCCTCTCCTCTCCTCTCCTCTCCTCTCCTCTCCTCTATCTCGAATCAGCTTAGGCCACATGTTTCCAGATATTCTGCCCTAAGGTTCCATCTACTGTTCGTTTTTTCATCATTGTGTTCTCTATCCGATTGTGTAGTTCAGCAGTGGTTTTTTAAGGGTACGACTTGTTGATTCTCCATTTGTTTCGATGTTATTTTGGCACATTCGTCAGCTTGTCTTTTCCGGGAATACCTTTATGTCCAGAGTTCTATAGTATGCTGATTGAAAGAAGTGAATCTCTGCAGTGTTCTACGTACCCAGACTGCCTGACTGTCCACAAAGGTTATAACGGAGGGAGTAAACTCCATATTCCATATCATCTGTGTGGCTTGGTCTATAGCAAAGATTTCTTCTCGAAAAACCCTACAATAATTAGGTGGCCAAAAAGACATATTCATGTCAATATCATCCGAATAGACAGCCACTCCTGCGACAGACTTGAAATTGGACTCATTCCTGAAAATGGTTAGCTCAATTCCATCTAGAAATATAAAAGAGTCCCACTCTTCTCTAAATGAAAAGTTAATGTTGTAGGCAATGTTGACGTCAAGTACTGGTCCTTCCCAAAATAAAATTGTTTTTCTTAAAATGATAAAAATTTAATATCTTTTTTCTGGCAAAGTCGACCAATAAAACAATATTAAAGCAGAATAAAAATCATTTGCATTACATATTTACAATCGAATTAGCCACAGTTTTGCTATAAGCGAAAACAGCTTGCATATAAATGTTATTAAATTTTCAACATCCATTAATATGTATTTACTCCTTTGGGACAATTAACAAACATATTAACTAATGATGATATGAAATGTATAACCTCTGACTATGAATCGCTATAAAAGCCAGATGTTCACAATTAAAAACGGCAGTAACTTTAAAATATAGATCCTGACATTAACTATAAATATCATGAACAACTCAAATGGAATTTTATTTTTGTTATTGCTGTGCAACTGGCAATTGGCATACTCCACTTGGGATATTGAATTCCTTAACAGCTTGCTAAGGCCATTGTATGGTGTAATGAAGGCGCAAGAGTTTTTGCTCTTTCTAAGTGAACACATGGACACAAAGGCTACTGAGCAATTACAGGATTTGATCATAGACGCTCATCGTTCATTGGGTGTTGCACAAATGGTCATAACTAATCGAACAGATATGCGCATACTAAAGACCGATACTAAGAGAAATTATCTTGCTTTAGTTTTTACAACTGGTCCGGATGACGCTATTATGGAAGTACATCATAAAGTTCTAATTAGACGAAAAGACCGAACCAATCTGATAATTATGGTAAATACGATAACAAATTTTAGTGTAATCGAGCATTTTGTGCGAGATATGTACTATCATAACTTTCAGAATACATTGTTATATACAAATTCGGCACAAAATATTAGTACACTCTGGGGTTATTCACAATATCCTAACTTTAAAGTGGAAAATCGTACAGATTTCATGACCTACATGATGTCGGTACATAAGAGTTCAATGTCCGGTGTCTTAGATGTCCAAGGCTGCAAATATTATACACCGCTGCGACAAGATCTACCGCATGCCTTTCAGTATGAAATGGAAATGCAGGGTATTTCATATAACATAATAAAACTTTTCATGAATCATATTAATGGCACATTGGTGAATTATGAAATGCCAGCAGATAATTTGGGTGGCCAAGTTGTGAATATGGCGAGCGTATTGAATTTGGTGCGCGAACATAAAGTGCCTATAGCAGCACACGCATATGCGCTATTTTTTATTGGTGATGAAATCGATGAAAGCTATCCCATAATGGTTGTAAAATGGTGTCTCATGGTACCCATACGTAATAGTGTTTCAACATTTTACTATCCTGTGCAACCATTCAGCGATTCGGTGTGGTATGCAGTAATAGGCGCTTTCATGGGTTTAATATTACTAGATCTCTTCAAGTTGTTATTTCAGCAGTCCACCAACAATCGACAAGCTATACTCGAAGTCTTACAAACTTCTGTGATTGATGATTTTTGCTATATACTCAATATGGGAACTAGCAAGTCTCTACGCACTCCAGCAATATTACGCTTTATTGTTTTCGTCTGCATTTTCTTTCATGGTTTCTTTCTGAATGCCATCTATACCTCACTGCTGGGTAGCATTTTGACTGTAACGCTTTTTCGTGGAGAAATCAATACCATAGCTGATCTCATCAATGCCAATTTAACTGTCATGATAATTGACTATGAGCTGGAGTTTCTATTTACAGCTAAGGATGAATTGGACTTACCATATGGTTTCTTGCAGCTGCTTAAGCCGGTTGATGTTGCCACTTTTTCGCAACATCAAATTTCATTGAATACATCGTATGCCTATTTCATTACCGATGATAAATGGAATTTTTTGAAACGTCAGCAGCGTTACCTGAAGCAAGGCCTCTTCAAATTTACTGATATTTGCTTTGGCTCCTATCATTTGGCATTTCCAATGCAAACGGATTCATCCATTTGGCGTATCATGGAATACTTTTTATATCGTGTACATTCATCGGGTATGTTGCAGTATTATGCGAGTAGCTCTTTCGATTATGCTGTTCATGCGGGTCTGATGCATCGTTTGGTGGCCGCTGAGGAATACACATCCGCTGGCATGGAACATCTGATGATGGTATTTATGCTGGTAGTTGTGGTGTTCGGTATAAGTTTTATTATTCTGCTACTGGAATGTTTGTGGTACAGACACAATAGCAGAAAGTGAATATGAAAAAATTGGCGATCATATAAATCGCAAAATTATCACTCTTAACTTACATAGATAATAACACGACGCTAATATCTAAAATATTTTTCTAGCACAATTATTTATTCTTCAAAAAATATGAAGATATGTATTTAGCATATAAACTTAATGATATAGTGAGGCATTTTAGAATTTGTTGAAGAATCAGCTTCATTGCACGACTTTTTTGCTGAAAATGTAACACGAAAATGTAACACGGCCAAATGACATGGGGTGTGGAATACCCCAAAAAAATTTAACTATTTTTTAATCAAATATGGATATTACACATTATTTAAATTTTTTTGTCGTTTCAATTAATGTGTTGAATTAATTTACATAAATAAGTAATTAACAAAAAAATAAATTAATTGAAAAATTTTATTCAAAAAGTTGAAGCACACTGACTTATTAAGGCAAAATTCAGATTACTAAATATAATTAAACATTTTTAATAAAGTTTGAGTTGTTATACATAAAAAAAACATACAAAATAATTATTTTATTAAGATACTAGCATTACCCTGTTCGCTTCGATCCACCCTTTTTTTTATTTCAATAAAATAAAAAGCAGAATCAAATATTTTTTTTTAAATGAAATTATTTTAAAAGCTATGCCTCTTAATATAAGGACTCTTTGGTGTAAATTTGATGTGATGTTTTCGTGAAAGTTATATTTAAAATAAACTTTTATATGAGGGTCACCCTAAATTATTCACCCTAAATAAAAACTTATAGCCTAAAATATGCCTCTTAATATAAAAGACACGTAGTATAACTTCCATGTGAATTGATTAAGTGGTCTTTGTGAAAATGGTATTAAAAATATTTTTGTATGAGGTTCACCCTAAATATACAACCTTATTAAAAGTTTTATAGCGTGAGCTATACCCCTGAATATAAAAGAAACGTGGTGTAAAATTCATTGTGAAAATGCTTTTTAAAAAATATTTTTGTATGAAGGCCACCCTGGATATGCACCCCAAATAAAAGTTTTATAGCTTAAGCTATGCATCTAAATATAAATGGCACGTGGTGTAAATTCTATGTGAATCGATTAAATGGTTTTTGTGAAAATATTTTTTAAAAATATTTTTTTATGAGAGCCACCCTTTTAATATGAAAGCTACGTGGTGTAAATTTGGTGTGAATCGATTAACCGGACTTCGTGAAAATTATATTAAAAAAATATATTTGTATGAGGGCCACTCTAAATATGCACCCTTAATGAAAGTTTTACAGCCAAAGCTATTCCTCATCACATAAAAGACACGTCGTGTAAATTGCATGTGCATTTATTAAGTGGTCTTTGTGAAAATATTATTTTAAAAATATTTTTGTGTGAGGGCCACCCTAAATATGTACCCTAAATAAGATTGTTATAGCCTATGATACCCGCCTGATCAATACTAATGTACTTTAAAAAATTCATCAAAATTGGCCGGATAGTTTCCGCGTCCACTAAAGACAGACAGACAGACAGACAAAAACTGAATTTTATATAATAGAATAATAAGTAAGGATGTATATTAAAGTCAATTGAATTTACTTAGTTTTTGCAGAATAATTTGCATGTTCCATCCATCAAACCGATTGCAGTCAGCGCAAATGTATTTTATTTCACTGTTTTGGTTCCGGCTCGTAAGTTTCTTCGGAGCTTCCATCTATTCTTTTGCATAGTTTCCTTGACCGCGAATGAGTTGGATTGTGACATAACCCTGCTGTGGTTGCCTACATGCTCTCCTGCTCACCTAAACGTGCTTGGAGTGCCGGTTGTAGGATATTTTCGCTTCAGCTACTGAGTGCGCATTGGCAGATATTTTTGTGAGGAGAAAGTTGTCTCTGTTTTTAGTTAAGTGGAGTTTGTCACACCCCACCTTATTGACGACGACTTATGACTTTTAAGTAAAGTTGAACAATTAAAAGAAAATATAATTAAGATGTTATCTTCGGCCAGGCCGAAACTTACCTATAGGCTACATTGCATTGAAAGTACCTTTAAAATAAATGTTAAAAAGAAAGTTGAAAAAAAATTTAAAATGTAAAAAAACTTGAAAAATGTTGAAACAGTTAAAGACTGAAAAAGTTGAAAAAATATGGAAAATGTTAAAAATGTTGAAAAACGTTAAAAAATTCGAAAAATATGGATAATATTGAAAAAAGTTTCATGAGGTTGAAAAACTCACAAAAAGTTGAAAGAGGTTGAAAAATGTTGAAACAATTCAAAATCGATGAAAAAGTCGAAAAAATAAAGAAAACGAATAAAGTTGAAAGAGATTGAAATAGTCGAAAAAATATGGAAAAATGTTGAAAGCGGTTGAAAAACTCACAAAAAGTTGAAAGAGGTCGAAAAATGTTGAAACGATTCAAAATCACTGGAAAAATCGTAATTTATAAAGAAAATAATGAAGAAAGTTGAAAATGTTGAACAAATACATATGGTATGTTTTGAAAAAATGTAAAAGCTTGAAAAGTCAAAAGAACATGAAAAATGTTGAAAAAAATCGAAAAGAAATGATAAAGTCGAAATATGCCGCGCCCACTTTTCCAATTCTACATACCTTTGGTTCAATAAATTATACTCGTGATCGACATCGAATAAAAATGTAGACCGGTGACACCCCCATTGGTACAATCCAGTCCGATTTTGATAGCTTTCCTGAAACAACACTCTTACACCAAATTTTAATATTATTGCTTACATAATTCGATAGATATGTCACTTAAGGTATTTTACTTTTATGAGAGTTTCAACGCCCACTGGTGCTATTTCGCCCGCTTTTGATTCAGATATACCTTATTGCAAATAAGCCATCTACATTAAATTTCATATCAATTTCTGCAATAACAATACCTAAAATAACGCTTACAACTTTATGTTCATATGGGAGTTGTCACGCCTACTATGGGAATCACATTAAATTCCTTCTAATTTCAAAGCTTGTGGTACCCGACAACTCTACCCCAAATTTTATGAAAACTACTCTCATAACACACACTATCTATAACATTAAACGTTTTTTGCTTATATGGGAATTGCGACGCCCACCGGGAGGGAAGTATGGAAGGTACCACGCTCATAAGAAGGTACTATTGCCAAATTTTTGGAATAAGATAGGAAGCATATAATTATATAATAATATAATTTCATAACGATCATGTAAGTTAATAGTTCTCTTATATCTTCCATGGCTAACGAGATATGGCGTTATAAAAGTTAAGTTAAGTAAATTTAGGGCAGTACCACGCCTCTGTTAGAGCGCTTGAAAGTTTCAAACTTAGTCCAATCCTAATGTTATTCACACGTAAACCAAAGCTCAAATTGCTGCAACTTTTTACGAAATAGGTTTGGGCATATACAGTATATGGGTATAATAAATACAGTGCGGGCGATAGGCGTTTCCGTTAACCGATTTCGCTCATTTTCAATGCCAAAAATTTTTTTTGAAGGTGTGAGCTGTGTGCCAAATCTCATTCAATTATCTTTCTTGGTTTTCTCGTAGCCACAAAACCGTCTAGAGTCATGGCGTACTCAGTCAATAACGTAGTATTTGTTGACCCACCGTCTTATGTTTGAACCACATCATTCACTTCGTAAGTTTTTATTCTGTACCTCCATATTGCTTTTTATTTCGACTATATTACGTGTATTTACTCATGTGCCATAAGGTTCTGTGCTACCGTAAAGTCTTGATTCGACCACATCATACCTACACTTTCTCCCGCCTACCACATCTTCAAATGTAGCTCCATTTTCAATGTACTTGAATTGCTATTTTCTACAAGATTTTTTAAACTTTCACCTATATCATGCTTTTCATAGGATCTTCGATCTCTAATATATCGAGAAAAATCAGTATTGAGTAGGCTTGACGATTATAAGTTTTTAATATCTATTTATTTAAATTTCATATTTTAGTCACGACAGTTGCAAGTTTCTTATATGTACATAATCTAAATACGAGTAATATCTGTCTCAGGATGTAATTTACACATTTTTTTTAAGTCTTTCCATATCTTCTCCGATGAAAAAGTCGACAACCGAAGACTTCAACTAACATAGCGCAGCAGCTTACTATTAGTCCAATTGCCAAAACCAACCAACCAAATCGAAAAAAACTCAAATCAAGCGGTAATACAGGGTATATATCGCTTAAAACATATACATATCCAGCATTTACTGCACGCCGGAAACCTTCATCCATCCACTGATTCCATAGACCAGCTTCTTGCACATGTAATTGAAAAATGTGAAAATCTGTCCATGTAGACGCATCCAAACGCATTGGAATAGCCTGATATCTCTTCTGGTAGCACATTTTTGATAGACGAAAGTAAGGTCTCTTTAGATAACGCTGCTGTCTATATATAAAATCCCACTGATCCTGTGTAACCATATAAGCACGAGAACGATTAAGTGTTTTCACCAATGGACGAAAATCTTTTTGACCGATGACTTTCATGTAAGATTCTAGATAAGCAAAGGCTAAATAATTCGGGCTGTCACGCAAATCATCTAGAGTTTTGTCCGGCACAATAGTTATCAGATTTTCATCCAATAACTGTTTGACAGTATCAATTGGTGCTTTATATATAGGTTTCGTGCAAAATGTTGTCATGTGCGAGAGATGAAAAGCAGAGATCATAAATCCGAGTACCAGCAGCAGTAAATAAAATATCATTTGACGTATGCCAGAATTAACCAGATGAACATTCATGTTACTGCAGTAGAGTAGTAGAGCAGCGCTATATAAAACATTACGTGTTATTGATTGAGCTGCATTCTGTTTGCGTGGAGTTTCAATGAAATGCATAAGAAAAGCAACGTAAACACTACCCAATGCCAAAGTTATCCAGATGTAATTGTCTAGTGGCATAACAATATAATAAAATTTCGGTAATTCATCCTGCATGGGCACTAAAACACAGGTTTCATATGATTCAACTGGGTAACTGAATTGCAAGGTTTCATTACCCAAATTGTAAACACCACCATGTAATGATAGATTATAAGTACCATTCATTATATTATCAAAAATTTCCATATTTCTCAAAGAATCCACTATTTCCAATTGAAGATTGTATCTTCGATAATAAGCAAAGTTCCAAATTATTTGGCCGTACGGTCCACAAATATAATTTTCATGTTTGCTATCTCGAAAGGCGCGTGGAATATCATCCATGAATGGTGAACGGAGCGTTAGCTCGAGCGAATCATTGGCTGCGAAGTTGTATTTCATAACGTGAAAGTAATGGAGCTGTAAAATGAGAGTTATGAATTGAACATTATTTCATTGATTTGATTGACGCTATACTAAGTTATTATATTACCACAACAAATATCACTTCAAAGTTTTTTCCAAACTGTGCCATATTTTACAAATAAATAGATTTTTATACAAAAAAATTGGAATATTAGCTGCAAATAACACGTGAAAGCAAAAACAGTATAAGAAACCCTTTGCTGAACTTTTTTGTTTCTATCAAATAGTCTGAGTTATAATCAAACATCATTTCATTTATATTTCCCACAGATTAAAAACAAACAAGAGACCACGCACGCAATATTTGGTTGTTTATTTTAAATAAAATAATTTTTTTTTCTTTCGTATGGTCAAGTGTAATGTGAACTATAAAGGCTCTATTTTAATCAATAAGGTACTACTTACAGGTGCCGGCTTTCATCAGTTAGTCATATTGTAATTTACTTGATTTGAATTGGCGAAAGCCTAATTGACTTATTTGTGTCACCAAACGTCACTACACTGAGTTTTCTTATATATACTTAAATATCTGCATAAGTATTATATAAAGTTAATTTGGGTAAATACTAAAGCTAAGAATTTTTACAATAAAAACGGTTTCTTGAATTAAACTACTAATTCACGAACAAAATTTTATATGTTTGGCCCCATAAGCAACACTTTAGCTTTCAAGTAAAGTCATAATAATATCTATCTCATTTAGAGGAAACATTCTCTTTTCTCAGTGTAGAGAATGTAGCCTCTGAAATGCAAGAGAGATATTTATGCGTATGAGAGGGGTTTGTAAGAGGTTTTCCATTATCACTTAACTTTACAATTTCAATTCTGATGAAATTCGTGAAGTAAACAAATTATGAAGACTTTACACATATCAGGGCCGCACTGTCCAGAGGCGCCTGGTTACGAAATGTAAGTACAGTTTTCTTGGTAATCAACCCAATCAGTCCGGTAATTTTTTTTTGTCTTTTTGGTCATCAAAAAGCGCAATACATCATCTTGCACCACAACGTCAGGTGAGCTGATGCTCCCCAAATTTTCAATAGGGCTAAAAGAAATTGATTTTATGAAAGTTTGATCTAAACTATGATTTTTTTATTTTAAAAACTGTTGACTATCTCTATGATATCTCTATGATCTATCCATATGATCAATAAGAACTTTCAGTTTCTACCACAAATTCAAATAAAAGTGAGTGTTTCTTAGTTTATCCTACAGTGATTCAAGGCGAAGAAATGAAGTTGAAGTGATTTCTATACTACCACTTGTAATTCATTTGGTGTAAGCCCGACCCTGCTAAATGGTACGACACTCCATTGAGATGCAAGTGGTTTAAATTTCCTTTTAAAGTATTTTTTATGTCAAGTTTTAAAGGTCACTGTAGATTTTTCAAATTGCATGTTGATTTTGTTTCAATGTTTTGGCCGCAAAAAATTGATTTTAAAAATTTACGACTGTCAACAAAGTAATTACACAATTTTTCAACAATGATATAGAGCATCAATGGGCACGTAGTGGCACTTCCCGCCCTAATGGCCCGAGCCGTTATTTGACGCACAAACAACCACAAAACAATTCGCAGAATTTCAACGCTATCACAACGCACAGCGTTGAGTTGAGTTCAAATGAACACAAAAACAACACACAAAGGCATTCGCGACGATGCCGCATTATGTCTTGACGAATGTATTTTTATTCGGATAAATAAATTTGTCCAAAAAGCCAAACATTCAAACCATCGAATGTAGCAATTGGGTCAGAATTTACGAACTGGGCCAATTTTAAAAAAAAAATTTTATTTTTTAATGAAATTTTGTTATTTAGATAGTGGTATGTGCTAGAAATTAAAATATGAAGTGATTTTTTTTTTAATTTTTTTTTGTTGTTGTTATAGGCAATTGAAATTCGGGGACAAAATTTTTTCAAAAGCTTATAACTTTTGAACGGATTCGACGATTTTTATAAATTTAACGGTGTTCGATTCGTATTGAAATAGAGTATAAGTGAGATTTTGTTCAATTTTAAATAATGTATTTTTCAATGTTTAAAACATTTTTATTTGTTAAATGTTAATGAAAAACAGCCTTCCCTGTCCGATCGAAGAACGAAAAAAATTAAATAAATGTTAAAAATATTAAAGTACAATATTCCGTTGAGAAAAAAAATGGATCGCTCTTGACGTAATTTTTATTTACATATTTGTAACTCTGCACAATGGGCTTATAGTGGATTCTGGGAGTCGGAAAAAAACTTGAAAAACACAAACATTTAAAGCAGCAACCAGACCACCTCCATCCCCCTTTTCAAGAATGCTGAACACGATGGTGGTGTTTAAAATTCTTTTGGAGTTGACCCTACCCCTAAAATCGCCAAAAGCCGCCCCAAAATGGGGGAATCGTATATTCCGCGCCTTTCATCGGTAAAATATTTGTCACCCCCCATTTTCGAGGATGCTGAACACGATGGCGGTGCTTAGATTTTTTTTGGACTGATAGAGATTTGACACCTGAAGGAAAACCGAATAGCCCACCAAATTTTCACGATTCGGCGAAGACAATTTTTGGTGAACACTTGTAAGTTCTACTGATAAGCCAAGTTTCACAGCCGTGCAAAAGAACTGGACACAATTTGTTATCGGCATAAGCGAGGTTATCCAGATGCTCGCTAAAAGTCTATTGAATGACGCGATTTGTAGAGTTAAGAACATCGTCAAGTACTATCAGAAACCAGATTGGTGATAGCAAACAACTTTGGCTCGAAAAGATCATATTGAACCTTAAAGAGGTAAATAATCTTGGGTCTGTTCAATGCATCATACCAGATGCAATTTCGGTCGATCCTATCAAAAACAGTACTGTAGTCGATAAAAGTTAGATTAACGGAGCCTGCCTACTCAATTATTAGAGCCACGATAATGCAAAGGGTATGAATTTGCTCAATATATGTTTCCGGTATCTCCGGTGAAGAGGATTTTCGTTAAAACCTTGGACGAAGCTGTCAATATCTTGATGCTCCTATAGTTCTTTCAAATGATAACTCCAATTTTTTTGGGATTTTCACTAAGGTTGCTATGAGCCAGTTTTCAGGTATTCTTTCTTCTTGCCAAATTGAAATAAGAACTTGGTACATGAGTTCAGCGGTGAACTCCGAGCAAGCTTTTAACATTTCTGGAACTATACGATCTGCTCCCGCAGATTTGTTGTTTTTGAGAGATTTAATAGCTTTTGTTATATCCGCTTATGAAGTTGGGCACGGGGCTAGTCGCTGTGATCTTCCCTCAGGGAAGAACATATGGCGATTGCTTACGGGTGGAGGTGGACGGTATCATAGAATTTTTTATTAAATTTTTTTTGAGAATGCTTTGAATATGTACCTTTTCACCATTATACGTTACTACTTAATACAACATAAGAGCTACCCGATAAATGACTTGGGGTGCAGACACCTTTGTATAACCTTGAAAGTTTTAAATATTCGATTGCAAATTCATTTTCGCTAACCACTTAACGGAACTCACCAATCGGGATCAACAGTTCCTCTCCGTTATTTCTATTAAAATAAAATATTGATAAAAGCAAGGTATAGACAGCCCTATCTGGACTGTTGTGCCGAAGTATTCATTTATTTAAATTTTCTTTTTAAGTGTTGACAGTTGCAAATTTCTTATAATCTAATTAGATGTCATTTACACATTCGTTTTAAGACATCTAAAAATATTACTGGCATTATGGCGCGATAGCTAACTAAACTTTTCATATCTTCTCCGATAAAACAATCGACAAATGAAGATTTCAACAAACATGGCACAGCAACTTACTATGAGTCCAATTGCTAAGACTATCCAACCAAATCGAAAGAAACTCAAATCAAGCGGTAAAACTGGATATATATCGCTTAAAACATATGCATATCCAGAACTTACTGCACGCCGGAAACCTTCATCCATCCAATAATTCCATAGACCAGCTTCTTGCACATGTAATTGAAAAATATGAAAATCTGTCCATTTAGACGCATCTAAACGCATTGGAAAAGCCTGATGTCTTTTTTGAAAACACATTTTTGATAGATGAAAGTAAGGTTTCTTTAGATAACGCTGCTGTCTATATATAAAATCCCACTGATCCTGTGTAACCATATAAGCACGAGAACGATCAAGTGTTGTCACCAATGGGCGAAAAGCTTTTTGTTCGATGACTTCCATGTATGATTCTAGATATGCCGAGGCTCGGTAGCCTGCACTGTCATGCAAATCATCTAGAATATTGTCTGGCACAATAATTGTCAGATTTTCATCCAATAACTGTTTGACAGTATCAATTGGAGCTCTAAATACAGGTTTCATACAAAATGCTGTCATGTGCGAAAGATGAAAAGCAGAGATCATGAAAGCGAGTACCATCAGTAGTAAATAAAATATCATTTGACGTATGCCAGAATTAACCAGATGAACATTCATGTTACTGCAGTAGAGTAGTAGAGCGGCGCTATACAAAACATTACGTGTTATTGATTGAGCTGCATTCTGCTTGCGTGGACTTTCAATGAGATACATAAGAAAAGCAACGTAAAAGCTACCCAATGCCAAAGTAAGCCAGATGTAGGGACCTATTGGCCAAACAATATAATAAAATTTTGGCAATTCATCCTCCAAGGGTACTACAATACAAGTCTCATACGATTCAACTGGGTAACTAAATTGTAAGGTTTCATTACCCACATGGTAAATACCACCATGTAATGATAAATTATAAGTACCATTTATGATTTCATACAAAATATCTATACTTTTCAATGAATCCACTATTTCCAAATGTAGATTATATCTTCGATAGTAAGCAAAATTCCAAATTGTTTGTCCGTAAGGTCCACAAATATAATTTTCATATTTGCTATCGCGAAAGGCGCGTGGTATATCATCCGTGAATGGTGAACGCAGCGTTAGCGCGAGCGAATCATTGGCTGCAAAGTTGTATTTCATATTGTGATGTCGAAAAGGTGAAAAATAGAGCTGTAAAATGAGAGTTATCATTTGAGCATTATTTCATTGATTTCATTTTGGATGTGTAAACTTCTTTAATGAGGTATATAAATGAATAAGTACTTATGAAAGAAAACCTATACTGATTTGAATTTGCTTTGAAAGTAACACTTTTGTGCAGTGTTAAACTTTAGACTTTTCAATATTTTTCGACCTTTCTTTTCAACATTTTTTGACAATTCCAACATTTGTGAACATTTTCAACATATTGCGATATTTTCAATATTCTTACGACTTTTTCCAAAATTCTCCACTACTCAACTTTTTTAACAATTCCAACATCTTTTGAATTTTTCATCATTATTTCTCTTCCTCAACGTATTTCAACTTTTTCAACATTCTTCGGCTTTTACAATCTATTTATTTATTTATTTATTCATCTATTTGACTTTCTCAACAATTTTCAACTTGTTCAAGATATGTTGACTTTTTCAACATTTTCTAACTTCAGGAAAAACTTTTCAATGTCATATCAGTGAACTGTTGACAACATATTGCGATTTCTTTCACATTTCTTGAATTTTCCAATGTTTTCTCTTGCCTACTTATTCAATATCTTTTGAATTCTTCAAATTTATTTCCCTTCTTCAACATATTTTGACAATTTCAACCTGATATTTTTTCAACATTTTTCAAATTTTTCAACATTTTCTAACTTTTTCAAAATTTTTTTTTTGTATAAATATCATTTAATGGCGATCTTACATTTTTAAAATTTTTTGATTTCTTGAACATATTTTCACATTTTTGGATATTTTCAATATATTTCGACTTCTTCAACATTTTTTCTACTTTCTCAAAATTTTCTTATATTTTCCACATCTCAACTTTTTCGACTATTGAAACATCTTCTGAATTTTTACCACATATCTTCTTCAATATACTTCGACATTTTCAACATTTCTCGACTTCTTCAACATTTTTCGACACTTACAGCCATTTTTCAGTACCTTTCGGCTTTTGAACATTTTCTTCACAAACATAACGAAACATCAATAAGATGTTTATAACAAAAACAGAAAGATTTTAATAACAAATAAATAGCATCGCTTGTTGAATGACCCTATACTAAGTTATTTATATTACCACAATAAAAATCACTTCAAAATATGTTTTCGAACTGTGCCATACTTTACAATTAACTGGATTTTTATACAAAACAGTAGGAATATTATATGCAAAAATCAAATGAATGCAAAAAAGTGTTGGAAAAACTCATTTTTTTGTTGCTATAAAATAGTCGAAGTTATAATCAAAAATCAATTTATGTATTTTTCCCACAGATTAAAAATAAACAAAACAAAAGTGCACGCACGCATGCAACATTCGGTTGTTTATTTTAAATAATATAAAGCATTTTTCTTTCGTATTGTCAAGTTAAGTGTGAATTATAAAAGCTCGATTTTAATCATTGTTACACGTGCCCGGCTTTGATCACGTAGTCATAATGTAATGCGGTTTGAATTGCCGAAGGCCTAACTGTCAAGGAATAAAAAAAGGTGCCACACTGAAACTTAAAATCTTGTGGCTATCTCATCTCTATGATCGTGAGTGAGTGATTCTCTGCATATCGTACAGTGTTTCAAGGTGAAGAAATGAAATGGTGGCAATATTCTCCGCTGAACCTGGAAAATGCATTCGGTATAAGCCCAATCCTGCTCTATGGTATGACACTCCACTGAAATGCAATTATAGCAAACTTTCATTTTATTTATTTATGCCAATTTCAAAAGGTCACTGTAGATTTTTTATATTGCATGTTAATTTTGTTTTAATGTACCATATGTATAATAAAACGCCGATTTGAGATTTGGCTGCAATGAATTGATTTTTAAAATTCAGAACTTTCAATAAAGTAATGATATATTTTTTCAGACAATGAAATTCCAATCCGCAAAAGTTTTAGGCAGGGTTACCAAGTTGAAAAGGAGGAAAATCCGGGTTTCACAAAATAAAATAGTTTTCCTTGAAATGGTAAAAATGCCAATTTTTTATGGAGCAAAACTCATTAAAAACAAAAATTATAAAAGTGGCCACTTGGCGATCTTGGCTTTAAGCCTTCTGAGAGATAAATGTTTCTTAACCCTTGTTCGGCCGAAGATTTTTGTAACTCACTCGGGTGACTATATTTGAAAATATGATAAATTTTGGATATAGAGGAAATTTTTTAGGAAAATGGGGAATGGTTCAAAAGTTTTGAATTAAAGAGACATTTTTTGAAAAAAATTGGACCTATTCAAAAAAAATATCTGGCAACAGCTGACAGATAGATTGAATTCAACTGATGATAGCTAGTAAATATGAGTCGTTCTAAGCATGCAAAGTGTCGAAGTGTTGAAAATAGTGCTGATAATGATAACGCTAGTACAGTAGCGTTGCCAATGGGGTAAAAGAAAGCCGTTGTCCCAAGCGGTGGGCAGTGGCGTAGCGGTCGCACCAGGCGCAAGGCTTGGGGGGAGGGCGGCAAAATGGTCGTGAAATATATCTCATTTCGCTAGGGTTTTTTGATAGCCAAAAATGAGGACTTTTTTTAGTGAATGAAAGAATCTATGTGGGGAAGTTTTTAGGAAATATATCTAATTTTGCTAGAGTTTTTCAAAGTGAAAGTTGACTACAATTTTTTTTTTTTGTTTGCTCGTCAAAATTTTCTTGGGTACTTAGGGGGGGGGGGGGGGGGCGGCGTTCCAAGGGTTCACACCACTTGCCAAAAAATTAATATTAAATATTCACTATTTACAGAATATTTAAAATTGTTTTTCCAAGGCATGGGCAACCAGAGTGTTCACGTCACGTGACATTTTGAAGGAAATTTGACGCAGAATACGATGGTGACATTAAAAATTTGATACAGGGTGGGGGCAATTGTTACAAATCGATTTAAACATTCAAATTGCTTATAACCGTATTAATTTGTTAATGATGTTTAAGGAAATATTTTTTTTATTAAAGCTAATTTTCTTAGTTTTACAATGAAAATAATTTCAATTTTCTAGCTTAAACAGAACCGTAGTTATGAATTTTTGAAAGTGAGTTTCCAAGCCAAAGATTACGAAATTCTCAAAACATAAATTTGCTCTATTTAGAAAAAAAATTTATCTAAAAAATCCTCGAACACATATCTTTTTTTTTCGATACAGAACTCATGAAAAATGTTCAACCAAATCAAAAACTTGTTGGCCAATTTTTGTCAAAATTCGTTCGGTTTGTAAAAGAACGTCCCATATGGTTGCCTCGGCCGAAATGAGAATAAAAATCGTCAACAGGTAACAATTTCAAGTATTTTGTATTTTTTACACTTAAAATTTAATAGTTTAAGATGTCAAGGAATAAAGGTTAAAGGAATTGATATGAAATAAATTTTTTTTGATCGAAAAAGTTGAAATAGTCACCCGGGTGATTGTTCGGCCGAATGAGGGTTAAGAGAATTATTTTTGACTAATTTTTACTTTTATATCTTAAAGTCGAATACAAAACCTTTTTATTGAATAAAAAAGTGCAGTCCAATACTGATTGCTAGAGACCTTAAGGAAAGTACTTAACAATTTTTGAAGAAAAGTTATCCGTTGTAATTAATTCCCATATGGATTTTAGACATCATTTGGGGCGCCACTAAACTCCGGAATGTACCGTTTTGGGCTCTTTGAAATAAAAAAAATTATACCTATCATTTTCGAAAGCTCAAAAATAAAAAATTATCTTTGGACATCACCAGAGGGGCGGCAGTTACTGTTTTTGGAAAACAAAATGTGCACCAATCGATATGGAAGTTTTAAAGAATGACTTTAAAAGCCACCAAGGATGGCTCCGGGACATAAAAAGGCCGAATATTAAGTATTTTGTGAAAAAAATTGTTCTCAGCAATTGTTGTAATATTTCGAAAAGATTTTGCACAGCTAGAATTAGAAATCAGAAAATCGTCTTTTGAGCCCATTTACGGAAAAAATAATTTGTACCAATTAATCACCAAAATTCGAAAATGAACCTGTGGCAACTCTGGAAATTTTTTTTATCTTAATCGATATGGAAATTTTGACAAAAACTGTAAAAATATCGATTTTGTTTGAGCTTAAGTCACCATATCGGAACAAGATTTTTATCAAAAACTCTGCAGAGACTTCCGTTATTAGCGATAACTCAAGTTTCATCCAGCTACATTTCGTATTGTACGCTATGTTAAAAATACAATATAACAAAAAAAAATTCAAAAATAAATCTCTTTTTTACCTGCCGTGACCAGGATTCGAACCTGGGTTACTACGGCCACAACGTAGGGTCCTAACCACTAGACGATCACGGCTATTAGAGTTCTACGAATTCAATGACTTAAATCAATAGCAGTTGTTGCAAATGTTGCTCCAAATTAAGTTGCATAGCACTAGTACCACGCCCGACTTAAAAATAGCAAAGCCAAAAGAGAGAGAGCGCAGAAAAAAGTGAAAGGTCTAAAGCCAAGTTTGTTGTAAGCTTTCTTTAGAGCGCATACGATTAGCTGTCGAAAACTAGATTTGTATAGCAGGTTTCTGAAGCAAAAGATTGTGGTTTCTAACGCAATGCAGCAGCTATGAGAATCGATTTGATATGGTAAATATAGTAGCAGAGTGTTGTTTATGCTAAAAATAACTTCAAACGTTGAATAAATTATATGAGTTTTAATTTCAATAATTAATATATTAATTCAAGTCTTAACAACGATGAACTTACATATGTTGCATGTGGTAGCAGCAGCGAGATTTCCTAAGACTTTTAAAAGAAAATAAATATCATATTGGCTATAAAGATAACCGCTTGCTCCACGCTTCTAATGGAGTGTAATAGTAGTAGTATAAGGGACTAGTCGGAAAAGCAAAAGATCTGGGATCGAAATAGTGACAGAAATTTTGTTCAGGTCCTAAGTTCCTAACTGAGTTATGGAATAATAGTGGAGTAGTATAAGCTTTTTGAACATTTTCCGAGATATTCAACTTTTATCGACTTATCAACATTATTCGACTTTTTATAACAATTCTTATAGCAATATCACAATACTAAGTTCATACATCACTCCGCAAGCACTGTTATCATTTGCCTTTTTTTTCCAAAAAATTTGTTCTCCAATGTAACATTGACTCATTTACTTTCATCTCATATTCACTTTGTATTCCCAAGTCAAAAAATTTATTATTATTAACCTAACAGCAAAGCAAAAATCATTTTTAATTCAGAATTAAAGCAAATGAAAAGCGTATGATTTGACCCAGTGATATCGTATCAAGTTTAATGGTAGCTTTGGACCCTTGATAATTTGATCGTGTATGTTGTATGTGACGCCACCTCTTGGCCACCATTGTGATACAATCAAATTGCCAACAACCAGTTTTAGCGCTTTCCTTCCGTGTCCATGTGTTGATTGCGACAAATTGTTGCCATTAAATTTTTAATGGTAATTTGGTGCAAACACGAATTGAGGCATAAAAACTAAGGTTAGATGTGTGAAAAAAAAGGGTAAAGGTGAAAAAATAATATTATACATTTACACATACTATTCGGTTCTTATAAAATGAAAACATTTTACCTACATGTGCTGCAAAAATTAAGACACTTTCCTATCAGATTAACAATATATATTAAGGTTGACAAACCATGTATGTACATTAGGGTGGTTCTTAAGAAAAAAAAATTGAGGACGCCCACCCAATCGGTTCAAAACAGGATAAAAACATTTTAAAAATTTATTTAAAATTTTTATCTTTAACCCTTATTCGGCCTATTTCAAAATTAAATTTCATTTAAGTGAAAATTAAATACGAGCCCTACCAATCGCTTCGAAATAAGATAAAAAAATTTAAAAAGTTAATTTAAAATTTTTATCTTTAACCCTTACTGACCCTATTCCAATGTGAAATTTGATTTAAACAAAAATCAAATGCGACGCCCTCCCAATCGGTTCGCAACAGGATAAACAAATTTAAAAAATTTATTTAAAATTTTTATCTTTAACCCTTAACCAATGTGAAATTTGACTTAAGCAGCAGTAAGTTTTTAAACTTACTTTTCTCAAGTGGCTTTTAATTTTAAGAAAGAATACATATATTCAAAAAAAAATTATCGTACGTTATTGCGGATATTGCTTTTCTAAAATTCATTATAAGTTGGGAGCTCTTTAACAGATCTTATATATATTAATGTCATATGAAAGTAGTTCTCCTCGCTATGGCAAGAACATTAATTTTTTCTATCAATATCAATACTTTTTCAATACATTTCTGATAGCTTTTGACATATTTCAAAAGCTTTTAACTTCTTTTGATTTTTTCGATGCTTTGCGAACATTAGAATTAGTTTGATAATTTTCGATAAGTTTCAAAATGAATCGATAAGTGCCAAAAAACACGATAAAAGTCAATATCAAAAAGTTATGGAAAAACTCGATAAAATTCGAATTTCGAAAAAACAAAGCCAGTCGAAACTTAACGAAAATCAACGAAAAGAATCGATCATATTAGAGCTTATCAAAATACATAAAAAAAAATCGATATGAGTCGAAAACCATCAAAAAAGTTGAATTATATAGATAATTTAAAATTATCGTATAAGTCCAAATATATCGAATTATACATATTGGAGAACATCAAAAGGTGTCAAAAAAAATGTGAAAGTCGAAGAGTATCGCATCCTTATGCGAGCTTCATAGATTGGTGCCAAAAAAAATGAAGAGGCCCAAATAGAATTAAAAAATGACGGATATTTTATATCTTAAAATAAAAAAAACTCCATTGTAACGATTATTTTTGATTTATTGTAAAAATATAAAAATCCTTAATATATACTATTTTTAATTGAAAAAAGTTAAAATCTATAAATTCTGTTAATTTTGATCGAAAAAAGTTAAGTCTAAAATAACGATTATTTTTGATTTTTAAAATAAAAATCACAAAATTTAAAATCAGGTCATATATGTATCTATGTATGCTTCTTGTCAAAAGAAACTAATCTCTATACTTAAAGTCACATTTTGTATATTCCTTTATTGTGATTTTTTTTTTTTTTACCTCAATTATTAAAAATAATGATTATTTACGGTCGCCGCTTTATTCTCCGTAAGCCCTTTTAATCCTGGAAGAATCATATTTCAATCTCCAAGACTACGATTTTGAACGCGTGTGAGTTCACATTATGATCTCAAATTATAGCTTGTTCGAGAGAAATTGTTCAGTGAATCGACTCGTCAAAGTGATTCGTACAGCGATTCTTAAGAATGAGTTTGAATGGATTGTTGATTTGTGATAATTTCGAAATTTTATATTTTAAGTGGTTAACGCTGACCAATAAGTAATAGATAATTGATAAGTAATTATTGATAATCATTGCGTCTGTACTTTACTGCCACTTCTGATAGTTTTCCTTCCAGTGGAAAAATACCAATTTTAATAGGTAAATGCTTATGAGGACAATTTGGCATTTCTAGTAGCACTAATATGTAATATTCAATTACAGCAAAAGTGCGCTACTAACAAATAGATAACATTATTTAATGAGGACATAGTTCAACTATTGGAATTGATTAAACTAACAAGTGCATATCCATCTAAAACTACATGATTTTAGTATCAAACTTTGCTCATACGTAATGGACATATTCAATTTGCTATTACAACTGCAGCTGGTAGGCGTAGTGCTTGCCTACTTTAATAGTAGTTTCCTGCTGGAGTTATTGCAAAACACCGAACGTCATTTCAACTTTACGAATGTACCGATATTTCTTGAGAGTACAACAAAACTCAGTCATATAATGGAGACAAGCCATATAATAAATCGGATACTCCAAAAGACACAATATATTTTTACAGAAGATTTTCAAAGCGATCATAACAACGTAGCATCACTACGCAATTACATTAAAGATGATGCATTGAGTTTGGTTTTCTGTCAGAATGCAGATAGCAAAATATGGCATATCTTGGATGGACGTCTGAGAGCACTACGCAAAAGTAAAGTTCTTGTACTACTAGAGGGTAATAATGGTAATATTACCACAGTTATTGGAAGACTATTCGCAAAATTATGGCAACTACAATTTATATACGCTTTAGTAATAAACGGCGACAAAGTCTATCGCTATGAACCATATCCTGAAGTTAAATTTTTTCAGTTAAATCAATTACTAGAGCAGACATTCCCAACAGTAAGTACTGGTATAGTAGTGTGACGTAAAAATTGAGTTTGTAACTTTAGTCAGAAAAATAAGTGGAGAACGAAGTTACTCACTCTCTTCGAATGAATGAAGGATTTTACAATCTTTTCGTAGCACTAGGATGTTTTTTCTCATATTTTGTTTCTTTCTAATTACTAGCTTAGTAGCGATATTTCTCCCTTTTTTTCACTCCCAAGCTTTATCTGATACAGCCACTTTAATTTTTCTTTTACAGTACACCAACTTACGCGGCTATAAAATCAACATAACTGTGGAAAACGATATTCCGCGCATTTTTTTAGTCACTGATCCTAAAACCGGAGAATAACAAGTCAAGGGTTATGGCTATCAAGTTTTTTCATAATTTCATGGCACGTCTTAATGTCACCTACCAAATAACAAACCTCAATGTATCGCATACCATTACCAATAGCGTTAATATGAGTCAAATTCTATATGAAATTGCTACTGGCAGCCTGGAAATATCAATGCATCCCTATACAAGCATAGATAAAAATGCCGGAATTATGAGCTATCCCATATTCAAAGTGGAAAACTGTCTTATCGTGCCAGTACCAAATGAAATACCACGTTTTATGTACATCTTGCGACCCTTCAAATGGCAATCTTGGTTACTGCTATTAATCGCTGTGCTATATATCGCATTCATCTTGGTATGGACCAGTCCTCTGCCTTTAGCCAACGATATAACGTACTTTTCCAAACTGGCGCGCTGTACTCTTGAAAGCTTGTCACAAGTACTCTTTCGTCCAATGACATTTATAGTCTATGCGCCACGTAAACGTTTTCTATTCATTTTTACGTTACTCTCCATACTGGGCTTCTTCATAACAACCTGGTATAGCGATTTGCTTGGTAGTTTTATGACGACCTTTCTTATGGGTGCACAGGTTGATTCTTTTGAAGATCTTATTGCAGCAAGTTTACCAATACTTGCTAAATACTATGAAACGAATTTGCTGCTGAAGCATGTGCCACTGCGTTTAATGGATCAAGTTACACGCCTTTTAGTGCCAGTAAATTCTAGTGTTCAAGTTGCCCATCTGCTAAGCTTTAATACTTCATATTCTTACCCTGTCACCCAAGAGCGTTGGATATTTCTGCGTCATCAACAACAATATGCTGCACGTCCGATTTATTCTTGGTCTCGTATATGTTTTGGTATGCCATGCATTGCTTATCCAATGCGTTTGGATTCACATTTGGAAGAACCAATGACGAAATTCATTATGGATGTTCAAAGCGCAGGTTTGGATCACTACTGGCTAACAGCTGATTTTAAGGATGCACTTTATGCTGGTTATGTGCGTCTGATCAATAATAATTCACTGACTTTAAAAAAATTAGATTTGGACAGCTTACGCGTTGCTTGGATAGTTATCTCAATCGGTTGGTTAATCGCATTGTTGTCTTTTGTCGTGGAAAAAGTTTGCACTTAAATGTTTTTGTAATGGTCAATTTTCATAAATGTACATACATACATTTAAATATTAAAAATGATTAAATATATTCAAAAAATATGTAAATTTGTTTATCACTTACCTTTCATAATCTTAAGTGCAGTTTTCACAAAGTTAGTTTTAACTTAACCGGATTTTTCACAGACAGATTTTGTAGGAAATTTCATCTCAAACTGACAGTTAAAGTTACGATAGCGACTTAACCGAAAACTAACCGTATTTATTCGTTCTGGTTAAACCTAAAAGTAAATAATAAAACGCATAAGTTTAATCTATATTAAAAAAATAATAGCTGTTTTGGAATAAGGTAAGTTACTAAAGATTTAAAATGGCATACAAAAAATTTAACCCTTCGATGAGCGTACGGGTCTGGCTAGACCCAATCGCTTTTTAAATTGTTATGTCTTTTTTTTTCTAGGAATTTCTGAGTGATCCCCGTCCATGACTTCCTCAAAAAAGTTAAGGCGAACGCAATAGACAGTAAACGATGCTTTTTCGATATATTTATGGTGAGAAATTTTATTTTAAACTTTTTTGTGAATTCTGCGCACATGGGTCTGAGTACATAGACCGAATAAATTTTATCATACGATATTGAAAAAATGACTGAGTAAGAGGTTGTTTTGGATTATTACGATGATGACGATATGGAGGAATTTTACAGAGAAGATTTGTTTTCTTTGGATTGAATACAGAATTCCTCAATAATCATTTATCTACATGGGAATCTGATGATGATTTCAAAGATGTGCTCTCTTTCTGCAAAAGTTTAGCTGTCGCAAATGATATCGCTGAAAGCGGTGTTGCGTTAATGAAAGACTACAACCAAATTTTGTCAAATGATGGAGAACAAAAACCACTAATGCTACAAATCGTAAAAAGTATCATTTTTGTGAAAAGAGCAAGACAATATAATGAACAATGAACACAATAAAAATGAATATAATACAACCTAGTGAATTATTTTTCAAAATTTTCGCCATTTTTGCAAAGGATCACCCCAAAAGGGTTAAGATAGTGGGTAAATATGTCCGGAAAAAATTTAAGGAGGACCTGGTAATACATTTTACCCCTCTACGGGTCACTCCAGGAAAGCTATGAATTGTTTTCGAAATGTTCTTCAACTTTTGTGTTTTTTGTAGGGGAACCCCCAAAAGGGTGACAGATAGAGGGTAAGTATGTTCAGGAAATATATTGGAGAAGAAAATATAATAGGACCTGGTGATACATATGAAACCTCTACGGGCCACTCCGGGGGAGCTATGAATTATTTTTCCAAAATTTCGAAATTTTTGGTGTTTCTTGTAGGGGGACTCCCAAAAGGGTGGCAGATAGAGGGTAAGTGTGTCAAGGGAAAAGTTTAGGAGAGTAAAAATAATGCGAGTTGGTCTAATATTTTACCCCTCCAGAGGCATCTGAGAAAGGGGCAGTCAATTTCATAAGAATGTCATTTTTGCATGGGAGCCCCCTAAGCAGTTGTGTTAGGCGGTAAGTATGTTCGGGTAAAATGTTGGGAAAAAAAAAGTAATGGGACCTTGTGATATATTTGATCCCTTTAAGGGGCAGCTTCGGGAGATATTAACGATTTTCGGTAGATTAAGGACCATTTAATAGTTTTCAAAACGGTGGCGGGTCCATCAAATGTTTTCTGACATGGGCCCAATTTTACATGGCTTTTACTTTTGGTGCTCCAGAATACGAAGTTTGGAACAGGGGGGGCGCCATCTACCATACAAAAAAATTATTTAAAACGCTGTATGTATCTTGGCTCCTAAGGTAGATTTTTTCTACGTTTTAGTAAGTCGGTTTTTTCATAAAATTTCAACGAATTCGGACAGAAACTTTGTCTGCGCCGTTTACAGGTTTGCGCTACGAAGCTCAAATGTTTTTTTTTTATTTTTAAAGTAAAAATCAAAAATTTAAAAATCATGACATATATCTATGCTTCTCGTCAAAAAAAAAAATAATCTCTATACTTAAAGTTATATTTTGTCTATTCATTCATTGTGATTTTTTTGACCTCAATTATTAAAAATATGGTTATTTACGGTAGCCACTTTATTCTCTGTAAGCCCTTTTAATCCTGGAAGAATCATATATCAATCTCCGAGAATACGATTTTATACGCGTGTGAGTTCATATTCTGATCTAAAGTTATAGTTTGTTCGGGAGAAACTGTTGAGGGAATCAACTCGTCAAAGTGATTCGTACAGCGATTCATAAGAATGAGTTTGAAAGGATTGTTGATTTGTGATAATTTCGAAATTTTATATTTTAAGTGGTTAACGCTGGCCAATAAGTAATAGATAATTGATAAGTAATTATTGATAATCATTGCGTCTGTACTCTACTGCCACTTCTGATAGTTTTCCTTCCAGTGGAAAAATACCAATTTTAATAGGTAAATGCTTATGAGGACAATTTGGCATTTCTAGTAGCACTAATTTGTAATATTCAATTACAGCAAAAGTGCGCTACTAACAAATAGATAACATTATTTAATGAGGACATAGTTCAACTATTGGAATTGATTAAGCTAACAAGTGCATATCCATCTAAAACTACATGATTTTAGTATCAAACTTTGCTCATACGTAATGGACATATTCAATTTGCTATTACAACTGCAGCTGGTAGGCGTAGTGCTTGCCTACTTTAATAGTAGTTTCCTGCTGGAGTTATTGCAAAACACCGAACGTCATTTCAACTTTACGAATGTACCGATATTTCTTGAGAGTACAACAAAACTCAGTCATATAATGGAGACAAGCCATATAATAAATCGGATACTCCAAAAGACACAATATATTTTTACAGAAGATTTTCAAAGCGATCATAACAACGTAGCATCACTACGCAATTACATTAAAGATGATGCATTAAGTTTGGTTTTCTGTCAGAATGCAGATAGCAAAATATGGCGTATCTTGGATGGACGTCTGAGAGCACTACGCAAAAGTAAAGTTCTTGTACTACTAGAGGGTAATAATGGTAATATTACCACAGTCATTGGAAGAATATTCGCAAAATTATGGCAACTACAATTTATATACGCTTTAGTAATAAACGGCGACAAAGTCTATCGCTATGAACCGTATCCTGAAGTTAAATTTTTTCAGTTAACTCAATTACTGGAGCAGACATTCCCAATAGTAAGTACTGGTATAGTAGTGTGACGTAAAAATTGAGTTTGTAACTTCGATACGTTAGTCAGAAAAAGTCAGAAAAATAAGTGCAGAGGTGAACACCAACATCAGCTTTTCGGTGAGGAACACCATTAGATCTTTTCTAGAGCTGGTTTTGAGAGAGCCATGTTTGGTAATCGTTAAGTAATTCTCTGCGCTCCAAATAATTCAACAAAAGGCAATATGGTCTCCATAAATTTGAAAAAAAAGATAATATTGCAATGGACCGGCAATTATAAGGGTTAGTTTTCTCAACTTCTTAGGGAACTTTCCAAAAATATGATATGTTCAATAGCGAATTCTCGTTATTAAAGAAGAAGGCCAAAGCAGGGTGAATATATAATTGGTCATTCATTAAGGAGTTTGTCATAGAAAATGAAAGTTCCGCACTCTCTTCGAATGAATAAAAGGATTTACAATCTTTTTGTAGCACAATGATGTTTTTTCTCATGTTTTGTTCTTTTTTATCGCGATATTTCTTCCTTTTTTCCACCCCCAATATCTGATACTCCCTATATCTGATATAGCCACTTTAATTTTTCTTTTACAGTACACCAACTTACGCGGCTATAAAATCAACATAACTGTGGAAAACGATATTCCGCGCATTTTTTGGATTACTGAACCAAACACGGGAGAATTACAAGTCAAGGGATATGGCTATCAAGTTTTTCATAATTTCATGGCACGTCTTAATGTCACCTACCAAATAACAAACCTTAATGCAACGCGTACCATCACCAATAGTGTTAATATGAGTCAAATTCTTAACAAAATTGCCACTGGTAGCATGGAAATATCAATGCACCCCTATACAGGCATAGATAAAAATGCCGGCATTATGGGCTATCCCATATTCAAAGTGCAAAACTGTCTCATCGTGCCAGTACCAAATGAAATACCACGTTTTATGTACATCTTGCGACCCTTTAAATGGCAATCTTGGTTACTGCTATTAATCGCTGTGCTATATATCGCATTCATCTTGGTATGGACCAGTCCTCTGCCTTTAGCCAACGATATAACGTACTTTTCCAAACTGGCGCGCTGTACTCTTGAAAGCTTGTCACATGTTCTCTTTCGTCCAATGACATTTATAGTCTATGCGCCACGTAAACGTTTTCTATTCATTTTTACGTTACTCTCCATACTGGGCTTCTTCATAACAACCTGGTATAGCGATTTGCTTGGTAGCTTTATGACGACCTTTCTTGTGGGTGCACAGGTTGATTCTTTTGAAGATCTTATTGCAGCAAGTTTACCAATACTTGCTAAATACTATGAAACGCATTTACTGCTGCAGCATGTGCCAATGCGTTTAATGGATCAAGTAACACGTCTGGTAGTGCCAGTAAATGCCAGTGTTCAAGTTGCCCATCTGCTAAGCTTTAATACTTCATATTCTTATTATGTCACACAAGAGCGTTGGATATTTCTGCGTCTGCAACAACAATATGCTGCACGTCCGATTTATCGTTGGTCTCGTATATGTTTTGGTATGCCATGTATTGCTTATCCAATGCGTTTGGATTCACATTTGGAAGAACCAATGACAAAATTCATTATGGATGTTCAAAGTGCAGGTTTGGATCACTTCTGGCTAACAGCTGATTTTAAGGATGCACTTTATGCTGGTTACGTGCGTCTGATCAATAATTCACTGACTTTAAAAAAATTAGATTTGGACAGCTTACGCGTTGCTTGGATAGTTATCTCAATCGGTTGGTTAATCGCATTGCTGTCTTTTGTCGTGGAAAAATTTTGCACTTAAATGTTTTTGTTATATACATTTTCATATATATGCATTATAAATATTAAAAATGATTAAATATATTCAAAAAATATTATTAAATATTAATTGAATTATTTGCAAAACCGTGTTTTTGCACTTTCAGGTTAGAATATCTCGAAAACCTGACGTATTGGAGAAATTCTGAACTCGGATTCGGAATCAGCGCATCAAACTCCTTCGGATATGATAGGTCTGGTATCTGGTTTTGCTCTTTTTTTTTTGTCGGCCTGTGTTATTTTTCAATGGTGGACCCGGAGTCCCAAAAATGGCCAATTTTGGTCGAATTTTTGAAATTTTTTTATGCACCAATCGATGGAAAGAGGTCGAAAATGGATTTTGACCATCATCAGAGGTGGTTCCGAGTTCAAAAATGCCCGATTTCGGTCCATTTTCGAAAAAAAAATGTTATGCACCAATCGATGGACAGAGGTCGAAAATGGATTTTGAATATCATTTGGAGTATCTCCGGACCCTAGAAAGGACCGTTTTTAACACATTTTCGGAAAATTTTTTTTTGGCTCCAATCGATTGGGAAAGTTCGAAAAATAATTTTGGACATCACTTAAGTTGGCTCCGGACATTGGAAAGTACCGTTTTCGACCCTTTTGATGCTTTTCAAGGTCCGGAGGCACCCTAAGGTATGTCCAAAAGTCATTGCCGGCCATTTCGTATCGGTTGGAGCAAAAAAAAAATGTTTAGGGTGGCTCAAAATAAAAAAAAAATTTACTCCAATCGATAGAGAAAGGTCGAAAATAGCCATTTCCTTATAATCCTTAGATCTACTATGCTGTAATTCCAATTGTTTTGAATTTTGAAATTTGGATGTTTGCTCAGCAAAAAAAAAAAAAAAAAATACTGCCAGCGAAACTCATGCTGCACTCATGTTCCGGTATTCATGGTACATTGCTATAAAATAGTTTTTTGCTTTTGTTCAATAATCTCTAAGCCCTAATGCACATTCCAGTACAAAACATAAATTTTTATGTTATCGATATGTTAAAAATAGCAACATTAACACAAAAGCAGTGTAATAAATGAAATGTATATATGGTATCAAAACGACAATAGAACTCTAAAAGCATTTAAACATACATATTACAAAAAAATATTAAATGGTATTAAAAGAATTTGAAAAAAAATGCAAGTCGAAATATATTGGAAACAATCAAAAAGTATCGAATAATATCGAGAAGTATTATCGTTGCTTTGGAATAATATTCTCTTAATAAAAAATCGCCTACGCATTAACAAAGGCAACGTTTTCAACGTACTTGAAAAGCTGCAGCAAGCAATTAGGGAAATAAAGAGACTTAGTTTCGAAATACTAGAGGTTGTAGAGAACTCAGTCTCAGCTCTGGTGTAAAATTTTTTTCCAAAGAATAATAAGAAAATGATTGAATCCAATTACGCGAAAAGCAATGGCACTCGCATGAGTAAACTTGAAAAACTATGCTGCTGCAATGCAACTTTTCCATAATATTCTCCCATACTTCACGATTCCTGATATCGTTGGATACATCTGATGCGTTTCTATGTCAATTAATGAAATGTATTACATGATTTCCGGCATTCTTCTATATTATCCGATATCGTTGGATTCATGCGATGACTTTAGATCAGCGATGGGCAAAAAAAGAAAAATGAGCCAATTGTGGCTCTTTACATCAAACACGTAACTTTTCTTAAGAAATATAACCAAATTTACAAACACTCTATAATTTTATAATTTTTTTATACGCGGTGTATT
The DNA here is from genome assembly GCA_963662105.1 of Meiosimyza platycephala. Lineage (NCBI taxonomy): Eukaryota > Metazoa > Arthropoda > Insecta > Diptera > Lauxaniidae > Meiosimyza > Meiosimyza platycephala. Next base: position 75,601,218 of record OY759211.1, on the reverse strand, counting down.
AACATTGAATTTATATTGGGATTTGCATTGTTGTTGCATCATTCAGAACAAAAGAGAAGCGGGCGAAAAAGCAAACAACAATGCGAACATTAAAGAGAGCTTCTCGTTTTGTTTGATCTGTGTACTTTTATTTCTACTTGTTCCTCTTGTTTGATTCATGGAATTGGCTTTTGATTTATTGCAGAATTTTTTGTTATCGAAATCGAATTTATGGTGGGGTTTTTTCTATTGATGAAATTGTTGTTGTTGTTGCTTTTGTTGTAAATGACTCTTGCTGCGAAAGTTTTGCCCATCTATGGCTTAAAGGACTATATTGAAAGTTATAGAAAAAACCGAAAATCTGTTGAAATGTTCGAAAAATATTGAATAAGTCGAACATAATGAAAATGTCGAGAAGAAAGTTGAAAAGTACGAAGAAAATTGAAAGAGGTTGATAAAAATTATGACGTTGAAAAAGATGACAGTTTAAATAACTCGAAAATAGTTGAAAACAGTTGATCATAAGTTGATTACATCGAAAGAAGTTGAATAATCGAAAAAGGTTGACTAAGTCCAAAAAGTTGAAAGAAGTTGGAAAAGTCAAAAAATATTGAAAAGATTCTATGGCTTGAAGGACTGTATTGAAAAATATAGAAAAAACCGAAAAACTGTTGAAATGTTCGAAAAAATATTGAATAAGTCGAACATAATGAAAAAGTTGAAACGTACGAAGAAAATTGAAAAGAAAACTGATAAAGTCGAAAAGGATGACAGTTTGAGTAACTCGAAAGTAGTTGCAAAAAGTTGAACATAGGTTGATTAAGTCGAAAGAACTTGAATGGTCGAAAAAGATTGACTAAGTCGAAAATATTGAAAGAAGTTGGAAAAGTCAAAAAATATTGAAAAATTTAATTAAATCGAAAGATTGCTATCGAAATCGAATTTGGTTGGGTTTTTTTTTGTTGTTCAAATTGTTGTTGTTGTTGTTGTTGCTCTTGTTTAAATGGCTCTTGCTTCGAAAATTTTGCACATCTATGCTTTAGTTATTACTTTAAACTTTATTTCTTCATACCTTCCGGATATCATTTGATATCAAATACCCTCCGAAGTCTTTTCGAAGTCCTATCTTTTCGATAATATCCGTTAAAATTTGATTTATATCATGAGTTCCGATGCCATTCGACATTCCTCGTTGCTTTCGAATATCACTCAATACTATTCGAAGTTATATCTGCAATCATACGATACTGATATTATTCGATACTTTTGCTGAATTCCGATACTTTTCAATTAATTCCGCAAATATCTTAATTGATTTCGAATAGAAACCTCTAAAAATTTCTAAAAGCATTCATAGTACCATTGAAATCGTAATGTTAACATAAAAATTTATATTCAGTAAAATATGTCCTACGGGAATAACATTACAAAGAGTTTTATTTTGGATACCATATACCGCTTGCGAGAAACTATTCACCTGTAGTATACTACAAGTTCCAGAAGCTACAGCATGAATTTTGCTGGTATAAGCCTGTTAGTACTTTTGCTGCTAAGCAAAATGCCAAATTGCAAAACTCAAAGCAACTGGAACTACTTCATAGAAGATCTAAAGGATTTCAAAAATATATATAATTTTACAACACTTTGCATTTTGTATGATAAAGAACAAAACTATGAACTAAGTGTAAACGATTTTTTGAAAAATTTGAGCACATTACAGCATGAAATGCAATTGGTGCCAAAATTGTTATTAACCAGAGAAACCAATTTAGCACCACTTGAACTGAAGACATTTCTGGATCAGAACACTTTGATCATGATCTTTATAACGAATGCGAACGATAACATCTTAAATATTGCCGCCAGTATTTTCAAAGGACGTCGTCTATGTCAGGTGATTTTTGTTACGCGGCACCTTTGTGCACAGCAACAACAACGAGAAATACTTTTTCAATTTGCATGGAAAAAACAATTTATAAATGCGCTACTATATTGTCATTTGCATGATGAATATTTTACCATCGAGCCATATCCAACTTTAAAGATATTAAATGTTACCGGCAAAACCAATAAAGAATTGTTTCCCACAGTGAAGCGTAGCAATTTCAACGGCTATCGATTGAAGGTACCTTTGCAATTTGATCTACCGCGTACCTTTTTTTATATGCAAAATGGCAAATATATAGTGGACGGTTATGGTGGTACTATTTTTCATGAATTTACCAAACAGTCGCACTTGATATATGAACGATTTTATACATCAAGGCAAAAATTAAGCATTACAGAGATTATAACGCTCATAGAAACTGAGCAAATTGAATTTAGTCCACATCTCTATCTTACTTATCATGGTGGTTATCATGGTAAAACTTATCCATATGTAATGTGTCCAGTTTGTTTAATGATACCATTAAATACCGTGGTACCTCGAAGTCTTTATCTGATAAAACCTTTCAAGCAATCAGTATGGTATTTGATTTGTGCTTATTTCATATGGAGCATATTTTTACACGTACTTGCTCGCATTGCAAAGGGTCAGCGTGTTAGCGTAAACAGTGTTACTAGAATTTTACTTATAGCACTAAGCATTTTACTAAGTTTACCTGTGCCGATGATGGATCCAGATCTTCGCAATCATATGAAGCACACACGTTTTTTGATGCGTATCATTTTCTTTGGTTTAATGTTTGCTGGAGTGAGTCTATCGCAGATATATCTCACCGGTCTCACGTCCTTTTTGACGACAACACTTTATTATAAGCCAAATGCTACTATTGAATCGATTATTACCGAGCAGCGTTCCATTCTTATAGCTTATTTTGATCAAGAGCTTTTTAGAAATAAATTTCAACACATTCCAGAATTGGTGAAATTATTGAAACCGACTGACCTAGATGAGTTTGTAAATGAACGTGATAAGTTGAATACTAGTTATATTTTTCCTATCGCCAGAGATCGTTGGAGTTTTTTGAATCAGCAAAAACAGCAACTAAAACATAACCCTTTTTGGTTTTCAGACATTTGTTTAGGCGTCTATCCAATGCAATTTCAACTACAGCATGATTCACATTTGTATGAACCATTTTTGAAATTTACATTGTATGCCATGGAATCGGGCCTGCACAAAGTTTGGACATTGCAGAGTTTGAGGCGCGCATTTCGTATGGGCTATTCGCATTATAATGTGGAAAAAGATTTTACAGTCAATAATTTCACGCCACTTAGCATACATTTATTGTCTATGATTTTTTCTTTGGTCATTATTGGCTATGCTCTAAGCTTTGTCATATTTTTAGTGGAACTATTTATGCTAAGGATTAGTGCAAGTTTTTTCAAAATTATAAAATCACTAAAATGCATACGTAAGAAATAAGATCAATTAAGTTATACGAATATCATCTCACGTTATTCCAGAATTTCACAATAACGAATTCAAAATATCAAATTATATCAACACGCACTTAAAAACTAAAGGACATAAGCATGGATGGGCACAAGTTCTTCTACAAGTTCTAACGAGAGCGCAATTGAAAGTAACGAGAAAATTTTTTGTATACGTATACAAATAAGAGCGCATAACAAAGATTCAGTTCTACTTCAGCAAAAGTTGAATTCGATATGGTTATTGTACCACCACATGTATACGAAATTTTGCGTGCATGTTGGTGCCCATCATTGGACATAAGCAAAAGCACACAGCTTGGGCACAGCAAATTAAATTCACGCGCTATTAAGCAACACAACTCTATTGAAAAATCAAACATAAATAAACGGGTAGCGAACGCAGCAAACAAACTCGCTACCAAGAAAATTTACACATTCATACGCTCGTAGATAAAGGCAGCAACTAGAGAATGTACAAACAGTTTTACAGCGACAAGAGCGGAATACGAATATGTGAACGTATGAAATGGCAAACAGATGGAGTAATTGAGAAATTTCAGATTTGCACGAGAATGTTCATGGGTTTTGTATAAGCCAGCAACGGCTGATATAGAAACAAATCTAGTTACGTGCACAGGAAATCAGTTTAAGACGAAGTTTAAATGTTTGCTGATGACATTTCGTCAATATTGCGGCAAGTTTGAAGTGCTTTAATGTTTAAATTGTTTTCAAAATTAAACACTAAATAAATAAATGTTAAAAGTCTGTTTTAATTGCATCAAATTTCAGAGTTGAAAACTATATTACGTTAAATCATTAACTTTTTCAATGCTCAAATCCCAAGCATAGACGAACGATCGATATTGGATACGCTGATTCTCATTCATTTATTTACTTATGTAATCTGTGGAGTGGTTTAATTAAGAAAAATTTCCTAACATTCTGGGTAGTTCAGGCTCGGATTAACCTTACAAACACACTAGGCCAGTGCCGAGGGCGGCAAATATTGGGAACTTTGAAAATTTTTTTTTAAATTTTTGTAGCTGTGATAATGCATTATAATGCATTGGTGATGGTGCGAATTACACAGGTGAAAAAAAATGCGAATACTTGGAATGTCGCCCTCTAAACTACCTAAAAAAATGTTGACAAGCAAAAAAAAAAAAGGTCGTCACTTTTCATATTAAACAATTTTTTTGTCCATATCACCAGTGAAGAGGAGCGGCAACTTGTGAATGGCCTGAGGGCGGCAAATTTCTAAATCCGGGCCTGGGGTAGTCTAAGTATAAAATTTGTAGTTGAGGTTTTATTCAAAAGAAAACTGTGTTTACGAAGAGTTCAGTTGTAACGCAACAGGTCTGAAATGTCCCGCTTATACTAATTGTACGCTTAAGTCATGAAGAACTTAACCATATTAATTTTCAGTTAAATTGAGCTACACAAACTGCCCATTCCGCTTACGTTTTAATCTTATTGAATAACAGTGCGTTAGGCATATAAGCGAATGTGGTTTTTATTCTTACGCAAGAGAGTTTAGTCTCAGTCCAGAGTCAACCAAGCTGTACATTTTTCGTTACACTAAATTGACGTATTTTGATTGGCAATTACTTGAAATCACCAGTCTGAATTGATTTTTTATAGCGATGTTTCCAAGATGATATAAGCCATTTAAAATCTACTACATGCTTCAAAAAGTCCCTGGAAAAATGATGAAACACAAACTCTTTGGTAAAAATCGATTTTATTCTTCAACATAGTTCCCTTTGAGGGAGATACTCTTTATCCAATGATCCTTCAATATTTCGATACCTTTTTTATAGTAGTCGACGTCGAGGTTCTCAAAATAGGCATCAGTTTTGAGCTCGACCTCTTCATTTAAGTAAAATCTCTTTCCCTGGAGCCATCTTTTCAAGTTTGGAAACAGATAATAGCCGCTGGGGGCCAAGTCTGGAGAATACGATGAGTGGGACAGCAATTCGTATCGCAATTCGTTCAATTTTCCCATTGCTTTGAGCAATAGGACGACAACATCTCCGATTTGGATAAAAATTTTCCAGATGGTAGTTCACCGGAAATAAGAAAAACCATTTTCGTCGTTTTTCACAATGATCAAGAAAAAGCGAGAAAATCGTGTTTAAAATTTTCCCCTAGTTGTCTTATACAAAAAAAAGTTAACATCTTTTCAAGTGGCAGCATGGCATAGTGTGGAGTGAGTTAGCGTATAAACCGGGCGGTTGCTGGTTCGAGCCCAGGTTCATGCAAATTTTTTTTTTTACTTTTCTTTTTAAAACTTTTTTTTTACCACATGAGCATAATGTGAAACATACACAAACAAACAGTTTGCTTTCAATTCAAGAGCGCAAGTTTTTAAACCAAATGACACACAGCGAAATCTTAAACCAAAAGAAATACCTACCTACCCAACTTACATGTCAACTTAAGAGTAAAGAAGGCGAGCACAGTTCTGGACTACTTGAAAGCTTTACACACAGTTAACCATGTTGTTTTATTGTTTTAATAGAGAAGTTTTGGGCTTAGTGTAGCTGAAATTCAGCTTGTTAGAAACTATTTCACAGCAAAGAGTTACCATCAAAGAAACATTTTCTGAATTGACGATCGAACCGTTTTATGCGGGAAGACAATGCTCTGTGTTTGGTGGGACCAGCAGGGTATGGTCTGTTATGATCCACCGTGACACGTTGAAAGAACTCGGCCGATAAGCCCCATCCCATGCGGTTTATTCACCAGACTTGGCTTCATCCGATTACCACGTGCGTGCGTCGATGAGTCGCTCATTTGCTGAGCAGCACTTTGGCAGAAGACTTTTACTAACGTGGTATACATAACTTGCCGAAAGTTGGTAAAAATGTGTAAATAGCAATGGGGCATACTTTGATTACACCTTTTTTCTACATTCCACATACAAACTCAATCACATAAATAGTAAAACTGCAAAAAAAAAATACCTTTCAAACGATAAACAATACGTCGATATCCTTTAAATTAAAATCTTAGCAATAGCTTTAATAAAATTTTTATTTTTATAACTTAGATATATAAATAGTTCATAGGTCTCTTAAAACCCATTTCCAAAAGTTTACGAAGCAACGACCCAACTGTAATACCTGCGGCCATTTCATTTCCATAATAAATGCCAAACCGGACAACATCAGACCGAACCACCAAACTAGCCAAATTGAACTGAAATATGTCATCGACAGCGCAACAAATTCCTCATCCACTTTCAATATTTGCACATACTTCAAACGCAAAGCATCAGCAAATGTTTGTTGCTCCCAGACGTTACTCAGACCCTGTTGATCAGCAAACATAATGAAATATTTCAACAGAGGATAAAAATGTGAATCTATTTGCATAGGGTAGGCATGATAAAACGGACCCATGCAAACTTGTGAAAGACGACAGATAGGCTTACGTAGATTTCGTTGTTGCATATTTAAAAACTTCCAACGATCCGTAGTGACACTATAGCCATAGCTGGTATTCAAAACATTACGATGTATATCCATTGTGTACTTGTCGACTATCATGATATAATCGAGAAATTTTGGCGTATAGCCAGGCAACTTATGTAGATGTTCATATTCATAGTCCATGACCATTATCATTAGTTTGGCGGCAATGATATCTGCAATGGTATTAATCTGCTTACTTTGCAGTGAGGTGGATAAAAAACTAGCCAATTTGGAGACATACAAGTTTGAGATGATAAAACCGAATAAGATAAGTACAATTAACAAACAGCGCATTGACTTAGTAGTTCTTAGTACTACTAAGGTCGGCGCAATGTACAACACTGAACCGATGGACTGCAAAAATGAAGCACTATAATCACGTGATTGTCGTGGTGTCAGAAGCCAAATTGCAATGGAGATGGAAAAACAGGCGCATACTATTAGCAGCCAAGTGGAATCCTTAAAAGCGCGATGCAAATATAAATTATCCATTGATTGTTTTTCATTGGGTACTATAATGCACCAGTCATTAATTCCTATTGGATAGCTGGCACCTATTGTGGTTTCCTTTATGAAAGTTGCTGTGTGTATACTCATTTCAAGTGTCTTGGCTTGAATTTTAGTCAGTATATAATTGAAGTCAAAGGCATCTTCACTTATGCCAATTTTGCTGGTATCAATTATAGTGACATTCATTTTAGCCATAAATTCTTTGATCAGTAATCCCGAAGAACCACTTATCCAATCCTTTGTTTTATTTTTATCCCTGTCGAGTAATGGAAAAACACGTGGCATATCATAACCTACGGGTATGTCGATAACATAACCTTTCCAATTGGAAATAACTCTGCGGAAAATACCTTTGGCACTCCAATCTACGGTTCTATTTATTATAGTTGGTGTCGGATATGGGTCATCTATGTAGACATTATCATGTATAGTCAATATAATTGTATTTAAAAATTGTCTTTTCCAAATTGATTTATACATCTCATCAATGATGTTATTGAAATATGTAAAACTTTCAAATTTATTGAAAATATTTATAGTTTCTAATATCGGAAAGAGTACGAATATTGTCTTATATTCACGCACGAATGATAAACTTTTCGCCGCCAAATCCAAAACAGGATCATCTGCGTGAGTTACGAAAACTATACACAAGGAATTTGCATTCAAAAAACCATCCATTGTAATTTTTCTTGTACTACTATCACTAATAATGATATTCGGCACTATGGATAATTTAGTCCAAAAATCTTGAAAGAATCTATGATATGTTCTTTTGTCCAATCGCTCTGTTATATAGTAGACCAAAGTTTCAATATTATATATCCTATGCACTTCTTTGATAACCTCGATAAGGAACATTTTTCGCACCAATTGCGGTCGTAGTTCAGTTATATTTTCTATCAAACGGTCTTCATGCGCTATTGTTGAGAGCAATAAAAGCGCAATTGTGCTGTTTAATGTCATGTTGTCCAAAGCGTTGCTAGTGTTACTGATTTCAAGAGAGAGAAACAGGTCAACCGAGGTTTCTACGACATGGAATTGTAATTACTTTGGATTTTATACACTTGGTTAATCTTTTAGTAACAGATGTTACCATTTTGTTTGTTTCAAATAATTTATGTTATTTTTTAGATCATACAGGGTCGCTATTATTAAACCATTTAAGATATTTACAGACTGTCACTATCATGGGTATTTTGGGGTACTGCCGAAAAAGTTTGAACGCACAGCAGCCGAATTTAAGCAGAGACAAATTTGGTATGCAATTGAGTTATGAATCTGTCTCATTCAGTGCTCGGACGGAATGATTATTTTATAATTTGGAATTAAGAATCGATTTTTATTCGATTTTGTAGAACGGCTTGCACCAATCGATGCGAAAGGAGTTTAAAGGACTTTGGACATCATTTAAGGGGGCTGTCATTCTCCAAAGAACGCGTGTTTTTGCAAACTTCCCTTCCCTTCCCTTCCCTTACCTTACCTTACCCTACCTTACCTTACCTTATCCCATCTCACCTTACCTTATCCCATCTTACCTTACCTTACCTTAAATTACCTTACCTCACCTCACCTCACCTCACCTCACCTCACCTCACCTCACCTCACCTCACCTCACCTCACCTCACCTCACGTCACGTCACCTCACCTCACCTCACCTCACCTCACCTCACCTCACCTCACCTCACCTTACCTCACCTCACCTCACCTCACCTCACCTCACCTCACCTCACCTTACCTCACCTCACCTCACCTCACCTCACCTCACCTCACCTCACCTCACCTCACCTCACCTCACCTCACCTCACCTCACCTCACCTCACCTCACCTCACCTCACCTCACCTCACCTCACCTCACCTCACCTCACCTCACCTCACCTCACCTCACCTCACCTCACCTCACCTCACCTCACCTCACCTCACCTCACCTCACCTCACCTCACCTCACCTCACCTCACCTCACCTCACCTCACCTCACCTCACCTCACCTCACCTCACCTCACCTCACCTCACCTCACCTCACCTCACCTCACCTCACCTCACCTCACCTCACCTCACCTCACCTCACCTCACCTCACCTCACCTCACCTCACCTCACCTCACCTCACCTCACCTCACCTCACCTCACCTCACCTCACCTCACCTCACCTCACCTCACCTCACCTCACCTCACCTCACCTCACCTCACCTCACCTCACCTCACCTCACCTCACCTCACCTCACCTCACCTCACCTCACCTCACCTCACCTCACCTCACCTCACCTCACCTCACCTCACCTCACCTTACCTTACCTTACCTCACCTCACTTTACCTTACCTTACCTTACCTTACCTTACCTTTTCTTTACCTAACCTTTCTAAAAAATTTTCGATCTTTTGATTCTATTCACTTGTTCCCTGTATTTGTTTCACAATCGTGAAAGTGTATGCAGTCTGTTGTCTAATTTAAAAATATCGTATAATTTGAAAAATTATTAATAATCACGCAATTATACGCACAGAATTTAAAGTAAACGACATCGTCGCTGCATTAGAATAATTGTACAGTTTAAAAACAATAGGTCCAAGTTCAATTATCAAATCTTGAAATCATATTAGGACAAATTATAGTTTGTGCCACTTAACATAGGGCAATGTCGGTATTTTAACAAAATAGCTTATACTTTATGACCACTAATATGTCAACTTAAGAGTGTGAACAGGTGCTATGCTAGTTTGATTTTATAGTGCTGCCTGTTAATTATATTTTGTACTTTTAATTAGAACCGGAAAATATTTGATTTTAACAGCAAAAATTATCACTTTAACAACTAACAGGCTACTTGTACAAAATCATTATGATACTTTTAAGGAGTAATGAACGTGTTTTATGTGAATTTTTTTCGGGTATAAAGGGTTATAAGGGAATAAAAAAAAATGTAAATGAAATTGTTATAGAAATATTTAAGTACTAAGAAAACTGTTTTTGAATTAAATTATATTACAAAATGGTCGCACTACACACCTTCTTCCGAGCCATGGTTTCACAGCAGGGCTCCGCTTCACGCACTATTATGGTCGTAATTTTAATCTAATAAAAATAATAAAAGTCAGGCCTAATCTGCTTACACAAGTTTCAATCGCTGCTACACGATATCATCAGTAAGCTTTGATTGCCGACGTTTAAGAATTTTCAAGCTTACCATGTTTTAACTTTTACATTGACCAGTTACGAACTATAGCCAGATATAAACACAGTGCGCCAACACTTCTTCCTTGTTTACAATTGTTTTTGTAACTCCCAATAGATCAAGATGCTCCTCGAGGTGCTTTATACAGACAAAGTTTTTGTTTAACTGTATTTTCGAGAAAAATTGGAAGCTCATTCATACGGACAACACTTCATAACATCGATGACAACAGCTGGTTTTTTAGAAATCGTGGATTAGCATTTGTGCATCAAAAGCTTTTCTTCTGTAACTGCTGAAACTTTTGGAACTCTGTGTATATTCGACGAAAACATTTTGTCTTTTGCAGATCGTCGATTTCTGTGCTTTTGGAGCAAGCAGTTTCATAATTGTCTATATAACATATCTTAAGGCAATCTGAAGCTATATTTCTGGAACAAATTGTAAGCAATTTCTCAACTCTGCCCAAACAATATCTCTGCTATTCTTCTTTATATGTACGTGTTTTTTCTTTTGCATATGTGTCATTTGCTATTTTGCTTTTCTAGTTCTTAAAAGTACGCATTTTTTAAAAATGAAAATGACTAACGACTTACATTATTTTCATTACAATCGTTTATTATTAAAATTTATAATAATTCAAATTACAAAATAAAATTATAATCAACTTGGTATTTCATAAAAATGGACAATTGACGACCACTTAAGCTCTGTTGCAAACGTTATTCCAGCCAGTAAAAGTCCAATAAACCAAACAACCCAAACTATACGAAAAAAACTCAACGAAAGCGGTATAAACTCTACCTCGATCTGCAACATTTGAACATATTTCAAACGTAGAGCATCGGCAAATGTACGCTCCTCCCAGACCTTTAGTAGACCCGATTGATAAACTGTCATTATAAAATATTTCAGTATCAAATAGAACGGTGAACTACGCTGCATAGGAAAGGCATGGTAGAAAGGACCCATACAGACCTTCGAGAGGCGAAATAATGGTTTACGCAAATTACACTGTTGCTTGCTAAGAAAATGCCAACGATCCGTAGTAACACTATAACCGAAACTCGTATTTAAAATATCACGATGCAAATTCAGTGTATATTTGTCAACGACCCTTATGTGCTGAATAAATTCCTCGTTAAATTCGGGTAGAACTTTCAAGTACTCAAATTCATTATCCAAAATCAAAATTTTCAAGTTTGCGGCCACAATATCGCTGATGGTATCGATCTGTGGCTCATTCGGTGATGTCGTCAAAAAGCTGGCCAATTTGGAGATAAACATATTAAAAGTTATAAAACCCAATATAAAAAGTAGCACGGAGATAAAGCGTATACGTTTTATAGATTGCTGCATCAACGATATTGGTACAATATAAAGTATTGAACAAATTGCCTGCAGAAATGAAGCGCTGCAATCACGTGATTTAGACGGTGTACAAAGCCAAATGGTTAGAGTTATATAAAAGCAATCAAACAACAATAGAATCCACATTGAATAATCAAAAGTGCGTTTCAAATAAAGATGATCCGGTGAACGATTACGAAATGGTACCATAATACACCAATCAACAATGCCTATAGGATAACTGGAACCAGCAGGACTTTGACGTATATAGGTATTGGAATGTGGGCTGATTTCAATAGATCTATCTTCAACTTTGCTAAGTATGTTATTAAAAGAAAACGTACGCTTATCTACATTGAATTTATTGCTGTCAACAAATGTGACATTAATGCTTTTGAGGAATTCTTGAAATATCAACGCTGATGTACCACTCAGCTTGGGATGTTTTGGTTCACTATTTTCCACATAATCATACAGTACAAAAACACGTGGTAAATCGTAAAGTACTGGGGTGTCCACAGTGTAACCTTTAAAATCCGTTTCGTAACTTATGAAAAAATCTTCAATATTCCAATGATTAGTTAAATTTATAATACGCCGCACAGGATAAGAATCTTGTATGTAGACATTATCTTGTATTGTCAATAAGATAGTGTTGTGAAACTGCATTTTCCAAATGAAATCATAGATCGTGTTAATACTTTCATTAAATTTATTATAAATCGTCAAACTTTTCCAAAACTCAGCCGTTTCCAGCGTTGGTAATAGCACAAAAATCGTTTTTAATTCACGCACTTTTATTAAGCTACGTGCCGCTACATCCATTACAGGATCATCACTAGCTGTAGTAAAAACAATACATGCCGCAGCCGCATTCAAAAATCCATCCATACGATATTCTTTTTCACTATCATTGCCATTGATTACAATGATTGGCACTAAAGAGACTTCAGTCCAAAATTTCCAAAGAAATTCTTCAAATGTATTTCGACTAACTTGTTGCGTTACATAAAAGACATAATTGTCAACATTATATACTGCATGTATGCTGCGTGTTATCTCGATTATAAAGTTGTAATTAACTTCTTGAGGTTGTGGCTGAGTCGTTAGATTAGATGGTATTTCTTGGCAATCCAATTGCCATGCTGAGTGTAGTAGCAGTAGTAGTAGCGCAGCCACACTCTTGAGTGTCATACTCCCTTTGAACTGTAGTGTCATACTACAATTCAAGTAGCTACATAAATTTTTATTTCGCATGACAAACAAAATAATCACTGCATGGATTATCTAGATATTATACCATTTGTTTTGAAAAACATGTTATTGAATAGCTATTTTGTTTTTACCACTGGCTTATGTTAAGGGCATAATTACTGCAAATGTTTTTCTACACGCTTGAACTTAATTGGGCTTTTTTATATTTCTATCATTACCATCGAAGTAATGTGCTCATTTGAACAGGTGCGTATGGATTGCCTTCTGCAAAGGGCCATAAGAGATTTTTCTACTTACGAAGGCGAGGGCCTCTAATTAATTTCGTTTTGAAAGGTATCAAATTTCGGTGAGTCAATTGTTTAAATTGAAGAAAGAAACAGCATTTTTTAAACAATATTCAGGGATGTAAAGTGCATTTCTAATTTGTAACTTTTTATTTGATTAAGCAATTTAAACAAAACTATAGAATATAGAAGCTTAGTCTTTGCTTTTGATAATATAAAAAATGGAATTGAATATCATATTGTAAAAATCAATGTTTTTAGTTGATTGCTATTTTGATTTTCGCAAAACTTCAAACTTAATCACTAATTTGTTCAAAGCTTATGGTGTCAAGGTCAATATATGGGACTAAATTGAGGTCGATTACCTAATTTAATTTTTCACATATCCATATAGGTGGAAATGCGTATTGTTCAATCTAAAATTACCATCATCGTTGTCGAGGATTAGGAGTTTAGGAGATTCAGTTTGAATGGGAACATCTTCAAGTCTTTTAAAAAAATTCGCCAAAACAACCGTCCAGCCCAGTTGCGTAACCCGTCGTCTGGTCGACGTATGAGAATCTTCTTGGACGTCTACCTGTATTTAGCATCAAATCCATTTTAATTTTGTGTTTTTGGCTTCAGATGCTTTCAGTGCCCGATTTCTGCCTAGACCTACAAGACCCCGGCCTAGGGGCCTTGCCAGCCTTGGAGCCCCAGTCCCAGTCAATTTTGCAATCATTGTACAATCTGCATGCTCTGAAGCTTCAGGTCTTCTGAATTCATTAGACTCGATGAGAACTTGCTTTTTGACACTTCTCTGGAATGACATCTTGGAAAGGTTCAACAAAGTGAACAAGTCTCTTCAATCTGTCAACATTGACTTGGGTACTATCGCTGAACTGTTGCAATCATTGGTAACGTATATAGAAGACTTAAGAGAACCCAGTACTTTGATCTTTATGAGTTGAAAGCTGTTGGTTTTTAAAGAAAAGTCATAAAAAAACTTTGATTATTTTATTAGGACCATGGTCTCTAAGGGAAATTTTCTAAGAATTTTCCGTAGATTACGATTTTTCTTTTCTTTTTTTTGGTTTTTTTCCACTCATATAAATCAACCCGTCCTAATGCATATGACATGCAGAGGAAACGTAAGCGCAAAGTCCAGTTCGATGAAGTCAAGGAAAACGAGACCGAAACTTTTGACAAGGACAGATTCAGAATTACCATTTATAATGTTATTATAAATAGGCTTATTATAGAACAACAGAGACACGGATCTGCTTATAAAGAGTTAATGTTAAAAGTTTGACTTTCTTACGAATCTAAATCGCTTGGAATCTAAACACATAAGTGAAGGAGCCAGAAACTTGATAGGTTTTTATCCAGAGGATTTGGATACAACTTTGGAAAACGAGTGTCTGCACCTGCGAGCTCATTTGTCATCCAATGACGAAGTTATAGGGCTATTATCACCAAAGCTGTACAAATATTTTTTAGGAAAAAGCTATTGTGTACACCAGCGTCAAAAAGGTCAGCAGAACGGTAATTTTCAGCGCTAAAGAGAGTTAGGAATTACTTAGTGCGATGTCACACGACGGGCATTTGACAGCACTCAAGCAAAATTTTTTTGTTGATTCCCATAAGAGAATGAACTTTTTGTACGACGGACAAAATAATTCAGTTTTGAGTGGCGAACATGACAGCAGTCACCGCTCAAAATAGTGTTGCGAGGTTGTAAATAAAAAAATTTTATCAAGGAACGAAAAAAAAAACATAAAATATACTTATTTTAATTATCAAAAAAAAAGAGTGAAGCACAACACTTTTTCAAAAACGCATTTAAAAACGGAGTAGAAATATCAATTAATTATCAAGAAAAACTATAAACGTCAGAAGTTGACCGGCAAATTATTGTTTGAGCGCTGTCAAACGCCCGCCGTGTGACATCGCACTTAAGATCTACCATAGAAGAGAACAGGCTAAATTCACTCTCTGTTATGTTCATAGAGTCAGAAATAATGCAGTGAATTGACTATGATGACTTCATTCGTTATTTTGCTCAGAAGAAAGCTTGCCGTAAGATTCAATAAAATATATTAACATTTTTATACGAATAGTACCAAAGACTGCGTAATTCCGAGTATTAAAGTAAATAAAGCCGATTGAAAATTATTTGTTCTATACTAGTGATTTTAATTTACGAAACCAAAATGGAACGATTTCGAGATGGGAGAGAGAGTCCCAAATGACAAGTGCCTAGGGGCCCTGCTCCTCTAACTCTGGGTCTGGATGCTTTGCAAACATTGCGGGTATTTTAACACTTTATTTTAACTCTTTGTATGTGAGCAACTCCACAGTCCTGTCAATTTCCATTAATTATTTGCAAAACAAATATTGAAAAAAGTGAAATAAAAACAAGCGTGCATCATTAAAAATCTATTAATTATAGAAATCAAAAGGGAAACGTGGTGAATTTAAGCCCACATATTAATATTTTAATAACCAACCTGCTTAGAGTTGAACAAATAAAAATAAATTGGTCGCTTTTTTATCGCAAAACGGCAACTGAAGGAAAATACATTGATAAGTGCTCTTTGGAGAAAAAAAATGTTTTTATTACACCGTGCAACATCAAAAATCATGCTGAAGAATCGTTGGCGGAAAGTGGGGTACCTTTGACGCTTCATTTTTAAAGACCTATATTTCTCAAAAGAATTGAGGGATTTTAAAAATTGTTACTGTTTTTCAAACATTAACAATTACTGTTACTGTTTTTCAAACATTAACAATCAAAGAAAAGAAAAAATTAAAAAAACTGCATCATCGTTTTATTTAATTTCTTCCAAAAATAGTAATTTTTGACAAATATAAACCGACACGAGTTTTTTTTACATCTCGATTTCGGTCTTACAGGACAGAAATAGGACTTTTTAATACAAAAGTAAGTGATAGTGACAGTTTTCTTAGATAATTTATATTGCAAGTAGAATAATCATGCACTTCTCTAATGCCTTCCATATAAAAAAAATTAATATTTTGAATCTTCACCGAATTTTGCAAGGACGTCAGTAAGTTTATATATATAAAAAAAAACAGTCTTCCATTTGGAAACTTCTCTTATCAAATCAAACTCGGAAACTCAATACCCGAATCCACCATATTGGGTCCGCCATCTTGAATTTTAAATTTCTGACCTTGAATTCGTATTCAGCGTCTCCAGAAACCCCCGTATACCAAATTTGGTGCTAATCGGTTGATTTTTAAACAATACGCCCGCCATATTGAATCCGCAATTTTGAATTTGAAAATTTTTAAAATTTTGCCTTGGATTCGTATTTGGCGACCCTAAAAATCCCTTTATAACAAATTTGGTACATATCAGTTGATTTAAAAAAAATGCGTACGCCATCTTGGATCCGCCATTTTTATTTTGTAAAATCTGATTCCGGATTCGTAATCAGTGACCCCCAAGACACCTATATACCGAATTTGATGCAATTCGGTTGACTTTCAAAAATTCGGGCACCATATTGGATTTTTGACCGCCATATTGGATCCGTCATGATGAATTCTGTCAATTTTTCACGCCAACTTTTTAAGAGCTACAATTTGAGTCAAAACACGATCCGATCGGTTGAGAATTTTTATTTTTCAAAGCTTTTTTTGCTGGACACTCAATTTTTGTCCGGCTTCCGGCCGCCATTTTGAGTCCGCCATCTTGAATTTTTCAAAACGCCGCTCGTTTTTCGAAACGAATAAATTAAGTTCAAAACGGATTCTCTACGTTGCGTCAATTTTTGATCATTTTGGTGGCCCGGTTGACGTGGAACGTCATTTGTACAGAATTCAAATTCATTATTTTCAATAACTTTCTCAGTTAAAGATTTTTCATGAATGAGAGTTACAATGGTCTCTTGTAAAAATGCGCCCACTTTTTGCCTAGTGATGATCCAAACCATTTCTAATATTTGTTGTAAAGTTGGTTAACAGCTGACAGAACTATCAAATAGTTTTTGTTTAAACTTTTATTTTTATATTTCATATACATAATGGTAAAATATTTTCAATTCATTTATCATTTCGATTTGACAATCAAGCTTAGGGCTAGATCACAAGCTTCCATAATTTTGAAAAAAAAATTTTAATGAAAATACATAGTAAATATCTAAGAAATTTTAAAAATAATGAACATTGTTATCTAAAATCATTCAAACCCTGAAAATGTATGACACTATCTAAGCTAACTTAATATCGTACATTCCTTACAATGTATATTACTCCATATGAAGACTCTTTACTGATACGACTAAAATCTATACAGCACATAGCTTAGCTTAGCAACTTCCTCCAAAGCTTTATCAACAGACGACCAATTTTCTTTATCAACTTCCATTCAAGTTCCAAAATAAAAATCACAAATGCCAGTGTATGGCCAAAACCATAGATAATCCAAATCGCCATAAAAAACTCAAGGGATAACTGTCTTGGCTTCTCGATCAACTCCAGTATAGTTACATACTTTAAACGGAGAGCATCCTGAAATGATCGATCTTCCCAGGCTTGCATCAGGCCCGATTGTTGTACCAACATAACGAAATATTTTAAGGTCAAATCAAAATGTGAATCATGTTGTATTGGAAATGCATGATAATATGGACCACTACATATTTTTGAAAGGCGAAAAACGGGCTTGGCCAAAAAGGTCTGCTGTTTCTTCAAAAAATTCCAACGATCTGTTGTCACACTATAACCATAGCTGGTATTAAAAACGTCTCGATATAAATTCAGCGTTGGCTTATTCACAACTTCTATTTGCTCCAAAAGTTTCGGCGTGTAATCTGATAAACCTTTGATCATATCAACTTCTAATGGAAGTATCATAATTTTTAACTTTGCAGCTATGACATCATCAATGGTATTTATTTGTGGCTGTCCAGGTGATGTAGTCAAATAGCTGGCCATGCGACAAACAAAAATCTGTGATGTTATGAAACCAAGTAGGAAGAGTAAAATGAATAGATAACGCGTGCGTAAATTAGATGCCTGCAGCATAAGTGTTGGTACAATACAAAGTATCGTACAAATAGCTTGTAGGAGTGATGCACTATAGTCACGTAATTTTGACGGTGTACAAATCCATAGTGTTACCGATATATAGAAGCAACCGAAGATAATCATAATCCATGTTAAATATGAAAAGATGCGCGGCAAATAAAGATGATCTGGAAATTGATTAAGGTTCGGTACCATAAGACACCAATCGTTAATGCCGATCGGATAACTGGCTGTTGCTTGAGTACCACTTACAAAAGTATACGTATGTAGACTTATTTCAATTGATTTGTCCGCTATTCTATCCAAGATATATTCAAAGGTGAATGCATTCTTATCAATGATATAAGCAGAACTATCAATAAATTTGGCATTAACTCTTTGTGTAAATGCCTCGAAAAATAGTGCTGAGCTACCACTTAGCCAACCACCGCCTCCGCTCTTGCCGCCAACAGCAGTATGTTGTACGGTCAGTGGAAAAACACGTGGTAAATCATAAAATATGGGTGTATCAATAACATAACCCTTCCAATCGACACCTTGATAATTTTTCCTAGGGAAAAAATCATCGACTTCCCATATAAACGATTTGTCTGTAAAATTTAGTGTCGGATATGGATTCAATATAAAGACGGCGTCGGCTATGGATAACAAAATTGCGTTTGAAAATTGCCGCTTCCACACATATTCAAAAATGGTGCGTACGTATGTAATAAATTTAGTGTAACTTTTAAAATCGGCATAGTAAATAAAGGTTTCTATTTCCGGATATAAAATGAAGACCGTTCTGAGATATCGTACACCGCATAAATTTTTTGCTGCCACTTCCATAATGGGATCATCGTCACCAGTAGTAAAAATAACATTCAATACCGATGTGCTTAAGAAACCATCCATTGGATATTTTCTTGTATCATTATCACTGATCATAATATGCGATACAATTGGGAACTCTGTCCAAAAGGTTTCAAAAAAATTTCCCAAGACATACATATCCAATTTTTGCGTTATGAAAAATAAAAATGTTTTGAAATTGTATTTCATTTGTATGCTGCGTATTATCTCAAATAGAAATACATTGTTCACATATTGATAGTGTATTGCCGACGAAGAAAAATTACCAGTTTTAGCAGTATCCGGCGAGAGTATGTGATGATATGACGACATTTTTCGAACTGAGTTAAAATGATGACGATGTTGTTCAATTAATAGTGGAAAACAAATTGAATTTAAAATGGAATAGATATAGCTAAGCCATTTGTGCAATTATAAAAACAGGTGCAACTGTATTTACCAATGTAATTTATTTTATCGTTATTTAGCATGCATATTTCACAGATACCGGGTCTCAACACATTATAGGCGATTCGGTGACAATTCAATTCAATTCAATTTATTGTTCAACAAAAAATAATTTACAATGTTTATCTTACATTCTGTACACATTTCACAGGAGTTGAGTTGCAATTTCCCTTATCTTCCATATTATAAATACAATTCAAATTCGTTCACTTTCGATCAGTTATAGTAGGGGAGCCCATCGGGGGATTTTGGGGTTTACTCGTGCGCGGCAGATTAAGATATGGGGGATACCTTGCACCTTGTTGAGTACCTCTACCAAATCTTAGCCCTCTATATAGTGCCGCGAGAGTAGGGCAGCAGATCAGAATATTTAAAAAAAATCGATAGCTGGATTTACTCGTGCGCGTCAGATTAAGGCATGGTGGGTCAATTGCATGCTGAAGAGTGTGCATTTCAATAATCTGACGATGTGAGCGTGACGTAAGGGAGTGGGAGGATCACAAACTTGACAAACGTCATCTTGACATTCTCGAGCGCGGTCAAATATTTTTTTATTTTGAAGGAAATAATTCAAGGATAACGGAAAAAATATAATCTGCCGATTTTCAAAAGCCGAAGTAACGAAAATCGCCAATGAAGTTTTCGCTTGTTTGTATGTGTTTTAATTTTTGTGAATTATATTTTGTGAGTTTAGCATGGAAATTTTTTCAAACGGTCGGATTAAGCAAATCCCTCCAAATAATCGTCAGATTATGGATCAGTAGGACCAGGACATTAAGCTGAACCGTCTGTATAAAGATCTGAAGCGCTCAAGTATCTGCAAATAGGGTTTTTTTTTGCATTTTCGAAAAGTCGCCGCGAGCTTGCGTCACATCCGAATCGTCAGTCTTATGAATGGGAGCTTCGTTCGGGATCACTTAACATTCCCTTTGAATATCTGACGCACTCGAATGAATGTTTTTTTTTTCATTTTTAACTCATCCGTACGGCCTCCCCCACCGTCCAAGCCGGCAGATTAATATACCTCCGCCATTAGAGACACGTAGGGCATATACACTATCAATATCTGACCCGCTCGATTATGTCCATGCGCACGTTTTTTTACATTTTTGAAAAATGGCGGATCCAAACCTGATCGGGTCGTTTCTTGGCTCAAATTGTAGCTCCAAAAAAGCTTTCGTGGTAGTTTGACAGAATCCAAGATGGCGGATCTAATGTGGCGGTCAAATATTCAATATGGTGACCAAATTTTTGAAAACCAACCGATTTGCACCAAATTTTCTTGAGGGTCACTGATCGCGAATTCGAGGTCAGATTTGACAAAAGCAAGATGGATGATCCAAGATGGCGTACGTATTTTTTAAAAATCAACCGATTTGTACCAAATTAGTTATACGGGGGTTTTTGAGTTCGCCGATTACGAATCTGAAACTATATTTCAAAAATTTTCAAAATCAAAATGGTGGATTCAATATCCGATCAACCGATTAGCACAAAATTTTGTATATGGAGGTTTCTGGGGTCGCTGAATACGAATCCAAGGTCAGAAATTTAAAATTCAAGACAGTGGACCCAATTTCGTGGAAACTCAATAACCTAATCCTTTATATTGGATCCGCCATCTCAAGTTTTAAATTTCTAACCTTGGATTCGTATTTAGCGTATTTGGTGTAAATCGGTTGAATTTCAAAAATTTGGCCACCATATTGAATATTTGACCGCTATATTGAATCCGCCATCTAGGATTCTGTCAGCCTATCACGAAAGCTTTTGCGAAGCTACAATTTGAGTAAAGAAACGACCCGATCGGTTGTGGCTTTTTATTTTTACAAGCTTCTATTGCTGGACATGTGACTTTTCTCCGACTTTCGGCCGCCTTATTGGATCCGCCATTTTGAATTTCTGAACGGGCCACACGGCTTTTAGAAGATTTTCATGAGACGAACATTTTAAGACCTCGTACGTCTTGATCGTTCCAGCCAATTTTTGGCCGCTAAGGTGATCCGCTTGACGTAAAACGTCCCATATATATACTCAAATTTTCTCGTTACGTCTATTTTGGCTTAGGCTTTAGCTGTTCCACCGAATTTGTACGCGTAGCCTGTTTTATTCTGCTCTCTCATCGGCAATTCTATTTATTTTATTGAGATTCATTTTGAAAATTTCTCACGCTCTCAAAATGGCTTCAAATTTAGCGTACGTGGCTCTCACTAATAAATTCACCTGGTATAATTATACCATGAAAAAAAAAACAAAATCAAAACGAATTTGCATGCTTGTTTGAATTCGTGCAATTAATTTTTTTAAGCAATTTTAAGATTTTAATAACTAGATATTAAAATACGAATATCGTGATGGAGATTGAGAACAAGCGTTTAAGCAATAAAACTAAACAAATTTGATTTTAATCGAGACAGGTGTTTTTACGTGATGCGCGAACATACATATGTATTTTCAAATAAAAAAATTTTAATAATGTATATTTTATGTATTATTGTAAATATAATACATATGTATATATAATTTTCCCCTCCGAAAAAAATCAAAATTGCAGACCTCAAAGCAGACGTTCTCAGAAAAGGAAGTAAGTATTCTTTTTACCATCAAAATCATTTCATTTCTTTCGCTTAACCCATATTTTGTAAGATTTTAAAATGTTAAAAAAATATGGCCTCCAAAAAACAAGATATGCACATAGGGTGACCAAAAAAAAAACCCAAAAATATTGGCCCATTAATTTATACTACTTAGCCACTACAATATATTTTAGAAGTTGGCAGAATTTTTTAAAGTCTTAAACTTTTATCTCAAAACTCCTCTTTGGGCCGTCATATTAGGTCTGTCTTTTCGATTATTGATTGAATAAAAAAATTCATATCTAGAACTTAAATATTAGCATTATTTTAATATTAAAAGTGACTCTAATTTTTTTAGCCAAAGAAGGTTGAAACAATACCAAAAAAGAAACTTCAATGGATGAGTAGCCAAAGTTTATTGAGAAAGATTTTTCGAAAGAATTTTAAAGTCAGCTTATTTTATTAAATTAAGATACATTTTTGTATATGAATGTAAATAATAGACTCCATATGAAGACTCTATTCTCATACGACTATAATCTAAACAGCACATAGCTTAGCAATCAACTTCCTCCAAAGCTTTATAATTAGACGACCAAATTTCTTCATCAACATCCATTTAATTTCCAAAATAAAAGTCACAAAAGCCAGTGTAAGCCCAACACCACATATAATCCAAATCGCCATAAAAAACTGAAGGGACAACTTTCTTGGCGCTTCGATCTCCTTCAGCATAGTTACATACTTCAAACGTCGAGCATCCTGAAATGAACGATCACCCCAGGCTTCCATGAAACCCGATTGTTGTACCAACATAACGAAATATTTCAATGTCAAATCAAAATGTGAATCACGTTGCATTGGAAATGCATGATAATATGGACCACTGCATATTTTTGAAAGGCGAAAAACAGGCTTACGCAAAAAGATCTGCTGTTTATTCAAAAAATTCCAACGATCTGTGGTCACACTATAACCATAGCTGGTATTAAAAACGTCACGATGTAAATTCAGCGTATGCTTACTCACAGTTATTATTTGCTCCAAAAGTTCCGGCCTGAAGTCTGATAAACCTTTGACCATATCAAGTTCAAATTTAAGTATCATTATTTTCAACTTTGCAGCTATGACATCATCAATGGTATTTATTGGTGGCTCTTCAGGTGATGTAGTCAAATAGCTGGCCATGCGGCAAACAAAAATCTGTGATGTTATGAAACCAAGTAGGAAAAGTAAAATGAATAGATAACGCGTGCGTAAATTGGACGCCCGCAGCATAAGTGTTGGTACAATACAAAGTATCGTACAAATAGCTTGCAGGAGTGATGCACTATAGTCACGTGATTTTGACGGTGTACAAATCCATAGTGTTACCGATATATAGAAGCAACCGAAGATGATCATAATCCATGTCATATATGGAAAAATGCGCGGCAAATAAAGATAATCCGGAAAACGATTACGGTACGGTACCATAATGCACCAATCGTTAATGCCGATCGGATAGCTGGCCGTCACTTCAACACCAGATACAAAAGTGAACGTATGTGGACTTATCTCAATTGAGTCATCCTTTATTTTTTTCTCTATATAAGCAAAGCTGAATGCATTTGGATCCATGATATAAGCAGAACTATCCATTAATGTGGCATTCACTGTTCGTGTAAATGCCTCAAGAAATAGTGCTGAGCTACCACTCAACCACTTGCCGCCGCCAACAACAGCAGTATGTTGTGCGGTCAGTGAAAAAACACGTGGCAAATCATATAGTATGGGTGTATCAATAACGTAACCCTTCCAATCGACACTGTCAATACTATTTGAAGTACCGAAAAAATCATTAACATTCCATTTATGTGATTTTTCTATAATACGAGGTGTCGGATATGGATTCAATATAAAGATGGAATCGGCTATAGATAGCAAAATTGTGTTTGAATATTTCCGATCCCAAATATATTCGAAGATACTGCGAACAGTTGTCCTAAATGTAACGTAACTTTTAAACTCCTGATGATAGTCAGAGCGTTCTAGTGACGGATATAAGATGAATATCGTGCTGAGGTATCGTACACCGCGTAAACTTTTTGCCGCCATATTCATAATGGGATCAGTATCGTCAGTGGTGAAAACAAGATTCAAAGACGATATACTCAAAAAACCACTCATCAGCATTGGATGCACTCGTCGCTTGGTATCATTATTACGGATCATAATTGTTGTTACCATAGGAAACTCTGACCAGAAAGATTCCAAAAATACAGCCAGCGTACTTACATCCAATTTTTGTGTTATGAAGAAGATGAAAGTTTTCCAATTATGTTTCATTTGTAAGCTGCGTAAAACCTCAAAAATAAATGCATTGTTCACATATTGAAAGTATGTTGCGGATGACGAATAGTTGAGAGTAGTAGTACTGCTCGTGGAGAACATATAATGATAAGTAAGTTCGTTGAGCGTCATTTTCAAACTAAATAAATTGTTGGCGACGTTGTTTAATTAATGGAGGAAAATATTTCTCTAAGCAAATTTACATAGCGGAAATAAGTTAACTTTTACGATAGATAGCATGTAAAGGACAATGTCATTTTCTTTATCGCTACTAGTCTAATCTAAAATATACGAGTAGTATCGTAGGTATGAAGGGTATTCATAGGTATATAGAAACGTTCTAAAGTTTAGAGAAAAATTTTGCAATAATGTTAAAAAACAATAACTATGCGCACTTTTAACAAAAACATTTATTTTATTTTTTATTGATAATGATTAAATTAATTTTGAAATTAATCACTAGTAGTTTTACTGAAAACACAACTTTTTCATCCACTAAACTAGCACCTGCCACAATTAATTGCAAAACTAAAACATGTTTGTACCGAATTCAAGAAATATCGGAATAAAAGCATTCGTAAATTATCACATTACATGCAAAAAACTGATGGGATGGAAATATGTAGCTTTAGATATGAATAATTGTGTTTTAGTTAAATGAGAACACTCAATGGGACACATTGCTCCCGTCAGTATTAAAAGGGTTAAGTGAAAATAAGTGTTATATTTCAGATTTTCTCCTAAGCTGTTTCCAGCAATATCAACATGGCTTTTTTTCTATTAAAATATTAAGTTTAATCAAAATAGATATATGTAAATAACGATATTCCGAGTAAGCTTCCTTGCTGAAAATAAAAAATACGGCAAAAAGTAAATAGTTCCCAAAAGAATCTTTTTTTTTTGAATTTTGAAATAAAAACCGGTTCTACTCATTCTAGTTTTTGGTAAGCTTTACGATGCAAAGTCAATATATCATTCTTTTAGTCCGGGAGGCAGCTTGCATTTTTCAAGGTTATTTCCTCTTGCATACTTTTTTTGCAATTGATAGTTTAAAAAAAGCTGAAAGTGGAAACAAGCGTCTTTCACCAGAATATTGGTGGGTCTGGTTATGAGAGGCCGAGGCAGAAAAGTTTCGCTCAATAACTCGCTAAGTAAGCCACATGTAGAAAAATACACACATCGATTTCATATCCGAAAAATCTCCGTACGATAAGATTTGACTCACCTTTCATCGTTTTAAATTTTCCAATAAATACTATAATTTTGAGTAAAAATAGTTATTTTGGGCAAAAGATATGGTTTTCTGAGTTGAACGGGTAATGTCAATTTAACCCTTAACTGCCCATTGTATCATATTTAATACATTACGTTAATGTAAGTTCCAATGAATGCGTTTCAAATTTTTAAACTTTATGCCAGTTGAATTAAATTCATTACAAAATACCGATTCTGTTTACCGTTATTTTGTTTACAGTTATATACATAAAAGTTTGTATGTATGTACGTACATAACATCAACAGTCAGTGTCATCTTGATTGTGAAGAAACAAGTTTTCTATAAGTAGGTCATAGTCGTTTTTTGATGAGTTGATTTCAGATAAAAAATTAATTACTTTAAAAATAAAAATTAGTTACATATTCTAAAATTTCAAATTGTCTGTCGTTATTGATGTTTTTCTAGTTTTTTTGTTTCTTAAGGCAAATTGCATCAAATTTGAGAAAAACCTAAAAATCCTTGCTAAAAGGATAGCAGGTCCAAAAAAAAATTTTTAAAGTAGGGGAAGTGCGTGTGCCTTGGACCAATTTTGAGCAAATCGTCTACTGACTCCAAACTACGGCTTCTTTTTTTTCTCTGACGCCTCTATATTTCAAACGGATATTTTAGCTAAAATGGCATGAATACAAAAAGCCGCAGTCTTTTTTCCAAGCCCACGTTTAAGACGTTATTCTTTAAAATGCCAAAGTGGTCCAAGGCACAATGCCTGATTGTACCACGAGACTAAATTTACCAAAATTTTTCTTTCCTCTGTACTAAATAGTTTTTTATGATCAATTTTGGACTGATATATAAATATAGTGCTTCCAGATAATCAAAGTTTTGCTAAATGGCGAACTAAATTTGCTTTTCCGATCCTGTCCTTTTTATCAGCAGATCTACAACTTAAACCACTTTAAATTGCCTACTTTACCTTTACCGTAATTATTGCTACGAGGAATATTTCTGAATTATATTCGTAATACATTTCACGACACAGAAAAACTTTGCAATTTGGACCGGTTCAAGTTACATTCCATGCATTGGTCCAAGGTACACGCCAAGCACAAAATTCGGAAAATATTCAAACACAATTTTACCCTAGGAGATAATAAGTTATTAAGATAATTAACTTGAAGAGAAACGTTAGGTACCATTATTTCGTCATTGATCCCCAACACAACTAAATTACACAATTTTACCCTAGGAGATAATAAGTTATTAAGATAATTAACTTGAAGAGAAACGTTGGGTACCATTATTTCGTCATTGATCCCCAACACAACTAAATTACACAGCTCGTAATTCGACCTTGAAAATTTGCACAAAACTTACAAATCACGTGAAAATTTCGTCTTGCTCAGTTGACGAAAGAACGTAAATCAAAATAGCTCTTGTGCAGCGTTTCTAAAATCGGTTACATAAATAGAGAAAATTGTACCGTTACAATTTTTAGCTAGACGCTGGCAAACATTAAATATCGCTGTTGGTCCAAGGTACAATCGGTTTAAGGTACATGCTCTTCCCCTACACTTAATACATAGTTACAAAAGCCAATATGTCATCAAAAAATTTTTTATTGAAGTTAAATAAAATTGGGCCGTTAAGGGTTAAAACTTTCAATAAAAACCTAATTTTTTCGAAAATGGAGATGGTCATTAAAAATTTTAAGACTATGAAAAGAGGGTCTAATCTTGTCATACCGAAACTTTTCGGGCATGAAATCGATGTGTTTTCATCTACTCTACAACATTGGTCTTAACATAATTTTCTATTTGTGGCTTACTTTCCGAGTTATTGAGCGCAACTTTTTTCGTCGGCCTCTCACAACCAGACCCACCACGATTCTGGCGACTAACGCTTATTTCCATTATCAGCCTTACTGAAACTATCAATTGCAAAAAAAATTAAGTGGGAGGAAATGACCTTCAAAAATGCAACGCTGCCTCCCGTACTATTACTTAAACTATCAATTGCAAAAAAAATAAGCGGGAGGAAATGACCTTCAAAAATGTAACGTAGGGAGATGTCTTTGGCTTACATATGTTCATCCTTAGCACAAGGGCAACAAACAAATTAAGAAATGCAGCACTGAAGGCAATTGAATGCAACTATAACTCACCCGTATTGTTGAGCCTCCAAGCATCGCGACACTTTTTGCTGTTGCTAACACTTTTTTAGAACTAACTAACCGCACTCACTTTTTTCTTTAAATATTTCACTGTAATTATTTCACTTCAATTATTGAAATTTAATTTTTTTTTTAATTAATTATTTGAGTTTTCGTTTTTCTATTATTAACTAGCGGAACTCGCGTTTCAATTTCGACTGCTTTAACTAAAACAGTGATGCCAGATCCCTTTTTCAAAAATCCCCACACCAAGTAAAATTTAGAAAGGGTACTATTTTTGGCCTCGTCAACAGTAAAAGTGCGTGCAAGTCCGATCGTACGACAAGGCGTTAGTTGTAGGTTTGAACTAATCGATTGGGTGGTGTCGTACTACCGTGGTATGAAAATCAAAATACATATTTTAATTTTCTGTATAACTTTGTTGAAGATCATATAGTGTATGAAGTCGTATGACAAACATCGCTTGGTTGGCTGTGAGAGAAGATTTGCAGATATTCAAAATATCTTCTTATATATTATTAAAGTTTACCGAAATTATGGAATAAAAGAAACTAATTATGAAAATAAAATACTTTTTTATTTATTTTTACAGTATTTTCATCATCTGTATCTATTGTGTTGACGATGTACACAAAAAAAAAAAAAATTGATCTGAAGTCGTATGTTGCTGTTGGAACATACATATATAGGAAAACGTCAAATCTACAAATGACTTGTTGTCGTACGATCGGTAGTATGAGGCCTTTCGCACACGAGCTGACGCGTAGTCGTACTCGTACACCATGCACGAGACGAATACGCGACGATTAATTTCTACACACGGTTCGTCGCTACATCGCCCATATTAAACAAATTCAATACAACTACCACTTATTTTGCTCTTCAAAACAATAATTTTTACTTGTAAGCCGCCACGACTGTACGCCTGTCGCCAAACCGCGTACGTACAGTGACGATAAAACGGCGATGACGGCTCGTGTGCAAACTTCTTCCAAATTGTATACGCTCGGCACGCTTTCGTAGTGCGCGCAGCATGCGCTTGGTGCACGCTACAATAAATCATATAAGAGAGGCCTAATGTACATATGTACATATGCTCTGCTTAAAAAATTTTTAAAAAGGGTGGTTCTTCTACCACGCTACGTGCAAGCTGATTTGACTAAACGTACTGACATTGTGTTTAGTAATATTTACTTTAATAGCTCTCTGTGTAGCGTTTGGGAATTACTTACTACGCCCTCTCGTTAAAATGCGTAAATAATAGTCATAAAACATATTGATGAGCATTCACAGAAAATCTTCTTTCATGAAAATATATTGAAATACTGAATATTTTGTCGCGTAGTCAATTTGCTTTATTTGATGAAAGTGCGTAGCGTAGTTGCAATAAAGTGGCACCACTGATCTCTTTCAATAATTGGGCTGCCATCATTTAAAAAAAAATTTTATGTACATGAAAATCTTTGGCCAGGTCAAAATTTATATGCAGCGCGTTGTATTAGTATTTTTCTAAATAGGCCATTTTTGAAAGATCAAAACAAATTTGCAATTCCGCCGAAAATTGCGCTGCTCTACAATGAAAATTGACCCAAAAAACCGATGGCATCCCATGTTTGGGATAGGATTCAGCAGTACAATCTAATATATTGTATTTAGGCTTCTTCGAGTTCTATCATTTGGCATTAATTTCGAGCTGTAATATACTATAGTTTTAATTAAAACAACAAAATTGGCTGAAATATGGGCATTTTCGGGATTCCAATTCTGTTTGGCTCTTTAATGTGCATTAATGACACCAGCATTGTCAGATTTGATGAAATTATTGACGTGCAATTTCAGTGGAAAAGTACAACACCCAATGCAAAACACCCTATATTTATTGATGTTATAATACCATCAGCATAAGCAAATAGTCTTATTCGTGTGGCCGATCTAACTTAGAAAGTTTTTATCCAAATCTTCATAAATTTTCAAATTTATATGAAAATTTAAAATTAACCTGACCAAAAATATTATTACACAATTTTTTTTTTCAAAGGATGGCAACCCATTTATTGTAATAGATTCATTTTCTATTTGGATCATTCGTTTAAAACGCGAGTTTCCGTCGGCTGCTTAACTAATGAAATATCAAAAAGTTAAATATGTAAAAAGCTTAGTGAAAAGTGATATAATTAAAGTGAAACTTATAAGGAAAAAAAGTGAATAATTTCCAAAAAGACGTTATACAAAATATTAAAGTTCGCATCACCACTTTGAGAAGCACAGCCATAACGCAAATTCTTGAAATTAGGTGAGTAACGCTACGAGCAGCATTCAATTGTCTTTAATATTTCAATCAAATTTTGTGCAGATTCGTTCAACGTCTACTGAAAATACATTTATTTTATAACACACCTATCCTTAGCACAAAAGCAATTAGAATATCTTTAAATTTTTATAACGCCATTTTGCGCAGTATAACCAAAAGCAAAGAAGTTTATACAAAGAGCGGTATTCCAAGTTAAAATCGTAAAACTTCCCAAAGGAATTTTTTTTTAAATTGCAGGAGGAACTTTATTTATTAAATATCCCAAAGGGTATAAAATGTACAGAAAATAAAAACCTACGCATTCATTGGTCGTAGGGTTTACTTTTAGGTACAGGAAATTCGTAATATCTTTCTTTATATCTATTCCTTTGGTTAAATTCGATAACGCTTTTAGTAAAGGCATAAACCATGTATGTATCTCTAAAAATATTGAAAATCAGTGAACAATATTACGCTGATTCGGAATTAAAGTGTTTTCACATCAATCGATAACGAAATCTCTAAAATAGATACCGGCAATGACCGGTGGTGGCTCCGGACACCAATTGATGACGAAAGATTGGAAATAGGTCTTGGACATCGGCAGATGCGAATTAGAACCCGGAAGGCACCATTTAGTGCTCATATTTGAAATCAAATTTTGAAAAAAGGTAGTGATTTGAAATAAATAATTTTTCCTTTAAATAAATAATCGAGTCACAATTCAGAGCTCGAACTTTTAAGAAAATGAAGACGATTATTTAACTAAATTTTGTAACAATACATTTTGTTCAACAATACCACAAATACTAAATACTCCTAGGAGTTATAATAATGTATCGCGTTTCAATTTTACTATTGGCTTAAAATTATCTTAATGGTCTGGGCAAACAAAAATATGCATTTCAAAAGTATATTTAAAATCAGTATATATCATCAAATAGTATGCAACCACGCCAGTTAAATTAAGGTTTCAGATTAACACTATTGAAATTAAATAGCATGGTGTTTGAAATTCAAGTTCAAGTTCAAATGATAGTAATTGCAAAATGACACTTTACTTACTACTTAAATACAGGGTTATATGGAGAAGAAGTGAATAAACGAATTTTTTATGATTTGGCGGCATCGTAATGGATGTGAAGCTTACCGTGGGCGACATTATCAAAGTGGATCAAACTTTGATCAGGAAAACCAAAATGTTCAAAATTATGTTTTTCACATTGGAAGAATGCTTTCAGGCTTTTCGGCCACAATTCTCATGAATTTAAATTAAAACAAATAATATTTTATTTTAACAAGTGGTCATGACACCTAACCGCCTATATTTTATGCTGTATTTACTGCAGACAATTAGGTCCAGGCACCAAATTTAACAACTTGGTATAAGTACCAATAAGAGCAATTTAATTATTTGTGTTGTATGGAAGGAGCCACAGCCCATGTATCATGTTTCACAACTATAGCTGACATACATACATACATACATATGTAGTTACCAAGATATAGAGTTTAAAATGTTTTTGTTTTATGGAGGGTGCCACCGTTGTTTAATCCCACCCACATTCCTTGACATTTTCAGCATAGACAATATACTTACATACTTCCTAGTACCAAATTTGAAAACTACTGCTACCATAGGTGCTATTAAAAGTGATTTAAGTGTTTTTGTTTCATAAGAGGTGTCACGCCCTGTTGTCTAGTCCCGCCCATATTTTGTAAGGTGCTTAGCTTAAATAATGTACATCCTATCACCAAATTTCGAAACTCTTGCAATCATTGGGCCCAACATATAGTGTTTTAAGTAAGTTTTTGTATGGAAGGTGTACCGCCCCGTTTTCCATTCTAAAAATGCTTTCTAAGCGGATATCCATGTCAGTACCCCCGTATACCAAATTTGGTGCATATCGATTGACTTTCAAGATGGCCACCATTTTGGCCTACAAATTATATCTCAGCAACCATTTGCCGCTGATGAATGAGATTCGCTACATATATAGAAAACATCGACTAAAACCAAATAAAACTTATTTAAAGGTGCTAATTCCACGCATTACAATGATTTCCACCTAATCTATTGTTCATTTATGCACCAAATGGAAAAAACAAAAACATTGTTTTTCCACTCGCATTTAGATAAAATAAAATAATTTTTAAAACCTATTACCAACTAAAATAAAAAACCATTGATATTATATTTTATTTGTTAAGGCGTTGCAAGGCCCACCGGGTTTTGTTAGAAATTAATAAATAAGTTTTAAAAAGTGATTGTTTTGACACCTTCCGAAACATCGTTGTGCTCTTTCTTCACTTCTTTTGTTATAAAATGGCCATTTCCGATGTGCTGGCGCTTCTTCATTAAGTCCAAAAGCTGATGTCGCTGCGTGTTTGAAACTCATCCTGATTTTACTACATAAATAAATATCATTAATAACATGATATACGAGTATATATTTATACCACCCCAATTCTGCTTACCTCCTGATTATTTTCTCCATTTTATTACAAATAAGCAATTTTTGTTTTGAACATTTCATTCGCATATGATTTTTCGACAATAAAAACAAATATTTTGCAATTTTCATACCTTTTTTGTATCTTGTATACAGAAATGTAACGTTACTAATGTTTTTCTTAAAATAATTTTCATATGATTAGGCTCATATTGCTGCTCCATTCAGTTAACACCACTTCCAAATAGCAAAAACCTTTGCTAACAACCGCCTCCACAGCATTAGCGACTGACGAATAATTCTCCTCATTGCTACCCATTGACATTCCAAGATAAATATCACAAAAGCTAATGCAAGTCCGAAACCGCAAACGCACCAAATTCCCAGAAAAAATTCAACAGACAATGGTCTCTGCCGTTCATCCAACTTAAGCATTTTTATATATTTTAAGCGCAAAGCATCGTCAAATGAACGTTCATCCCAGAACTGAATGAGGCCCGATTGGTATATCAACATAATAAAAAATTTTAATGGCGAATGGAAATGTGAATCACGTTGCATTGGAAATGCATGATAGAATGGTCCTGTGCAAATATCTGTAAGTCGAAAAATTGGTTTACGCAAATAGGTCTGCTGTTTATTCAGAAAGTCCCAACGATCTGTGGTCACACTATAACCATAGCTGATGTTCAAATTGTCACGATGCAAATTCATCTCTTGTTTACTGACAATCTCTACATTTTTTAAAAATTTTTTGTTATAATTTGGCAAGTTCCTTAAGGTAATGAGCTCAATATTAAGTATCATGACTTTTAATTTAGCGGCAATAATATCATCTATTGTGTTAATCTGTGGTTCAGTTGGTGATGTGGTCAAATAGCTGGCCATGCGGCAAATGTAAACATTTGATGTTATGAAACCAAGCAAAAATAGTAAAACGAAGAGATAGCGTGTGCGTATATTGGATGCGCGCAGCACAAATGTCGGCACAATACAGAGGATCGAACAAATCGACTGTAAGAAAGAGGCACTATAATCACGTATCTTTGTCGGTGAACAAATCCAAACGGTTATCGATATGTAGAAACAGCCGAAGATGATCAAAATCCATGTTTCCAATGAAAATGTGTGCGGCAAATAGAGATGATCGGGAAAGCGATTTTGTTTCGGTACCATAATACACCAATCGGTGATACCAATCGGATAGCTAGCCGTTATCTGTGAACCAGCAATGAACGTATGGGAATGTAAACTTATCTCAATTGATCCATCTATGATTTTCTTAAATATATATTCAAATGAAAAAGC
The DNA here is from genome assembly GCA_963662105.1 of Meiosimyza platycephala. Classification (NCBI taxonomy): domain Eukaryota; kingdom Metazoa; phylum Arthropoda; class Insecta; order Diptera; family Lauxaniidae; genus Meiosimyza; species Meiosimyza platycephala. Next base: position 75,567,172 of record OY759211.1, on the reverse strand, counting down.
ATTTGGATTCATAATATATGCAGTGCTATCCATAATTGTGGCGTTTATTGATTCTGTAAATGCTTGAAACATTAAGGCCGAACTACCACTTACCCAATTGGCACTGCTTTGCTCATCAGCGGCAGCATGTTGTCTAGTGAGTGGAAATACACGTGGTAAGTCATATTGTATGGGAGTGTCTACAACATAGCCCTGCCAATCAACTGGCCACTCAGACGTTTTGAATATATTATTAACATCCCATTCGGAGGTATTTTCTACAACTGTGAATATTGGATAAGGATCAAGTGTAAAGATCGTATCGCGTATTGATAACAGTAAGGTATTAATAAATTGCCGTCGCCAAAGATACTCGAATATGGTGCGTACATATGCGGTAAAGGTGGTATAATCGTTAAAATCAAATAAATAATCGTAATGCTCCAATTTTGGATAAAGTATGAATACTGTATTGAGAAATCGAACACCGCGTAAGCTTGACGCTGCGACTTCCATTATAGGATCATCGACATTGGTGGTGAAAACAATCGATATCGATGATGCAGTCAAGTATCCATCCATGGGGTATCTGCTTCTTTTATTATTGTCCCGTATGATGATGTTCGTAACTAGAAATTCGATCCAGAAATATTGAAAAAATTCTTGAAATACATTTTCGTGCAATTCTTTCGTTATATAGAAGATAAATGTTTCAAAATTATGCTTGATTTGTAGCTGGCGTATAATACCGAAAACGAATGTGGTGTTTACAAGTTGAAACTGCAGCAGCCCGGTGCCATTTTGTGGCAACCATTTGTCGTTAGCAACTGACGAGAGTGTTAGCAACTGTGGAACTGTGTCGTTCAACGTCATGTTTTTGACTGGATGAAAATTATCACGATGATTGTTCTGTTTAATTAACATGGGTGGAGTTTTATATTTTGCGCAAAATACGCATTTGTATGACATTTAAAGCAGGAGCGTTTAAGTGCACACAACCCAAGCATATCTGATTATCGCTAAAACTTAAGTTTGTTAAGGGTATACAGAGCTTCACACAAATGCTGAAAAATTAAACAATGGAATAAATGTTCGTATGCTCAAGAGCTTTCGGATGAGAAAAAAATGTTAATGTAAAAATTAAAATTCGCAACCGATCGGGTCATATCTTGGCTTTAATTTAAGCTGATGGACGCCTATGAAAATCTGATGTGATAGGTTAACAAAGTCCAACATGGCGGATACAAAATCAAAAATCGAATGTGGTGGCCATCTTGAAAGTCAGCCGAATTGCACCAAATTTGGTAAACGTGGATCTTGGGGGTCACTGATCACAAATCCGCGGACTCAATATAACAAATTTGGTACCAATGGGTTGATGTTTAAAAAATACGTTCGCCATCTTAATTTTGGCAAATCTGACCTTGAATTCGTGATTAGTGATCCCCAAGACTCCCGTATACCATATTTGGAGCAAATCGGTTGACTTTCAAGATGAGCAACATATTGGATTTTTAACCGCCTTATTAGATTTTTAGAGGCATCCAACAGCTTCAATTTGAACCAAGATTTGACCGGATCGGTTGCGAATTTCTCATTTGGAGAGATTACGATATCCCTGGCGCCGATATTTAACGATGTTTTTCGATAAAACACGTCGATATCTTGTTCAGTTTTCAAGCTATTCTTACTATATGTAAAATTACTGTGGCTAGCAAAGTAGGTGTTGGATTATTATAGACTGATCCGCCGCGAAGCCGGTGTCGGATATTTGGAAGTTTTAAATCCTGAGCTGCGGCTGTAGGCCACCCACTTAACCTAGCTTTTATGTATAATTACTGTGGCTAATGAAACCGTTGTTGGACATATTATAGGATGGAAACATTTTTTAGTATCGATATTTCGAAAACCAAACGAGTTATCGATTTTTTTATATAATATTTTCGATTTATTTCAACCTGATCTATTGAAAACCATCCTTAAATTGCGGCGCCATTGAAATCTTAATTCTAATGATATTATTAAAATCAGATTTGTATGTATCGATCACTCGAAAACTAAAGAAGATATTGATTTTTTTTATTTAGGTTTTTTAATTTATTTTGACGTGTTTTATTGAAAAACATCGTCAAATCGTGGCGCCACGGATATCGTAATCCGTATTTTAACAAGCTTTTTTGCTAGAGAATAAATTTTTCTCCGACTTCCGGCCGCTATATTGTATTTTAAAAAAATTCAAAAGCACTCGTTCTCATCCGAAAGCTCTTGAGCATACGAACATTTTGAGAGCTTAAAAACGTTTTTTGGGCAGACTTCTCTTCCGGTTGGCCTGCAATGTCCCATACATACATAAATATATAAAGCTCAATGTATGTAGCTATGTTTGTGTGTTGCTTATGGACTACTACACCGTTCAACTGATCGCCAATATATATATATATAAAAGTTAGAAGCAAAAATAAGCTTCAATGTAAAAAATGAGTGGTGCCTCCAATATGAGAAAACATTAAATTTTTTAATGCCTTAGCAACTGAGAGGTTCTTAGCTTACAATTAGTTAACTTTGGAAAAAGTGAGCAATGCCACGCCCGCATGAACTAAATTCACTATATCTCATAAACTTTTTGACACAGATAAATGAAGCTTAATGTATATGTGCGATAGGAAAAAGTAAGATTCAACAATCACGCCTACAAAATGAGAAAAATATTTTTTATATATCAGCAACTATTTGACGCAGATGCATGAGGCTCTGTACATACATATATAGAAAACAAGAACTAAACCCAAAGGTGCTGATTCCACGCATTGCAATGATTCCCACCAAATCTATTGTTCATTTATGCACCAAATGGAAAGAGCAAAAACATTGCTTATCCACTCGCATTATGATAAAATATCAATAAAAATTATTTTTACACATTTAATCCACCTAAAATAAAAACATTATATATTATTTGTTGAGACGTAGCAACGCGCACCGGGTTTTGCTAGAAGTAAATAAATAAATAGAAAAAGTGATTGTTTTGACAGCTTTCCAAACATCGTTGTGCTCTTTCTTCACTTCTTTTGTTACAAAATAGCCCTTACCGACGTGCCGGTGCTCCTTCATGAAGTCCAAAAGCTGACGTCGCTGCGTCTTTGAAACTCGTCCTGATTTTACTACACAAATAAATATCATTAATAATATGGTATACGAGTATATATTTATACCACCCCAATTAAGCTTACCTCCTCATTATTTTCTCCATTTTATAACAAATAAGCAATTTTTGTTTTGAACGTTTTTTCGCATTTGATTTTCTCACAATTAAAACATATTTTTTTGCACTTTTCATACTTTTTTTTTGAATGTTGTATACAGAAATGCAACGTTACTTATGTTTTCTTAAAATAATTTTCATAAGAGTAGGCTCATATTGCTGCTCCATTAGCAAAAACTTTTGCTAACAACCGCCTCCACAGCATTTGTGACTGACGCATAATTCTCCTCATTGCGACCCATTGACATTCCAAGATAAATATCACAAAAGCTAATGCAAGTCCGAAACCGCAAACGCACCAAATTCCCAGAAAAAATTCAACAGACAATGGTCTCTGCCGTTCATCCAACTTAAGCATTTTTATATATTTTAAGCGCAAAGCATCGTCAAATGAACGTTCATCCCAGAACTGAATGAGGCCCGATTGGTATATCAACATAATAAAAAATTTTAATGGTGAATGGAAATGTGAATCACGTTGCATTGGAAATGCATGATAGAATGGTCCTGTGCAAATCTTTGTAAGTCGAAAAATTGGTTTGCGCAAATAGCTCTGCTGTTTCTTCAGAAAGTGCCAACGATCTGTGGTCACACTGTAACCATAGCTGGTGTTCAAATTGTCACGATGCAAATTCATCTCTTGTTTACTGACAATCTCTACATTATGTAAAAATTTTTTGTTATAATTTGGCAAATTCCTTAAGGTCTTGAGTTCTATATGAAGTATCATGACTTTTAACTTAGCGGCAATAATATCATCTATTGTGTTAATCTGTGGTTCAGTTGGTGATGTGGTCAAATAGCTGGCCATGCGGCAAATGTAAACATTTGATGTTATAAAACCAAGCAAAAATAGTAAAACGAAGAGATAACGTGTGCGTATATTGGATGCGCGCAGCACAAATATCGGCACAATACAGAGGATCGAACAAATCGACTGTAAGAATGAGGCACTATAATCACGTATCTTTGTCGGTGAACAAATCCAAACGGTAATTGATATGTAGAAACAGCCGAAGATGATCAAAATCCATGTATCCAATGAAAATGTGTGCGGCAAATAGAGATGGTCGGGAAAGCGATTTTTTTTCGGTACCATAATACACCAATCGTTGATACCAATCGGATAGCTAGCCGTTATCGGTGTACCATCAATGAACGAATGTGAATGCAAACTTATCTCAATTGATCCATCTATGATTTTCTTAAATATATATTCAAATGAAAAAGCATTTGGATTCATAATATATGCAGTGCTATCCATAAATGTGGCATTTATTGATTCTGTAAATGCTTGAAACATTAAGGCCGAACTACCACTTACCCAATTGGCACTGCTTTGCTCATCAGCGGCAGCATGTTGTCTAGTGAGTGGAATTACACGTGGTAAGTCATATTGTATGGGAGTGTCTACAACATAGCCCTGCCAATCAACTGGCCACTCAGACGTTTTGAATATATTATTAACATCCCATTCGGAGGTATTTTCTACAACTTTCAATTTTGGATAAGGATCAAGTGTAAAGATCGTATCACGTATTGATAAAAGTAAGGTATTGATAAATTGCCGTTGCCAAAGATAATCGAATATGGTGCGTACATATGCGGTAAATGTGGTATAATCGTTAAAATCAAGAAAATAATCGTAATGCTCCAATTTTGGATAAAGTATGAATACTGTATTGAGAAATCGAACACCGCGTAAGCTTGACGCTGCGACATCCATTATAGGATCATCGACATTGGTGGTGAAGACAATCGATATCGATGATACAGACAAGTATCCATCCATAGGGTATCTGCTTCTTTTATTATTGTCCCGTATGATGATGTTCGTAACTGGAAATTCAATCCAGAAATATTGAAAAAATTCTTGAAATACACTTTCGTGCAATTCTTTCGTTATATAGAAGATAAATGTTTCAAAATTATGCTTGATTTGTAGCTGGCGTATAATACCGAAAACGAATGTGGTGTTTACAAGTTGAAACTGCAGCAGCCCGGTGTCATTTTGTGGCAACCATTTGTCGTTAACAAGTGACGAGAGTATTAGCAACTGTGGGACTGTGTCGTTCGACGTCATGTTTCTGACTGGATGCAAATTATGACGATAGTTCTGTTTAATTACCATGGGTCGAGGTTTATATTTTGCGCAAAATATGATATTTAGAGCAGGTGCGTTTACGTGCATACAAGCCAAGCAAATATGATTATCGCTACAACTTAATTTTGATAAGGGTATACAGAGCTTGGCATAAGTGCTCAACACTTTTGGTAATCTAGTGGAAAACTTACTTTACCTTTATGGAAAGGATATGACAAGTTAAATCAGATAGAAAATTTTATCCATACGTTTGGTGTCTTAAATCAATTCGAAGCAATATAAGTCTGAAAGACTGACATTTTAACATATATATATAGTTTTTTGCATAAGAGTCTGAGTACCCCTTACTGTAGTTAGGATATTAAATTTACTGTAATTTTCCTTTTGCATTTGTTGAAAGCTGCCCTTATTCTGATAAATCACATACAAATTTTCAGACACATGATTAAGAATCAGTTCTTTTAATCAGATTGTGTTTTTGTATTTGTAAAACCATTCCATTAGTATTAAAATTTACGCCTATGAAAATAAATGTATTGTTACAAATAATTTTCAAGTTCAAGTACATAATTTTTTTAATGCCAAATCATTTCCCGTATCTTTTGGAACACATCAAAAGCACAGGGTTTCCGTATACCAAAAAATGTTAACATTTGTCTCCTTAAACGGATATATAAAACTAACTTTCTGTCGTAATACGAATGACATTAGAGTTGCCACACTCAAAAAAAAAAAGCAGTAGTGCAAATTTCAAACGCTAGATGGACCACCCTGTTATAAACGTTATTTCAATTAGTGTTTCAAATTGCTACAGTGCCAAAAATTGTACTGTGGCTGTGCAGTAATAGTAAAAACGATTAACAGTTAGAGAGCAGCATATACAGAGTTGTCGCAGCTGATAGTCAGCGATTGTTGTCTGTTGCGCAAAATTCAATAATGGAAGCAACAGTTCACGAAGAGCTATTGCAGTCGGTAGTCGGCTATTGATGTCTGCTGCTATCGCAGTCGAATGTCGTCTATTGCTACAACAGTCGTAGCAGTTGCTGTCATTTAATTGCTGTGAACTCTTAAACATTGCTTGCTCTTGACTCCCGCACTATTATTAAAAAATCATAAGAAATATCTTACACACACGGATATCAAAATTTATTTAAGCAATTTGTATTCTATAGAATTATATCACATTTTTGTTAGTAGCTATTTCCAAAAATCCATAACTTGTCTGTACAATTCCATTACCTGTAACCATTTCATCTCCAAAATAAATACCATTCCAGATGTCATAAGTCCAAGCCACCAAATAAACCACATCGGACGAAAAAAGCGTAATGGTAGTGGCATTGGTTCCTCAACTTTCGTCAACATGCGTACATATTTTAGGCGCAAGGCATCGGCAAATGTACGCTCTTCCCAGGCTTCGAAAAAACCCGATTGGTAACACATCATAATGAAATACTTAAGAATCGAACTAAAATGAGAGTCACGTTGCATAGGAAATGCATGATAGTATGGACCCATGCATATCTGTGAGAGGCGGAAATATGGTTTCTTCAAATAACGCTGTTGTTTGTTGAGAAACTTCCAACGATCCGTCGTAACACTATAGCCATAGCTGGTGTTCAACTCATCACGATGTGTGTTCAAAGTGTATTTATCAACAATCATAACGTTATCTCTAAATTTTGGCGTAAAATGTGGTAAAGTTTGTAGAATTTCGTATTCTAATTCAAGCACCATTATCTTAAAATTTGCCGACATGATATCATCCATAGTATTTAATTGGGAATCTTGAGGCGATGAAGTCAAATAGCTGGCGATTTTCGACATAAACAAATTAGAGGTCACAAATCCAAGTATAAACAGCAGTATGAAAAGGCAACGCATGCGTTTGGAGCAAGTTGTTAATACAGATAATGGGACAATACATAGCACCGTACAAATTGATTGTAAAAATGAGGCACTCAAATCACGTGCACTCGGTTGGGAACAAAACCAAATACTTGCAGTTATATAAAAGCAGCTAAAAATCAATAAAAACCATGTAGAATTCTCAAAGGTGCGTTGTAAATACAAATGATCGGGTGAGCGATTTTGAAATGGTACCATAATACACCAGTCATTTATACCAATGGGATAACTGGCACCAGCAGCAATCTTCCGCATATACGTATAAGTATGCAGGCTTATCTCAATTGACTTCTCATCTACCTTATTCAATATGTATTCGAAAGAAAAATCCTTTGGTTCCATGGTAAATGCAGTGCTATCTATGAATGTTGCATTTATAGATTCAATGAAAGCCTTAAACAGCAAAGCCGAGGTGCCGCTTACCCAATCTTCCGAATTAGCGCCTGTATATTTTTCACTAACAATCACTGGGAAAACACGTGGTAAGTCATAACGTACGGGCGTATCAACCACATAGCCCTTCCAATCGAACATGGATGTGCTGAAGAAATCACTCACATTCCACTGTGCAGTCTTATTTATAATACTAGATGTGGGATAAGGATCATGTATATAGATGTTATCACAAATTGTCAACAAAATGGTATTTAAAAATTGTCGCTGCCAAATATATCTATATATTGTATCCAAAATGCTATTAAATTTGGTGAAAGTTTCAAAATTAGCCATATAATCTGCTGTATCCAGTATGGGAAATAAAACAAATAAAGTCTTCAGCATACGCACTCCACGTAGGCTTTGTGCAGCCAATTCCATTATGGGATCATCCACTTCTGTGGTAAAAACGAAACATAGCACCGGTGTACTAAGAAAGCCATCCATTGCAAAGCTGTCTGTATCATTGTCGTGACTGATTATAATGCTGGGCACCTTGGGAAATTCTAACCAAAAGTGTTCGAAGAACAGCTGGTAAGTATGGATATCGAGTCGTTCCGTTATATAGAATACAAAATTTTTGAAATTATGTATCTCATGCAAATCGCTTATTATCTCAAACACAAAAGTGTTATTCACTAATTGCGGATATGGTTCGGTTATATTCTCTGGCGGCAGCTGTTGATGTGCCATCGATGACAGCAGCAATAGCGCTACACTGCTGTTTAGTATCATGTTTCTGGAACGCTATCAAAGTGATACTGCTACTTTATATTAATAGTACATCAATTTTTATATGTCATAATGAATAGGTATTAATGATATTTATACGATTACATTTACTATTGCAACAAGTTTGTTTAGTGTTATATGACTAACTCTTATCGATGAGTAAAATTTAATAACCTACACAGTAGTGGTTTTAGCTGCATCATTAGTTGTAGGTAAGGCCCAAGAACCAATAAAGTCCATACATTTTATTTTTGAGTTGAGAGATAGATACACGGACCGAAAATCTACACTCTTGTTGAATAGATGGGAAAGTTTAGTGCAGAAGTTAATAACTTTCACACACTTCTCAAAAGTCTCTAGTCTCTATTGAACTCTGGTAAAGCAATAATCTTTGTTAAATAACATTAAGGAATTTGCAGTTTAATACCAAAACCAAGCGGTGAGACCTTAAGTTTACTAGAAATCATTGCATCATGTTGCCCTATCCCTTACTTAATCCCTTCCTTAGAGTTCAATATAGATATTTGCATACCAAATTTTATCATATAAGTAGCTGGAAAACACATTTTCTATTGAAGGTGTGGCACCGTACACTTTAAAACAAATACTTTTCCTCAGAGTTCAATCTATTTCTATACCAAATTTCATCAAAATCGGTTCATTAGTTTTGCAGTGCAAAGGGTTTTTGTTGTTAGGGGCGTGGATCACCCACTCAAATCAAATATCTTTTCTCATGATTTTATCTATCTTAATACCAAATTTCATCAAAGTCGGTGCTGCCGCTCAGCTGCGACAGTGTTTTTTTTTTTTCATTAAGGGGGTGTCACGCCCCCTTAAAGAATTCAAAACTTTTAATAACCTTTCAAAACTTCAACATTATTTTATTTGTGTGTTCAGGGCAACCTGGAAACTTGTCTAGTCGGCTGATTAGGAAAAATATTCATCAATGCCGCCATCTTGATTTTCAAATCCAGCCATGCACGTTTTTTTTTTTTTCAAAATTCAAAAGGTATTTAAATATTTTTATGACCACCTCCTTCAAATATCGTTAAAAACGAATAAGACTTGACAAATTGTTTATAATCATGCAATTTAAGTTTAAACTAAATGTTGACGCCATTGAAAATAATTGCAATATTCAACAGTATTCTTTATTTAAGTTCAAGTTCAGTAAAAGCACAATAGCCCAGTAAGCAATTGAGCAAGACCTTTGCAAGAGGCCTGCTGGAAGTCAAAACACATGCTGATAATACCTTATGCAGCTTTCAGTCCTCTTACGGCAAGTACTTTTAGAACATCTTCTGAAATGTAGTGGCTTGAGAATGTCTGCTAAAAAGAATGCAAAAGTATGAAAAAAAATTTGTTATGTATTTTTTTCAGCCCTCTTAAAGAGTACTATCTCTGAGATATCATTAAAACGACCTGTTTCAGCTCGTCATTATATAGAAAAATAAAAGTACGTTGGCCTGTTGCTTTCAAAGTTCAACCTTCTAATAGCGCTTCTCACAGCTGTCTTTTGCCTACTGGGAATCAACATGCCGTCACAGGAGTTGTTGTTGCTATTGTTCAAATCGCTTTGTGTCACTTCATGTAGCGGCATCATAAGTTGCGAATACATATATTCAACAAAAGCCCATCCAGCACGAATTTTATTGCATACTTTATGGCGTCAAGTGGCATTGTTTGCAATACGAAAACATTTTTAATATGCACAAATGTAGACATTTGCCGGAGCAGTAGGTACATGAAGGTAGTTGCTTTACTAATGCATATTTATTTAATTTTTGTACAAATGTAATTTAATAACTAAACTCAATTAAAACATATTTTTATTAAGCATGCGAAAGCTTAATTAGTCACGTAGTGCGGTATCTAAACAAATTCAGTTATAACCTTTACAACCGCAGATTGTGCGCTAGTTCTGAATTTAGAAATCTTTTTTTTTTTTTGTTTAAATAAAATAAAACTAAATTTTTGTGTTATAAAAAAAAAATAATAATTATGCATCGGCCGGGAATCGAACCCGGGCCGCCCGCGTGGCAGGCGAGCATTCTACCACTGAACCACCGATGCTATTTAACGGTACTTGATTAAAATGACTTAAAAGCTACGTTACAAAAAAAAAATTATCTATTTTTTGTAGTGAAATTATTAATTTTTATTTTTAATTATCAAGCCCATAAATTATCACTAATCGCTTGAAAAAAGTTTATTTCTTAAGATTAAGTAGTATACAAAAAATTCATTTTTATAAAAATTTTTTGCTTCGACATACAATATTGTAGCTGAGCTTAACGTTGATAATAGCCAATTTTTGAAGTGAAACTTTTTGGCCATATTTAAATAGTGAAACGTACAATATACCATGGGTACAAGCGCTTGTTTTACTATAACCGACATACCATTTCAAGCGCAGTACGTTCGCCGATTACATGCACGAGCAAACACAACCTGATGACAATTTATCAAAAAGAAATCATCTTCATTAGCGAGGCCAATTTTCATCTCATCGGATACGTTAATAAGTAAAATTGTTGCATTTGCGCCGATGAAACGCAAGGGAGATTGTCGAGAAACTGTTTCAGCGTTGCGTTTGAAAATTTTAGCTTTTGGAGTTACCACGCCCTCCTGTCAAAGTCATGTTGCTTGTCCATATTGAACATATATTTTATATGCATGAAATTTAGTTGTGTTATCTTTTGAAATGTCACGGCTATTTACGGAATTTCGCCCAATTTTTTCCAAAGCTTTTCCAACTGTTATTTGAGTGAAATAGCGTTATGAAGGAAAAATCGTTTTAAGGTTTTAATTGTATAGACTAGGGATGCTCAACTGCGGTGCCCAAAAGTCGACAACACGCTGACGTTTACAACAAAAATTTCGCGCTAGTATGTGTATAAATGTGCGTAGGAATTCAAAGGAAAGCAAAACATACCCAGTAGAAATGCGTGCATCACTGATGTAAATAAATAAATAGAAATGTTTGCATAAAAAAATGCGAAAGCATCGCATGGCTGCACAAACAAATTTTTAAGTTCAAATTCATCAATATAAACGAGCAAAACAACAAAAAATACTTTTCCGAGAATTATTTTTCCATGAATATGAATTTGTTTTACAACAATGATGCGCACAAGAGCAGTTTTTTTTTGGTCTCTCATTTTTTTTACAAGTCAATAATACATGCGAAAAAAATTACCTTTCGCAGAAATAATGCCTTTGGCCTGCATTTTTCTTAATTGGCCATTGCGAAATTCATTTGCACACATTTGTTTTGCTTTTGCACGTTTGATTCCGACTAGGTTTCTTGCATATTGATTTAATAAACGAACCAGCGCATAGAAATCAGCAACTGCACAGCGGGACGAATGATTGCACGTTTCATTGGGAGGCCAAATGGTCAACCCTAGTATAGACGATAGACTATGGCAGATTATTCCACAAGATAATTGAAAATGTAGTTAGTATACCAAATGTCATTCAATTATCTGTTTGACTTTTTCGTAAGCATGATTTCCACAGGGATATAGACATAGAGACGGACAGGGCTAAATTAAGTCAGTAGGGGATTCTGAACAAAAATATTAGGGTTAGGTTCTTAGAGATACAAGTGACATTTTGTGTTTTTTGAAGAAAAAAAATGTTTACAATTTTTATACTACTACTACTACTACTACTACTACTACTACTACTACTACTACTACACCCCGTTTTTTTTATTTTATTATGAAATTACTCTCTTAACATCTAATTCTATATTCTCTCTTCAAAAGTAACAAAAACAAAAAAAAAAAACAAACGAATGAGACTTTGTTCTTGAAAAAGAGTTTGTGCCAAATACAATCGGTACAAATGACAAGAAAAATAAAAAAAAAAAATACTGAACTACAATTTTTTTGTGATATTTTGCAAAGACTTAACTCTAAAAAAATATATTTAACTTTAAAAAAATAAACAAAATGAGTATACTTTAATCTCTTTTAGCATAAATATGTTGCATTAAAAAATGAATTACTAAAATCAGTTTATTTTGCGTCAAAGCGTTACAAACGATTTCTACATAAACAATCTTATATAAATAGCATCGATTATCCTATAAATTTGTTAGTGGCGTATGGTCTGAATAAAATTTCTATAGCTATTTCGTTCCCTGGCTCGTCATTTTACGTTATGCCAATTCGTTCCGATTTTTGACATATCACTTTTTATCATGTTACTACAGTATGCTAATAAGGAACCATGGTTTGCAAAGCATAAAACAACATCTATTGAACATTTGTTTAAATTGTGTTTACGAACCGTTTTCTATGCTTTTGCAGCAAGACCATTTAACGTCCTATGCAGATTCCCTTTTTTCCCATTAGAGTTGCACTATAATAGCGTAAGTTTGAGGGGTTACTTTTGCGTCAGCATCCATCAACATTACTGCAGACATCGATGTATATAATTGATGTCATCTGCGGACCTGTATTCATTCCGCTGGTTTAATTTTTAAATAGTTCCACTGCTAGACATTTATTTTGGTCATTAGATTCTTTCCGAACTACCATCTCTTTTAGTCTAACTTAAACCACCGCAACAGGTTGTTTATAACCGGAGACTGCACTTTTCATCGAAATATGCTAATGCAAAAGTGATCAATTTCTATGCCTGTACCACTGAGTGATACCATGTTCTTATCTTTGAGTTTATTAATGAAGAGAGAGCTTAACTACAATCGCGAGTTTATGGGTGTTGCAGAAGTCAACCGAAAGACCGTCATTTTCGTTTAGTTGGCCTTGGAGATATGTTCCTCATTGTTGTTATTTTTGTTGCCAATTTGAGCATTAAAATCGTCCTTTACCATAATAGGACATTCTGATCGAGGCATTAGTTGAGGTTAATTTTTTGTAGAATTCGTATTTCTGCTTGGGCTCCGCGACTTCAGTGGAGGCATATGTTTGTACTAAAGGGATGATTATATATGATCTGAGTTTCGAACTATAACATTGAAGTAGCGAAGCAACATGATGCCATTGAAAGATTTAGCTTCAGAAGAGTCAACCTTACCTTTGTCGCACAGGGTAATCATTCGACAAAAACAAACTTGCTCTCTTGAAGCACAATGTATCTTTTGTGATATATTTCATGGAACGCGTTTTTTGTTTCTAAATGATGTATGCATCATTAACGTAATCTCTAGACTCACTGATTTTAATTTACGTTCAAGAGATGCCCCTTAATCATCTTCTGAAATATAATCGCAGTTACAGAACTCGGCAATTTTTTTTTTTGCATATTTTCTTGAACAGTTTGTAGACCAAAAAGAACTCCTCACCCGTGACAATGTTCGACTTTTGAACATTGCCGTGACCAGGAGTCGAACCTGGGTTACTACGGCCACAACGTAGGGTCCTAACCACTAGACGATCACGGCTATATGAGGCATTCATAATGATTCAGCCAAAAACAAATAAACAGTATTTGCTTTAAAAACAAAAATCAAAATGAAATAGCTATAGTGAAAGAGAAAGAAAATGGAGTACGAACAATATATAGTTGCAATGAATATGATTTTAAAAAAACCAGATACATATATGAATGGAACTACATATGTTATAAATTTAAATTAACAGCAACAAATAAATTAACCTCACAGATTGCTTATCACGAAACCTTTCCTATTTTTATATCATTTTGTGGGGTTGTTTAGCAACATATTGTTGTTGCTACTTTGTTTTTACTTCATTGTTCAATCTTTATTTTTTTCTTTTTTTGTTGCATTATTTAAAATTTTCTATAGTCATTTGGCATTTATGTAGCTTGTTATGGCGATTTCATTGCGTTTTGAACAGCTTTCCCTTTCACTTTTTTGTTGCTTTTCTTGTCTAATTCATTTATTTGGCTTTATTGAAATGTAATATTGGTCAATGTTGCATACAGCACCTCAATAGCCGTGATCGTCTAGTGGTTAGGACCCTACGTTGTGGCCGTAGTAACCCAGGTTCGACTCCTGGTCACGGCAATGTTCAAAAGTCGAACATTGTCACGGAGAGGTGTTTCTTTTTATATGTTGTTTACTAAGAGACAAATATGTTTCCATAATTGTCGACAGCATAGTTTTCTTATTGCGGCAGTTGAAACTCCAGTGTTTGTCAAAAAGTACCACATTCACTATAACAAACCCCTGCCCATTTTTTACATAGCGTAAGACAAAAGAAATTGAGGTTCTTGTTAGTGAGGTGGCATTTTCTAAAAACTTAATTTAGTTTTATTTTAATAACTCTTCGATCGGCTTTAATAGTCTTTTACATTAACATTTTTTCATTTATTTGTAGTGATTTTTTTTCATTGTTTTATTATCAGTATTACTAAGTGGCCGTGAATTTCATGTCAGAGTCGGGGGTCTGGTAGGAATTCAGTAATTTCTGAAATATCCAGGAATTGGACGATTTTTGTGACTTCAGCTTAAAATAAGTTTTTCAGCAAGGTCGAATTTACAAGATATTTTACATTTAACCGTTTTAAGTAAAATTAATTAATTTTTTTTTTCTTTCTTTTAGAAGATCGTTAATTGCTTCTGTACGACTAGGTAACCCTGGTTATTATTTATATTCATGTTAAAGAACTTATATGAAATATACATAGTACAAATGCAGGACACATGCTAAAATACAGAACATTTCTACTCGGAATGAAAAATCTTAAAAAAAAGTATCTTGGTCAAAATGCGTGAAAACGATTTAAAATGGGTTTCCCTAGAAAACTATGTCTAGAAAGCTGACGAATGTGCCAAAATAGGATTAGAGACTCAACAAGTGCTAGACCTTAAGATATCGCTGGCGGAACTACATTATCGGATAGAGGGCATAACCAAGAAATAAACGAACAGAAGGTGAAACCTTACCGCCGGACGCAGAACGTCTCGAAACATGTGGTCTAAACTGAATCTAGCAAGGACACAAACTCTCTTAAGATTCAACAGATGAGAGCTAAGAACAGTTGCAAGAGTGCTGATGGGTCACTGTGTTATTTGCCCTATGGTCGCCAAATATGGTACCCCTTACAGAGATTTCTGCAGGGGTTGTGGAGACGAAGAAGATGATGAGATGGTTAAACACCTACTCTACGAATGCCCGGGGATAGTGAGGAGATGAACCAAATATTTCGGTTATGCATTCTTTGTTGGTCTTGAGGAACTAGCCGAGTAAGAGCTTACCAGCATCCTCAACTTCACCAAGGCCCTATTCAATAAAATAATTTAAGGAGAAGGAGGGGAATATTATGTATATGTAGGTTACCACAATGGGCAAACTGCCTCCGAGTGAAATTTGCTATATGCAAGCAACCCGTTAAACCTAACCTAAGTGTCGTCTTGGCCAAGAAAATGCAGTTACAGAGAAAGTATGGAAAGTATTTGAGGACCAGTTTGCTCGGAATATCTTTCTGGTTTTAAAAAATTTCCAAATTTTGTTTACGTCGGATAGGAAAGCGAGTAAATCTGCATATTAACTAAACCAAACGGAGTGAGAACGATATTACTAATTACGTGAGGAAACAAGCCTGAAACCACTCTGACCAGATCGTTTGTATATGCTATGACCCTTATTCCTTTTTTATTGAGCTGATTGAGGATACTCAATTGTGGGCAATATCTTGACGAATAAAAACTTGGCGCTTGTAATATTTAATGATTTATTGAATGAGTAGCTAAAAAGAGTTTGTTTCCCACTTTTTGGGTGCCAGTATGGAGACAAAAATTGTTTTTTGGTTTACTGGTAATGAATTGACTGATGTCAAAGCGTTTATACGCTTGGAAAAAACGCAACGTTTTTTTTTTCATTGGTGTTGGTCTAAAAATATTTTGAATGCAATTTTAGCTTTTCAACAATACTATTTTGCCAATATATCAGCTATTCCAATGGAAAGAGTACAATCCTAGGTCCACCCAGAAGATGGTAAAACACGGGTGTGAAAATATTATGGTCTGCAGTGTATTTTCTTGGCATGGTGTAGCCCGCTTATAAAAATAAATGACAAAATGGACAACTTTCAATATTTGGGCACATTGACAAACCATATGGAACCATATGCACTCCATTCCATGCCAATTAAGTGGACATTTTTGCAGTATGACACTAAGCACTCCTCCAAAGTAATAAATAATGGGTTTTGTGCGGAAAAGATCGACATTTTGGATTGGTCAGCCCGGAGTCCTGGCTTAAATCCAATAGAGAACCAGTAGAACGAAGTCAAGGTTGAAATCGTAAAAAAAAATTATACAAATATGGACGATCTTTGTTTGGTCTGCCGAACACAAAGATTGGTATGTCATATTCAAAACAAAATGCGAAAAAGTTTGGAGAGTGTGGGTAGCACGTTTGAAGCTGTCATCAAAAACAAGATCTCAATGATCTAAATGTTTTTGCATACCAAAAATTCAACAAATGCAATTTTAACACGATATTTTATCTTTTTTTCCAGATTGTGCTATTTATGTGTCCAGTTCATTTCATCGGCTTTTTTAAATTTTGATAATTTTTTTTTAATGGATTATAGCTGAAGTTCGTATTATTATTAAATATGAAGGGTATATCTTTGCAAAAAACCAAACACTTGTTGTTTGTTAATAATATTTACGATACTGTAGCATTAGAAAGAATATACATATAAAAAAATGCAAAGCTGTACATTTACGCCTTTTCCAAAGCCCATTGATTTAATAAGCTTGAAATCTGTGCCAACATTGCAGTATTTTACGCAGAAAACTTTTAGTCTTCGGGGTTATGAATTTAAGAGTCCAGTGTTGCCGCAAATTTTTAAGGTAAACACTAAGAGCTGGTGGATATTTACATGTACAGCGCTTGATAACTGGTTTAATTTTCACCCAAATGTATGTGACCTCTCTGACTTCGCTTCTGAGTACCACAATATATGGAAAACAGTTGGACACATTGGAGGACTTACGTGCAGCCAACATAACAGTAATGCTACTGGACTATTAGCACTTCATTTATGTTCGTTCAAATATATTACCAAAAGAATTCAGCTCAAATATGATTATAAGAGATGGTGAAACTATTTCACGTCATCAGGCCTCATTAAATGCCTCATATGGCTATATTGTCTACCAGGAAGAATGGAAAGCATTGCGTCGCTTACAATCGGGTCTATGGAAACCGGTGTTTAGAATCGCTTCTAAGCTGTGTATACCAAATGTGTATCTAACATTGCCAACAGAATTTAATTCACCTTTCTCTGTGCCTCACAAACTGTTTACACTATGGACCCACGCCGTTGGATTGAAGAGCAAATGAAGTGATATGGCTTATTCAGATATTCAAGAGGATAGTATAATAAGTCCTCTGATGCTAAGCGAAACAAAGCGGTAGTTCACTCAATAATCTATTACGATAGAAATGTAGAAGCCGAAAGTTATTTACTATAATAAAACAAAAGAAATTTATGTAAATCTAGGCCAAAAGAAAAAACTAAAAGATTAATATTGGCCCCTTTTTTATACCACAATCATTAGACTCTGTTTATCAGCAACACTCTAAATGGTTTTCTTATTTCTAGACTGTACTAATTTTTAATTTTTTATACTTCCAAGACATTAAATTACTTTGAATTTGAATAAAATTATGAACATATGAGTTAATAATTATTTAAATGATATATGTACATATATTGGTTTCTTCTTCTTATTGGCTCATGTAAACATATATTGGGGTCTGGCCTCCGGGATATTCCAAAGAACAAGGAAAATATCCTTACAGCAACAAATTCCCCAAATTGCAGAAGACGCACTACAATATTAACACTACCCCACTGGAGATACATAAGTCAATTGGAACAAAAAGAATTTTTCTCGAAAATGGGTCAGCAACGGTCTTTTTCAGGGTCCGGAGCCACCCTTAGTCATGTCCAAAACTATTTTTCGAGCTTTATCTAATGGGTCAAAAACGATCCTTCCCATGGTCCGAGGATACTCCAATTAATGTGCATAAGCCATTTTCGAACTTTCTCCATCTATTGCAGCAAACAAAAAAAATTTCTCGAAAATTGGTCAAAAATTATCCTTTTCAGGGTACTAAATGATGCCAAAAAATTTTTGACCTTTCCCCATTTTTCAAAAAATTTCACAAAATGTTCCATGCCCCCATTGATCTCCTTTAGACTTTTCTTGTTCATCGGTTGATGCAAAAAAAACAATTGTCAGAAAACGAGACGGAAGCTGATGCTATCAGAGGACGCCCTTAGTGAATTGCGAAATTTAAATTCAACCTTTCGTCATTGATTTGTTCGAGCAAATATTTTTCAAAAAAGCACGGGGACGCCGCAAATGATGTCTAAAATTCATTTAAACCTTTCTTCATTGAATGGTGCAAAAAAAAAAGTTTTCTACAAAAAAAAGGACCGAAATCGGTTCCGAATAGTGCCCATAGAGCCTATCCTAGTGATAAGGAAAATCCATTTTCGATCTCTTTTCAGTGATTGGTGCAAGAAAAATATTTTTGAAAAATGCGTAAAAGCTCTTCACACAAAAGATAGCATTGAAACAGTCAGAAAGTAAAATATATATGGAAAGTGATTCTTACATGATATCTAAAATATAAATTAGTTTCAATATTTCGTCATAAACTCAAATATGTCTCAAACGGTATTTTATATTTCAAGTAATTCTAATTGGGTTCTAACTTCTTTAACGATATGAATAAAACAATTGAATTATACAATAATATATTTTGTAAAGGGTGATTCTTTAAGAGTGACATAACTTTAAATTCAAATAAAATGCATGCAAATTATGTTTGAATATATGGTTTATAAGATTATTTTATGACGGTTATTGCCGTATTCGATTAATCTAATTATAGAACTTGTTTTCAAGCTAAACTTTTTTTCAAAATAACATGAGTGATGTTGATTTCCAAATCGTTATTTATGGCTACTTTTTGTTAAGCTTAAGCTTACATTTTCTCATAAAAAATAATGAAATGACGTTAAGTCACACGATTTAGGTGGCCTATTATATCATTATTCCAAGAAGTTATGTTTATTTTAAAAGAATATTAAGTTGATAAGTGCATTTCCACAATTTACAAAGGTTGTTGTGGTGACAGTATTTTTATGTTTATTTGTCAAACTCTATTAGACACAAAAATCAAAACAGATGTCATTAACTTTCTGTTAAATTCCATCGAAAATTCTATCACTCTAAAATAATCACTCTTCAGTATTTAATTTGCTTTTAAATCCATACACATTAATTAGTTCTGTTTACAATAGTTTTGTTCCTAATAATACATTACAATAAATTGTTTTCTTTATATATATATAAAATTTTTAATTCACAGAATCTGTGCCACAATATAAGTTTGCCAATTATTAGTTGCAGATATTAATATTTTGCATGTTACTGCAGTATAACTTTGCCTATAATTTACTTTATAAAAACTAGAATTGACTAAAATAAAACAAACATAAAAAGTACGCAATTATTAAATCAAAATGTTATATAGTTTATAATTTGAAATTTTTTTTATATTTTACATTAAAAAAAAAGCTTTAAGTGTATGCTTGTAGCTTATCTTAACATATTTTTCATTGTGTGAATAGATTTATATATGTTATATTGATGTGTATCGTATGTACTTTTTATGTATAAAAATTTAAAAAAAAAAATAAAGAAAGTTGCTTGTTCTGCATTTTTTTTTTATATAGCGAATTGATTTTGTTTTTAGATAATTTTGTAATTTTTTCTATACTATATACATTTTCAATATATGATTAAAAATTAGTTTTTAAATATTTAACAGCAAAAAAACTTTTAAAAGTGCTTCGTAGTTGTTAGCAACAGCAATTTAAAATTTTTTAAGAATAATTATTTAGCAACTTAATGGAAAATCAATTATAAAATAAAATAGACTTTGGAATGTCCTTTGTAAAAAAAAACATGAAGACAACTTTTCAAAGTTAGTAAACAATAAAACTTTACATATGTAAATTTGTTAATAACAGTGGTCAAGGTGACACTTCGAAATTATTCTTTAGTAATCATTTATTTGGTACAAATCAACAGTTTTGAAAATAGAAGTTATAAGAGACTAAATTAAAATGAAATTTCGTACTATACGCCCACTGCAGTTAACATTAAAATACATTTAAAATAAACTATAATAACCCAATATATTGTACATATAAAAATTTTCAACAGTATTTAAAGTGCGCAATTTTTGAAAAACGAAAGGCCCATTCGATTATAATTGAATGGTTTCTTTTTTTTTGTTTTTGAAAAATAAAATTTTCTTCCAAAGATAAAATGTTTTCATTAGTTTTATTTCATTAGCAATATATATTAATACTAATGACAGTAAAAAATCAATCTAATTGAAACCAATGCAAATGCGACCTTAAGTATCGATAGATTGCGGTTGTTGATAACTCAATTTCATTACTATTAAATATTCAATGCAGTTTTCAAGTAGTTTAAATTAATTAAAGCATTAGCATTTCAACTCCATGCTTTGAATTAAATAGAAAACCTTCAATTAAAAGGAGATAATTTTTCATTTTACAATAATGAATCTGTGGCAATAAGGAAAAACTGCTTAAGTCCTATGTCCTTCTTGCCACAGAAATTATAGTTAAGTTTTTAGTAATATTACATTTTTCAATGCAAATGAAATTATGTATTATACATTATCGTTAAACTTTGGATAGATAATTAAAATCAATGCTGAAGCTTCTGTGGCCCGCGCTCACTTTAAAATACTATTAAGCAACGTTACACTTAATTTTGTTATTTCAAAAAAGCACTTTCCTAGGGTTGGCCATAGAGCATTTCCGAACCAGGCGGTATAGTGCTTGGCTCAACTATTGTATTGAAATAATTAGCTGGCGATGAGGCAAACGTGATTTGTTGCTGTTGTTGTTGTTGTTGCTGCTGCTGTTGCAATGTTAAATTATAAGGATTTTGTACATATTCATGATAAATGTCAGCACCAGTTTGTGATTGTGGTTGATTTTGCGGTACATAAACTGGTGAAAAACTTTGTACAATAGCGCTATTGGGTATTTTCGGCAGAGATGGATATTGATGGCCAACAAGCAGATGACTTATTGGTACTGTTGGTGATGTTGGTGTTGTTGGCGAAGGTGCTGACGTTATTAAATCTGTAGCTGGTAGTGATGAATTAGTCTCATTAGCAGTTGATATAGCAGAAATTTCTTGCTTCTGTTGTTGCTGCTCAGTTTGCAGTTGTTGATCAACTTGATGCTGCATTTGTTGTTGCAATAAATATTGCTGATAATATTGTTGATATTGTTGTTGCAACTGATGTTGTTGTTCAAGTTGTTCAGCAGCATATTGTTGTTGTTCTTCAGCTCCAGTAGTAGCGGTGGCATACATTTGTGTTACTGGTGGCGTTTCAGGCAAATCTATTGAAAATTCATAGCTATTGTAAGCATTATTTTCTACATTGAAATTTGAAGTTGGTGTTGCTGTCTTTTTTGTTTGCTGCTGTATATCATCTTTTTCGCTTTCTTGTGCACTTGCTGTGTCAACTGCTTTTATATGATTTACATAATTTGAGACATCATTTACAACATCTGGTAATGTAGTCGTTGTATCCTCATTAGTTTTCTCAGACTTTGGTGCAGGTGCCGCTAATATTGGTATGGGCTGAATTAACATTGGTGTTGGTTGCATAAGCAATGGGCTCATAGAATTGTTATACTGTAATAGTGGTGAGGATGTTGGTGATGTTCGCGATTCTTGTTGCTGTAATATTAATATTGGTATATTTTGTGGCGGTGGCACCTAAGATAAAAAAAAATTTTATTATATTTCAAATATTCATCCTTTAGGGGATTTATTCGTTATATGAGAATCTTATACTACGAATTTCTAGATAGAAAGATTTGGGTTGGGTGTGAGGAAAAAGCATTAAAAACATTAAATTTTGCACTTCTGAAAGGTAAAACTTAAAAGGAACTTTTCTTCATCCGCTTGGAGGAGCGGTAACAGGTCTGATTCAGTTCATAGACAAAAATTAAGATATCGATTTAGACAGATTTGTCACCATTTTAAATTAATTAGTCAACTCGAAATATCATTTTATAAAATTTTGATCACTAATTATATTTTTGTATCTCTAAAATCATTCCTTCGTATAAGAAAAAAGTTTTACGTTCCAGGCTGGATGGTTTTTCCTGGGCATTGATATTTAAAAAGATAGTAGAGATGATACACCCCTTACAATTTAAATTTCGGAAATCAGTACTTAATGGATCTTTATACTCTGGGGATCCTATATTCGAAATTATAACTATATTTCTAGATCGAACGTTTTGATCTGCTAGACACTTTTTAATTTGTTTTGCTTCAACAGTTTTGGGAGGTGCCATGATTTGAATTTCGAAAAATGGGGATACTGCACTACAAGTTTTATGTTTCACGGACAATGGTTTCGTCTAGAGGTAGACAAAACAAATTATTGTGTATGTATGTATATACTTACTTGTCCCAAAATAAATGATTGTCCTTGCAGTATATCAGCAACAGGTGGTTGCAATATGATGCTATGTCTAGGTGACTCTACGGGCGAACTGATAGGCGTCGGCATGCCTGAAACAACAGTTGGTGTTGGATGTTGTTGTTTATGTTGCTGTGGTAATATAGCCACTTCTGGTACACTGCCTAAATGTGTCGATGTTTGACTTGACGACGATAAATTTTGTGTCATAACCTGAGCCTGGTTACCTACAAGAAGAAAAATATGTATTTTATAAGATTACAAACAACAATTTAGTCAAACTTGGATAAGTGAAATTTTTTACGGAAAAAATTTTATAGCTTGACAGCAATTCTAATTTTTGATTAAAAAATATTTTAAAAATACATACATTGCTCTTAATAGAAAAAAATATAATATATGATAATGATAGTTTTTGATAAAGAAATTAAAATACAAATCGTTAAATACAGATCAGTCAAAAAGTAATAATTTTTATTCTTTAAGCAAAAAATAAACTTTAAAAATAACGATTAAGCAATGGATAATATTTATTTTCAAAGTAACAAATTATCTGGTCGCTAGTGCTATTTTCTATTATATCACTTAACCAAGTTCAACCTTATTTTCTCAAAAAAAAAAAAAAAGTTTTACTAGACAAGTTTGAGATTTGCTGATACTTCTGGAAAATTTTATTTTTTGCCATTTTTTTTTAGTTAAAATACTTTTAATTAAAAGTTGAAAACATTTTCATCTTTGTTAATGATTTCATAAATTTTTTAGTTATTTCTTCATTACGGGTTTCTTTTTAAGTAAATTATGTTTCATTTTCATTATTTTATCAAAGCTTCTTGATCCCATGCTAGAATTTACTTTATTGGCACAGAATTTATTTGCTTTAATTTCAATAGGGCTTGAGTTTTCATATACACTTTCGCATTCAAAAGAATTTGCACTTTCATGATATGTTATATTTGTAAGATTTACATAGAAACCATATGAAGGGTTGCCTGTTCGAAAACAGATTTGGTTAGAAAAATTCAAATTAAAACTTGTATATGTGAAACAGCTTGGTGACAATATTTAAAATTTAAAAATATGTATGGGAAGCATCGATTATAATTAAACCATTGACTAAAATTTTCAATGAAAATTGATTTCTTTGAAAAATGAGTATTGATCTTTATGAAAAATAAAAATATTTAATTAATCTTACTTCCCATTCACTTTTTAAAAAAATTCTATTAATCCATAACAGAATACTATAATAATTATGTATTTAAGTTAAAGAAAATTATTATGTTACCTTCATCGCGGAATAATTCATCCTTTAAGTTAGGCAGGAACTCTCCAATTCGCTTCCATGTCAGTTCCCATAAATCCAAATTTAAAGTGCCATCATTGTTGTGGAACACCCTCACCGAATGCATGACCAGTAGCATATTTTTAAGAATTTCCTGCATCTGTTCAGACAACATATCTGAACCAACTTTCATAAATTTCTCAATATAATCCAAAATCTCAATCCAAAGCTCATTGAATGCAGCTCCAAGCTCGATAAGCGGTGTTAAATGATGTAAAAATACTTTTGACATAATCGTAGCTGTACGTATACGTGATTCCTCCAGCAAAACAACATCCAGATATACAATTGAAGGACTCTCCGGCAGCAATTCGCCAAGTAATGGAAACAGTACTTGCTTAAAACAGGAGGCCCACTCTGAACCCGATAACGTTTGTAAATCATGTACAAGCAATGCACGTTGCTGCAAGCAAGAGATAGCATAGGTACGCACTTCACGTCGACGATCCATCGCCAAGCGTGCAATACCCTGTAGAAGAGGACACCAACCTTGTGCCCACAATGCTGAACATTGTGGTACCGCACATCCTTCGGCAGCCCACCAACGGAATATTTGCGCCGTACGCGTGTATAGTGTATACATCAAGTCAAGCAATTGTATTGAAAGCGTTTCATAGCGTTGAGCCAAATCTTCATCTTCGTTGTCACTCTGAACTGTATTCGCAAACTCATTTGTTGATTTACGTTGGGCATCACGTTCACGTTTGGTGGCATTTGATTTTTTTTTACCTTGGTTTGCCTTGGCGGCAGCCTCAAATTTGCGTCGCTGCCGTATGCCACCATCTCGGCATGCCTCGACAAATGTGCGTATGCAGCGAACACACGATTCAAAGTTATAGGGAGTTATGTGTGCCACATTACGTACAATAAAAGCCAAAGAGTCCCAACATTTAAAGAGTGCAAATGGCGAATGTTCAATTAGTTGGCAGTTATAAATTAGCGAGGAAATTAATGCGCTGCTGTTGACTGATGGTGGCGATTGTGGTCTGCAAAATTATGAAATAAAATTTAAATATGTAGAGCATGTTTATAATAGAAGGGAACAAGTCAAATTTAGCAACAATCGCCCGATTTTTTTTTTTTTTTTTTTCTTAAATTCAGCGACCAAAAATCCATCAGAAGTATATGTACATTTTTTTCCTACTACAATTCGATTACCAATTAATTTAATGATATTAAAAAATGCAGAAAACCATATATTTCATAGTGATATATATACGGTTACTTATATTATCACTAATTGCTAATAGTTATCTCAACTCACCTCGATAATGTGGACAGATCTGTATCCTTGTTCACCAAAATCCAATTCTCTGCTGTGGGACTTGAAGGTACAAAAGGACTGCTGGTATTCGAAACAGTTTGTGTTACATGTTGCTGCTGTTGCTTAACGCTTAACTCAGAATCAGATATATAGCCACGATCTGGCAAGCCTGAATCCTCTTCACTACTGAGAGCACCGTCGGACTTTGCGCAGTTTGGCGCGGGCAAAGCTGCATCATCAAATTCAGGTGGTACAGCGCCTGCGCCAACACACTCTAAGATTGTAAAAATTATTTGCCAATCCTGTTCAGAGTGTATATTTTGTGCAGAAGTTTTTAGCAGTTCATATATGCCAATAGAAATCTGCTTGGAAATAAGCAAAATTACAGCTGGTTTTAACATAAGCAACATTTTCAGTGATTGCAAAACAATGGGACAGAGTTCTTCATTGCGCATCAAATAAATGGCAAGTTTTAGTACTGCAACAATACTGCGATTCAGTAAGTAATCATAACCACAGGAAGCGCCACCCATAAGCAATAAATACATTTGATCTCGCACGCTCGTCCAAAGAGGTATCATACGGTCACGATTGTGTATAACAATTTTTACAAGAAATTCCATCCAGAAAACAACAACATCTTCTGAATACGAAAGACCCACAGATTTGTGAGCATTGGGAGCTTTAATCAAAGCTAATATTGTTTTAAACAATTCATGCAAAGACTCTAACTGCACAAATTTCAAATCTTGTATCATTTGATCCAGTTGACATTCTTTAATGCATTTTTTGCCAATTTTTATAAACTCTTGCTCTTCATAAGATGGTTCACGTTGTCCTTCTGACGAGAGATAGGAATATAAGCTAGAGAATAAGCCAGCTTCCTGTTTTTGACTTGGCTTCTCAAGTATTAGTTGCACTTTACCATTTTGTTCACAAAAATCTTCCACTTCCATTAGGGATTTTGGCAATAACTTTAAGCGGAAAAGTTGCAAATAAACTTCGAGTATGCTTTTCCAACCCTCACGCATACAACCACCGTAATCATGCACCATAATAAGAACAGTCTTAATTGCAGCTTGTGCCTTTGGATTTAAGCCGAAATTAACCGCTTGTACGATTTCATTGTGTGCAGGCGAGGGCGCTGTATCCGGTTGTACAGTATTGAGCAAAGTAGTAAATTTACATAGCGTTAAAACGAGTGCATCAAAGTCAGCGTGAAGATTGTAGTGAGCAGAAATACCCGCACATTTGGTGAAACCTAAAATAGAGCTGTCAATAAAAATCATTAATAAATAATCTTAAGTTTCAACATACCAGCTAGCGTGCGTTGGTATCCATTTTCGCTGCTCTTATCAAACATAAAACTTAATGCACTCAACGATGCACCCCAAACAATTTGGAATATATCCAAATCATAGGCAGAATCTTCAACATAACTAAATATGCCATCAGTAGTTAGGCCACGTCGTAGCAAAACTTTCCATAGATAATTTTCTCGCACAAGTCCTGTTTGTTCAGCTGGCATAATAATTTCTTCGTTTCTATATGATTGTAAAAATATGTAGTTAAATGCAGTTATTGGATGTATTGTAAGATTTATGTACTTAATTGCATCGAAAACAGCAGATAGCATCTCTTGATTAAAATCAGAGCCACCATTAAGACCACGTAAATTTTTTAAGAAATCTTCTTGTGTCATGGGTATATTTAAACGTTTTGCATTTGAATTATGCTGATCCATATTTAACATAATAATAGCATAAGCTAAGCTAAAAGCCGCATCGGGATTAGCGAAAGGTTCACCATTTGATTTCTGAAATGAAAAATATCCATTAAATTAACTTTTTTTAAATACATGTTCAAAAAAAGTATCTAGTCAATTGCAGTTTTTGTGATGTGACAATTTTTCTAAACTGAATTTTTTTATTCCGGTAAGATTAAAGTCGTTGTTTTATTGACTTCAGAAAATATATTTTTGATGCTCATTAATAATTTACTCATCTTCAATGTTATCAACTATTTAAAATTAACAATGGAAATTGAAAACTTCGCGGCGCAATCTTAAAATGTTAATAGAACGAGAAGAATTTTGGGAGCTAGGCTATTTTCTAGATCCGGAATAACATTTTGGGGTTTAGGTTAGGTTAGCTTAGCACGGGAGATGACAATTGTCATCATAACTTAGGCCGCAGTTGGGCCCATTGTATACCCTGTTTATAGCTTCGTTTTCAACCTATGCAAACCATTTCGAAATTTTTATAAACTTCAAACTGGATTTTGGACACTTTTGAGCGATGTCTTCAAGAGAGTCGAAGAAGTGGAATCCGAATACCTTGTAACGCCGATTTGACAGCGTTTGGCATTCACAAAGATAATGAAAGACAGACTCTTCGACAGACAGACTCCCCTACGTCAGAAAGCCCTAGTCTTGAGGCATGCTTGCCTATAAAATAGTGTCCTGTAATAACACCTACAAAGATTATCAGGGTTTATTTGTCTAATGAGACCACTTTTCGCATTCTCTTAGCATAAAGGGTAGTGGTTTCATAATGTTAGGTTCAGAAATAATGTAAATTTTAGAGCCTTTCCTAGCAAGCTCATCTGCAGTTTCGTTGACAATGAATTCGCTATGTCCAGGCACCCAACACACGGTTAAGTTTTGGGGTTTAGTTTCATAAAAAAAGAAAAATTTCTTCCGGAAATATAGAAGTTTATTTTCTTCTTCCCAGCGTTGTACCAACAAAAATGTATTTAACTGCTTTTCAGGTATAACATATCATGGTGGGCAATAGACATTTTTTTAACCAAATTAAAGTCTTAGCTTAAAAAAATAAATTATTTTCTATCGAAATACTCACATGCCAATGCTCCGCAAAGTATTCAAGTACTAAGAAAATCAATGGTGCCTCTCCGGGCAAACGGAATGTTTCCAAATAAAGACGCAAAGCTTGATCCACACGCATATCCGTAAAGTCAAAGGACTCCACGAAATTCAATAAAATCTTCGAATTCACATTCTTATTTTTGGAAATGTATTCACCAATCATTTTCTTATCTAAGCCAGCATTTTCACGTAAGAAATGTGCAACTTCTTTTGCATCAAGTGGTGTTGTTAAAATACCGTTTTCCTGCAGAAACTGTATACCCTTATCTGGACGCTGATTAAACAGCTCCGTACCTTGTGTGAGTACACGTTTCTTATGCTTGAGTTCAGCTAATTGTGCACGTGGTATAGTGCAATTTCCAATCGATTGTGACAGACGCTGACGTGCTGTAGTGTTGCTGAGAAATTTGGAAATGTTTTCTACTACGGTTTTAACTTCATTGTGAAAACCGGTATCAATTACAACACCTTCTAGACCAGAATTTTGCCTTGAGTGACGATTCGATGTAGGTGCTGGAGCAATAACACCATTTGCACTACTGCCTAAGCTCTTTGCTGCAACACAATTTCGTTCAATACTTTCAATAACTGAGATAAGCGCATCCATGGATATAACGTGAGTGCTATAGACAGCATTTGTTGCAGACAATGTGTGTTTAGACAATAGTTTGGTGAGGCTCTCAAACATGTCGGAACAATACAAATCACAATCGTAGTTAATATAAAGCTCTGCTACAAAGCCAGGAATACGCCAAAGTTGTAGCAAATTATCAACTGCAAGTTCTCGCATTTCATATGGTGTTTTCGGATTATCACTGGCAATAATTTCGGAAAGTTTCCTAAGATAAGCTTCCAGTTGAAACTTCAAGTGACCACGTAGCGACTCAAATAGAAGAAAACATAATTGTAAATCAGCAGCAAAAATTGTCAAACGTTCAGAGGTCATGAGCTAGAAAAATAATGGAAATTAGTACAAGGAATTAGCAATTTAGAAACAAATATTTGATAAATAGTTTTTCCATTTATGTAAAGTTAACGCACAATTAAGTACTTACTGTAATTAAGTTTCTACACAAATCATCTTTAACTAACTCTAACAGAGTCTCATATTTTCCAATGTTATCAGCGCTTACTTCAAAGGCCACCGTAAGCAAACTCAAACCCATATGCATCATTGTATCAGTATTTTGCTTATCCAATGGATTGCACAGCAATATTAGAAAACGAAAAAGTTCCTGTATACAGGGTAAGCCATATGGCAGAAGTGGTGCCATACCATCACTCCCATCCATTGAGTTCTGTTGCGTGAAACGTACACCAACTGAATTTATGTATTCACTACTACCATCAATGGAATCAGCAGAATCTGGACGCGGTTCATTTTCAACAGCAGCCAGTGGTGAAGCTAAGTTCTCATTTATTGCAGAGCCTACAGAATTAATATCTACAGGGCCCGCCTGCCTGTCATTTGAACTCTCTGAGACAACATCTTGTGGAGAGACAGTAGCATTTTGCATAGTATTCACCAATATTGTCGTCGTAGGAGTCTGCGTTATTTTTCCCTGCATATCAAGAATATTTCCAGCAGGTGTAGCTGGTGTAGTAGCTAATGGTGGCACTTTCAAATTTGCTGTCACTAAAGTGCTCGGACTATGTGGATCTTCATTCCCGTTGGAAGCTGATGCTGTTGACAATTTGCGCTCTTCATTTTTTATTACATCCACACGTTGACTTGCGCTACGTTGTAATGGTACTGTTTGTGGTTTTGATTTTTTGCGTTGTTTTTTATCTTGCTCCATTGACGCAGCCATCATTTGGAATTTTTTTAATAGCCCAGCATCACTTTTCTTTTCGGCGAATTGTGGTAAACGCATAAATAACAATAGAACCATATCTTTTAATGCCTGTTCCGCTGAACGTCGTAACAATTCATTTAAACGTGGTTCAAAGCAGATTTTAAAACAGCTTAGCATTACTTCGCACACAGCTTCATTGGTTAAAGCACTGCCTTCAGGACTACGCATGAGCGTGTGCAGTACTTCAACGACTCGAAATAGTGTAACTCCATCTGAAGATTGATCAGTACCCATAAAGCGGGCATGCGTAACGGCATCGACAATGTTTTCAACAGTGATGGGCAGATGTTGTGATGTGGGATCTATAGTGAAAAACAAGAAAACAAGAATTAGAAGAAAATTCAATTAAAATATGTCAGTGATAAGTATGGGTGGCTCAGTGAATTTATAACTGAATCCGCACTTCTGGGTTAATAAGGTTATAATAGAAATATTTAAGTTTTGAATTGATTTGAACATGCGACGATGATAGTTATACAACGTATCGTTTGACAAGACAATATTTGCTGCAAAGTATTTTACTAGTTGATTTTAACGATCTTAGCCTCTAATGAACTACGTCAAAGGATGCACCTGAAACTCTCTAAACCTATGCGCAAGCAATGTGATTCGAAAACCAATGTGATTCAATACATTTTAGAGTACAGTTTATTCAATTCTTTATGGCATTGCTTTCCCCCGCATTACATAGCAGAGCTCCAGTTATCGCATAAGGAAAAACTAAACATGTGGCAAGCTACTACTAAGTGATGTAAATGATATTGATACTATCCTTATTTATCTGCAAAAATTAAAATTCTAAATAAACGTTACTATTTGAACTCGCGACCAACACAAATTAGCAAGAATGTGCCATTTGCATAAAAAATTTTTCTGAACCACCACAGAACTTTAAGAATAACCATTTTTGCTATCATCCAAAAAGAAATGAATTGTGTATTGATGAGTGTGATTTTTACATGATCTCATCAGCCACAATATCTAGTGAAGAAATATTCAACACCATATGATTAATACCACGTAAGTGTCGCACCCGTTACAACTTGACAGGATATTTAATCATTAAAATATTAAATTATTCAATTTATGTTTGAGGGGCTTAGAATGACACTGGAGTAATTCAAGCGACTATAATTTTTCAAAACAAAGGTTTTAAATTAGTACACAATGTATAATACAATAATAATAATTGCTTTCCCTCCTTTGGAAAACGTTGATTTAATTTGTTAAATAAGTACAGGGAAAAAACAAAAGGAAAAAGTTTGCTTCTCTCTTCGAAAATAAAGACAAAATAATTAAAAAAATTCATATACATATGAGCTGTTAAAATCTGCTCTAGATTTACGTATGCGATT
Organism: Meiosimyza platycephala; assembly: GCA_963662105.1. Classification (NCBI taxonomy): domain Eukaryota; kingdom Metazoa; phylum Arthropoda; class Insecta; order Diptera; family Lauxaniidae; genus Meiosimyza; species Meiosimyza platycephala. The sequence goes on along the minus strand of OY759211.1, from coordinate 75,535,529 downwards.
ATGATAATTTTTTGGTTTTTTTTTTTTTTGTTCTTATGATTGATGTGACATTTTATATTGAACGGTTGAGAACATTTTATAACCATTTTATATTTTTCTGAACTAAAATTGGTTGATGGGTATACTTATTAAGTAATTTCAATGTGTTCTGAAAAACACAGTGTCTTTTGAAAGTTCTTCTTCGAATTTCTTTCGAAAACACTAAAATGTTGCATTCAATTTTGACATATTTTTAATCTGAATTATTATTTTATAATAAATTTTAACACAACGAGCGTACACAAATATAACTTTTCCACAATCCGTAAAAATTCAAAGTTACAATTTGCTCTTTTGCCCGCTTTATTTAATAACGTATGCAATCAACCCAGTTTATTATAATTAACCAACCGGATCAATTAAGCACAACAGTTTGGGTTAGTAAATCACTGTATAATTGAATCAAAATGTTTGCATTTTTCGCCATGTCAATTAAGTGGGGTCTACGGTGTAACTTTTTCAGCCACAGCAACCTATTTTTAGGTTCAGTTAAAAATATTTATGCACAACAAAAAATAAAATTACAGATCAATAATAACAAAACAAAACCTATGTGAAAACAAATTCTTAACAAATTTACACATGCATATACATAAGTGTATATACATACATACATATGTGCACGAGAATACATATGTTAATATTTTGAGACACGTACGTCAGTTATGCTTAACCTAGAAAAATGTTCAATATACGAGTACAAAGTTGATTTCGGAATGCAAATAATGTATAGAATATGCACATTTGGGGAAGTGTATTTAAATTATTTTTCTTGACATTTTTATTTATTAAATTTTACTCACCAATCAATCCATATGATAGAAATTTATTGATTGCAGACAACGCTAAACTGGTCACGGCCCCCGTTGTTTCATCAGTACGTATGACTTCAAGAAATGGAGCCAAAAATACATTGGGATCGATGAGACGCAAATCTTCGATACGATTTAAAATGTGCTTTAAGTCCACGAATAATTTCATCAACGGATCTTTCTCATCATCCTACAATAATTATCAATTTTTAATAAAATATCTATCCCCTACTTGAAAAATTCAATAACTTACAACAAACGTTGTCGAATTCCAACGTGAACCTCGTCGCATTGCCGTCATTAGCGTGGACATTTCGCCACGAACTACAAATATACCATTCCCTGGTAGCGACATTGTTCCAGCTGCGAATTGTGGTTTTTTTATCTTTTAATTAAAACTTTTTGGGCTTTACAGCCGATTTTTCCTTATTGGACTTTTCTTGTAGCTTTTTATAGTTTTAACTTTTTTTAAACTTTATTTCAGTTCCTGTTTGTAATGATTCGTTGCTTTACTATTTATATTGTAGTTTTATACATTTTTGAGTTTAATTCAATTTTTCCACAAATTTTCACGCAACGACGACAATTTTCCTCGAAGTTTTCCTTTTTTTTTTTTGTAGATAGACAAAGAAGTGATGACGTTTCGTTAATCAGAATTTGACATTTTCTTGGCTGTGCGTTGGCAGCTCTTTGGTATCCCACATCTGTCAAAAATGAAAAAGAGTTACCAATCAAGAAGATTGTGATTTGAATATTGAAAATATTTCCAATGGTTCCGTTTCATATATGCAAACCATGGAACAATTATTCATAGTAGAACTATCTTGTCAAATTCAAATTCTGCAACCGTGAAAGTTCCTACGATAATTGTCAAAAATAAGCAAAACAAAAAAAAATTCTGACAAACGCGCGTGTTTTAATTGTGAAAAAATCGTAATAAGAAAACAGTTTGAATGTGTGTTGTGCCAGAGGACGCAGCAACAACAGCTTGGCGTGCACTAAACAGTAATGTTAAAGCAGTAGTTAAAATTTGTGAGTCCAAAATAATAATTTACACATGAATTGATTTTTTGAAAAATAAATATTTTTGTTTTGTCAGCAATAAACAAATACAAAACAAGCTGTTTTGACAGATATCGCAGACATATAAATAAAGAAGAAGAAGAACTGTCACTTAGAATTGCTGCTACCATGATAATTGTACCATGGGTGAAGATTAAGCTGATAATAGCCGTGTTACTCGCTTAAAAAAAGTTTTGTACGAGAAATTAGTCTGCGATCAATATCTCCGACTAAATCTACTTTCATTCAAAATGTTCATACAAATTTCTCATACAAGATTTTTAGCGGGTAACCGCGTCAAGAAAAACATGGCTAATATACATACAACCAATATATGGTTTTCGAGATACTTGGTATAAAACTATAATATAAAGTGTGCTTCTACAACACTTATTATTGGTAATGATATTGATATAAAGTCATGTCGTCCAATGTATTTTATAGATCTTTTTCAATAACTACTTTATCTTCGGATCCGTCATTAATTATATATATAAAAACATCTCACATGGTTCTTTGAGGGTTAAGTAAGTGCTTGCCGTTAAATTATAAATTCTTAAACACCTTGTGCAGACATATTCACGATTAAAATGTCAAATGTCATCATTACTGATATATTTTCAATATGCTCAAAAAATGAAAATTTTTCACATACGTAGGTAGTACGGATGCAAAATCAAATTAAAAAGTGGTAAAATAAATTAAAATAATCCCTGCAAAATTGCAACTATTATTGGAACTCTTCAGGATCTCCATTAACAAAGCAACCGTGCACAACTATCAATATGGGAAATTCAGATTCAAAATTAAACTTTCGCAAAGCCATCGTGCAGTTGACACAGAAAAATCAAACTATCGACCCATTAGATGAACATTTTTGGGAGCAATTCTGGCATGGACATCAAACAACGCTGGAAGATGTTTTTGCGCTGGTAACCGCTAATGAAATACGCAATATACGAGGTGATAATCCGGCAAATCTGGCGACATTATGCTATAAGGCAGTAGAACGTTTGGCCAATGCGGTAGATAGCAGCTGTCGCACACAAGCAGAGCAACAATGTGTGCTAAATTGCGTGCGCTTGCTTATACGTATATTACCTTACATGTTTGAAGATGAAAAGTGGCGTGATTTCTTTTGGAGTAGCCTACCACAGGGACAGAGAAGGCCGCGAGCGGATGCATCGACACACGAAGACCCAATTAGTTTGGCGCCGGTAAACACATCTCATACAGTGCCTTTGGCACAGTCATTGCTTAATGCCATCTGCGATTTGCTGTTTTGTCCCGATTTCACTGTAACAGCGACGCGACGGGCTGGTCCCGATAAGGCAGAAGAATTAGCTAATATTGATAGCTGTGAGTATATATGGGAAGCAGGTGTTGGTTTTGCGCACTCACCACCCAAAAATGCTCATATGGAACGACGGCGCACAGAGCTATTGAAGCTACTATTAACATGTTTCTCGGAACCAATGTATCGTGGCCCACAACTTACTGACGAACCCAATAAATGGATTGGATATTTTACTTCTGCAGAAAATCGACATGCTTTGCCGCTTTTCACTTCCTTTCTTAACACCGTATGCTGTTATGATCCAGTGGGCTTTGGTGTACCCTACAATCATTTGCTGTTTGTAGACACCACTGAACCATTGGTGGAGGCATGTTTGCAAATTTTAATTGTCACTTTAGATCATGACATGGTAATGCAACAGCAACAAGAGTTACAGAAGCAAATGCAAGCGATGTCATTTAATCATTCGCATGCATCCGGAATCAACGCTGGCGGTACTGTACCACCCTATGATGATGGCTTCGGTGATAATTTATTTATTAACTATTTATCACGCGTGCATCGGGATGAGGATTTTCATTTTATTCTCAAAGGCATAACACGTTTGCTAAATAATCCTTTGGTGCAGAATTATTTGCCCAATTCGACAAAACGTCTGCACTGCCATCAGGAATTGTTGATACTTTTTTGGAAAATTTGCGATTATAATAAAAAGTTTTTGTACTTTGTACTTAAGAGTTCGGATGTTCTTGATATTTTAATACCCATATTGTATCATCTGAATTATTCACGTGCTGATCAGTCAAGAGTAGGTCTAATGCATATCGGTGTTTTCATTCTCCTGTTGCTGTCAGGTAAGTGAAGTAGTTAAAATATTTTAGTTTTATTGATAACTAAAAAAATATCAGATAATTATCATAATAGTATAAGAGCTAGCACGTTTTCGACCAATTATTTTAGAATGACGGGTTTTTTTACATCCTCTCTTTCATTATATCAGTAGGCATGGGGACAGTCTGGCTAGCAGGAGGTGTTGCGTTTGTCTGCACGCGTTTACGGAAGTTGCGGTTATATCTTTTGTAAAAATGATTATAAATTGGGAACCCCTGAATGAATCCAAAATATGGGTGTCACAATAAAGATAATTTAATGGGCTACAATAATATTTAGCTAAGTTTTGAACTTGAATCTTTTATTTTGGAGATATGACTTTTCTGAAGTTTTGACCAATTTTTTTTTAAAAAACCTTATTTTTTCCAAAAAATGTGTTAATGACCTACGATTTTTTAGCATGTTAAGAAAACCTAATTTATTCCCTTTAAAATAGTATATAATTTGTTGTAAATTTTTACATATTTACCCCCTTTTTTACCGGAAAAGAAAAAAAAATTTTCAATCAGCTGATTCTTAATGATGACGGATGTATAAAATATGGATGGTCATTATCAATTTGAAAAGTTCATGCTGTCTATCATTCTAAATCTTCTTTCAAAATCGAAGTTATTTCTATTTTTTTCTCTGTTATCAGGAACTTCTGTATAGAAAATCATTCATAACTTTTGATCGATCCCACCCTACTCAATCTCAAAAATCTACATACATCAGCAACTATGTTGACATTTTATTTTCATGTTTCCCATTTTTAAACTATCAGGTGAGCGCAACTTTGGAGTACGCCTTAACAAACCCTACACCGCTACTGTGCCCATGGATATACCCGTTTTCACTGGCACTCATGCTGATTTACTTATAACGGTATTTCATAAGATCATCGCTACCGGACATCAGCGATTGCAACCACTTTTTGATTGTTTACTTACGATACTCGTCAACGTATCACCATATTTAAAGACCCTCTCAATGGTTGCCAGTGTTAAATTGTTACATCTGCTGGAAGCATTCAGCACACCATGGTTTTTGCTCTCTGCACCATCAAATCATCATTTAGTTTTCTTTCTGTTGGAAATCTTTAACAACATTATACAATATCAATTTGACGGCAATTCAAACCTAGTTTACACTATAATACGTAAACGTCATGTATTCCATGCTATGGCTAATTTACCCTCAGATATGACCGGTATTGCTAAATGTCTAAGTGGCCGAAAAGTCGGTAAATTTAGCATACCACCAGTTCCGCAGCGTAAAATCGCAGCTGTGGCAGAGAATTTTCCTTCAAATACTGAAGAAGATATTGATGAAGAACTCGAATCTGAAGTGGAATCTGATGTAAAAATTGATGATGCGCCAATAGAGGGTATGCCAATAGCGTTGCCTGCTGAGCCGGGTACGCTTAAAGCATCGTTGCTTGATACACCAGGCATAAATCAAATGACTGAACGCGAACCTGCACATTTGGGTGCAGGACAAACTCCCACCATTGATGGTACTTCAGATATTGTGCAATTTGGCGAACAACATACAAAAGACGAGAAATCTTCATCTGAATCAAGCGCAACAAGTCCAAATTCCCAATTACCTAATAATTCAATTAAAAATGCAAAAAAATCACCAGTTACTACACCGTCCACACCCTCATCAACATCAATACCCAAAGAGAATCAGTCACGTCTTAGTGTTTCACATCGTGGCAGCATTCGCATGGTACCATCAGGACAAGATCGCTGGACACCAACGCCTGAATGGATTGTTTCGTGGCGTTCGAAACTGCCACTGCAAACAATCATGCGTTTGTTGCAAGTACTTGTACCACAGGTAGAGAAAATATGTATTGATAAGGGACTTACAGATGAGTCAGAGATATTGAAATTCTTGCAACATGGTACTTTAGTGGGCTTGCTGCCAGTGCCACATCCTATACTAATACGTAAGTATCAAGCAAATGCAGGCACCACTGCCTGGTTTCGTACTTATATATGGGGAGTAATTTACTTGAGGAATGTGGATCCCGCCATTTGGTATGATACAGATGTTAAGTTATTTGAGATTCAAAGAGTTTAAGTTCTACAAATAAGACAGCGAAACGTAAAGAGCATTTAGAAAAAATATTATAAGTGATAAAGTAAATTCAAATATTTAGTTATTTTTAAAGTGTTTGTGTGCTAAATTAAATTATTACTGTATCTTAACGCTAGAAAAGATAATTTTTATATATTTTATGAAAAAAGAAAAATAAAACCTATGATTTGAGTAGTTTAAAAGCTTTACATCAAAAACCGAAAGGTGTATTGCAAGACTACCCTCAATGTTTTAAGTTCCTTAACTTTTCAAGACAAGCTGCCTCAAAGATTTAAAACAGCTTGACGTTGTCCTCTTAAGTACATACCACAATATGGATTTATTTTCTAGTTTTATAAATTATTCCATATAATTCTGTTACGTGCATATTTAATATTTAAGTTTGCATTCCACATTCAGATTTATTTTAATAAAACTGAAAGCTCTTTATACTCAAAACTCAGGGTATATTCATTTTGTCATTCCGTTTCTAAGGTTCGTCTGTCTGTCTGTGTTTTCCTGTGGAAATCATGATTACGAAAAATCTAATATAATTCAATAAAATTTTGTATACAGTCTGACAAACCTACCACCTACAAAAAGGGTGTAGCTCCTTCCGTACAAGCAAAAACTTCAAAATGCTATGCTGAAAGAATTATTTAAGGTGTGCAACAGATTTTGATTAGAGGACGTGGCTCCCCCGAGACAAGCAAAAACTTAAAATCGGTACACTAAGAGCAATTTAAATAAATGTTACCAAATTCAATCTGGAAAATCTTGATATAGCAAGCCAGTACGTGGCGTGGTAGAAAAATAATCTATTATTAAAAACTTAAGAGAAAGGCGCATTTTTACTGTGAATGCGGTGCAGGGTATTTAATTTTTAGTGAGGCTAAACATAACACTCTTATTAGTAGTAATTAGTATATATTTATTGCAACAGATTTTGATAAGAGGACATGAGACCTCTCATACAATCAAAAACTTAAAATCGGCACACTAAGAGCTATTTAAATAAATGTTACCAAATTCAATCTGGGAACGTTTGATAAAGCCAGCCAGCAGGAGTGGTGGTGGTGGAAAATATACCTTTTAATGAAATATTTAACTCTTACGCGCTCTTTAACTGTTAATGCGGTACAGGGTATTTAATTATTAGCGAGACTAAAGATTACACTCTTACTGGTCGTAATTAGTATGTATTTATGGCCATTCAACTAAATTTAAAAAGACTTTAATCTTGAGTACACAGGATCACAAATTTTTCGTAATCTCGAACCAAATTTTTTGACAGACTTTTCCCAATCATTCAGAACAATTAAAGTATTCACAATATTTATCTCAGAATAGGCCTTCAAAAAGCAATTCAAAAACTAATTTTGTTATTAATGGTGCCTGATACTTAAAGTATCAAGTTTTTCCAGATCATTGGATCATTGAATAATGCGATTCAAGGTCAATTAAGAAAGAAGAACAATTAGTTAAAAAATAATAAAAAAAATTAAAACTTGTATAAGAAGAATGCTATTTTCAATTTTGCTTTATCTTTTGGCATTTAAATTCTTAACTAACTGCAAATATGAAATATGCATCCATAAATAAGTTGGCAACTCATTTGTTTTAATTGCTACTATAACTCTCTCTTTTCCAGTCAAATTAAAATTAAAATTTAATTAGCTATTGCAATATTAATTGCATTCATAAAACCAATACTAATGAAAGATAATATAAGAAAAATTATTGAAAGAGAAAGCGCCAACAACAAAATTAATTGCCATTCTAGATAGCGAAAACAAGAAGGCACTAAAAGATAAACTGAAAACTCACAAAATTAGTTTTGTTTGCTTAACGTGTTTTATTTTTTGTTAGCTTGCTGATTATAAATATTTTTTAATCATCAAACAAAAGCTAAGCTACTGCTAAGCAAACAGAAATATAAGAAACAAGGTAGTGACAACTATTATGTTTAAAGAGGTCTATAAACTTTAGCTACATATATTTTATGAAAGCTTATATTAATTACATTTTAGTCTATAATTGTAAAACTAAACTAAGTACTTCATCGACTTTATATTTTGTGTAATGACTAGAATTCTAAGATAAACTATATATATATTAGTTTGTTATATTATTTTCCAAAAAATGTTTATTATGTATTATGCTTATTAAAAAATATTTATATGTAGCATATTAATTAATAAAAATAATCTCTATATATCTCAGCATATGCATAATTACTAAAGTAAACATATGATATACACCAAATAACTACGTAGTACATACGTCTGGTAAAAGCGTACTGATAATAACTGCTTTTAATATTTTTAGATATCAATGTATATTGACATTTCCTATTACAATGTTCTACTGACTAATAGCAATTTAATGTTTGAAATAACATACAGCATTTTATACATTTTTGCAAACGTATGTACATATTTATATTACAACAATGGCTTTCTTGTTCTGATGGCTTTAATTTTTTTTTTTTTTAACAATGTGTCTCAGTTTGCATATAAAATTCGCCTCGATTTTACTTGAAAATAAAAAGAAGAAAGATTCCGCATAGTTTTTAAAAGATTTATTAAACTTTTAGGGGCCGTTCAAGTATTACGTAACGCATTTAGGGGGGGCGGGTTCGAACAACACATTACGTTATTATTGTAAACGCGACTAAAACGTAACAAAATTCGCTTTCGCTCTCTTGGGTGATATCGTAACGTTTAAGGAGAAGGGGGGGATTCAAAAATCTTCAAAAATTGCGTTACGTAATACTTGAACGGTCCCTTTCTTAAAAAATATAATTTGTGCAAAGTCTAGTTAAATATAATTTGAAATCTTTAGCAGGTAATTCGAAAACCTACAGATGCATTATCATAATTAAAACTTAAAACATGCGAATTTTATATAGATATTGAGTCATTTTCTTTATTTACGTAATGAGATATATATTTCTACAAAAGTCAATACCAACAATATCTTATTTTTGACAATGTGCAATTTTTCTTTATTAGTTCAAATTTAGAGACCCTTCTCGATAAAATTATGCATTCACTTATTTAAATCTATGTATAAAAATAAATTATAAAATATAGCTAATCAGATAAAATATATTATATACATATAACAATATACATATTTAAAATATACGATTTAACAAAATAATATATGACATAAAGAGTGGAGATGCGCATTTTTTTATACTTTTCTACCAAATAAGATATTTAAAAATATAAATTACATTTTCGTAGGTTGGGGCTTACTAAAAATTGGGCGGTGATTGAATGACCTTTGTCCCTTAAGTGACAGATAAAATAATAATCACGTCAGGAGGTACAATACTTACGATTTAGTTTCGAGAGTACTTCCTTGAAAGCGATTGATGGCAAAATAAGGTCCTCACTTTTCAATATCTAACTACCTTACATTCAGGGTATATTCGCTTAGTCATTCCGTTAATAAAGGATAGAGAAGGGCATGACAGGTATAGAAAAGTATAGCTACTATCGATCAGCGTCACCATCTGAGTAAATTTAACCATGTCCGTCTGTTTGTGAAACACGATCAATGTTTTGCCATTTAGATTCAATTGAGCTCTGGCGGTTAGTATCGCTGAGCTTTCTTACTTCGTCCATGAAATTTTCCCGAAGGCAGAAATCCTTGAGCTCATATAGGGGAGTTCGCCCACTTACCCTAACGTTTTTGTAGAATTACTGTGATTAGCGCAGCCGGTGTTGGATATACCATAGGATGTAAGCGATTTTCAAGCTTAAAAAAAGCCAAAAATTAGCACATAAGAAAATGTAAAAATATTGAGAGAAAACAGGCGCAATGTTGGAAGAATTTACAATTCCTTGGAAAAACTAACCGGTCTGATTTCCCAGCAGAATATTTCAAATGCTGAGCAAAATGATAATCATAGAGCTCATTTAAAAAGCTTGTCGAAGACAATCAGACGCCAAAGGTTGGAAGTGGAGGAAGAAAGGCTGGCCATCGAATCGGGAATGTAATTAGTAAAACGGTGTTTTATCGTAACTATTTACATAATTTTTTTATTTAATATTTAAGAAAAATGAGTTTCGTTTTATTTTTGGATGCTTTAATTTTATTTTATAAAAAGTACATGGAATTTTTTTTTGTAATATAAATAAATCTTTTACAAAACTTCTATTAAGCTATTGCTGTTCTTTATGTTTTGGCCAGCTTCTTGTAGGTTACTGCTTTGAAGAGCGGATTCGTCCTCAAGTGCCAAACTTTTTGCATCGAAGTACTCCAAATTATAACGCCTACAAATATGCAATCCCACTTCTTTATAGTCTTAACTACTTTTTCTGGTTCACATGATAATGTGGTTTGTAAGCACCTAAATCGACTTTTATGCACTCTGATGACCATTTCTACTATATTACGCACTTTGGAATGCTACTGGGTGAGTGCTGTGATTTTTCGGCATTTTGGTCTCTAAGTTGTAATAAAAAGGGCAATTTTAATGTGAATGCCATCGATGCATCTCATCAAACTGGCGGTATGAAATTTTGCAGCGGAGCTTAGTTTTAACATCATTTCCACTTGACTCATATTTAGTTTTATACATTTTGAACACAAAACCTTTTCAACAATGTTTCACATTTAACTCAAAGTTTTTGACACAGCTTCTCTCAAGTACAATGTCCGCTTCTTTTCCAATCGCACGTTGGGACCCTCCTTATCGCAAAAACCTTCGTGTGGCAGCCAGTTACGGTGTAAAAGGTGTGAATATTTCATGTCCTTCAGAATGTCTTTGACGAACTTCATATGCTTTCCATATACATCTGTAATATATGATTTTTTCGATGGTATATAAATCTGTAAACAATATTTTATTAGAAAATTTTAAAATAACAACGCGACATCACTTACACTGATTCTGGAATCTCTAAAGGGTTCCAGTAATCCCTTTGCACACGTCTTTTAATTTTGTCATCTTTCTTATGTTGCTCACTTACTAAATAAGCTGATAAAAAAACACGCATTTTTCTCGTTAACGGACAAAACGAAAGACGAAAAAATATATTAAATTTTGTTGTTTTGAAGTGATAGAAACTGTATACATCTGTTCACAATAGTGCTGAACAGCTGTTTCGAAGTTGACTTCGAATTTCTACCAAATAAAAATCGCCCGATTTGCTATTTTGTTTGCGATTTGAAATTACGAATTGCAGAACATGCATATTAAGGGTGGCCCCCATACAAACAAATTTTTAAAATATCCGGTCTATCGATTCACATGGAATTTACATCACGTGTCTTTTATATTAATAGCCATAGCTTAGGCCATAAAACTTTTATTTAGGGTTCATATTTAGGGTGGCCCACATTCAAAACTATTTTTAAAATATCTTTTTACAAAGACCACATAATCGATTCACATGAGATTTACACCACGTGCCTTTTATATTAAGAGGCACAGGTTGGGCTATAAAACTTTAATTTAGGGCTTTGTATTTAGGGTAGCCCTCAAACAAAAACGTTTGAAAAATAGTATATTTACGAAAAAAGTCTAAGCGATCCACACCGCACTATTTTACCTTCTGACCGCAGCACAACGCGCAAACAGCTGCTTTCACTTTGAAATTCATAATGACATTTCTAATTTTTAGCTTTTTTGCGTTTTTTCAATTTTTATGGTGAATTGACTTCCTCAGAAAAATTTCAGATTTCACTCTTTTAAATGTCGTGATTTGACACTTTTATTTATTTCCCACAAAATCAGAAGAAACAAACCTTTATATTGTTGTTATTTTGACAGTAAAAGTCGCCAATTCATTAGAAAAGTGAAAGTTAAGCAATCAAAAACAAATATATGTATATAGTTAGTAATTTTGAAAAACATTTTATAACAATTACGCACTAAATAAATAAAGTTAAAATTAAAGAAAAGTTTAACAAAGAAATCCTAATAGTTATTAAACAAAATGAATAGAATAATCTATAAAGTGTTACAGAGGCCCTTAAGCCTTGCGCATTTGGAATGCAATTCAACTTGGAGAAACATCCAGACTCCACCGGCGGTATTAATTTTACGCCCCCTAGTCACAAATTATAGTGTTCTACATAAAAAAACCGACCATACAGTTGCATCTAAAACTGAAGCACCATCAAATGCTCCCTTAGCAGTGGCACACAAAAAATTATTGCCAAAAATTACACTAATTGCCCAAAATAATTCAATGACAGTGACTTCGTTGGAAGAGGCACAAAAATTAGCCAAAAGACGTGATTTACATTTGGTGCTCGTGCAAGAGCTTGATACAAAGACACAGCGGCCCGCATACAAGTGGGTTAAATTTTTAATTCTACAAGATTTGTTTTTCAATGTCCAATTTTTTTTAGGTTAGCAACTGCTGCTGAAATGCTAGCGGAAGAGCTCGAATCAGCCAATAAAACCTCGATAGCTGATAAGGATAAAAGGTATTACAAAACAAATTATGGTTGGTTTTAAAATGTTTAGCTTTAATATTGCTAACTTTAGTGATCTTATCCCCAATTTGATTCACGTTTGTTATGTTATAGGGCTCGCCGAGCTAGTAAGTTCTATGTGTATACATATATGACCTCCGCTCAACAATATTTACAGGGATATAGCCATTTGGGGTTGCAGTTATGTATAGCTTTTCTATCGTTTGAATAAAATTAATATAATTTGAAAGCAAGTCCGAATTTAGGGTGTAACTGAAAAGGACTCGGTCTACAGCTGCAAATTTTAGGGCGCGAAAAATTTTGGAAGAAATGTACTGAATTGACTTGTTTTTTGCTCATCATTTTTGTTTAGATAGGTTATAACAAATAAAGGATGTTTTTTCTATAATGCTTATCCTATTAACTTAATATCGGAATGGCATTTGGCATGAAAACTAATTGGCCGAAAAAAAGAAATGCAGCGATTTGTTAAAAATATATATTTTGGTTTTGGATATTTGAAGACATTTCGCTCATTTACTTCAAGACTCATAACTCAAAAAGTTTTCAATAAGTTCCTTTTTATATGTAAATGAAGAAAAGTAACTCTACATAAACTCCTCTCACAAAACAAGTTTATAAGATACTTTTTTAATTTTTTTACGCAATATAAAACATGGTGGTAATTCTGCATCATTAATTCAAAAATCACTTTTTTGAGTTATGCCAGTCTTGAAGTAAATGAGCGATATGTATATGAGAAATTTAATTTTTATTGCTGCCAGGAGACGACCAGCAAATCCATACATGCTCATACACAGAACTTATGTTGCTTTGTCTTGTTATCACAGATCGACTTAAGCTGTTATTACTTATTGCCACAGATATGAATCGATTATTTAAGAAAAACATTGATATATAACAGAACCTTGGCACTTGAAGTCTCTGTTTACTTATGAAAGAATTAGGGAAAATGAAAGGTTTTTTTTTTAATTTTCAATAAGTTGTTTTCTTCAGCAAAAGGCTCTTCATAAATAATCAATTCATATGCTGATTTCGTTCAAATAAAAATTGTTCTTTTAAAATTCAAAAATATTTATGCTATAGAACTTAAGCCTCAAAATAAATCCCCTTTATCGAGCACCAGCTTTGCTCATATCAAGCTGAACAATTTAAATGATTAAGAATAATTATCATGCCATTGAAATTGATCGTTGCCTGGTAGCAATTAAAATGAATTTCCTCAAATACACCTTTACAGACTCACTACCAAAATAAATATTTTTACCAATTCATTGAATTCCTTCATTTTGACCAGTTGGCTTTCATTTTAATGCGGCGAATTCTTCAACCAAATGACAATTTCACGGGGAAATTATAGACAAAAAAAAACAATGGGCATCTGAAAACCTTAATTTAAGAGTAAGAGTACAAGTTCTTTGCTGCGGCACGGGCCGATTTCATCATTTCAAGAAGTCATGTGAATTTAAAATTGATGTATGTATTTGAAATTTCGTAAATTGAAAAAGATAGAAGAAGTAAATTTTTTTTTAATGTGAGATGCAATTTGTTCAATTTTGAAGTGTGATTTTTTAAAGGCTACAAATAAACTTATATGTATTATGGTTTTTAAGCTTTTTAACAAAATATTGTAATAACTTTTTCTGACGTTTTTTGTTTCTTCCTCTATCTAATAGTACACACAAGAAGTCTGAAAAATCGCTCACTATTGGATCGCGCATTAGCGAAAATGATCTTGCATCACGTTTGAAAAATATATCCAAATGGCTTGCAAAACAGCACGAAGTACGTATACTCATACAAGGATCATCCGGTGATATGAGTAGTTGCGAAAATATATTTAAGACGATTGAGAAATCTATTAAAGAACCAAACATTATCGGAAAAATTGTTCAAAAACGTTTAAAAGGCCATGTTATCAAATTCAGCATTCTTCCAGTTGTGCCGGTAACGCAAGCATGACAAGTGTTGCATGGTGCAGACCAAATGTTAGTCACTTCCGCAATGCGTACCTATTCGACTTTAACATTAGTCTGTCTAAAAAATTCATCATTATCATGTGCTTCATTTTCATCATCCTCGTCTTCGAAGTCAAGCTCATCGGAATGTACTTCCACAGCAAAAGTGCAAGCGGTTGCCGCTAGTAAAAAGAAATTAATTGCAACTTTAGCAGTTTGCTCTGTGATGTTGTTATCATTAAAATATTTATTTTGGTTTAAGTACTTTAAAGGCAAAAAGTCTGTTGATCGTTGAGATGTGCTAAGTAAAAAAGTTTAGTCACTTAATTATTTTCTTTTACAATTGTTACACATGCAAACATATAAACATAATAATTATTTCTGCAAATTCTACGAACTCATTCTTTGAAATAAGTAAAATAAACATAATGTTTACATAAATGGTCAAGATTTGTAAATTGTAACTTCGACGCACTGCCAGATACAAGACAAAAAACGAAGCTAAGTCTGCCTTCCCTACCGATCATTAACACATCACTTAATCTGTCATTGAAACTAAGTGGGATAAGAGTAACGCTGGTAAGTAAACGTCATCAACCATTACACCAAAAAACTTTCAGTTTACTTTTATGTAGGAGAATAGTACTGATCAAGAATGTAAGAATCTGTTTTTTAATTTTTTGTCGCACAAAATTTAACAAAAAAATCAGTTGCAACTACTGCAGACATTAAAAAAGAATTAATTTAAGGTGATCGAGTGGAGAGTTCAAGAAAAATTGCTTAGCAAAGGCTCCAGATGAAGCTAGCAAGAAGTCATTTTGGACCAGTTAAATTCGATTAAAAGTTTCTAGTAAGCCGAAGATCATAAAATGTGAAATATTTATTGAACAGAGTAATCTTCAAGAAACCAAAGTTCAAAATTATCAGTTACGTCAGAATACAGCGCCGTAAGACAGGTCAACGTTCGAATGCTCATTTCATTAGCAGAACACATAAGCAGCCGATCAGCTAAATCGTTTTAGTTTGGTATTTGAAATCAAAAACATTACAGAAGAAAATTTAGTTCCTGCACTAGAAGATATTTAACGACGCAATTTTTCGGTACAATTTTGATAGGCACTTCATGATTACCAAGGTTCGACTATGCTACTTTGTTTCATTCCAATACATGTTAAAAATTATGTACCGGACATTAAATTTTCCAACCCGTCATGAGTGGGTTGCTGCCCAAGAGTTTGGATCATTCAGAAAAGTATTTGTGGTGTATTATTAGAGTACATCAACTGACATCCATCGAAAAAATTTATCCAGCTGTATAAAGGCGTCCATGAATTCGATATGGTGTGCAACAAAATATTAACGTTTGAGGAAGAAATTTACTACATTACAGTTTTAATTGAGTGCATATATAACTGGTAAGTTATGTTTCAATTTTTACGTTATACTTAATAAGAACCGATGGTTTCAACAGACACGATAAATTCCGCGTTCTGCGAAAACATTAGTCCTCGTTCCCCTGCGGTAAATCACATACATTTTTTGAATGCAAAGTCTAAATCAATCGTCATCGCTGGCGCACCAGAACCAAAGCTGTGTGCAATGTTCCAGCTCGGTTGAGTAACGAGAAGTGAATTAAATTTCAATTACCAAACATAACCTATGAAGGATATCAAACATAAGAAAACAATTGAAAATTTAAAAAAAATTTGGAAAATACTTTTTAATGATTAAATTAAACACAACCATAAATACTTTAATCTTAGATCAGGGGTTGCGTTTGCACTTTTTACGTGGCCTGTTGTCCCATCTATTGATGTGGCAATCTTCCTGACGTTGTCTTAAAAACGTTTCATCACTCGGTGTTCGACAACGTGCTTCACATGCTTCCAGCGTTCTGAATTTATTACCATTTTTATCACATTTATCGGCAAAAAATAACATACACTCATCCGTGCAAAAGTTATAGAACCAATAGTTCGCTATTATCGTATTATTCAGGCAGGGATAGATATGCAGCTTTTCAAAGCAACACTCTGCTACTTGCGGTTCAGGTTGCGTTTCTTCCTCATCGGCATTACGATTAAATAAAACTGGAGAGTTAGTTTGAGTATTTTCGTAAGAGTTTCTATTATCATCTGAATTTCTGCTATAAGAGTTTTTATTGTCATAAGAATTCCTATTGTCATTAGTGTTCCTATTGTCATTAGAGTTCCTATTGTCATTAGAGTTCCTATCGTCATTAGCGTTCCTATTGTCAAAAGAGTTCCTATTGTCATTAGAGTTCCTATTGTCATTAGTGTTCCTATTGTCAAAAGAGTTCCTATTGTCATTAGATTTCCTATTTTCATTAAAGTTCCTATTTTCATAAGAGTTCCTTGAGTTAACGTTTTGTTGTTGCTGCGATTTTTCATATGCTGTATTGCCATAATTTGCATAGTTTGTGCTGTCATTCTCTTGTTGATTATCATCAGGTGCTACCCCATATTTATTTCTATTTTCTTGGTTATATCTAAATTTATTTCCTTTTTCGTTCTCGATACCACTTGTTTCTGTCTCGCCATTGTGTTCTTCAACATCATCATGTCCAAAATTTTTTCTCACATTATTATTTCGCACATCTCCCAGACAATTTGTACCAATACATCTTCTATACTGCTTTAATTTCATGTATTGTGTGTCCTAAAAATTTAAAAAAAAAAATATATTTTTATTCAATTTAAAAAATCAAACGGGGTCTCTTTTATTAACCTACCTGACACAATTTTTCTGCCGTTGGATTCACATATTCTCTTGTACGAGTTTCTTGCCCTTCTCCACATATTTTACTACATTTTGACCATTGACTCCAGTTGCTCAGTTGACAGCTAGCTTTCGTAAGTGATTCTCCATTATCATTTGAGCCACGAAATTCACGATTGTCATGAGCACCAGGAAATTGATATTCTGCTTCATTTCTAAATTCATCAATGGGGTCCTCTTCTTCTATGTCCCATATTGGTTCCGACTCTTTACATTTGTCACCAATACATTGCTGAGATTGCCATTTATTAATATCGCAACCATAGATTTCAGCCAATTCTGGTTGTTTATAGACACGCGTGCGATCTTGTTGACCCTTACCACATTTAGCCGAACACTCAGTCCATTCAGTCCAAGGATGTGTATAACATTCACGTGGAATATCAATGTTGTTTGCTAAATATAAGTAATAAAATATGTGTGTAAGTGATTATAAAAAAAACGACTAGCAGCTTATGAACTATTAAAGAATTTCTGAACCCGAACTCAAGATTTTTGGATATGATTTGAATATTCAAGTAAATAAATCGTATGAAAAAGTTAAAGGAGTTTCATTAGTCGGCCTGCAACTGCATGACAGATGAAATGTAAATATGCCCAACTGCAGCTTTAAAAATCCTACCAAAGCTAAACATCGCTACACCTTTTCTGCGAAAGCTGTGCTAAGAAGCTTTGTACAGATTAAAGCTTTAAACTGGGAGATCTGGAACTCAGGCTTGTGACTGAAATATAACAAGATAGCAGTGTCTAAACTTTAGAAAGATCAAATAAATAAATTTAAAATACAACAGACTATCCAATACCCTTAAATCCACTTAGTGCAAGGGTAGCTGTAGAAGTATTTGTACCAAAATACAAATGCAATAAACTTCTAGGAAAATATATAAGCTGTCTCCCGTTGAATTCAGTCGACAGAAGTACAATGGATCTAATAAACATTAAAATATAAATTTATCAGAACGATAAATCTTAAAAAAAACTTTACTAAGCGTCCAGTGTCAAGGATATTTTTGTTTTATGAAAAAGAAGATATTTGTCTGAAGCGGTAGATTAAAGTGTGCGACACTGAAGTGAAAGAATGTAGAAATTCAGATATTATTTTTTTTTATTTATTGGCTTAGTTTATAAAAAGCTCTAGGACCCGAAGACATGGGCTTAAAATTATCTTTTTCATGCACTTATGGTAGAAGAGTTTAGGATCCTTTCTGTGTGTATTTCTTCGGTTTCTCTTAACAAAAAAAAAAAAAACATTGATATATATTTTAAGAACCTTTCTTACTTACATTCCTCATCCTCACAAAGTCTCTCATATAAACGCTGTCTTCTCACAGTTAGCATGGCCATAGGTTTCATTGGTGCACCACTTTCATCAAAAAAAGGGGAACGTACATCACTTGGTGAATCCGAACTTATACGTCTTATAACATCTGGCGGTATTTGTGGTTGATCAGCAGACTTTTTTTGGTTAGTAATAAAGTTAAGCATTAAGTGAAAAATAAATTACATTAACTGTCATATACATAACACTCACTGTATATGAGGGTCCAGCATCAGTACCCAAATCCCATGGATACAAACTGATTTCCTTGCTCTCAAGCCAAGTGCAATTGGGCATGCAAAGCTCTAAACCAGAGATACCAACTATCCAATCTGGCGAAGGTTCGATTTTAGAAGCCAATGACAGGAAATGATGTATCGGATCGACACGAACGGATGCTAAAGATTTACCTTGTATATTTGGAAATGCTAGTCCACGTGATTTAACTATAGTGCGTATATTTCCATTCTAAAAATAAACTAGCGTTGTATAATGCTAATGTAAATAAGTCGCTGTATTAAAATTTACCTTAAAATTTGCATTAAATTCACGTTCCAGCAAACGTGTTGAACCAAATTCACCATACTCTTTCATGGCTGTGCTGGCCATTTCACCGCTACGCCAAAAAGTATAATTCGTTATATGTGAAGCGCCCACAATATCACCATAACGTGTTATCCAACCCTTTGCAGGAAAATCCTTAGGATGCAGATTACGTGACCACTTACCCTCGAATGATATCTTTTATAAAAAGTAAAAAATAAATAGAAAACAATCACGTGAACTTCTATATCTCACCTCATATCGAGCTTCGTCACAAGCACAGCAGGTTCGTTCTTCTAAGCCATTTTTTTGACTTTCAATTTCATCGACAACTTCTTCACATAATATTCTGGTTAGACCACCATCATCCATAAACCAAACATCTCGATGTTGTAACACTGTTGTTCGTATCAATATACAACCACTGCCTGGACTTGTAGGCGCTACCCAAGCGACGTCAACACGTGATTTTCCATTCATATTTGTACTTTCTACCATATTAATGCAATTGGGACTATAACGCGTTTCAATCTCGTCAATTATTTTAAATTGTCCCAGATCGGTAGCGTAGCCAGTTTCACCGCTATCAGTCTCAAGTGACAGACTAAAGCTAATGAAACGCAGACCATTGAAAGCGTTTAAAGAAACTGTAATAAAAATAGAACTTTAGTATGGAAATGTTCAAATAAATTTCGCATGGAAAACAAATTAAAGGAAAATATTTGAAATTGAGTTGGATTTGTAGCCACTTGAGCAGCGAAAGAACTCATCTCAAAAATAGTTCATTCTTTCCACGCTTCGAAGTTAAAAACTTTATTGATTCTTAGGTTAGTTATTGCCTGGCTTAGATTGTTCGCTGAAATTGTTGATGAAGCCCTTCCTTAGAAATGTAAACCTTCGGGCAAAGCCTGCTATCTTCATATTAATTTGACCTTGACTTTATTGTTACTAAGTGCAAAGCGTTGATACCTAACTGTCTGGGAAGATTGCTCGTTCCCTTTGCTAGTATAATTATTTTCTTCTAGCCTGCATTACTCGAGAATTGCAAAATTGGGAAAGAATTGAAATCCTTAAAGAAATTCTTTCCCTAATAATTAAGAAACTAAGGACCATTTAAAAAAATAGCTAAATATTTTACTCCCTCCCACTTTACTTGAGTGTATTCCTTAAATATCTGGTCATAATTAATTAAAATTTTTAAAGCTACATTTTCCATTTTTTTTTTTGTGAAGATGTTGATCCATTTTATGGTGAATATTCTTTGCTTAATATTCATTTAAATTGCCTTAGTTTTGAGAAAATCAGAAATTTTTTAATGAGAGCACGAGATTTTAGCTGGGACTGATAAGGCGCCTTTTATCAAAAAATATGAGTGCTGTGCATCGAATAAATTGCATATGTTGTCTCATATGAATTGCATTGCGTTAATCTGAATGACAAATGTTTGGATGTAGGCAAAAAAAAAAAGTCTCGATGGCAGCAAATTGGTTCCAGTTTCTTTCGGAAGGAATTGCTTATTAAGTCCTCTTAAATCAGAGTTGTGTAACAAAAACTAAAAATGTATTATTATTAAAATAATGGATAGTGCAAACAAAAATTAAAATGTATTAATTGTTACGAAAATAATGTACAATCCCAATAATTAAATGACATTACCTATTACAGAGTTTAAAGAGGCGTTAGTTCTTCGCTCGTCAGCCAAAGGGGCGCTAATTCAAAAGCCTTTTGCTGCACTAATCGATTTGAAGCCTATTAACTATTGCAGATGGCCAGCTGATCCATTGGAAGGAACAATTTTCGGAGACCATCAACCTGAAGACTGGCTCATAAGAACCCTAATAAAAATTCAAAAAAAAACGGACTTATCTTTATGCCAAAATTACAGGAGCATCATAATATTCTCACTTCCGTTCAATGTCATATGTCAAAAAAATTCTAATGACCAGAGTAAACTGCAATATGGAACTACTTATCTGAAAACAACAGCAGTTTTTCCCCGAGCAGATCGTGTATTGATCAAATCAATACCCTCGCAATATCGCGGAGTAAATAAATTAGTAGCAGGCTTCGTTAAATTTAACTATTTAATCTACCTACTACAGTACTGCTTTTGATAGCATCGACAGCAAGATCATTAATCTCATCAATGCCCAATGCAAAGAAACTGAAAAATCTCTGACCCTGTTGAGTCCGGATCAGCTGTGCGCCAAGGTTGTTTGGTATCATCCATCAGCTGAGCACAAGACTCTACAAATCGTGGCATACAATGGATTTTCAGTGAGCATTTGGAAGATCTTGCTTATGCCACTGACATGCATCTTCACTACTAAACACTCCGACATGCAAGAAAAACTCACTGCCGTCAAATCTTCTTTGATAAAAGTAGGTCTGAAAATCAACATAAATAAAACAAAAAGCATGTTCATTCGCCCGACCGGTGCCAGCAATAGCTTCATGGTAGGCGAATCCAGCATAGAAGAACTGGATAACTTTGACGGTATCAATTCTTTTATATGGCTCCACCGCTACACAACTTTGAAGTGTTCAACAACAATTGTGTTCGCCGAATTCTGTAAATTTGGTGGTCAAGATCCAATTTCCATTGAAATCAAACGGCGAATATATAAATGGAAATCACCAACTGAAGTCTGCTGGCAAGCATTATAATGGAACCTTCAGGATAGCAGAAATGTGATCATCCTAAATCATCGCTAGAACTGGAAATACGTGAATCGAAAAAATGTAAATCGCTAATGATTGTGAACTTTGGAATAATTTTGTAAAGGCCCTATTCTCCGTGGGGAGTTAAGAAACACAAGAAAATCAATGTAAAAATGTCGAACATTTTTGATCGTGACTCGGGGGCGGCCTTAACATTTTTTTACTTAAACATTTTTCAACACTTTTCCAAGAAAGATTTCAATGGATCCGTCTTTCTTCCTCTTTTGAATCGTAAACTTTATTTCTTCTATGAAGAGCATAGGAAATTGATGAATTAAATTCAATATGATCCCACAAGTGAACATTTCTTTAAAACTTTCAAAACTTTCTTAATATCACTTGTTATTTGTTTACAACTTATTTACACTGAATTGCTCGAATTGTAATCACTTGCTTGTCCTTGAATTTCGAAAACGTTAGATTATTTGCTTAAGGTTCCTATCAAAACTTTTAATTTTTGCAAACAACAATTCTGTTTATAAATATTAAATACATACGACATGAGCGCTGTTTTATTCTTATTTTTCAAGTTCAATGATAACATCGGTAAATATGAATTAAGCATAGGACAACGACTTTTTGGCGCAATTTGAAAAAAAAAAATAAAATTTGACGAGCATTTGTTTCGACAGCATTTTAAACGAATTATTTTATTTCAAAATAAACTTTTATAATATGCGCGCTTCATAAGAGACACGTGTGTCGAAATAATGTGATAAGTAAAAACAAATTAATTCGACTTTTGATTTTGAAATAGAAACTTACGCAAGGTGGTAATAAGCGTAATCATATGAGATTACAACGAATCAATTTATTCTAAGCGATTTCATTCACTAATTTCACAGATTTTATAATTTGGTTTACTTGAAATCTTTACGCTTCGCTTCGTAAGCTATTGGAAATTTATTGTCTTTGGTTGACTTAACATTATTAATGGCATACTATTAGTTTTACTTACTATTATATTCTTGACCCAGTATATAAGTTTCTGGATTTCCTGATACCAACAGCACGAAACTTTCGTCAACCGGTGATTTTGGTGAAAACGTATTTGCTGGATACCGGCTGCAGAATAATGCCAGAGCACTTCGTACTAAGCACAAAAACAGCGCAAAATAGAATAATCGCAGCATATTTTGCGAAATTCACTTCTATGTTAACTTTTTTATTTATTTATTGTAGAATAATAACGTACGTCTTAGCACTCGCGCTTACAGATCAAAACTAAATCGTATTTTGTCTGGTTCTTGATTAAAAAACCCATTTTTCTTGACGAAAAAAAAAACAGTGCATAATAAGTGATAAGCATATTTTTATGTCATAACTAAAGTATCACACAGTGCTTTTTATGTATGTAGGAATACATTTTTCGCAAATTCAGGCTTATCAGTTTTTTTTTTAATTCACTCTCAGTTTTTTCTAGAAAAATTTCAAGGTCAGTTGTGAGCCGGTTAAAAAAATTATGAAAGCCGTGTTTAGGGTGGCTGTACTATAAAGGGTGTACTATAAAGCATTTACATATTAAATATATAAAAATATTATGGTTTGTTGACATACTTTCCCAATACCAACCATGGTGTTGACCGATCGGAGAGTGAAAGTGCGTGAGATTATTGATGCCATAGGCATTTAATATGGCACTGTGGTTTCGATTTAAAATTATTAGTTGGGCTTTAGAAGCTATCCGTAAGATTGGTGCCGCGTTTGCTCTCGATTGAACATGAAAGCAATCGTGAGACGTTTGTAGTCTCAATGACAAAATTCCATGAATTGGTACCTCATGCACCATATTCTCCAAATTCAGGCCCCAATGACTATTTTCTATTTCCAAAACTAAAGAAATAGCTCGGTGGAAAGAGAACGATGTAATTATTGCTCAAACAAATGCCCATTTTAAGGATCTCGAAAAATCTTCTTTTTTTTTTAAGGATTAAATAAATTGCAGAAAAAGAGACTTATTGATCCACCCTCGCATGTAATTCCCTGTGCAGTGTTTTGAAGATTATGCTTATATGGGCGGTTCTGTTCGAAATTCGCCAAATTTTTGTCTGGGCTGAACCATTTTTTATATTTGTTTGAAATTTGGTTTCATTACTTTAAATAATTCTCTCAGTGTAACGCTTTAAAGATTTTGTTTCTATGGAGCTTGCCGCGTCTGCCAAGCTTTTCCGAATCATTCTTAGTATTCGTGTGAAATTTGGTTGCATTACCTTAGGGGCCATCCATTAATTACGTAAGTCAAAATAGGAGGGGGGGTCCGACATAATATCACCAAATCTCATCAAGGGGAGGAGGGAGTAAAGGAAAACCTCACGTCAACTTTTTAATGCAGAGAATTTACATTATTATAACAGATAATTATAAGGTAAATCTCACGAGAGGGAGGAAGAGGGTTCCGCCAGATCTCACCAAGGAGAGGGGGGGCTCAAATTTTCAAAAAAAAACCCCTTGTAATTAGGGGACGGCCCCTTAAGTGATTCTCTGAGTATAACATTTTGAAGTTTTCGCTTGCAATGGAGTGCCACGCGCTCTTGTCGAAATTTGACAATCTTTTTCCAGAGATTCGACTAAGCTTTATCTAGTATTTTTCATAAATTTTGTTACACTACATCAAATAACTCTCTCAATATAATGCTTTAAATGTTTTACTTGTATGGATGGTAGGCGTGTCCGTTAATCGATTTCACTATTTTCCTGTATGCCAAATTTTATTCAATTAGCTTAATTGGTTTTACCATAATCGTAATTTCCACAAACAGACAGATACACAGACAGACAGGCCGACAAACTGAAAGACAGACATGATATGTTCTTTTTTAGAACTGCCACGCCTTCTTCTATGCGTTTCAAACGGATTAACAAACTGAATATACCCTCTGTGTAGGATATAAACATATTGTTTGATAGATCCTTCGATGTGACATTTCAAAATATTTGCAATAGTTGTATTTATGTATATACATAAAGTGGAGATGCCACGCCCTATTTGTAAAGCTTACATATTATGTATCTATCAGATAGTTTTCTATGTCAATTCATAATACAATTTTCGTAAAAAATTCGAACTATTCACATTTGATACAGCAAAATTGCATTGGAAAAGTCGAGCGCAAGCATTCCTCTGACAATTGGTATACCAAAACTAAGTTTTAAAGTTAAGCGCAAGCCAAATTTTTATTTACACAAAAAAATTGAGTCTACAAGTTTATTTCAATATAAAAATAGAAATTTGTATTTAAAGAAAAGAAGAATTAAAAACTTTTTTTTTTAATCTAAAATCGGCTTCTTCTTGCGTTAAGTGCAGTTTGTCTTCTCGGTGCATTGTCACGATTTCTCCAACTGGGCTTAATTTGAGACTGTGGCATACCAAAACCTCTTGTATTTCCAAAAGCATCATAATCATCAACACCAACATTTCCATTGTAGTTGCCTTGTGCTCTCAGTTGATTCTGATGTGGCTGCAGGCATACTTCCTCACATTTTTTCAAAGTGTTAAATTTATTTTCATTCTTATCACAGTTATCGCTCGTAAAAATTTTACATTCTAAATCATCGGCATCATACAACCAGAAGTTTTTGGTAACTATTTCTTTAAAATCGCAGCTAATATCCGTGGGGTAGGGTTTCGTTAAGCAAAATTCCTCAACAGCGTTGTCGTTTTCTGGTTGGTTATGCTCTTCATTGAAACCAAATTGTGAAGGGTTTTTGTCTTCATTAGGATTAATATTACCAAAATATGGTGTACTAGTAGGAGTAGTTGGAAATGGAATGCGACTGTTTGGACGTGTACCAAAGTTATTCCGATTTGCATTCGGATTTAAATTATTATTTAAATCCTGTGGATTAATATTATTTCTGTCATATGTACGCTGATTTTGTCCAACCAAATTTTCACTGCCATAAGTATCTGAGCCATATCCAGCAGGAGTTTCATCATTTTCATTCACATTGTTTTGATAATTAATATTTTCACCATATTGGTTGCCATCTCTTTCACCGAATGCTTGATTTTGGTATGAGTTTCTGTTGTTGTTATTTTGATTATTTAGATTTTCACCATATTGGTTGTTATCACGCTCACCGAAGCCTTGATTTTGATTGGAATTTCTGTTGTTGCCAAAACGTCCGGTTTGTGGACGTCGATTATTTATATTGTATTGATCATCAGGTTGATTATTATTATCGTTTTCATTATAATAGCTCTCATCAAGGCTACCACCACATTTGTTGATAAGACAACTTTGTTTTTGCTCCAGTTTCGCAAAAGATCTTCGCTGCAATTCAAACCGTATTTATTGATATCTTATTCTATAGCATTCTATATAATTTACCTGACATCTATCCATAGCATATGGTTTCAAATATTCTCTTGTACGTATTTTATAGCCTGTACCGCAACTTTTTGAACATTGTGACCATACACTCCATGTGCTAAGTGCACATTCTGCACTTTCGCTTGAGTCATATATTGATTCATCTTCTATATCCGGTACGCTACAATCTGTGCCCATACAGTTCTGTTCCTGCTCAAGTTCTACTCTACAGTTTTTGTAATTTTCAGCAAGACTTGGATCTTTGTAGACTCTTACTCGGTGTTGTGTGCCTGGGCCACATCTTATATTACACTCACTCCAGTTATTCCAAGGGTGAGTAGCACATTCTAAGGCTTGATTTTCATTATCTATTAGAAATAATAAGAAAAATGCGAATTTTTATTTCATTTTATGATAACAATCTATGAAAATATAAAATATAATTGTCCAAATTGTATATGTGCAGTATACTTTTCTGAACAAAAAACCTTCAAAATGTGTGAATTTGAAGACCTTGACTTTTGCTGTGGAAGCGGTTGTTTGGGTCACAAAATCTTTCGATACTGACGAATCGCAGCGTTCATTGAAGTTTGTATATTTTATTGATTTAGAGAGTTTTCACTTCAATAGCAAGCAAGATCGCTTATGTTAATTCACTCGCTAAATATATCGAATCAATAAATATATCGTTCTTTTTTCTTTACCTTCACCAATATCATATTCACATTTCCGCTCATATATCTTTTTCTTCGTTACATAAAGCGTTGCGATTGGTTTCATTTGCTGTCCACTTTCATCGAAAAATGGTGAACGTACATCACTTGGCGATGTTGATGTTATACGACGTATTACATCTGGTGGAATTTGTGGCTGATCTGCTGACTGTAAAAGATAAAGCTATAATTATGAAGCTCATTAAACTAAATATCTTTTAAACGCACCATATAACTAGGCCCAGCATCTGTACCAACATCCCAGGGATACAGATTTAAGACTTTACTATCTATCCATGTACAATTTGCTAAGCAAAGTTCCAAACCAGAAACGCCGATAATCCAATCCGGAGATGGAAAAATTTTCGAAACTAATGATATAATATGATGCGTGGAATCAACACGTATATTTGCCAAAGTAGAGCTCATAACATTGTGACGATGCAATACACCTGGTGCTTTTATAATCGTACGTATAACACCATACTAAAAGCAATAATTGATTTGAGCTTGAACTCACCAAATGCTGATACTTACACTTATATTCTGCTTAATTTCATACTCCAAATCACTAGTTGCACCATGTTCAGCCAAAGCTTTTAGTCCGGCACTAGCCAACGTACCATATTCCCAAAACTTATAATCAAATGTATGTGAGGCACCAATCACTTCACTAAAGCGTGTACGCCAAGCTTGTTCAGGAAAATCTTTTGGGTGTGTATTACGTGACCATTTACGTTCGAGAATTATCTGTAAGCATTAAGAGATGTGTTGTGACTGTTAGGAGTCTGTGCTCAAGCTCATCACTAAAAAATATTACCTCATACTTAGCCTCATCACAAGCACAACATGGATCTACCGGTGGTGTTTGACTATTGATTTCATCAATTTCCTCGGGACAAAAACGCTTCGTTAGAAAACCGTCATCAATATACCAAACATAACGATTCTGCAGCAATCCCGCTCTAAAAATAATGCAACCGCTCGCATTATTATTAGGTGCAACCCAGGCTACATCTATACGTGATTTTTTATTTGTATTTGCGCTCTCAATCATATTCTCACATTGGAGACTAAATTTGGTATCTGCAATGTCAATTAATTCGAAGTGTCCCAACATGTCGTTATTGTTTTGATACATCAATGAAAGATCTTCGGTGTCCACAGCTAAAGTGAAAGTCACAAAACTTAATTTGCTGTCACATGCTAGTGATACTGTTGGGAAAAAGTAGGTTAAATAAATTAAATTAAACTCAAATCTGATGAAGAGCAATATTTTAAAATTTTTTGAAAGACTCTTTAAGAGCTCATAAGAGATTTACTTAAAGCAGATGGTACAGCAGCCTATAGTCACGTTTCAAACGTAATCATTAAGAGAGCTTGCATTCGCCTAATATCTAAACTTTTTGCCTTTTGCTTCGCTGGCTACATTCCAGGCAAGCGTTTCGGCAGATCGGTTTATCTAAGGATCTATATAAAAGCTTCTCCGACATCAGTGGATCGCACTTGAGCGATGGATTAATTAAATAAAGTCAAGATGATATTTATAGATTTATTTCATAATCCATTCATTTTCCTTCAGCCTATCTCCAAAAACCATTCTACATGCTACAGGTTGACTAATCTTACCCACATAGAGCTTGACAATATTTACTTAACCCTGAAACGTTATGTTATACTTATTTTACATACGTTAACGTTATACTTCGTCGGATCGACGAACTTTTTTTTTTAAATATTATTACAGGTAAACTTTTCAAATTAAAAATTCACAAAAATCATTTTCACTTAACTCATTTATTCAGAAACAAATAAAAAAATAAAATTTAAAAATAAATTTTTTTTTTTGGCTTAAAATCAATGGAATTTTTACTAACGTTTTTTAGTTATTTTTTTAAGCGCACTTTTTCATAGTACGAAAAATATGAAAGCAAAAACAATTATAACTTAGTACACATACAGTCTTTCAATATGTACATATTAAAAAATATAAAAAAAAGAAAAATTCATCATTAAGCTTATTTTGAGCAGAACTTACAAAACTTAAATTTGTGTTTTGACGACGCTGTACCGCCGAATTTGACGTTTGGTGGCTGTCTACGCGACGAACGTCCGTTTACGACAAACTCTCGCTCACATAGATTAACATTGTTAAAAAAAATTAAAGCATAATTTTCGTCAGATTTTTCGATAGTTTAGGGTTGTCTTTTTCAAGATCACTTAATTTTTATTCAACATTTTCCTCCGAATTAAAACATTTGTTAACAGTTTTCCATTTTTTTTTTTAAATTTTCAACTTATTTAACGTTTTTTTAACATACGTATATATTTCGACTTTTTCAACTTCTTCCACTTTTTCTATATTTTTGGAAATTTTTCAAACGTTTCGTGGTTTGTAACGTTCTTCGAATTTTGTGAAATTCTTGACATAATTAGACTTCTTCAGTATGATATTCAGACATGCTCTACATTTCACTTCTGAATGAAAGTGAAATGAAATTCACATGAATTTCACTCGGAAGTGAAATGTAGAACTAAATAAAATATCCAGCTTTTTCGATAATATTCGACATAAATATCTCAAAATTTGCGACTTTTCGACGTTGCTTGGTACTTTTTTATACTGGCACAGCTACAACGGAATACTTTTTAAAGAAGTACTAAGTCCAACCGACATTAATAAGTAAGAAACTTGCTCTAAATTTGCTATCTCGGTACAGAAGATCTCTTTAAATCGCAGTGCCCGTGTACGAGCAAGGACCAAAATCAAGAAAGATGGAATCCTAGAGTTTAACATTTTTTATTTAAAATTAAGTCATCAAAATTGTTCTTAAATAATAAGATTTTTAAACAGAGTAACTTAATCAGCTAGGGTGTTGCAATAAAGTAGCTTACCCTTTATAATGCCTTAAAGCATTTTCATTAAAGAAATTAAGTTTTTTCTCATTTGTACAAGAACCAGTCATTTGAAAACTGTACCAACATCTTCAAATGAAACAACCTCCAATCTTATCAGTTGAGGCATTGTTTGAAATCTCAGAACGTTTTAAAAATTTAAGTATTTATGTTCACAGCTTACCTACACATACTTATATACAAATATAAGCATATTGACCTCATTAAGCTCAATTCATCTTAAATCCACACTTACTGTTGTATTTTTGTCCTGGCATATAGCTAGATGGATTTCCTTCAATATATATTTGAAAATTATCATCAGCTGGAGAACGATCGCCAGTAGCACCCATTGGTCTGCGATCACATACTGCTATTGCCAATGGTACTAAAAATATTGACACACAAATTAATTGACCAATAATTAAATTCATTGCTACATATATTCAAAAAGACTCGCTCGATTCGATTACAGCGCGGAAGTACTGGTATAAAAATTTTTCTTTCGGGATTCTTGTTGTCTCTAGCACTGTTTACAAATGACTGACAATTCAGATTGATGACACTTCGATCAACACCATCCATCTTTCATGTTGACTTGAAAGCTCCTCTCTCTCATCACAGCATCTTTAATTTTGGTATTACAAGACAGACATATCTATGTACATATGTTGTTCGCGTTTCAATTGCTTAATTTACGAAGTCATTGACATAACTATGTCACTATACTAGCGATTACGATGAATCTTGTTAAAAAATACAACACTTTCTACGCATTAATTGAAAATTGTTTTGTTTTTATTTAAATTAGGTTATTTTTTTTTTTTGTTACAATAAGGTCCGAACTTAACAGTTTTAATGGTGATTTTAAAGAACAGAAATTAAATTCTTTTAGGATTCCGAACAGAATTATCGAGACTTTCAAGAGAAAATTTATTTTCAATTGGGAAATTCTATTCAGATAGTTCTTTGACTAACTAAATCTTTATAACCCGATGTTTTTTTTCTACATTTCGGATGTTGTATGCCTTGTAATTATTTATTTTGTTTTATCTCCAAAGTGAACATAAAGCATTTGTGATAATTTTCAAAGAATATTCCTTTTTAATTGCTGAAATTTTAACATATGGTAACCATTATTCTAGCTTTTTCCTTCGATATATTGTATATTTGCACCATTTAAATAAACGCATGCTTCAAAATGGCAAAATTTCAGCAGTTCAGACCATATGTAATGACGAAACTGAAGCTATTTTAAGCGTCTGAATAATTCTATTGACTTGTAGTAGAGATGTTCCGATTATTAGTATTCGTGTTTGTTTTGCTTAACCCTTTAATTAATCATAAATGTATTGAGTATATAGTCAAATTTTTGCTAAGTTAAAACTTAGAAGGGTATTATCTTTGGCCTCGCCAAAAATTAAATAGCTTACATCGTCTTACATTTTTATTAAAAGGGTATTTCTTCAACCACGTTACGTGTTGGCTGATTTGACTGAACGTAGCCATATTGAATTTGGCCAAATTGACATAAATAGCTCTCTATGTAGCGTTTTATAGCTTAAGCTTTGTATGAGAGGTGCCACGTCCTCTTTTCGCCAACTCTATCTATGACGAAGCATTTCTTGTATTTGTGTGAAATTTGATCTCTTTACTTTAAATTATTCTCTCAGTATAGTGTTTTAAAGTTTTTGTTACTATCGAATGTGCCACGCTCACTTGTTGAAATTTGCCATAGCTTTTCAGTATCATTATTTTCTCATATTCTCTTAGTAAAGCATTTTGAAGTTTTTGCCACAACCTTCTGCCCAAAATCGCCAACTTTTTGTCCAGAGTTTGTCTAACAAGTTGTTCCTAGCATTTGCGTGAAATTAGGCTATCAGATATATCTTTCAATAAAGTAGGCGTGTCTGAAAGCTGATTTCACTCATTTTTGAATTCTAAGAATCTTGTTTCAAGGTGTATTCCGTGTGCTGAATTTCATGCTCTTATCTTGGTTAATTTTTCCCTAATAGTAATTTGTACAGACATACACACAGCAAGATAGACAAACGCTTATGTTTAAATCACTCAGCAGTTGAACGCTGATCAAGAATACATTGTTTTCAAAAATAGAATCTCTTACACAATTTCGAATGGAATTTCAATTAAAGATTGCACTATTCCGCTGTGAAGACAGCGCAACTATCCGGAAGATTGCAATCTTGTTTGGAGGGACGACGTTAACTGATAGAGTTATTGCTGTCATCATTAGCTTGAAATAGAATTTTTTAATTTGGCCAACTAGAGTAGAGAAACGCAAATTGTGGTAAATACAATGGATGAGCTGGCAGGATGTATCGGCCCACTCCGAATGCTGGGAAATTACCAAACTCAAAACCTGTTTTTTGATATCGATGCCCTTGTTGAAGGTTTGAATTTAATTGACAGATATTACCCAAAACTTGTCCTGAAATAACTTTCATATTACTTGTATTGTCAGCTAAGACAAGATAGTCCTTTTGGTAATTCATTATACATAGCAACATAATGGAATATTTTAATATATGTATTCCAAGAGTTCGATGTCCACTAACCGCCCATTCTTGATGAAAGAGCACAAGTCCAAGTTCATCTATCAACCAAGATGGGTTGATATTTCTATGATTTTTTATGCCCAAAATAAATGATAGTAGACGTCAAAAACTTATGTGATTTTACGAACGTAGTGGACGAAAAATTTTATGTATTTTGGTTGCTGTAAAGACTTAAAGAAAATAATTATGTATTACAACAAGCTTGACACCATACGGAAAGCTGCGTGACGTATGAGCCAATATATCACCGATAGGAACTCGAGGTGATTCCTTTTTCCTAACACTTTCTCAGAAAATAAGTTTTATTTAGCGTGTATGAAAATATTTCGAAGGTCGTCTGTAACCTTGGCACCTCTGGAAACGTAAGGTGGGCATTCGTGTTCAAATTTTAGTAATGATTTCAGTGATGATTTGATACATAATTTTCATCGATATTTTGGATGTTTTTTGATACACTTCAATCAATACTCGTCGACATTAATCGACCTTCTAATTTTCTCGATACATTCGGATTTTTATCTATTTTTTCGATGCTTCACGACAGGAGCGTCACTTCACCAAAACCTTAGGGAGGGGGGGGGCAAGTATTATAATTCCACCACTATTAGATGGTTTTATTGAATTGTTGCATCGAATAATACCTAGTATCAGATCCTTGGGGGGGTAGCCAATGCCCTCCCCAGCCCTACCGAATTGGCGCCACTGCTTCACGATACATTAAAAGTTGAATAGATTTCCTCGATATTTTTTTACTTTTATCGATTTTTTCGATATATTTCGATGTTATTATATATTTTTGCTATTTTTTGATGCGTTTCAACTTTCATTGACTTCTTCGGAACATATCGATTTTTTTCCACTTTTACGATACAATTCATGCCTTTTAACTTCGGTTTATTAAATAGTAGCGAAAAACAGATGTTTCATACTTTCTGACTTATCAACTTTATCGATGCTTTTCGAAACTATTCTATACCCTCTATTTGTAACGAATTTAAATTTTTTTCCGTATCGTGTAGCTTAGAGTAGTATTGAAAAAAAAAAATTACTTTTCCATATCTTCTGAACTTTTGCAATGTTAATCGATATTATTCGATAACCTCCGACTAACATTGACTTTTCGATGCTTTTCGGCTCTTATCGACTCTTTCAAGGTTTTTCGATACTATTCGATACTTGTATCAACTTTTTCATTCTCCATAGACTTTTCGACAAAATTCGGTACCACTCAACTTTGCAATTCCTACCGGGCGACCGGTAGCTTCGACTGAAACTCTTAGCCGACCACTTGGCAACTCTGAATGTAAAGCAAAATGTTGTTAATGGGTTTACTTAATCCCAGGCAATGAAATTTCTTTATCACAAAAGCGCTTAGGTTAATTACAATAATATGAATATAAAGAACACAAATTAATTGATTTTTTTTTTGTTTTATTACGAGAAAATTGTTACTATCTAATTGAAATGTTTACTTATTAATATGAGTATTAATTCTGAGTATTTATTAGGTGATTTAATAAAATTTTAGTATGTTGACAAATACATAAAAACATCGATAAAGTTAAGTTTTATTAATATGAGTATACGCTATTGTGTAAAATCAGAAATGGGTACGCTTTTCAGTGTTTGCCCCCATAAGTAGAATAGTTAGCAATTTTTTATGGTATATTTTACTACTTATGTGAACGCACTTAAGTCTAAACAGTAATCCAAATACAGTTTTTTAAATATTTTTATACTTTAGTGCTTACTTTTTCCTAGTACTACTTAAACATTTCGTTTAGCTTTCTACTCTGATTAATTTTTCTGATAAATTTTGTTTATAAAAGTAATCTTTCATATGTTCAAATTGTAAGTTAACATACATATATCAATTGCGTACTTTTGCTTCTTCATGCACGTTTCTTTAATTTATATAATACTTCAAACACTTGCAGCTTTCACGCTTTTCAATTAACTTTAACTTTTTTCAATACCCCTCATATATATGAATTTCTACCACTTGTCAGTGTCATCATTACTCTCCAGCAGGCATGGCAGCAACATGCACTTTTCAATTCTGACACGATCCTTGCACTTGTAGCTCATTTCTGTATTCAGCAAAGTACGCGTTTTCTGCTTCACCGCACTTTCACCACAACTGGCGGTACATGGCGTCCAAACAGACCATTCTGAGTATCGACATTCATCTTTCTCTGGCACATGCTTAGCGTGTGCATTATTATTACCACGCCTACGTTCGCTATAGCCACCACTGAAACCAGCAACCGAATAGATATCATCACAACGTTGATAACATTTTTCAAGACGTACAAAATGCTTTGGGCACGGCTTGCCACCATAACGTGGTGATCTCAGAACTTTACGTGTCTTCACTTGTATACCCTCACCGCATGTAGCATTGCAAGTATACGCTTGCCAATCAGATACCAAACAATCGATCGGTTGTTGCTCCAAGCGCAAATCTTCAATTTGAAATTCGTGTTTACGCTTTGGTTGACGACACGTCTCTTCGCACGTCTCCTTCGAAGTGAATTTATTACGATTATTATCGCATTTATCCGCCCAAAATATTGCACATTGATCACTGAGATGATCGTAAAACCAATAATTTACCACATCACTATCGCGACACGGACTGACCCGTAAGTCTTCATAACAATAGGTGGGCACAATTGAATCACAGCTTATGCCTGTACAATTCACAAACTCTTCACGCTTAACCTTACGGCATGGATCAATGCCATTATATTTAGGATTTTTAACACCATAAACTTCATCATTATTCCAGATTTTACGCTCACGTTGACGTTGCCCAACACCACCACATGCTGCATCACATGGTGAAAAGTCAGACCAATGTGAGACACCACATTCTGGTGGTATATAGTCGTCGAGCTTTTGACTATAGCTTTCGAATTTGCTAAAGCGATAACTATCGCCGCCAGTATTGCCATAGAGTGACTTAGTACCTTCAATTGCCATATTCTCTTCTTCATCGCCAGCGCCTGCTTCATTTTCATTAGCATTTTCTAGTTCACCTCCACAGATAGCACCCTCACATTGTTGTGTTTCTTGTAATTTGACGCGGCTTACTTTCTGTCAAATGGTAAAGAGAGAAAAAAATGATCTTAGTTTGGTTGGGAAAAATGAGTTTGAATAGAGGTGATGGGACAAATGATCCTGTTCGTGATAATATGTGCTACTAAAAACTTTGTACTTAAGCGACAATTTACCTGACACTTCTTCTTCGCTCTTGGATTCATGTAGTGGCGTGAACGCATCATAACGCCTGCTCCGCATGTTGCGGAACATGAAGACCATTCACCCCATTCCGAGATAGCACATTCAGGATTCTCTTGACCAATGCTAGGACCACCACCGTCTGCTTCACCGCCACCAGCATCTTCTTCATTATTATAATTACCACACTTACGTCCGACGCAATTTTGTTCCTCACGTAATGCATTACGGCACTTGAAACGTCTTGCCATTGTGGGATTTTTAAATTCTCGTGTACGATACTGTTTTCCTGGACCACATTTAGCGCTGCATTCATCCCAGCGACTCCAAGCGTGAGTGCCACATTCAGTCGGATCACTTTCAGCTGAAGTTTGAATTTAAACGTTAATCAGAGATGAAAGATTGATGAATTTATTGTACTTACAATCAGCATTCTCGCAAGTCTTCTCATAAAGACGTCTTCTAGAGATATGTAAAGTTGCCAATGGCTTCATTGGTGCTCCTGTAGGATCGTAGAAAGGTGAACGTGGATCATTAGGAAAATTCGATTTAATGCGGCGTATTACATCTGGTGGCACTTGCGGTTGATCTGCAGACTAAGCATTTTTTTTTCTTATTACAAGTTAATTTTTGTCTAATTATGTTGTTCTTACCATATATGATGGTCCACTATCTGTGCCCGCATCCCATGGATAAAGATTATGCACTTTATTTTCTACCCAAGAGCAATTGGGTAGACAAAGTTCTAGCCCAGAAACGCCCACAATCCAATCGGGTGATGGATCAATCATAGTGACAAGTGAGATCAAATGATGTTTGGAGTCAACTCGAAATACTGCAAAAGTTTTTCCCGTCACATTTGGGTACGCTATACCACGTGCTTTGATAATGGTGCGTATCTGATCACTCTAAAATAATTAAATAATAATTAAATTCGTACCACTTCTGGAACGTCTGATACATGAGGCCTTGTTGTGTACGATCATAATCTGTAAAATAGTTCGTGATCGAAGTGAGCGGTATCATAGGCATTATTGACGTCATACAAAGTGATGCTGTGTGTGGTGGGAATTATTGTCGTACAGTCAAACGATTATCTCTGATTTGTAATGTCAACAAAAGTAAAGCGAAATTTAATCGATCGCTTAAAAAATGTCTGGAAAAGCGCAATTTTCAATCATAATAATTTGGTAATACATCAAAAAAAGCTACACTGAGAAAAGAGTTGATAGATTTTTAAAATATTTGTTAACTTTTTAGCACAAATCGATATTAATGAATGTATACGTTTCCGAAAACAAAATATTTTTTTAGTCAAATATATGATATACTGATTATTAACAAACGAATGATTGCTACAAAATAATATTTGTTTCAACCAAAATATGATTTGGTAATTATTACCAAATATTTAATTGATCCAATAATATTATTCAATTCACTGTAATATGTGACATTTTAACATATATTAAGTATTTAATTCGCTTATATCAATTATACAATTTGTTAATTATTACCAAATTTTGGTATACATTATTAAATTTTTTTCTCAGTGTAGAAAAGTTTTGATACGTCCAACTTTACAATGAAATTTTACTACTTGCTTCGGTCTCTACTGAACTCTCTTAAGGATATCAAGTTGATTCCAAAAGGTCACTGCAAAATTTATTTTTTGAAGTTGATGGTTTTGCGTTTGTTGTTTATAGCTTTTGGACTTATGGGCTTCGGGGCTTATGAGTTACCATTTATGGGTGTAATTTTATGGCTTAATAGGTATGCGCTTATGGGTTTGAGTCTTATTGGTAAGTTTTTATTGAATTGGGGCTAAGTCCTTTTAAGCTTATAGAGGACTTATCTGGTTAGTGCATTCCTATTTGATTTTCTGTTTATAGTCCTCAGAACCTTTCCTTACAACCTTCTTGAAAACAAAAGCTTTTGTTTAGAAAAAATTGTCTAAATAGAAGTAGAGTTCC
This sequence comes from Meiosimyza platycephala, assembly GCA_963662105.1. Classification (NCBI taxonomy): domain Eukaryota; kingdom Metazoa; phylum Arthropoda; class Insecta; order Diptera; family Lauxaniidae; genus Meiosimyza; species Meiosimyza platycephala. The sequence goes on along the minus strand of OY759211.1, from coordinate 75,497,850 downwards.
TTATCGACTTCCATTAAAAGGAAAAAAATTAGTCTAGTTGATCTAACGAATCGATGCTTAGATTCAAAATGAATTTTGTATGGCTTACAAAATAATTCTAATGCAAAATTCAAATATAAACATATACTAGCTATCCCGGCATAGGTTGCCCTGCTCTTTCCGGTAGGGTGCGCGATGTTGTATGAACTCCTTCGATGGAATGTAAAAGTGAAACAGCCCATTTTTGCAATGAAACTTTTGCCCGTACTTTTTATATCAAGTCCCATTCATCTGCGTCCAGTGGTTGATGAGATATAATAAATTTGATTTTGGAGGGCGTGCCCATGTTTCTAAACCAAACTTTGCAAATACCTTTCATAGACTATAAGAAGCATTTAAAAAACAATTATGAAATCTTCGCAAAAATTCTACTTAAAATTTTTTTTGTAGAAATTTATTTTGTATAAAGCCACCCTAAGTATGTACCCTTAATAAAATTTTTATAGCCTAAGCGCTGCCTCTTAATATAAAAGCCACGTGGTGTAAATTCGTTGAGAATCGATTGACCGGTTTTCATGAAAATGATATTTTAAAAATATGTTTGTATGAGGGCCAACCTAATATAAAAGACACATGGTGTAAACTTCATGTGAATCCAGTAAGCGGTCTTTGTGAAAATGCTATTTAAAAATATGTTTGTATGAGGGCCACCCTAAATATGCACCCTAAATACAATTTTTATAAGTAGCCTAAGCTAAGCCTTTTAATATAAAAGCTACGTGGTGTAAATTCAGTGCGAATCGGTCAGCCGGTCTTTGTAAAAATATATTTTAAATATATTTTTGTGTGAGGACCACCCTAAACAAAAGTTTTGTAGCTTTAGCTATGCCTCTTAATATAAAAGACGAAAATTCCATGTGAATCGATTAGCCGGTCTTCGTGAAAATAATATTTTAAAAATTAGTTTTTTTGAGTGCCACCCTAACTATGCACTTAATCGAAATAAAAACTACCCTATTTTTAATTTAGACCAATTTACAAACAGTATGCTAAATTTCATAAAAATTGGTTGAATAGTTCCAGAGTTTATCCGGAACAAACACCGTGGCAAGAGATTTTTATATATAAAGATTGCTACATACCTGATCTTTAAGTTCACTCTCCAATGTTCTTGTCGATCCATGTTCTGCCACCTCGCGTAGACCTTCACTAGCAGCTTCACCATACTGCCAAAAGCGATAGTCAATAGTATGTGATGCACCGATAATATCACTAAAACGTGTACGCCAACTATTTGCGGGAAAATCTTTCGGATGTGTATGACGAGACCACTTTCCTTCAAAAGTGAGCTAGAAAATTGAAATTGAAAAAATGGATAATAAGCACAAGCTAATATTCGGCTCACTTCATATTTTGCCTCATCGCAAGCACAACATGGATCCATAATGCTGGGTTGTGTGTCAACATCATCAATTTCTTCTTCACAGATCTTTTTGGTAAGAAAACCATCATCCATATACCAAACATCACGATGTTGTACAACAGTGGCACGCAGTAGTATACAACCACTGCCAGTTGAAGCTGGCGCTACCCAACCAACTTCAATGTGTGTTTTGGTATTTGTATTGGTATTCTCCACCAAATTAGGACAACGTGGACTAAAACGTGTTTCGGCCAAATCTGTTATCTCAAATGAACCCATGCTGTCCATATTGCCGTTATCGCCATTTTCATTCTCCAATGCCAACATAAAACTCATGAAAGAAAGCCCATTGTAGGTGGAGATTGAAACTGATTACAAGCAAATGGTTAAAAAAATAAGAATGAAGTAAAAGATAGCAGCTAAACTATAGGGAGTTTCGAAAAAAAATGATACAAGTAAGTGCAATTGAATGCTGCACATTAGAGGAGAGTAAAACATAGAAGATCACAAAAGTTACGCGTTGACGTCATCCGAAAAGGATTAAAATTTCCATCTGAGCGGATAATAACATTTGCCTCGGTATTAACATTAAAATTTTATAATGGGTTTTAGGTACTCCTGACCTTTTATTCGCTACACACTGTTCTTGATAATATTTATAACGTGCGTGGAAAGAATCATAAGTAAATGGAGGCACTTAAGATCGGAGATATAGCAATCAATTGGATATATAAAAATCTGTAAAGTTCAACACATCCGAATACATTTCAGACGGATGTCATTTACTAGATAATTTAATGAACTAACTATAATAATCAAGCAAAAATATTTCAAAAAAATCATAGTTTTCGAGATATGAGTATTTTTAAAAAAATTTGTCAATTTGCTATTTTCATCAAAAATTCTATTATTGACCTGTAATTTTACTGCCATATTTAGAACGCTGAATTTATTTTCTATCATTTACTAAGCAACTTGTTCCCTATTTATCTTTATTAACCCTTTCCTACCGACAAAAAAATCCAACCAAAATTTTAGAAAGTTTTTCATATCTGGAAAACAATGTGACTGATTTTAAATTTTTGTTTAACAGCATTAAAGCTCATTAAATTGTCTTTCATTCGGCGTCTATGTTATTGAAATCGATACAGGGGCTCCTATGTAATTTGGGATTGTGTTTAAGAACAACAACAACATCAACTAGTTGCGAATCCCTATATCGATTTTAATAATATGTATATCAAATGAAAGGTATTTTATAACTTTTGCAATCAAAAATTTAAAATAAATTACATCGTTTTCGAGACCTGATATCGATGTCTTATTCTTGGTATGGAAGGGATAATAAAAAATAATGAGTATGTAGCATATTAAATGAGAGAAAATAGATTGCACTTTCTTAATATAACAGTAAAAATATATAGCTCGATGACAATGCAAGTTTTATTAAAAATTACCATTTTTTGTTAAAAAAAAATCGGTCAAAATTTAAAAAAAACTCCTCATATCTCGAAAGCAATGGGTCTGATTTAAAAAAATATGCATGATTATAATAGTTTATTATATTGTCTTCATCATTATACTGTCCCATCTAGTGTACATTTGGAGTAAATTTAAAAATTTCAAGGTCGATACGTGCGTAAAAAATTATTCGATCGGACTACCTTTTTTCGTGAATGACAACATATAACTTTTGAAACCACCTGCATTTTGATCAGAAGACTTCTATTTCTTCACGGCCTCCTACTGCATATGATTGTGCCATAAAGAAAAAAGTTTCCTTTTCCTGACTACTTTTTCATCTAAATAATTTTTCAATACACCTTATTTCCATAGTAAAAAAAAAAACTAAAAATGCCATTGTACTCACTATTATACTTCTGTCCCGGTATATAAGTTGGCGGATTTCCTGATATCGATACGACAAAGTTCTCATCGACCGGCGATTTTGCTGCCGTTGTTCCTTGTGGCACGCGACTGCATGCCAACGCGATGTTAAGTGTCGCTGATATTGCAATGAGTAGCACCAGCCAATTCATTGCGACCAAATCGTTAGCGATGTCTCCCCTCGTTGTTGTTGGCGCTACAATTGAAATTGAAATATGGGAAACTTCTGTAGATGACATATGAAGTCTATTTGTTTTAATTGAATTGTTTGCACTTGACTGTGCATGAACGTTGATAGCCGCATGCATGCTGTGACGCTGATGTGATCTAAGGTTGCGACCAGAGTAAATTGCGATGGCTTGTATAAAGGACTATAAGAGTCTATACAACACTTTTAAGTTTGGCTATAATCTATAATATAACTAGTCTGCAAAAAGTGTGCCTCCAATCGGGCGGAATTGCGGGTAGAAAACTATAATTGAGGAAAATATAAGTAAAAAAGAGAATGAGCAAACTTTAAATGAAAGCGAAGAAGTGTCAATGTCTGTTTTAATGCCTCAGCGAAAAAGGCGTCGTAGACGAACAGATATAGGGTAGATATCTTCGGAAAAAATATTAGAAAAGAAATATAATAGGACCTGGTGATACATATGAACCCTCTATGGGTCACACCGGGGGAGCTATGAACTATTTTTCGATATTTTTTGTGTTTTTGTAGGGGGACCTCCAAAAGGGTGGCAGATAGAGGGTAGGTATCTTCGGGAAAAATATAAGAAAAGAAATATAATAGGACCTGGCGATACATATGAACCCTCTACGGGTCACTCCGGGGGAGCTATAAACTATTTTTCGAAATTTTTTGTGTTTTTGTAGGGGGACAAAAAGTTTGGGAGAGTAAAAACAATAGAAAATGGTCTAACATTTAATCCCTCAAGAGGCGTCTGAGAAGAAAGGGGAGTCAATTTCATAATTTCACAAGAATGTAATTTTAGCAGGGGAGACCCCATAGGGAGTAAGTATTTTCAGAAAAAAAGTTGGAAGAGAAAAAATAATAGGACCTTGTCATACATTTGATCCCTCTACGAGGTAGCTTCGGGGAGATATTAATGATTTTCGATAGATTAAGGACCATTTTCCACTTTTCAAAACGGTAACGGGTCCATAAAATGTAGCCTGGCGACTGACGCTTGTTTCGATTATCAGCCATATCAAAACTATCAATTAAAAACAAAATTAAGCGGGAGGATATCGCCACCTGAAATGCAACGCTGCCTCCCGTACTGTACTGCATCGTCTCGGCGATAAAAACCAGTAGCCAATATCAAGCAGTAGCTGTTAGTATTGTGTCATTCACTCTGGTTGCATCTTTAAAACGCTACTATGTAATACAAACAGAGTTTAATTGAGTTTAGTAATTGGATGGACTATGTAGTTTATCATTGTGAAAGTTGATTCCGAATGTCAATGACAAAACTGAATGCAAATGAAAAATTTGTTTAACAATTAATAGAAATTTAAATGTTTATTTATAGATGAAATTGCTACTAATTTATGTTTACAAAACAACAGTAATATATTGCAAAATATATGAGGATGAAGCAAAAATTATCGGTCTGATCAAAGGAACAGTTTTTTTTTTTGTTTTTTTTTTAAAGAAAAGTATTAATTTTTCAACCAATTGACTCCACCGATGTTTTGGACTTCGTATCACTGGTGCTCGTACGACCCATTTTAAATTCAGCAAATCATCTGTAAAGAATTGTATTCGACGTAGCAGATGTGCTTTGATGTTTTTGAAGCCATTCCAATGTTTGCTTCTCGTTTTTTCCGATCACAAAGCAATATTTTATCAAAATGCGAAATTCACTTTTTTCCATTGTTTACGAAATACCAAAAGTAGCGTCACTCATACAGCGATAGCTTCAAAATATTATATGTATCAAAATTTGATAATCCTCTTTAAAAAGTTGCCACTTCCGAAAAATGATATCGATTTGAGAGTGGTGGTGCCATCCCACCAAAATTCCCGGGACTTTTTGAATCATGAACCATTTTCTTCATCAAAATTTCTATAGTCATTCCTCTCACACGATCATCAGCTTAGTGGTTACATTAAAAAAAGAAATGGTTTTGTGTCCTTAGAAGCGAAACTTAAAAGTCAGAAACTTTCACTTTTCATAAAGGTTTTGATTTTAATGACATTTGCAAAAATCGACACTTAGTCTCTGCTGACTGTTTTAAATTCTAATGAAAAATCGCACGTTTCAAAATATTCGCTTGCTTACTTACTATTTATATCAAAATTAAATAAATCTATAAATTAAAACTTGTAAAATTTTTATATAAAATCGCACAATTTTTAACTAAAACATTGATTTTTTTCGTCAAATCAATTTCATTGTCAGTTTTGAACAATTGCACGTTACTCATACGACATGTTGACAACTTTATTACTGAAATATTTATAACTTTGTTAATGAGAGTGTTAAGCAACATTTATGCCTCGGGCGTACAAATGCTCTCACGCTGCCAGCAGCGTCGGCTGCGAGGCTAAAAACTTACAATGGGCCTCCTTTCATGTAAACAATTACATACCCCAAAATTAAAAATCATTTGCAAAATTAATACATTTTGTGCTATTGTAAATCATTGAAATGGCCCCCAGTAGGCAAAAAAAACAAAAGGTTTTCATTTTGTTTTCCACAAAACATGATGTGAATCCCCTTGAGCTCAGGCCCCGAAGCTATAAGCCCTACCTTAAACTGGCGCTGTACAAAAAAATTAGGCTACATGTAATGATGTTGCTCATACGCCCTGTTGCACTAAATGAAACAATTTTTATTTACGCAATTATTTATAAAATTACAGTTAAATTTATTTATACAATTTTCAATAACTTTGTAATAATTCTAGAAAGTAGAATTAATCTCAAATTAAGTTATTTAGTTGAATCAAATCAAGACCTATAGACACTTTTGTCGCTTAGTTGATAAGCGGAAACTAAAAAATTGCGAAATGTAATGCAATGATTCAGACAATCAATTTTCAGTGTCTACAAAATTTGTACGAGTAAACAAGCACATCGAAGATAAGCAGATTACCTACTCGTGTCAAATAAGTAAATTCACTGCAACACACAAGCCACCCTGTTAGGTACAATTATTTAATCAAAGTTTATGATTAAATGAAATAAAATAAAACAATAAAATACTTTTTGATTGAAATTTATGATTAAATCGAATAATAAAATAAAAACTCTTTGATTGAAAACTTTCACGCATATAGTAAATAACTTTTTATAGTAAAATTTAAACACTTTCGAAACATAAAATAAAAATGAAACATTTAATTGATATTTTATTTTCACACTCACTTTTATGGTTTCGCACAGTAAAATAAAGCGATCTTTTGATGGTATTTTTTACTATTTATTTTTTCGTTTCTTTAACTCTTTTTATTTAAATTTAGAAATTTTTAGATAATAAAATTATAACTTCGTTGAAAAATAGCAAATTAATATTTAAAATTTTTTTGTATATAAATTGTCTTAATAAATCTGTTTCTTTTATTTAGTTTTCCATCCAAATCGTTTCAATTTTAGTTTGCAACTGAAATGCAATTGAAATTTTACATTCGTTTCCACCTCGAATGTGGATGGAATTCATTCATTTCAATTTGCATTCAATTCTCAGTTTGCAAACATAATATGTACTTGTACAATTGAACGTAATTGAAGCGCAATTGAGAGTAATAACAAGAGAGAGGAATATTTGTTTTTATTTTTAAATTGCCGTTGCATTTTCTTAAGTTTTGTTTTGCTCGCATATTTGTTATTTTGTTTTGTTTACATCTGCATTTTCTTAATGCATCTTTGCATTGGATTGCATACCGTAAAGTCTTGCATTTAGTTATGATTTAAGAATTCTTGTAGAAAGTTGAACAAGATTCGTTGAGCTTCGATAGTATCGAAATGTCGTTAGAATACGAAAAGTTTTGAAAATGTTAAAAAAATTTGAAAAGAATGATACATACATTTATTTGTATCGTATTTATTGAACAAAATGGAAAAGTGAACAATGGTATTATAAAAGCCAATCAAAGTCGAAAAATATTAAATCGCATCGAAATGTACGGAAAAAGGCGAACGTGGCATAATGTGCGAACTTGAATATGTTTCGTTGTGTGAGTCGAAAATGGTGAAAGAGTCTAAAGGATGATTCATCAAAAGGTTTTTTTCTTTAGATCATGTGATATCACACCTGGATTTTTTTCTTCTCTTCTTTTTTTCCTTTTCATTACTCGCGTTATTTGCGATATACCTCGAAAATTGGACCTTTCGAATTGACCACCTACGGCGGTCCATAAATGAAATTATCTTTAAAAAGTATATGAATCTCTGACATTTACTTTTTGAAGATCTTTCGGGTCATAATAAAGATTCCGACATCTAATTCTATTTTAAGTGTTTTATTTAAATTTAAAAAAAAAGTTCTAAATGAATCACCCTATATATCAAAAAGGAAGTGAGTTCGAGAATTTCAGTTATACGAGCATTTTTCATCGTATATCATCAATAACGCCAGAAATTTTCTCTCTTAAAATCTTAATTGTAGCTGGTTTATCCTTATAGACCTTAAAATTTACATACCCCCGGAAAACAATGAGATAATTTGCGCACCGAAAGTCTCTTCCAATAAATCGATTATTTCGGTCGGTAGCAACGCACAGTGGATATGTTTATATTGAACGGCGGCCATAAATAGTAATAATAGCGCTAGACTCTTAAATTTCGATACAAATGCTTTTTAGGTTACAACAACAAAAAATTGGGAAAATTAAAAAAAGGCTCCCGGACACGCATACCTCTCTTAAAAAAGTAGGATGTGGTTGAAGCATTTACTTCAAATTTCCATTAATTTGGCAAGGCTCATTTCAAAAATGTTAAAAATTGCGCGATATCTATTATAGTTTTCAAGTTATTGGAGAAAAACCAAAAACGGCGGCAGTTGTTCATTTTGAAAAAATTAAATGAAATTAAAATGGGTATCAATTTCCATGAATTTGGCAATGCTGATTTCAAAAATGTTAAAAATTGTACGATATCTTTTATAGTTTATAAGTTATTAGAGAAAAACCGTTTCGACGACTTATCTCTTTTGTTTTTGAAAAGCATTCGAATTTATTAAAATGGGATGAAAAAGCCAAAATACCCCTTGACTGCTCGCTTGAAGGAAACTCCCTTCTGAACATAAGCGCCTCCCCTCATACTGTAAGCTTTTTTAATTAATGCAATTATTGTTAAGTTGTGATGTCAATTTCATATGACAAACAGCACGTATGATTTCAGCTGAGGAAGGGACTTTTTATGAGCATAGCAAAAGGATATGAAGTCTTTAGTATATCTTATATGCACATATCTGTGCGATATTAAAACGAAAACGAGTTCCAAATCGCTAAAACTACAAGTGCATATATTTTTATTTTAGATTTTATCAATAAAACAGCTTTTCCGAGCGGGTACTAAGAGCAAGAGCAAACCTCGGAATACTAGAGAGCGTAACTCAAAAAGTGTAGATAATCAGAGCAAAATACGGGGTGTAGTAGCTGCTTGCAGGGAAGTATTTGTGCTGACACACAGCATTCGTAAAAGTCATTATATTTTGTTCCTTCTAAAAGTGCATTAGGACAAAATTGTTAAAAAAATAATTAAAATCTGACATGCAGCTGAAACTTTGAATTTAGGTTAACCATACCATTCCCACATAATATGTAAAAAATTTTTCCAAATTCGAAGATATATGTATATTTCTGTCAAAGTTTGCAAATTTGACACTCTTACCATTTTCAATCTTATTTTTGAAAAATCCGTACAATTCATATGAAGACGATAGAAGAAAAATAATATTAATGATGACTTTCTACAAAAACACCCATTACTTACTGCTACTTTACTTTACTTGGAACGGAAATTGTAGAGATTTGATAGCAGTTAGCAAATAATATTTCTAATAGGTTTTATTGCTTTTTCCTTAAAAACCTTTTCCATTTGACTAACGGCTAACAATGGTTCGCATAACAATTGCAAAAAGCCTGAAAAAAGTTCATTTCGGGTGATTTTTCTTAAATTTTCGGCATGTTTCATCAAGTTAATTTTTGGTTAACTTTCTATTAACATCAATTTCATTTGTTAGCCTTCCGGAAGTCAAAAAACAAATTTTTGCTGCTGTACTGAAACCTTTGCTTTAGCAAAAAATATTTTCTCCAAAGTACACAATAGCACTCGTTCCAAAAAAAATCAATTTTTTTTGTCAGTGATATATTAAAAATTTATTTTTTATCAAAAAAAAATTTTTTTTCTTCAACGCATTTAATTAAAATTAATAATTCTTTTATTACCTTAAGTCTAATCGAAATCATTTTCATTTCCTTTCCAAATCGAATTTGCCAAAAATAAAGTTCTTGTAAAATTCTTTAAAAATAAAAAAAAACTCGAATCATCATTAAATGGACAACACATCGCCGAATCGTTTGGGGGGATCCCACAGATCTCGTAAGTCAATTTTGATGCTTTTGTTTATTCACTAACTAAATATAAAATTCTTTAGCTACACTTTCACCTATGCGCCGGGAAAATACAAAAACTATACCAAAATTTAGTGGTGAGCAAAATACTTTTAAGCAAAAATTTGAACCACAAAAGTGTTCGGCCTCGTTGAACACAACATCAGCATCAGTATCGTCAGCAACAATAGTAACAAGCACAGATGCCAGCATTTGTGAACCGAAAATTGTTGGTGGTGGTGCGCTAAAGAGTGTAAGTTAACGGCAGAGTTTAAATATTGCAAAGTATTTAATTATTTTTTGTCTTTCATGCAGCCCATAGTACAAACGAAAATTCCTACGGTCATGAAACGCTCGGTATGTATGCAATCAATTGAAGAGTTTTCAATACGTATTTGATATATATTTTTTTTAACTTTTAGCCCACTTCCTCATTTTCACCAAAACCTGTTGGTACACCACGCAGTCCGCCTTTTTTGAAACCACAAATGAAACCACAAATGAAATCGTCTTCAAAAATTAGTTTAACAATTAAGGAAATCGGTGGCAAAAGGCTGGAGCCTAACTCTTCAAAACTTAGTTTTAAAGCTGCAACATCGACAAATTTGAGGCCACCTATGTCATTGGCGAAAGCAATGACTGCTAGGGGACCAATTGGAGTAGGCGGCATCTCAAGAAGGAGTGGTGAGTGTTGATTGCTTTCATTTCAAATGTTTCAAATTATACAGAAGAAGTTATAAGGTTATTTCATACAAATGGTACTTCATATGGGGGTTTTTAAATTTGCCCTTTAGATTTTTTGCCTAATTAACTATTGTTGATCGAAAAATGTGATATTAATTAAAACTAGTATCGCATTGTGGTCGAAACTCGATCGTACCCACCAAGTCTTAACTTCAGAAGAATTTTGCCGACCTATGACAAACAAAAGGTCTTTGTCCATGGATATCATTTCACCTCACCTCACCTTGCCTCTACCTCATGCAGCCATGAACGCAATCAAAATGCGTTCGTTAAAGCGTTTTGTATGTGGAAATCATTAGCGTATGTTTTCTTTATTTTACCTGCCTTAACGGCACACATTACAAATTATTATTTCTTTGTGCACATCTCCAAAACAGTACCTTTCAAATGATATAAGTTTCTTTCCCCTCTCTTTATAATACCATAACTACTAAAAAAGTGTACCATAATTTTCGATGTTCACGTATTAATATATAGATTTTTAAAACGATTACAGGTGAGCCAAACCTTTACATACGTAGTTCTTCCGTGGATGTAATTTTACATCCCTTTTAGTTTTGGACTTAGCATATTTTTCTATTTAAAGCTTACTTTCTAAGTTATTGAGCAAAAACCTCTTTTCGGCCTCTTTAAACGACATTATCTCCGTATTGTACCACAATTTCACCGAAAACACTCGATTTTCTTTACTTATGATATCCAATCATTCGTATTAATCAGTATGAAATTATCGCACAATCCATGTCGTTGAATTCCGTACTATTACTGGTGGTGTCGGCGATCATATGATCGCTGAAATGAAGGTTCAGCCTGAATGGTGCTCTAGAACGCAAGTAAATAAAAAACCGTTTTTTTAGTTACTTTATTTTTTGTAACTTTTTATCACGGCAATGGTAAATTTGATTTTTCGTATGATTCTTTTTTTTCTTGATCCGTTTTTTTTGGATCGAGATAGCAGCTTTTATTTTAATATATATCTCTTAAGCAGATTAAAATTGAAAAAAAAAAACGCCATGTACAGCTAAGTTTGTTGGAGCTAAGGCGCTTCAAACTTATATTTTGACCTAAATTTTGATAACATATTATATGTACATTAAGATTATATACGTTACCGGCCAAACTAGTTCTACGCCATACTAGTTACCGTTAAGCCTAAAGATGTGTAATGAAATCTTAATGCAAAAGCAATGTGGCTAGTGAAGACTTAGGGCTTCTTAATGTATCACGATATGTCTCTAATTTCGAAGCCTAAAAGTATGCTAGTACAATTATATTTGTAATTAACTAGTCACTAAGCACAGGCTAGATTTTTTGTGGTCCTCTATGTAAAATACAATCGCATATTTTCACGCATGAAAATTAGAGACGAAACGAGACGAATCGTCATACATAAAGCAGCGGTAAGACAGTAGCAAAGTAATACAATTTCATTGCATGCTTAGCAAGTGGTAAGTGAGAATAAGTCGTTGGAATTCGGCTGCAACTCAGGACTTACATTCTCAAAAATGTGCAATACTGGCTTCCCGGCGACCTTTGGCCACGGTTCAGTCTATAGTATGTCCAACACCGACTTCGCTATCCATAGTGCCTTTGCATTAAAATTAAATTGCATACTTTTTGGCATTCAAATAAACTAGTTTAGCCTATGAAATTAACTAGTTTATCCTAAAAATTAGTTTGTCCGGGTAGCATATACGTACATATATCGATTTCTACACTGAGAAAACGATTTGTTTGAATATTACAATCAAAATTTATTTGAGTCAAACATATTGTATTTGGATCAAATAGTGGTAAATGTTGGTTGAAGCATTTTTTTGTTGACTATCATATATTTAATTGCTCTCTATCAAATATAATTAGTTATATTCAAACAAATCGTTTTCTCAGTGTATGTATGTACTGTCAGATTGATATAGTTTTTAGCTACGAAATGTCTCTCCTTGCTTACTTTACCGCTGATCGGCAATATGTACTAACATATCGTCCTTTGAAGTTTAGCCAGATCTTTTCAAAAAATTGTTATCGTTGGAAACCCCTGTTCGATTTTCATACAACGAATAGTCTGGGAGGCAGCGTAGCATTTTTCAAGATGATTTCCTCCTGCTTTATTTTTTTTTTGCAATTGATAGTTTAAGTAAGGCTGATAATAGAAATAAACGTTATAATAATAATAATAATAAACGTTAGTCACCAGAATCGTGGTGGGTCTGTTTGTGAGAGGCCTACGAAGAACATTTCACTCCATAACTCGGAAGGTAACTTTTATACTGAATAGCGTACTGATAAACTATGCTGAAAACGTGCTTTTAAGTCTCATTTTTAAGACAATTTTAAATGATCAATTAATTTCTTTTATTTTTAGGCAGTACAGTTTCTTGTAGAAGTATACGCAGTCAAAGAAACGACTCCACAGAAGGCCCCAATAATCTGGCACCTCCAACATTAGTAAAATGCGCACCTGGTGTTGGTGATCATGACATGCTACATGGCTTGAGTGCGCGTGAACGTGTTGCTGAGAATAATAAGATAAAGGTTTTCGAAAATATGTACAAGAAGTTAGTAGATCTACAGTCTGAGTTTATGGTTAAATTTGAAGCCCTAAAAGTTCAATCACCAGAAAAATTAAAAGGCGATTTCAAATTTATAACAATGATTAAAAATGATGAATGTAAGTTGGTTGTCTCAAATGATGATCAGCTTAAAGTGCCGAAAAAGTTGCGTGAGTATTCGCAGCGAGCTATGAAGCTTAATTAAATCTATTTTAAAACTGAACTTTAAATCATTTTTAGCGGTTACTTCTGTTAGCGATTTAAAAGAGAAAATAAAAATTGGTTTTGACAACAGCTTAATGGTTATGCTTGATAATTTGGAGCGTGCTGGTGATATTGATGAAACAAAACAGCAACTGGAAATGGAACAGGTATGAAAAAATTATAACAAATTAATTTTATTTTTTTCAATTGAATTTATTAGCAAGAACGATAGCATGGAGCATTTTATTAACGTTGATAATTCAAAGAAACCTAAGATTATTTCTGTTTTTAATTTAATTTAAAATTGCCTCATTTTCCCTATTTTGTCCATCGCTGCTCTAATATATCTTGTATATCTTTGGACTAATTGTTCCATTTTCTTGTATGTAGGTCAAGCAATTAAATGAAATAAACAATTACATACATGAGGTGTGTTCATCCAAGGAATTGGAAGCTGATATACAAATCGTAAAAATGCAGAAAGAAATTCAGGTACCTACATATATTAAGGAATAATTGTACCGTATTATTTGTGTCCTTTTTTTGGATAGTTACAAAAAAAGGGGTAATATGTTACTATTAAAATTAAGTAGTTCTGCAATGCTCTCAATTTCAAATCGACAAATTCCGTATGTTTTACTGTAAAATTTTCTTCTTTTACCCAAAAGGAAGGAAGAAAAGCTCTCAATGCCGCAGAGAGAAAACAATCCGAACTTAAGCATTCACAACAAGAAGAAATCAATGCGCTGGAGAAGGGACTACGCGATAAAATGGAGAATGAAATCGTTAAGCGGGACACACAAATTGCAGAGCTACAAAAAAGAAATAAAACGATCGAAAAGCTAAATGAAAAACTTAAATCGAGCGTGCAACATACCAGTGAGGAGACACTCAATGAACAGGCGGAGAAATCACGTTTGCAGGACGAGCTGCGGGCAAGCAAAGAAAGGTTGGTGTGCAATACTCGTAAGCGTAAGCGTAAGCTTCCAAAAACGATTCTTTTCATTTGTCCTTACAGTATACAAAGCTTAACCAAAAAGCTTGCACATGCCGAACAACAATTGACGCACGAAAAGAAAGAGAAACATGAGAAAGCCGAAACTTTACATAAACTTGAGGGAGAACTTGAAGTGTCACGCAAGCGAATTGAAGATTTGCAAAATAAAGGCAAAACGGAACAACAGCATCAGATCAAGGAGCAACTGAAAGAGATACACATGTTGAAAGAGCAGGTACAAGATTTGGATCAGACCAAACGCGAGTTAGAGAATCAAATTGAAGAATTAAGATATGTAAGTGTGTTATATAATGAATGGAATGGCATCATAATTTGCTTAGTTTCAAAATATCTTCTTTTAGGAATCTGAAGCACTACATGACTTGCAGAAGGAATATGCGCGCTCACAGGAACGCATACGGTAAGTTAATTACATTTTCTCGCATCAATTACTATATCAAAAATCGATTTTCTTTTTGCAGCGATTTACAGAAAATCGTGCAAGAACACAGCAATAAACTTTTGCATGACTCGTCCGATCTTCCAAAAGAAGTTCAAAATGAGGTAAGCTTAGAAAATACAATATATCTGTTTGCTTACGACTTTTTCAATTTCATAACTTATAGCTTGCCAAATTACGCCAATCGGAGAGT
This sequence comes from Meiosimyza platycephala, assembly GCA_963662105.1. Classification (NCBI taxonomy): domain Eukaryota; kingdom Metazoa; phylum Arthropoda; class Insecta; order Diptera; family Lauxaniidae; genus Meiosimyza; species Meiosimyza platycephala. The sequence continues at coordinate 75,482,850 of OY759211.1, read as the reverse complement.
GAAAAACGTCGTGAAATTGAGAAACTTAAAGTAGAGCTTTCAAAGGCGCACTTCAATATATGTCAACTCGAAGAGCAAATCCAACGCGATCAACAACTGCTCGAAGTGCGCAGCGAGCTGATCAATTCTCTTCAAACAAATGATAACAGTCAACGTATCCACTTGGATGAAATGTTTGCGCAAGCTGCTGAAAAGAACAATACCATCAATGAGGTAGGGGTGAGTGAAGCAAAATGAGAAGTTTGAAAAAGCACTTATACAATGCCGTCATTACTTTTTATAATTTTCACATATAGCTTAATAATGAATTGCGCACTAAATCGGAAGAGTTTCGTAATCTGTTCACCACATTGAGTACAAAACAGTTAGAACTTTCACGACAAGAGCACATGATTAAGTTGCTCGAGGAGAGTAATGAACGCAGTCAAATGTTACGCGTTAAGCAGGAGGAGAAAATTGGGCGTATGGAAGAAGAAATCGCGCATTTGAAGCAGACACTGTAAGTAAATTTTGAGGAATATCTAATAATTGAAAAAATAAAGTTAAGGCTAACCGAAAAGTTCTTGATTTGATAACAGCGTAAGAAAAATTCGAAGATCTTATTTCGGTGATCTAAGCTAAGCTTTTGTCTGACAACAAATTAGCATTAACATAAACTTTTTCAAAACAATTGATAATTTTATGCCTTAGTATATCATGAAATGGAGTATACTGTATACTCCATTTTTAGGACCTAAACCCGGGACAAAAAAATTTGTTGAATTTGCGAAAAAGTTCACAACCAAATTTTTTTTGCTGCAAATAGTTGATAACCTTTTTTTTGGAATTTAGTATAAAAACAGTTTATCTGTTCCTTATTGAAAGAACTCATTTCAACCTAACATCAAAACATTAATATCCAAATACGGGACAAAACCGGTACAAAAAATTAAATACGGGACATCTGTACGACCCGTATTTCTTAAAAAAAAAAAACCGGGACAGCATACTGAAATACAGGACTGTCCCTGGGAATACGGGACGTATGGTCACCCTACGTATACAACACTTTTTCGTCTAGTCCATAAAATTTACATTTTTATGAGTTCAGAAATTGATATGAATTTAAAATGTTAAAAATTGTATTCTCTTAATGATGAAAATGGAAAGTTCTTTGAAATGAAAAATGACATGACTTATGGTAAATCGAGTTTTTGACTATCCGAGCCGGTTTAGTAAATCTCAGATAATCAGAACTCTTATATTGTTAATGAATTTATTATTTCTTGCAAAGCTTGACTAAAGTATTTCTCTTTATTTATTGTAGGAGAAAATATCACTATCAAAGTCAAACTACACTAGCCTTACAATATTAATTAAAATACACCTGATGTTGCGCAAGAATTCATCCTTAAACAATCGCATTAAAGAAAATGTAAGCGGAATATATTTTAAAATCTAAGCTTTGCTGAAATAATAAATTTTTGATAATTAACATAATGAATTTCTGTTTTTAATTAAGGATATCTAAATCAGAAAGGAAAGTATAAACGTTATATATCATTTCTATGCAGGCGAATATGGTAATGTTTTCAATGTATCTAAATTTAAAGAAATTGAGAAAATTTACTATGTAGCATTGAAAGCATCAAATTGTGATTATGCATGATAGCATGAATAAGAGTCTCTAGGTCATATAAGCAGTTGTTTTTTCATTAAAACCGTAATTGAATGAGGTCGAGTCAATTAAAGAAAAATAGCAATCCTTTGGAAACTCTAAGCTGAATTCCCAACAGTTCACCTCTAGCTCCAAAAAAAGGTAAAATTTTGGGATCGCTCAGCTTGAATCTGCCATCTCATTTTGGCCTACACATCAGCGTTTCGAAATAACGTTCAATTAACCGGTAATTTCCACGGTTAAAAACGCTCTTCTACGACTTTTTTTATTTGAAGTCTGAGAGGATTGGTGCCCGAAGAAATGTTATTCCTCATGAAAACAATATTTTTTTTTTCAGTTACACTACCCTTCCAGCACCACTCCTTAACCTCCCATTTTAGTCAAATTTTCTGAAAAAATTTATATACGAGACAAATGACTGAACCTTTTTTTTTATAGCCTTAAAATTATAAAAAATATATAAAGAAATTAAACAAAAGAAAAAAAAAAACGTAAAAAAATGGCTTACAGTACACTCGCGATACTGTGAACTAATTAAAACCAAACGTGTTCGCATTTGCAAATGGTTAACGCTTGCAAGTACAGTGAAATCTCGATAATTCGTACCCTGTTAATTCAAAAATCTCAATAGTTCGTATTTTTTCCCTTGAAAAATCGTTTTATTTCGTAAAAATTCTATACATTTTGATCCCCTCGCTATTTCGTACTTTTTTTTTCATTAAAAGTCTGTTTAACCTCTTATAAATCCTAATTGGATTTAACAATCTTTTATATTTCGTAATGTAAAGCAAAATTCTATGGAGCTATGGTTTGGAAAAAAAAATGATCAATCATAATAGGCAGCTACGGTTACATTTCCCGTTCAGTTTATTTGATGGAATTTTTTGTGCTTTTCATGGTCAGTTTATTGCAATGTGTGAAAAAGAGAGTGTATGAGTGAAAAAAAACCTATTAATTCGTAATTTTCTTATTTTAACCTCCTAAATCGATATCTCGTTAATTCGTATTGTTCGTATTTTTAACCTCGTTAAATCGAAACCTCGGTAAATCGAAAACCCCAGTAATTCGTAAAAAATTGCTGGTCCCTTGCGATTATAAATTATCGGGACTCAACTATACCACAATTCAAGGCTAAAAGTATTATTCCGGACTATTAATTCATTTTATAATGAAAACAAAAGATGAAACGAAATGGTAGAATCAATATATGAGGACTGATTTTTCAAAAGTGCTTACTTCCACTTATGACCTTGAACAAACCTAAGAAAGCTATCGCCGTTATCATGCTGAAATGTATCCTCTAGTTAAAAATCTATTGCAAAGAAAACATATTTTCAAGGGAAACTCGTAATTAAAAATTGCAGTTTCATACGAAACGACACATTTCCATTTACCCTACACTGACTATAAAAAAATTGAAACATTTAGAAGTCTTATTAAAGAAAACAGTTTGATGAGGATTGGAGGAATATAAAAGCGCGTTTATGGTACAAAAAGTGTTATTGATGATCAAAATATATTCAGGGAAGAGGAGTGGCCTAGCGATTATTATGATTATAATGAACTTGACTGTGGTGACTTAAGTTTAATATGTGATATAATAATTGTATTTTATACCAAAAGGGCACATTTCCAATTGTTTTTTTACTTTTTCCATAGAATAAAAGCTTTAAGCAGATTAGAATTAGATCTAAAACACAAAAAAATACTGTAAACAGCTCTTAAAGGTTTTTACTCATTACTGTAATTTTGTTTAACATGGAAATAAGCCCCTTTGAAAAATCACTGCTCATATGTATTAAGAAAAGGTTTGGCCGCTCTATGTTAAAAGTACTGGGGGAGCGTTGTTTCTTTTAATAAAACTATTTAATTTAATATCAGCAAATATTACTCATACAAAATTTTTATAACTTAAAAATAATCAAAACAGTGGGCAACTTTTTTCTCGCAGTGGCATCTATCAAAATAACGTAATCGGCAGTGGTTGTAAAGGTCTACTTTTTGCTCCTGTTACGGCTAATGATGAATATAATGAGAATTTTTATTATTATACAAGTGAACGTCGTCGCAAGCGTCAGGTGGATATAAATGTGAAAAAATATGAAACATGATAATAAAAAAAAAAAATTTGTAAAGAGATTTCCAACCAACAAAATATGCTATATGTATGTATGAAAACTATATGTATCAATTATTGAAAAAACAAAAAAATTTTGTATAAAAATTATGTGTCTGTCGTATAAATGAACAAAAAAGAATTGTGTCTCGAAATAATCTATTATAATCAAAATTTTAATAAAAAGATTATCTTTCAACATAAACTTTAATTGATATCAATTCCAGTTTTAACAGGTTAAAACCAATAATTGAAATCGGAGCTGCAAAAGAGTGAATAAGCATTAAAAAACTTACATTTTTGATATAGCAATAAAATCTCTAGGGAATTTCATAAAAAAGAAAAAATAAAAACGAGTACAACACTGCCATCAGTCAAAATTCGTGTATTGTTTTGTGAATTAAACTTTATCTTTAACTTAAAAAAACTTTCCTTTTTTTTACAATTCAAAATTCATTTGGCATGTTTTCTTTTTTTTTGCCCTACAGTGCAGTCTTTTACTTCTCTGAGTGCAAATTTTTACAGAAGGTAAAATGAGACTTAAAAAATCATCTGCGTATTTTAGTCAAGCTGCTAATGATTAAAGTGTACTTTGACATAATTTTACATATCGGCATTGTACTGGTAAAAGAAACTGGGTCGACCAATTAAGCTTTAAAAATGATGTGCGCTATGAGATTGAATCGACTCGATTAAACACGATCAATAGATGCGCCCATAAGTTTATGTTCAATTAAAATAAATCTGAACTTAAGTAACACATTGTTGGAAAACCATCTTGTCATCTTGTCAGTAAAAAGAAGTGTTTTAAAAAATATATTGTACATGGCAAGACATTTAAAAAAAACAATATAATTTGCACAGTAGAAGTTAAAATAAAATTTAAAACCAAAACAATAATAAATAACATATGAGCTAAAAAGATTCGAAGTTTATCAAGTGGTATCGATGATCATCCAAAAATGTCGAAAAAAATAAAATTGCACCGAAAATATCAATTGGCCATAAAATTTGCTATTTTTTCTATTTAATTTAAAAATTTAACAATAAGAAAATCAAGTTTACTACGTCTGACGAAAAAGTTCCCTTACTTAGCTGGCCGACGATCGGTAATGTCCACCTCCAAAATGCTGCGTCTTTCGTATCTGCTCTGCACTAAGCGCGTTCAAGTTATCCTCAACTTGCTTCTTCCAACGGATATTAGCACGTCCTTTTCTGCGAGTTCCACTAATACCTTCCGAATAGAGTACCTTAGCCGGAGCGTTGTTGTTCATTCGCTCAACATGACCTAGCCAGTGCAGCCGCGGTATTTTTATGCGCTTTACTAAATCAATGTCGGCATATAGCTCATACAGCTCGTTGTTCCATCTTATGCGTTATGCGTCGTTCACACAGATTGGACCATAGATCTTGGGAAGAATTTTTCTCTCGACAGCGTCCAATATCTTATCGTTGTTCGTCATCATCCATGCTTCAGCGCCATACAACAGGACGGGGGAGAATGAGTGATTTTATTCTTCGAGAGAGAGAGCTCTCGAATTCAATTGCCTTCTTCGCTGGATCTCCAGGCTGATATTGCTATTGCTCTTAATGCTGGATCCAAGATAGACACAATACTTGAACACATCAAATATGTAGTGGTCAACAGTAACGTGCTGTCCAAGACGCTGGGACTCTTTGCTTGTTGACACAAGATATTTTGTTTTGTCTTCGTTCACCACAAGATCCAATCGACGCGATTCTCTTTTAATTTTGGAAAATGCTCCGCTGATTGTCCATGCATTGGTGCCAACAATGTCAACATCATTAGCATATGCGAGCAGCATGACAGATTGAAGTAGACGCACGATAGGCTATCACCATATCTGAAACATCGCTTCATTTCGAATGACTCGGAAAGATCCTTGCCAATTCTTACTTCACTGGTGGTATTGGTTAACGTCATCCTGCAGAGTCGAATGAGCTTTGCAGTGATGCCGAATTCAGACATAGTGGCGTATACATAAGTGATCCCTTATCGTACTATCGAATGCAGCCTTATAGTCAAAGAATAGGTGATGGTGGTTGTCGATCTGACTTTCTCGGGTCTTCTCCAGCATAGTGTGAATATCTGGTCAATGGTGAACTTGTCATGTCTTAGGCCACACTAATAAGGTCCAATCAGCTTGTTGACGATGGGCTTCAATCTTTCACATACTTAGTACGCTTCGCAGAACCTTATATGCGATACAAAAGTAGGCTTATCCCTCGGTAATTGGCGCAGATTGTGGGATCGCTTTTCTTTTGGATTGGGCAGAGCACGCTGATTTTCCAGTCGCTGGGCATGATTTCATCTGACCATATTCTGCCTAAGAGCATTTGCATGCTTTTTGGAAGGTTTTCGCCTCTAGTCTTGAATAGCTCTAACCAGGCCCGGATTTAGAAATCTGCCGCCCTTAGGCCAGTCAGAAATTGCTTGTTAACAATTTTAGCTAATTTAGTGCATTTGTATGCACAGTACTTGCACTTTTTTCCCCTGTGTAAATAAATTTAAAAAATTCAAAAAAAAAAATCCAAGTTCCCAATATTTGCCGCCCTAGGCACTGGCCTAGTGTGACTCTATGGTAAATCCGACCCTGGCTCTAACTACATGCCATCCGCACCCGCGGCTTTGTACAAAAAAAAAAAAATAAAGTAAAGTTAAAGTTTATCGATAGTACCGATAAAATTGTTGTAAAAAATTTAATTAAAATTCAATAATTTGTTTCAGAGACATCCTTAAATTTATATTTTGAGTAGAAGAGAGCGAACTCCCCAGTTTTGACCTTTGTTCCATGACGAATTTCAATATATCAAAATTTAGATACTATTCAACATTTCTAAAATTTTTATCAACTATTTCCATTCCTTCCAATACTTACGATATCCGCAAGATGCTGAGACAAATTTTTTGCTCCCTTTCAGTAATTTGTGCATTGTTCTGTGCAATAAATGTATATTTAATTAATAACATTAGTTTGTAAAAGTAATGAATTGGAAATTAGATAGAAATTATGCAATTATAGCGTGTTTCACGAACAGTCACACTTTTCAATTATTCATTCATATAGATTCATTCAGCTTTGGTACTTTTATTTTGGTTACATCAACCCAACGTGCGAATTGCACTTTATATTTAATATTATAATATTTGATTGAGAAGCATGTCAATCAAAAATAACTTATATACAAATGAATTACTGAAGCATACAAAAAAAAAACGGCATTTGATAACATTAAAAGATCAAAGTAAGTTGATCCTGTACATAACAACTGTCTTTGTGAGGTCTATTTAAAGTGATTTTACACTATTATTCGGAAAACGTTACACGTCAAACTGATGATCTTGATCTTGTTTTTGAAAAGCCTGATATAGGAGAAAGGGAAAATTTTTATTAATAGTAATCAGTCGATAAAAAGAAATAAAGTTTCTAAAGGCATTAGAGTCATTTTCTAAATCTAAGTGACGTCACAATTTGAAAACTAAATCATAGCATATTTTTAGGTCGAAGATTTTTCAGCTATGGCAACAAAAGTGAAATGGCAAATATGTTGGATGACTGACTTATGAGTAAAATGCAAATTAGAGATAAAGTCTAATTTGTGAAGTAGAGATTTATCTGTAAGTCTATTTTGCTAATTAACTTTAAATAAGTTGAACTCTGATTGATATCAAAAGTTTACATATATAGTATTACATTGTTTCACTCCCTAAAACGCGACTGTTTTCATGACAAGTAATAAGGCACTAAAAAATGCATTTCATTGTACATGTATAATACATGGTGGTCTGGTTTTAAGTACATTCCAGAAAAATGAAATTCCCTGCTTCAATGTAAGTAAAAATTGTTGGGAGGAAGCGGGTCGATCTTAAAAAAACTATGAGTTACAGGGTTTTTAACAAAGTCAATTTAGAGTAGTACTAACAAACAAAAATTATCTAATAACATTCAAAGTAAAAGTTTCATTAGGTAATAAAATCAAATATTTGTTAGTGGTACCACTATTGCTAGCAGTGTTTTCAGTTTAGAACTATTGCATGTTAAGGTTAGGTTAAAAGGGTCGCTTGCATATAGCAAGTTTTACTCGGAGTCAGTTTGCCCATTGTGGTACCATACATATACATTATACTCCCCTCCTTCTACTCAAATTATCTTATTGAATGGGAGCAAGCCACGCAGTAGTCTTGGTGAAGTTGAGAATGCTGGTGAGCTCCAATTCAACTAGTTCTTCAAGACCAACAAAGAATGCATAACCAAAGTATTTGGTTCGTTTCCTCACTAGCCTCGAGCATTCGCAGAGTAGGTGTCTAACCGTCTCATCTTCTTCTTCGCCTCCATAACTCCTGCAAAAATCTCTGAAAGGGGCACCATATTTGGCGGCCAATAACACAGTGCCCCGTCAGCACTCCTACAACAGTTCTTAGCTCTCCTCTGCTGAATCTTAAGAGAGTTTGTGTCCTTCCTAGATTCAGTTTAGGCCACATTTTTCTAGACGTTCTGAATCCGGCTCTAGATTTTAGTTTGAAAAACGCTGCAGTAATTGGGTAGTCTGAAAGACGCTTGTTAAAGCCAACAAATTTTTTTTTTTTAAATTGCAATTTTTTTCAATAAAATTTGGTTTTCTTATCTATATCTTAATGCACCATAATATTACCTACAAGTTTACTCTGAAAAGTTTTGACTGGTGTCATATACTTTTCCAGATAAAAATTTATTTTAATTTCTCTTAATCCAACAAATTATTTCTAATAAATTATTAATATAAAATGCAAGTTAATAATGCTCTCTTAAAAACTTTAACTCACTAATTGGAATTCTATGAACCCCATTGTACTAGTTAAACATATGAACATGTAGATATGTACATATATCAGACTAGAACGTACATATGTACATACATATATAAATTAAATACATTTTTTCAATTATTTCATTTCACATTAAAGAAATTACACTCAATAAATAAGAGCACATATAATAATTAACAATAGCTGAAAATATCTTCGGGCTGTTTCTTAAATACTTATCGATTATCAGTCATTAAAATCAAATTGGCTTACATATACGGGTAATTTTTTGTCAAGTTGACCATCTCAACCCATCCGTACATCACAGTTTTTAAGATAAAAAGGCTTGACGTCTAACTATAATTTACCATCGGAAATTTCTGTCGCCCAACATTTTATTCATCCAACTTTTTTTCCAACCTACTTTCTTGTCTTCCAACTTTTATGTCAGCCCGATTTTTAGTTGTCCAACTTTTTAGTTGTCCAACTTTTTTGCAGTCAACTTTTCCAAAAATTTTCGACTTCATTAATATTTTGCGCTATTTTGACATTCTCTTTGACTTTTCAACATTCCTCGAAATCTTAAGTCTTTTTTTTCATATTCATTGCCGATATTATGCGACTTTTTCAACATTCTTCAACATTGCTCGAGTTTTTCTGCATATCTCAACATTGGTCAACTTCTATCGAATTTTCCAACATTCTACAAGTTATTTAAAATTCGACTTTTTCAAATTTTTTTCACACCTTTCTAGGGGCTTTCAAAACATCTACTTTTTCAATATTTTTCGATTTTTTCAACATTTGCCAATTTTTTTCAAAACTTGTCAACATATTTCGCCATCTTCAACATTTTTATCATTTTTTAACTTATCTCGATTTTGAATTAAATTTACATTCATTAGCAAAGATCGATATTCTTGTTGAGTTACAGATCTCTCAATGCGTTTTCTTAAGCAAACGTGGCATAACAACAGAAGTGACAGTGAAATTGGAGGAACATCGCCCGATAAAAACGTAGGATAATTTGGAATTACAGAATTCGAATCTGTCAATAGTTTTTGACTTACAAGTCAGCGTTTCGAGATAAGATTAAATTTATCAGATTTTGACACGGTTACAAACTCTCTTCTATGACTTTTTTTTTTATTTTAACTCTGAGAGATTTTGTGTCGGAAACAAAACTGTTCCTCATAAGATGACAAAACTTTTTCCCACTTATACCGTCCCTCCAGCACCACTTCTTAATCTCTCTATGGAGCATTTAAGTCAAATTTTGCCTAAGACCATATTAAAAAATTCTCAGTCGCTTGTTCTATATGAATTTTTTCTTTCAGCAAATTTGAATAAAATGATCTAAAGGGGGCTAAGAAGGTGTGCTGGAGGGGTAGGTTGGGTAAAATGGAACATTTAATGTTATTTTCAATAAACTTGGTCTCGTTCGTGCAAAGTTTTCTTTCACGATATATAGACGAAACTGTCTAGTCTTTACCATGTACTTCATAAAAACTAAAAGTTCAATGTTTGAGTTGAGTTTATATTAATACCTTTCAATGGCAATTTAAACATTGCTTCGAATGGTATAAAAAGGGTTAATATGGGATTTTTTGCAACAATAATATTATACGGAATCTTACATTTATAAGTAGATGATATTAATACGAAGCAATTTCATATATTAAAATTATGTTAAATAGTTTGGGGGCGGACAATTTTTTGCAAATTAATTATTTTAAAAAAATGTGCAGTTAACGTCATAAAATTTTTAATTTGTCTAAGTGAACATTTGTGTAATCGTTTCTACCGAAAACGAACATTTTACTTACAATTAGTTATTTTTAGTGACGTAGTGTTCGTTTCTCTTAGTACTTCTCATACGCATATGCATTTTTTTATCGAATTCGAATGTAAAATGTTGTTAATTTATGTTAATTTCTCATATTATGAAATGACGTTAGCTGTTTTGCATTTCTAATATTGCGGTTGAACTGAGAAAATTTCACTTTAAAATTACGTCAGTACGCAGTTTGCTTTTTTCTGCGCATCATAAGCAATCGTTTGACGTTTAGGGACACACGGCATTATAAAGTGTTGCGTTTAGGAACGTATGACTTCGTATAGAGTATTGGCACGGAGTTTATCTTTAACAGAGTCTCAAAGAAAAAAGTCTGTTGATGATAAATCATACGATTTCGGCGGCCAATTGAAATCTTCATTGTTTCATCCTGCTGAAAATCAAAAGTCATCTTAGTTGAATTTTGACATTTCGAAAATTGCTCGAATTTAAAAATTACATCTCTTGTGGAATGACCCTTTATTCTATTTTGTGTTAGAGTGTACCTTTTTTGAATCATCAAATTTTTTAACCACTGTACCATGTTTCCTGGATTTTCGTGTTCCAGATAGATAAAATTTGGTATATTTTAATAGTATGCTTACATTGTCCCCCCCCCCCCCCCTATGTATTGATTGATCAGTTTTATTCGGACTTTCACTTTATACGCATGAATCTTCAAAGTGTTAAAAACACAATTAGTTTTGTAAAAGAAAAAACCCACTGAACGAGTTTGAATTTGAATTAAAAGTTAATTAGTGTAAAATGTTGTACGTATTATTTAGCGAAATTATTATGTACACTTATCGGCTCAACGAAACTATTAAATTATTCAAATGAGATTTAGTGGGAAATAATACTTTGCTTACAATTGAACGTAAATAAATGCCTAATTGACAAATCAAAACAATCCGATATTAATGTATACAAATATGTATGTACAACACAATGCAACAAAATATGTTAAATTGAGCAGGCATATTGTCAATCAAAGGGCAAGTGTACTCTAGGTCTTTAAAGGCTATAGCGATTCTTGGTAAAATAATCCAACACACTGAGAAAACAATATGTTTGAATATAACAAACGAAGTCAAACATAAAATGCTTCAACCACCACTTATCACTATTTGAACCGAATACAATATATTTGGCTCAAATCAATATTTGATTGCTCTATATGAAATATGTGTTTGCTATATTCAAACATATTGTTTTCTCTGTGTAGTGAATCCAACTAGAAAAGAAGATTATTCATGGAGTAATCATGGCGCAATCCAAGAAAAATTAGTCTTAGCTTCATGTCACTGTGTTACATTAATCCTTTATTGCTGCAATAGGAGTACTGCTCGAATGCTCCAACAGGACTACTGCTCAAATACTCTAAAAGGAGTACTGCTCGAATACTCCTTTTTTGTTACTTTGATCTAAGAAATATCTCAGTTGGAAAGCGTATAAGCGCTGGTTCAATCTTGTAGCAATCTTAGCAGAGTAATATATCATTTTCTATTTCTCCGAGCTTCATATATCTTAACATCATTTAAATTTACATATATTCAAAAATTTGTTTTCATTCAAATCAAAAGTTTTAAAATTTTAACATAGTGTTATCTGTTAAAAGAGAGGGAAAGTTACAACTAATATCTGCTAAGCTCCATATAAGGTAAGTGAAATATAAACTAAGCAAAACCAATTAGAAATGTTAATGAAAGCATACAGTTTAGAAGCAGAGTCATACTTAAAGGATAATCACTAGGGTGCACTATGGGCTCGCTGACCACTTTTTCTGGCCAAAACTCTGAAAGGCTCCATAAGGGGGTTCTCGGAGTCGCTGATTTCGAGTTTGATTTCAAAAATTAAAAATTCAAAATGGCGGATCCTGTATGGCGGCCATAATTTGAAAATGTAATTTTCTCTATATGAAACGTTGCTTAAGGAGGCTTTCGAGATCGTCGATTTCGAATTTAATGTCAAAATTTAAATATTTTAGATGACGACTTCAATGTGGCATCTGGCATTCTAATTCCATACTCGATAAACTATCCAGATTTCGAAATTTTTTATTCAAATCGAAATCAGCAATTACTCCCTTATACCAAGTTTTTTAGACTTGTAATACATTACCTTTAGTTTTGAGATTTTACCACGAGTGCGTTATTCATTTTATGAGAGAAAAAAATCGAAATACTTAAATATACTTAAATTGGGTCACTAGACAAAGGTGACATTTTGCGTAAATGAAATGAGGCATAACTAAAGCTGCAAAGCTTTTATCTGGGGTGCATACTTAGTATTTTTTAAATAGAGTTTTCACGACTATTTCATAATTTTTTTTAAATACTTCTTATGGTCTATGAAAGGTTTTTGCAACTATTTGTTTAAATGGGCGACGACACGCTCTCAAAAATCAATTTCACCATATCTCATCAACTATTAAACGCAGATGAATGTGACTTGCTGCCTACATATATAAAAATTACGGGCAAGAGTGAGTTTCAAAGAAAAAAATGGGCGGTGCCACGCCTCTCATATTCAAGTAAAACAACATTTTATAAACAACTGCAACAATTTGATGCAGATGAATGAGACTTGGTACGTATAAAAGACAAAGACTATAACAAATTAAACTCATCGCCCGTCTGAAGAGTAGGGACAAAAATTAGTTTCACTGGAAAAATGGTCTGTTTTGCATGAGTGCATACAACATCGCGCCATCTACCGGAAAGGCAGAACAACGTCTGTTAGGACAGCTAGCTGTCAATAAATTTAAGTTCTAGAAAAAAACTGTTCATACAGAACATCTATTTTTTTTCCATTGAATACAAATCTGCAATAAAAATATAGGTGTCTATTTAAAAAATCGCAGTTGACCTTAAATTGACCTTGATAATTGGTTTTATTATTATTATTATTATTAATAAAGTACAAATTCATGATAAAAAATTAATTTTAGCTGTATGTACAGGGTGATTTGAAAAAAATGTTTATGGCACCAAAAAAAACACCCATGAGATAAATTCTCAAAATAAGGGCTGACATTTTAAACTTGTTTTAAATGAATCACCCTGGTGTTCCGCATATACACTACATGAGTGCACTCGCTCTGTCAACCGATCAGTGTACTTGCTGTCGAGTACAATGGTTCTATTGACATTGTTCGAGTCATCAGTAGACTCGCACAAAACAGAACTATTGAAAGACATGACTTGTGATTCGTTTGCACTCTGACTCGTTCTGACTCGCTTTTGCGCTGTCAACGTTTTTCAAGTCGATAAAAAAAATATACAGGGCTAGGGCTCGATATGCTCGCAATCGTGCTGAGTGGCCTGATGGTCGTTTCAAGCACACTCACGCAGACTTCTAATAACCAATAGATATTATGTATAAGGGCAATAAAAATAGAAAAATTTACTCACAAATTCGTACTCGCAAATTTTTTTTTTTTGCGCTTCAACTTAGTACTTAACTTTTGTTTCGATAAAAGGCTTCTTTTTCCGAGTAATTTTCAAAAATTGAAAAACTCCACAAGGCGTGGCAATTGATTTTTCCCTTCAATTTATCATAAAAGTGACCACTCACGAATTTTTGCGAGTAAAGGCTAAACAAAACTCTATTTCTACTGTACTATGTTCATATACGTCATCACAAGATGCTGCACTTGATAGGTTAATTTGAGAGCGCCTTATGTTAATACCATTGAGATTGCTCTTTTGAAAAGCCGGTTGAAATTATCACTTGTACTCGTATAAAGTAGATTAGTTAAGAAAATGAGTAGATTACATCTCATTTCGTTGAGATTTATTGTCTTGCGTTATTTCGTTCTCGGCGATGCGTTCGTCCAGAGATATGAATGATAATCCTATGAATACTGTAGTAGTTAGTAGATGTATCTCAGTCGTTTGCTTAAATTTGTTAGATGTAGTACGGTTTCTGATAGAACCAATTATAATTCAACGGGATATTTTCAAGGATATCAAGGGAAAATAAGTTTTGATGAGAATAAAGTTTTCTAAACGAAATATTTGAAATTGAAAAATTATAAAGGATATTCTCACATTTATAATATACAATATATCATTTAAAGTAAGTGAATATTAAAAATTTATTACAATGAATTTCTTTAGAAATTACAGTGAATTAAAGAAACCACAGCAGTGATTTAAAAAGCAACATGTTTCAATACAGTGATTATACTCTTAGCTATTATTAAAAATATATATATAAATATTCATAACTGCGCATTGAAATGTCGTTAAATTATCGAATTAAAATTTCATAATAAATAAATAAAAAAGTAAATATGAAATGCAAATAAAATGTTGTTCAAAACTCGATCGAAAATCGATCATTGTGAAATTGAAAATTTTTTAAATTCCTGAAACCAGAGACTTTCCTGCCATGGGAGCAGAGGCTGCGGTGATCATGGATGCCATATCACAATAGGCGCGTAAGGAAAATTTCTAATACGAAAATTCTATCGAAAATGAAGCAATATTTATAAAATGGTAAAAAGTTAAATAAAATTTGTAAAAAATAAATTGAGCAGAAAAAAATGTGGGGAGTGGCTCTGCCTGCCAGTAAAAAGCTCTTGAAAAACTTAAAGATAGATGTCTTGGACAAGACTGCAAACGTTAAAAAAACTTAAAAGAAGAAACGCACAAAAATTAAATGAAAAATTACATCAACGAAAAAAGCGAATGTTTCAAATTCTTATAAAAAAATCCTCGAAAAAAACATCTATATTGGATGGAGCCTTAATTCCTATGAAAAAATTTTCATAACGATATACCTAATTTAGGACGATTTTAATTTTTGGGTTTTCTTTATTGCTTAGGGGTTGAGAAGGCTAAAGCCCCAGGCGTCGAGCTCAAGGAGGCATTCAGAAAGCGAAGTACTAAGCTATTTGCCAGGGCCTTAACATAGGATAAGGACCTTTTGGTGTTTTTAGGAGCAACAAAACAACAGGACCTGTTTTTTTTTGGTCACACCGTTAATACACATAGCCATGTTGTGTGCGATTTCACTATGGAATTTTTTTAAATTTATGGTGATAGCAAAAAAAATACAATTTTGCGAATATAAAAACTCTTTTCAAAAAATTATTGAAAATACTGATGTTCAATTTAAATATGCAAAATTCATAGAAGAAAAAAGATAATGTTGTGAGTGGAATCATTCATGACGTAGTGTGTTTAGTAAAGTTGTTTCATTATGTTGGTTTAAAAATGTTGAAATAAAACAAAATATGTATATTAATCAAAAATCAAAAAAAAAATTAAAAAATCTTGAAAAAGCCACAAAATGTTGAAAAAGCTTAAAAGTGTTGAAACAATCGAAAACTGTTGACTAAGTTGAAAAATGTTGAATAAGCTAAAAATTGTTGAAAATTTTTAAACATGATAAAAAATTGATCGCCTGGAGCGAAGTGGTAATTTGCCACCTCCTATTACTAACAATTTTTTCCATGAAAAATTTTTATATTTGGTAAAAAAAAGGGTAATCACTTTTCACATCTCAAAAATCCTAGAAGACCATTTTTACGTCCTCCTAATCGTTCCGTCCAGGCCGGCTGTCTCCCCCCTCCCCTCGGTGCGCTAATGAAAGTGAATGAGTTAAGAGTGCAAGGGCAGTCAGAATTTTAGAGAAATCGATTTTTGCCTATTGCTAAGGTATGATATCTTAAAAATATATCCTGAAAATTTGAAGTCAATCCTACAATTACTTTTGGAGTTATTCGGCAATAACCAAAGGGCTCTCGGTACGGAGTACGGAAATTCATGTGTTTCTCGCTCAATAGATTTCAATGAAATTTACACAGTTTTTGAAAAACATAAAAACCCTGATCGAAGGATTTTTTTCTTTTAAATATCGACTTTTTATGAACAATTAATTGTTGGTATTTTCCCGAAAATCTGGAGGTAAATTTCCTGAGGCCGCCAATTTGTTGAAATATCTAATTTTTCTTATCCGATTGATTTCACGGTCCGACAAAATCAAACTTTTTGTTGTACACATGAGAAATTTCAAAATATTCTGAAAATAGACACTTAACAAAAATATACGTGTCTCGTGGTTTTTCTCCAGCACGTCAGATTTTTTTTTAATCGATGCCACACTCCCCCCCCCCCATGTGAAAGAAAATTAAAATTCATTTTGTTTATTTGCGTCAAATAAAGGAAAGGATTACGGCAGTGTTCTGAGATGCCCGCATCTTAAGCAATTGAGCTATGTACTTTTATTATTAATTTCAGTGAGACTTATTTCGTTAAAGTCCGCATGACCAAACAAATAATGCCTGCGTTCAAACGTTAGTACTTGCCGGCCTTGTGGTGCAGTGGTAGCTTACAACCCAGAAGTTCCGGGTTCGATACCCGGTTCAAGCATGGCACTTTCATGTTTCCTAACTTTCTCCTTTCTTTTCAATTACTAACTTCTCTCCTTCTCAACTTTCTAGAGGTTTTTTTGAGCTCTTACCTAATTAGCACCACATTAAACTTTTCAGCTGTGATAAGAATTGTACATTATATATTGGGAAAGCATTAATAAATGAAGTACAATAAAACATCAAAGGCATAACATTTGCTTCAGATCATTTTCATTCATATCGTTGCGCCAGAATAATGAAAAAAAAAATAAATAAAAGTTGCTCTATAAATTAACCTCATTTCCCATTCTTCTGTCTCCCTTTTGAAGCTAACACACCACGTGTTATAGGGTTATCCTTTAAAGTGTCAGCTTTTTTTTTTAAAAAAAAAAGGATGCTCACTTTAAGTTTTTTTTTTAATTAAATAGAATTTCGAGTAAAATGCTTCCGAAGAGGCCCATGCTGACATACTCCACTTGGAAGCTGCTTCGAGATTTCCTATTGGGTACTGGTTACTGTAAGCCAATACATCTTTTTTATAGGAAATTCTCCTTATTGTAAGATTTGTTGTGAAAGGAATTCGAACACACAGACCCTTCGAACTCAATAAACATGTACACTGACGGCTCCAATTAGAATATAATGGTGGTTGCTGGAATTTATTTTCATACTACTTTTACGAAATTAATATATATACATATATATGTATATATATATATTTGCTGAAAAAACTTAAAGGAAATGATATAGGTGAAGTTAGTCTATATAATGTATAACTATCTATACAACACTTCAACTTCAATTTTCTGAAGATTATCTACTCTAGAGCTTCTCAAAAACGGCAATAAACCTATACGAGGAAAAGAACCAAATATTTTTTGCCTCCTATCACTAACTTCCTGTTTTTAACATGCAAAACATTTAATACTCCAATAGGACTCACACTGGACACTGTCTTATAAGTATCAGACCCATTAAGTAAACTTTAAAACATCATTATGTCACTGTACTTGTCCTATCTTTGGCCGACTAAGAAGTAAAACACTTGAAAAGATTTTCAAGAATTTTTCCTTAAAGAATTTTGCTACATTTAAAGATTTCATGCTCAAGTTGAATGTGAACAAACGCTCAATAATACATTTTCAAATATTTTAGTGACTCAATGTCCCGGATGTTACGGTATCGCTATGTACTCATCTTAGTTTATGTGTGGTTGCTAAGTGGGTACTGTAACCTAACGTTCCATATTCAAATAAAATATCTTGTAAATCTTGTAAGTTTTTTGAATCAGAATGACGTCTTCTATGACATCTGTCAAGCTCATGAAATTTCGGTATTTGGTCCGATTTTTATCCTGTAAAAATGAATGAAATGTACACAAAAAAATACTGGTGAGCAAAATCTTAGCTGAGAAGCGCTATGCTACAGTTAAATTATTCTTAAAAAAAAAAAAAATTTTAAGAACGCAATTATAAAATACGTATTATATATATGTATGTATTAAGATAAATAGAGCCTATGCTTAAAGTATTAACAACATTAAAATTTTGGTGTGAAATTATGGTGTTTACCAAAATGGTGTAAACTCATGGTGTTTATCAAAATCCACCGCTTACACATTCCTAAAGATTAAAGTTTTAGCAAATATTGTTAACATACATAAGTAAATATTTAATGAACAACAAAACTATCATAAAAAAAAAACATTTTGAACAAATTTTGGTAGTCAAACATAGAGTCAAAGAGTATATTGTATAATCTTTAGATTTAGGACAAAAGTGACAAGTAGCCGGAAACCTAAACAAGAGATTGACATTTTTTTAAAAATAAATATAACTGAAGCACGAAATATTTAAGAGAAATAAATATTAGCTGGGTTTTATTCGCCATCCTCTGCTAAATATCTTCAGCTATCAATGATAATTGTGTGGGAAAACAAACAAAAAAATCGAAAACTCAACGAGCAAAATTATAGTTGCTAAGCATACATAGTAAGTTGCCTAAAACGTCAGACGTCAAAAATCAACAATTTGAAATGAAAAACAACAAATGAGTACTCAAATAACAACGAATAGGAAACTTAGCGATTTGATCGTTTTTTTTTGTACATAGCTAGCAACTTGTCGAATTAAACACAACAATTATATCAGTTATTATTTAGCATGGCATGCTTCTATGCTCGGCTATACCCAAAGGAGATGGTTGTGATTTTCAAAATGGTCCAGACCAGTAATGCGTGAATTAAACTTTATACGCATGAAGATGCAAATCTTTCGTGAGAATACGCTGTACATAGAGAACTTTTTGAATTATTCAAATCTTGATCGCGATGCCGAATTGATATTTCTGAACTTTCAGCAACACTATCAAGTACTGCTTCAATGTTTTGTGTTGATTGAATTTTGAAGGACGTCCAGAATGTCTAAGATCACTAATTGATTCAGTGTCCTTATTCCGATTATATTTTATACGAAAATTACGAACTATAGCTTCTAAACCGTAATTGTTTTAAAAACATTACTCAACAATGAAAACTCGTTCTTCTTTTTGCTCTTGAAACTGTCAGCTGTCCCGACAGTTATATTAAAACAATATTTTTCATAATATTTCGAAAAACTAACGTTGTTTTTTTTTTTTTAGAAAAAAGTTTATCAAAGATTTAAAAAAATCGTCATATCTCGATAACTATGGCACAAATTTCACACTTTCATATGACAATAACAAAAAAAATATTTTTCGTATGACACCCATAATTTGTATATCCATCCAGACGTTTCCAATAGCTCCGCCATTTCGAAATTTTGAATTTAGTGACTCAAAAGCAACCGAATGAGGTAAAGACCGAAAATTTCTTTGGTCTTAGTTTGTAAAAGTCTCATACTGATGGCTCAAGGCTTTCGATATTTTCCCCTCATAATATAAAAACAAAAAAATGTATTGCTAATATAAATGTTTTACTTTTCTGTGCATTATCCTTAACCCGTAGGTAGTTCTTGTCTTTAGTGACCCTTAGTGAAATTTTCCATGAATCATGCTGAAGTGTTTCCAAAAAGTTCCAGATTCATCGTTTCCTAAAACTTTCAAATTAAATCTCTCTGACATATTATGTATATACGAAACCTTTCACATGTAATCATTCTGAAGCGTTTCTGAAAGGTTCCAGATTTAATGTTTACGTAATGAAATCTAAATAATATTTTATGATTATCTGTTATCAATAATTCAGATGACGTAATCAAACAATAGCGCAAGTGACGCAGAATATAAAAAGAGTCCAACGAATAATTTAAGATTTTTGTAGCGTTTCAGAAACGTTTCAAATGAAATCAAAAGAATTGACATATTGTAGAAAGCTTTCTGAAATGGAAATGAGATCTAAATAATATTTCATGATTATCTGTTATCAATAATTCAGTTAACGTCATAAAAATATAGCGCAAGTGACACAGAATATAAAAAGAGTCCGATAAATAATGCAAGCTTTCTGTAGCGTTTCAGAAACGTTTCAAATGAAATCAAGAGTATTGACACATTTTAGAAAGCTTTGTGAAATGGAAAAGATAGATTTTTAAAAGGTTTACGAAACGTTAACCTCAAGAACATATAATTTATTTATGTATTGTACAGTGCATTAAGTCTGTGCATGCTAATATTTTTGAAATTTTTGGACACACTCCGAAATTATTTTCTGGCAACGGTCTTGCAATTGTCAAAGCCATGTTGGAAGCGGAAAAGGAACTTTAAATCTTTACTACACCATGAACATTCAGTGGAAAAGTATAAGTTAAAAATTCTAGTTGAATCCCCACACAAAACTACTAAACCTATACGGATATAGGTGCAAAATCAAACAACTAAAATTTTATATACAGTAGAACCGCTGTAAGTCGAACTTGAAGGGAGACGCCAAAACTTTCGAGTTATAGAGTATTCGACATATGGAGGACTTCGACTTAAGCGAATTTTGTCAGGAAATGTTCGACTTGTAGAGGTTAAAATTTAATCCAACAAATGCTGTACATTGTCGGCATATTCTTAAAGTCAGTATTTTATTTTTCTTCGAGCTATAGAGGTAATTCGTTTAAAATAGTCGAGTTGTAAAAGTTGTAGAATCAAACATTGTTATGTTTGAGATGCAGTTTCAAATTTATTTTTTCGAGTTATAGAGGGAAAATATGTACTGAATTTACTTGTAGGGATTAACTTATTATTCGACCTATAGAGGGATCAGAGAGCAATGAAGGTTTTGGGGCTTGAAGCGAAGGGAACACAAAATCTTTTCGAGCTTGGGAGTTTTTCGACTTATCGAGATTCGACTTAAAGAGGTTCCATTGTATTCCTAATATGGATTGTATCCTATAAAATGATTATTTCGTATTGTCTGCAAATGTTTATATTCGTATATATAATACTAGCTCTTCTGTTGTACAACCCCACCTACATTTTACGCATGTACCAAATTTCACAACTTGGTATACATAAGTACCAAGAATACCAATTTAAGTGTTTCTGTTATATGGAAGAAGTCACGCCCCTTGTTTTTATCTTAACGAAATATAGTCTGTGTTACTTAGGAATAGTGTAGCTTGCTATTATTAGAAATATTTTTAAAATCGGTTGAGTATTTCCAGAGTTTACCCTCTACATACAAACAAACAAACTTTACTTATTTATTTATATAAAGACATATGTACGAGTATACATACTTATTTATAATTACTGTTTACGTTAATTGAACTTCAAGCTGCAAGAATTTCATTCATTCCATTTAACGTATTCTATATTGCTTTTCCAGAAATGACATATTTTTAATTGTCAAGATTATTATTATCACTTAGTTAATTGAGAATATAAAACAGAGCGTAAAAACAAAACATTTAAAATACTTTTGGAAAAAAAATCACTTTTAAAGTAGAAGTACTTAAATTAATATCAATGAGAAATTAATTTATTACCATTTAAAACAAAAAATCAATGATGGGGCAAAAGTCACTGTTGTGTTTTCTAGTGTCCGTCTGTTGTTGAATATCAAATGATTTTTGCTCAAAACAAACAACAAAACTTAATGCCAGACAATTGAGTTCAATATCCTGATATTGTGTCTGCATTTAGAACTTGAAACAGAAATTGCATCAGCATATGATTAATATGATCCCCAATATAATGATATTGCGAACGTGACCTATTTTTCCATTATGATTCACTTGAACAATTTTTCATATTAAATTGATGAGATTAATTTTAAGAAAGAAAATATAAAAAAAAGTAGTAGACAAATTAAATATTTTTCTTAAAAGAATATGAAACTTTTCTTTTTGCTGTTAAAACGTTTTTTCCTGTTAGGCGCGTGACATTGCCACACGAAAAACAAATTACTCTTCTTAGGAATCAGTTTATTCACATACCAAAATTGATCAAAATTGGTGTAGCGATTTAGTGGTGGCTGCGTTTTTTCCATTTAGGGTGGTGCCACGCCTATTTAAAGGCCTTAGAGTCTCTAATAACCTTTTTTGATGGTTCAATTTATCTTCAAACCAAATTTCATTAAAATCGGTTTAATAGTTTAGTCGTGGAAACGTATTTTCCTGTTAGGGGCGTGGCATCACCTACTATTTAAATCAAAATTATATCATAAATTTACAAAAAAAAAAATATTAAAGCGGTTTTGTTGTGTTCTGTCGTTTTGCAACTGCCTAGATTACAAAAGTTTTACACTTATGATTGCGCACGGGACCAACTTCAAACAGCTCTAAAAATTCAAAAAATTAAGTTTTTTTTGCACTATTTGTTTCTTGCTTAAATTATATGCATGAAACTCTGCTTAAAAAAAAATTTTGACGCAATTGCTGCTGTGTTATTAATCACAAAATTAGAACAAATGATATTTTTCGATCGCGCACGTGAGAGAGGAATGTCATCATTCGATTGTTATACTTATGATTTGCAGTATTAGTACTAATTAGGTACTAAACAACTACTAGTCTATCTTCAGGATATTAATATTTGAACTGATAAATCGCTTATATGTAGATATATCATCCCCTCAGAGTGTTTCGTAAAATTTTTTAATATGCCAACATACTATAGAAAATGCCATGGTTCCATCAAAATGTGGCTACCTTTTCTCGTTCCAAAGGTCTCAGTATGCGTTATGATCTAACTGCAGCTTTCAGTGTCCTAACTGCATTTTTGCCTTTGAAGTCACAATAAACAATCGCTCTCAGGTCAAAAGTGGAGGGAAAGATAACCCCGGTGGTGATTTGACCTCATTTAAAGATAAAAAAACCGAGAATGGATTATGGAATGCGAAGTTTATCGACTCGTCAATTTAATAATGACAGTGCCAGGTTCAGCAGCTTCTTGTGAAACGTCATTTAGTGCTTTGCGACGGTTAAATACTCGTTTACAAATGACCCAAAAATGTCTTACCCATAGAACGTTCCTTCATGGTTATAAAGAAAAAACTGGATCCCTAGATTTGTGAAGGGTTATGAAAGAATTCATCTCGCGAAGAAATCGAAAAGGCACATTTGGAAACATTTGAACAAAACTTACTTTATTTTTAACTAATGCAAATTGCAATGAATAAAAAAACATCTTCATACAAAATTCTCTTTATGCCCCGTTCTGAAGTATAGAATAAATCTTTTTTTTAAAGAAAAATTTATCGACCATTTTTATTTGAGTTTTTCCCCCCCATGAAAAATTTCATTGCGACGCTCCTGGCCTCATATGTTGAAAACAAAATTGATGCGAAGAGAAGGTTTTTGAGGGGGTTGCACCCCGTTGTTTTTTTTTACCCTATTCAAAGAAAATAAATATTTTTTTGGATCAATAGAAGGAGAGACTCTCAAAAGAATTTTTGAAACGTAACTTTTATATTGATGATAACGATTTATTGATGCGGTATTAATATAAATATTTTGGTGACAGTTTACAACTCTTTACAGCGCAAATTTTATGTTTTCAAAAATTATGCAATGATAACGCATCAATTAATTTATTTAAATTTTCATAAATTTTATTGCAATTACATGCACGACTATGACAAATTCATCGATAAGCATAAAAGTGTAATCAATGTTCGGCATCTCTGAAAGAAATTATACAACACATGTGTGTAAGAATTTCCGAACAATTTCTGATACCTTGCATTGATCTTTTTTTTTTCTATTTTGAAAACGTGTATGATAAGAAAAATTTCATATCAATTTTTTACATACAAAATAAATGAAAAATCAATATATATAATTTATTATAAATCAAAACTAATGCCGCAAGTACTAAAGAATATATATTATTTTAAAATAAATTTTATGTTTAAATTGTGCAATATCTTTGTTGTACTTTGATAAGAATCTTTGCTGCATAATTTGAAAAAAAAAAAAAAAAAATTTCAAAAAATAAAAGAAAATTTCCAAAAAGTAATATTGGCCCATGGGGGGATCGAACCCACGACCTTCGCGTTATTAGCACGACGCTCTAACCAACTGAGCTAATGGGCCAGGTGTTGAGCGCCAGCCAAACGCGTAATAAGAACCAGGAGTGAATGCGTTAGTTGCAGTAGGGCGTTTATTGTTAGTAATGTGTTTAATAATCCAAAACTTTTAATTTATTTATGGCACGTGTGCAATTAATTTGAATATTGTGAGTAAAACGTAATTTATTAAACATTATTGGATAATTGTAACAAATTTATTTGTTTTGAAATGATTTAATTAGTACGTACAGACATACATATGTATGTAGTACGGTAATCAATATAAATTAAAATGTTACTAACAATAAGTACGGGTATATATATCATCGTATTAAAATATAGACGACACATCAATGATAGGTATGCAAATTATGAGATAATCGGGCTTCTTTGTACATAGCAATAAATCATAGCGATAAGTAAATAGTGTATAGAGCGCAGTACAATTTCTACAGTACACTTTTATATAAAAAAAATTTTCCATTATGAATTCTATTATTTATTGCACAAATATATACAACGAAAGAATGCGCCAAAATAGTGTCGCTTTACTTTTAAGTTTAACGTTGTTGTTGTTGTTAAAAGTTGTGCTAACTCAGCCAGCATGTTGTTGAAAACTATCGTGATCATTCTGCGCCTAAAAGCATCGCAGTTCGTCATTTAAGATCAAATTTTTTTCGAGCATGGGTCTGTAGCAAATAGCCTAGCTGCGTCCGTAATAAATTAGGCCGGTGTTTGCTTCAAAATCATCATTTGGGCATTCTTAATTAGAAGTGATGAGACAGTCCATGACGATCGATACTTTGTATCGAAAATTCCTGAAAAAAGTATGCAAGTATGAATTGTTTGCGTTGGAAGTTCCCGTAGTAGTAGTGTGTTGTTAAAAAACGGCGTTATTGACTGGCCACAAAGATTATCGAACTTCTTTTTGTGAGAACTTTTCAAAATGTAAAGCTTATGCCAACCCACAGAAGAGCTTAAAGACAACATTCGAGCTGAAATGCCAACGATGTCGCCAATGTGCTAGAAAATGTCAGAAAAAGAGCATGGTTTTCTTTCACCAATAACGGCGGTCACTTAATCGATATTCTGTTTCCAAAAGTAATTGAAGTAATTGTAAGGGAGTAAACTTGTTATAAAAAAACTCAACTTTCCGAAATCTATTAAGAATTTTCAAGGTTATCTAACTAAATATTTTCCACAATCTTGCCAAAAAAGAAAAATTTAAAGATCTCGTTTTAAAACACTTAATGTGTTATTCAAATAGTTTGAGAGTGTTAAAGCCCCTTCAGACTCTATATCTTTACATATGATTTGTCAAATCTGATAAGATTTATTTTATTGTGTTCGTACTGATATGATATGAGTTCTTAAAGATGATATTGAACGCAGGTAAATTTTTGCATTAATTTAATGCACGTAGCACGTTTTATTTTTTTATTTAATGCAAAATAAGTAATTTAATGTTTATCGTTAAAGATTAAAAGTCGTTAAGGAATTAAAGAAGACGACTTTATTAGATTACATTGGCTAGGATTTAAATATTAGGGCTTACAGTTAAATCATTACTCCACTCCATAATCTATCAAAATAAGTATTATTCGTGCAAAAAATCTTTTTTCGAAAAATTGATTCAAAACACTCTATTAGACGATTCGGAGACCTCTCCTGTCACTTTCAAAATCAATTTTCGGCTCTTCCCATCGATTTATGCGTTAATTTTTTTTTTAAATGAGTGCAATACACAATACAAAATCTTTTTTCGAAAAATTGGTTCAAAACACCCCTTTAAGAGGGTCGGGGATCTTCACTTTCGCTTTCAAAATCTATTTTCGGCCTTTCCCCATCGATTTATGCAATAAAATTTTTTTCGAAAAATGAGTCCGAAACACCTCTGTCGGAGGGTCGAAGATTTCCCCTGTCACTTTCAAAATATATTTTCGGCCTTTTTCCATCGATTCATGCAATGACAGTTTTTTCGAAAAATGCATCCAAAACACCCTTCAGGGTCGGGGATCTCCACTTTCACTTTCAAAATCCATTTTCGAGCTCTTCCCATCGATTCGTTCGGTAAATTTTTTTCGGTTCAAAACAGCATATATAAAATTTAGTTACTCAATTTTTTTTAAGCCATGTAATTCATTAAAGTTTTTTTTTTTAGATCTTCACAAAACTAAAACCACTGCCATGGATTCGGAATATGATAAATTGACACAAAAACAAATAAATATTTTGTTAGTTGAAAAAGGCAAATTACAGCAGAGTACCACATACACAAAGGATAATGAAGTGGTGAGTATGAGTTATTCAAGCTATAGCCATGAAAATAATAAATTTTTTCTTTAAGGAATCTCTTGCATTAACTACAAGTTCTAGCACATTGACACGCGAAACATGGGGCAAAGAAATTGAATTTCTTTTCTCCTGCATTGCACTTTCTGTGGGCTTGGGAAATGTATGGCGTTTTCCATTCATCGCTCTTGAGAATGGTGGCGGCGCATTTCTTATACCATACATAATAGTATTGTTACTTATTGGACGACCCATATACTATATGGAAGTTGTCATTGGACAATTTTCAAGTCGTGGATGCATTAAAGCTTTCGATATGGTACCAATGATGAAGGGTAAGTTTACATGAAAACAATGAAAACAATTTAAAATCGCTTTAAATAAGTTAGATTGAGCTGAGAGTAAGATGAGACTGAAATGAGATTGAGAAGAGACTGAGAGAAAAGATAAAGATAATATTAAAATAAGATCGAAATTACATTTATTTTATAATTGAGATTGAGAAGAGATCAAGATGAACCTAAGATGGAGTTATAATGAGATGAGATTGATTGATTGTTAAGATGGAATTAAGATGGTATCGAAATCGTCAAGATATATCAGTCAC
Organism: Meiosimyza platycephala; assembly: GCA_963662105.1. Classification (NCBI taxonomy): domain Eukaryota; kingdom Metazoa; phylum Arthropoda; class Insecta; order Diptera; family Lauxaniidae; genus Meiosimyza; species Meiosimyza platycephala. Next base: position 75,455,696 of record OY759211.1, on the reverse strand, counting down.
TCCGCTCTTTATTTTCCAAAGTTATGAAGAACGTAAGATCGGAATGAATTAGTTAATTATCGGCAATTTCTTTTCCGCAAAGCCCAATGTTCTAATGAAGTTTCTCACTCAACAATGAAATCAATGTATTCACTTACTCATTGAAAGTATGGTTATCGCTCTAGATATTTCTAAACTGTGTGATATTGTGCTCTTGTATACAAATTGATTTCACATGGGATCCGTAATTCCTTTACTCGTTAGATTATGAGCTTCTGCCGTAGCTACTCTATTTGTGCTGTCATAGGAGGACGTCCATTAATTACGTGAGTCAAAATAGGGGGGAGAGGGTCTGGCAAAATCTCACCAAATCTCACCAAGGAAGGGGAGGGGGTCAAGGAAAACCTTATTGTAACTTATTAATGCATAGAATTTACATTAAAAATTATAATTTAAATCTCACGGGAGGGAGGGGAGGGGTCGCGCCATATCTCACCAAGAGGAGGGGTGGGGTGTCCGAATTTTCAATAAAATACCTCACGTAATTAATGAACTGAAATTTTCAGGGTACCCCGATGTCATTCCATATTTTTATCGATGATCTTCTGACATCGACCACTTACTCAAAATATTCCTATGCGAACCACATCAATAATGGTCATTTATGTTGCCTTGAAAAGCATGACCTCTGATGACCTAAAAACAATCTGCGAATGTGAACGTGCTAATCGAGTCGATTTCAACGCCAAAATACAATATGGTCTATTATCCAAAATACCAATCGATTGCTTTCTTTCAACTCTTAATATGGCTAACGTCAGCATAACGAGATCTAGAACTAGTGACATTCTGGGCATAGCGGTGAAATAAATACTATTATTAGACCTTAAATGATAAACAATTCGCACATTTGAGCCGAAGCTCTAAGAATTACTTTAAAGCTGCTATATCGAGCTCTTTTACAACGGCTCGGTGTTCAATAGAACATCAAATTATCGGATATATCGTTCTTTGGTCACATAGTTAATTTATGAAATAATCTCGCTTCGAAGGTTGCTTTTTTTAATAGAAATTTTCACAAACATTAGCACCTCTCCTTCTGAATTATATCCTCTACTTATAAATCCAAGTGGTGCAATATGCAATATTATACAACTTAAATTTTTAAAGGTATCGCCTATGGTCAAGTCTACTCCACAGCCTTGGCCACAACATACTATGCCTGTGTTATGGCTCTTACCATTAAGTATTTGATATCATCTTTTGTGGAAATATTACCATGGACATATTGCAGACCAGAATGGGGTAGCAATTGTGTTGCTACCGCTGAAATGCAAACTAATAATAATACCATGCATAAGGGTGTCTCTTCGGCGGAATTTTACTTCACGTAAGTATATAACAGCATAACAGTTCTAATTATTAACATTTTCCTAAATATATTTTCTTTTTTTCCCTACAGCAAAACAGTGCTACGTGAAAAGGATAACATAAACGATGGTATTGGTGCACCTAGTTGGGATTTAATACTTTGCTTATTTTGTACATGGGTCATTATTGGTATTACACTTATCAAAGGTTTGTATTGCATGCTGTAAAATTTAAAAATGAAAAGTCCATTAATATCTTTTTTTTTTGTTTTGTTCTCTATTTTAGGCATTCGCAGCTCCGGCAAGGCATCCTACTTTCTGGCCATATTCCCATATGTTGTTATGTTCATTTTACTATTTCGCGCTTTGACTCTGCCTGGTGCCATGAATGGCATTGTTTATTTTCTGAAGCCACAATGGAATCAACTCTTGAATCCAAAAGTAATTTAATTTTTTTTTTTCATATGGTTTGATGGTTTAATTTTATATTTCTTTTTACTTCTGCTCTATAGGTTTGGTATGCCGCCATTACACAAATGTTTTTCTCGTTGGCCATTTGTTTTGGTACTTTGATAATGTATGCCTCGTATAATGGCTTTCGGAAGAATGTTCATAGGTGAGCAGAGTTATTGTTATTTATACGAGTATTTGTAAGTACTTATGTAGTAAAAATGTATTATTTGGTGGAAGGCGGAATTATGTTTGTTCTGATAAAAATACAAAGAAAATATGGTGGATAGTGGGTTACTCTTAATGAAGGACATATATTTTAGTTTATTATCAACAACAACCATAATCAACTAATCATCAGGAGCAAATATTCTTGCTCGTCTGTTTTTTTGGAAGTGACCTATTGAATTTTAAAATTATAAGCATTAATTAATTCAAAAAAATGTCATCGTTGCAAAATATTGAATCATTATAAAAAATTATCCGATATATCCAATATTTTTCAAGTTTCCAACATTTTTTAAAATTATATGGTTTTCAATTTGTTAACAGATCGAGAAATGTTAAAAACAGTTTTTTTGAAAATCGAAAAAAAATTGAAAAATGTCTGGTCATTACTTAAGTAAACTTCTGACCTATCCCCATCGATAGGTTCAGTAAAGATTTTTCTCTAGCGCTCTTAAGGCTTACAATCGAATAGCGTTCGAAATGAAATATCGTCTTCCAAAACTTCGTAATAAATTGTACACTATTCATTATTATTCATATATACTGTCCATTGTTTCAGAATTATTACCTTTATTCATTTACTATTTGGCAATATCAATCCATTAATTTTGTTTCGGGCAGCTTATGGTAATCAAATTGTTTTTCAGCGTCTCCGTACACCATTCGAGACTAATTTCGATCAATTTTTTGATTTCGAGGACGAATTGTGCCCAGAAATGGCATGAGTATTGTCTGAAATGCTCTCTCTACCTTTCCTCTTTGGAAAACAATTTTTTTAACAATCGGCCTGAAGTTCAAGAACGCCCCTAGCTACATATGTTCAAAATTCTGTAAGAATGACATCTTACGAACGTCAAGTCATTAGACAGAAGATGGAAATCTATTTGCTTCGAACAACGAGAATTTATGCAATTCACTCAAAACGGGAACTTAGTAGACCTGGAGGCGCTCTTAATGTTGCCCAATAATTTATATTCGAGCTTTTTCAATCAATTCATGCAAAAAGTGTTTATGCATCAAAGAGTGGGAGAAAATTTTAAAATAAATTTTCGACTTTGCCTTATAAATTGGTGTAAATCAGTGGCGCCACTTCAACAAAACCTTGAGGGAGAGGGGGAGGGGGGCGAGAATTATAATTCCACCACTATTAGATGGTTTTATTGAATTGATGCATTAAATAATAACCCAGCCCTACCGAATTGACGCCACAGGTGTAAATATAATTTTCAGAAAAGTGGGATCAAATAGGCTTTTATTGATCATAGGGACGAATCGAGAGACCTCCGAAATTAATTTTCAAGTTTTCCCGTTTAGTTGGCTTAAAGAAATTTTCTTTCCACAAAATGAGCGCAAAACGCGTTGCATTTATTTTGTCCGGAATATAAACGACTGGAGCATAAAATTATTTATTGAAAAGGTTGCCCAAAAGAGTCCTAAGTGTACCCGTTCATATTGATGTTCTGTGAAACTGATGGTCTCCAATACTGATTTTTGACCTTTTCCATTCATTGCACAAAAATTAATATTTTGGAAAATGGACCCACGGTTCTTACATGGCTTGTCCAAAATTAATGTTTACCCTTTTATGATTGATTGGCTTAAAAACTAACTTCCAAAAACGTCATAAGCGGTTAAATTTCCAAATTGTTTTCCCAGCAAAAAATTTTTATAAAAAAAATAACCAAAAATAGTTCTTAGTAGGGCCGGCGATTTTTCGTGCTTAATGTTGTTAAAGGTTTTAAATTTGTCCTTTTCCCATTGAAGGGACTGATGACGTTTCTTTTGGCTTTTCTTCATCTATTTGCTCAAACATTTTCTTATTGAAAGATGAGCCTAAAATGATCAAATCTACAGTATCAATTTTCGGCTTTACCGAAACTATCGATTTGAAAATTCGTAATTGGTGCAAATTAGTTTCTTAAGTGGTCCGAGGATCTTTTGGTAAAGGTTAAAATCATTCAATCCAGGGTTGCAAATTTATTGAAGATTATTGAGATGTAAAACATGGATTTCGTTTGGCCAGTCAGAGTTCGTATTCATTGGACTTTCTTCGTCCTTGGCTGCTAAAAGATAATATCCTGCTGTCGGTTTTCCTAATACATACTAAAACTGGTAGCTATTGGTATTTTAAGTTTGTTGCGGGATAAAACCTGAAATGTGATTATCCGGGCAGATAAACTTCCTGTTATGATATTTTGTTATACTTAAACCTAAAGCTGTTGTTTTGATTTTTGTGGAATACAACATCGAATGTTCGTCCAAATTCAATGGGTCGTACTCTCGTTGCAGTTTCTCTTTCATTATTAATGAAATTTGCTGATTATTTAGCTTATTGAAGTATAAGGCTTATAGTTCTTTCATCTTTTTTACTACAGAGTCACATTCCTTGGTGATCTTCTGTCATACTAATATTGAATAAAGCCTGAAACTCATTTGTCTGGTCAGAGATCGTATTCGCTGAGCATGTTACATTTTAGCTAGTGACCTAGTGTGGTAGTGGCAGTGGCGAATTTACCTATGGGAAAACTACGAAATTGCGCGGTGGAATATCTTTTTTCTGTTTTTTTTGTGTTCATTAATTTTTTGCAACACGTTCGGTAACACATTCTCCAGAAGCTTCACGTTTGGTGGATTAGATATTTGTCTATCTGTTGAACTTTTTTTTCATTTATTTTTTCATGTTTTCGTTACAAAACAGATGCTGAGAAAAAATAACTTAAATATGCACTTTTTTTCTCATTTTCCAAAGCGCCAAAGTTTGTTCGACCAGAGATTATGTTTGTGAAATTGCTTTTGTATTCTTATTTATTGTGCTGTTTAGAAATTAAAAAGATGTATATTTTCCAAAACCATTTATTTATTTTATTGGTATCTAATTGCAGAGATGTCATAATAATCACTACAATTGACTCGATCACTTCAATGCTAGCAGGCTGTATCATCTTTGGCATATTGGGTAATTTAGCCTATGAGATGAATACCGATGATATATCACAAGTTGTAAGAGGTGGCACTGGATTGGCTTTCATTTCATACCCTGAAGCTATAGCCAAGTTCAAATATCTACCACAAGCATTTGCAGTACTCTTTTTCCTGATGTTACTTGTGCTAGGTATTGGTAGCAATATCGGGATGGTATCTTGCGTCATTACTGTAATAAAAGATCGCTATACACATTTGCCACATTGGTTTTTGGCATGCTGTATATCAGTGCTTGGATTTCTCTGTGGACTTGTATATGTGACACCGGGTGGACAATTTATCTTAAATTTAGTTGATTTCTTTGGATGTTCATTTATTGCGTTGGTCTTGGCAATCGCAGAAATTATATCAGTGGCATGGATTTATGGTAAGTATTGTAAATGTTTTGGAATATTGATTTTTGAATTTATTTTTAATTTTTATTTTATTACTTTATTTTCAAGGTGTCAAACGCTTTTGTCGCGATATTGAATTTATGTTTAATGTGCGTACCAGCTTCTATTGGCGCATCTGTTGGGCAGTATTCACACCGGGATTTATGTTCTTGGTCTTAGTTTATACGCTTATCAACTATAAACCTTTGGAATATAAAGGTGTTACATATCCAGAATTGGCATGCACTTTTGCTTGGCTTATGTGGGCGATAGGTGTTGGCCAATTACCGCTATGGGCTATCTATACAGTCTACAAACAGCCAGGGCAAACATTTAAAGAAGTAAGTGGAAAATATAAATAGCGTGGCATAGAAAGTATATTGATGTCGAAATTGAAACGCTCAAGCTTTCAATGTTGATGTTGTAGATTCAATTTTCGAATAGAAAAAATCTTCCACTTTCTATGTTGCTCTCATCATAATAATATTTAAGTTCAACATACTAATGCTTTTTGTTACAGAAATTTCAGAGCGCTTTGAGGCCAACACCTACTTGGGGACCTTCGGATCCAAAAATTTTCGAGGAGTACTTGGTTTACACAAAAAGTTTTGATAACATGTGTGACAAATCTTTGTGGTCGAAAATATTTGACAACATTTTTGGATAATTGTATTGTTGGAATTGATGTTTTTCTTTCTAAGTACCAGTTTTGTTATTGTTATTTAAATATTTATGAAAATTATTTGAATTTATTTGTTAGTATTGTATATTTTATAAGTAGTTTTTTTCTTCTTCTTCTTTAAGTTAAGTTAGTAGAATTTTGCTTTGTTTTGAAAAAAAGAAAAAGCGGTAGATGAATCAATGCATTTATTATGTCATAGTATTTTTGTTTTTATTTATTTTACAAATAAAATAAATTAAATTGTCATAATACTCTAAATAAATGTTTATTATATCAATTATATATACATATGTATGTATACATGTATGTATGTATGTACGACGCAATTCCAAAATTTAAAAAATATCAAACATATATATGTATTTTGGACACTGCTTCATTCCTATTTAGAGTTCGCTAACATTCAGTAACCTTTTGCCTTTTGAAACGTTTCTATCTAATATTATCAAATATATTTTTATCTCAATGAGCTAAACGTAATATTCGGGCCATATTGCACAAAAAAGCACAGGTCACTTTATTTACAAAAAATTCAACAAAAAATTAATTTCGACAGCGAAAAATTTTTTTTTGTATCAATCGATGAGAAAAGGTCGAAAATGGATTTTGAAATCACTTAGGTTGGTTCCAGATACTGAAAGTGATCATTTTTAACCCATTGCCGAAAGCAAATTTTTTTGCTGCAATTGATGGGGAAAGGTCGAAGAACAGTTTTGGACATCACTTGGGGTGTCCACAGGCCATTGTAAGCACTTTTTCGAACCATTGCCATTGGCTCTAGAGTCTAGACCACACCAAGTGGTATCCAAAATCTATTTTTGGCATTTCCCCATCGATGATAGCAATATATATATAGATATATCTTCGCATTCGCTATTAGTGAGTGCAACTCAGATTCACGCTCATTATTGCATGCAATGTTCACACTCACATTTCATATTTGAAGAGTGGACGAACAGAACAGCACATGTCCAGAAATTTCAAAAGACTTACTATGATTATGTCAGTTCGCGCGCTACTATTTTAACTCATTCAGACCCAAAATAAAATATTCTAAAAAAGTTTAATATTTTAAGAAAAGACAGGAAAAAATGGACATGTGCCCTTTTGCAGGGACCAACTGGCATGTGTCTTTTTGTTTGACCCTTTACACTTTTTTTAATGAAATGAAAAACGTACCGTCATGTGCCTTTTTGCATGAACAACTTCACTTTGCTATCAAAAAAGTATGATATCTATTGCTTTTTTGTAGTGTCTGATATTGAAATTATTTAAAGTTTATTATAATGGACACGATTCCATAAAAAAAAGCAAAACGACCGAACATGGACATGTGCCGTTCTGTTTTGGTATTTGGAAAATGCTTATAAAACTTCAAATTCAGTGTAATGCTATCCAAATTAAATAAACATCGCTTACGATATATTAAGAGTCCACTTACTTTTTGCAAATTTAATCACCGGAAGTTCATTATAAGCAAAAAAATTTAACGACTGTTACATTTTTTTTTTGAGTATTGGAGATATATCTCTGTCTTTACTACCATTTTAATTAAGCAGCTTTTAAGATATCTGTATTCTAAGTCAAATCACCCTATATGTGCTGCCATCTTGTATCAAAATAAAAGAAAGACAAACTAAATAAGTTGATTTTTTAATTTGAATTTATTGTTGGCTTCAGCGAAATTTTAAAGTTGCAATAATTAAATGACAATTTCTTATAATAATTAATTTTAACATTAATGAATTGACTTTCCTTTAGGGTAAACATGCAACTTTTTTTCTTTTTTAATGCAAATTGATAAAAAAATTACTTTCTTTTTTTTTACTAAAAATTATAATTTATTATTTATTACTAAAAAATTATAAACATATTTGAGGCATAATTTGAGTTTTTCTTATTACACATCGTGGTGAAACTGGCGATAGCGAAAAAATTCCTTTGGCCGAAATTTCTTCATAAAGTTATTTTGACGAAACGCAATACTTTCGGATATATAGCGATCTCAGTGAGCGGTTATAGCTTAAATATAAGCGCTGTATTACGTCGGAAATCCCAGAACTTACTACAACAATAAGGAATTTATTAAAAAGTTATAAACTTTTTCTTAATGCGAATTTATGTTGTCAAAATTATGAATAATTCATAATATATCGGAGAGTATAGAGTAAATCATAAGCATTTGAACACGAGTTGATTACATATCAGTTAGCCTTTCAAATTATACCGATATTGTTGAAATAAAATCAGCTATTCCCAAAGTACTGCGCATTTTGTGAAGACTTTAAATCTGAAATTATCATGAATTTTCAAAGTACTTTAAGGGTGACACTAACAAGTAGTTACAGAAAAACTCCGCTCAAAATATAAGCTTACTCAGCAGTTTTTCGATTTCGGAAGTCTACCAAAAATTTTCAAAAAGATTTCATCAAAAAATCAGCCCCCAATATTAAATTATAATCTGTTAGAATTTCAAATTTATTTATTCATTTATTTATTATATTTTTTTATCACAGCACTTATTTTGTTTGTTAGTTTTGTGCAAAAATTATGAAAAATTTCAATTATTTATATATTGCAATTATTAGTTATATAAGCTTATAAGTTAAATTTTAAAATATTTATTTATAATGGCATGCGAAGCTTATTGTATTTTTTAGTACTTTTTCATTAATAAACATTTTCCAACATCGTTATGCTGGCAAATTGTAATACTAGACAGACATAAATATTTTCTTTTTTATTATAATTTTAGAAAATTAATGTTGCATATAGTTAGGCTGTCTTATGTTTGATTTGTTATTGACATCCCTTGCCAGCATGCAGATTTTATTTTGCACTACAACACCCAGACTATTAGACCAGCAGCTAGCTAGCGGTTGTATCCATAGTCGGTCCAAAAAAACAAAATCGCTCAATGTTAAAAAATAATTAAACGTCCAATAATTTGGCACAATCACACAATGAATAAATAATGGCCCAAAAATAGCTGTTCCTATTGGGTGGTGTCTAAGCGATCTTTAATCATTTTTTTGCTCACAGCGCACCGTATCTATATTTTTTTGAAACTTCAATAAAACAATGTTATCCGCCTCTGTAAGACAAAAAGAATGACACCTCATTTGTTAAAATCGGTTCAGTACTTTAGGAGCTAAGGTTACTTTTTACCAACATTATTTTATATGCGTTTGCAGCGGAGCAAATTTTCTCTGCTCCACGAAAAAAATCAATATGTAAAATTTGCAAAACACCAGGCGATCATGAACCAACAGCAAGTAACGTATGTTTTTTACTTTACTTAAAAACGTTATTGCTCAGCTATTACTGAACCGATTTTAACAAATGAGGTGTCATTTTTTTCGTTAGATAATGTAGTTTTTGGCAATGGAAAAAATAATAACATCAATTACACATAGAGGGCGCTGTAGTCAAAATAATTTTTTAAATGCATGCAACTTGATAAAGGGTAAGCCAAATTTAATGAAATTCGATAGGTTAAGTTTGTGTGACGTATTCTATTATATAAATATGTTCAAAGCATCAGGAGATCAGAAACCAACATGAAGAAACATGTTTTTTTACTTTACTTTAAAACGCTATGGCTCGGCTGTTACTGAACCGATTTTAATAAAAGAGATGTCGTTTTTAGCGTTTGGTCTTCTAGTTACTAGCAAATATAATTAAATAATTTTTATATAGAGGGTGCTATAACTTTGAAATGCTATTACTAAACTAAAGACTAAACCAACTTTATCAAAATTTAGCATACCTACATAACAAAAGGTTGTGAATGAATGTGACTGATTCTTCTTGTGAAAATATTAGTTTATTATAAGCCATAGGTAGCAAATCAAGTGGTGGTTTTCGTTTCTTTAAACCCGTTTACTGGGGCTGTTACTGGAAAAGTTTTTTGGCAAAAAAACTAAGAAATCACAATCAAAAACAATGTTTGTATTGAGAGCTTAGGGGACGTCCATGAATTACGTGAGTTAAAATAGGGGGGGAGGGGATTCGACAAAATCTATCCAAGGAGGGTAGGATATCAAGGAAAACCTCGCATCAACTTTTTAAAGCATAGAATTTACATTAAAAATTATAATTTAAATCTCAGGGGAGGGAGGTGCAGGGTACTGCCAGATCTCACCAAGGGGAGGGAGGGGGGGTTCCAAATTTTCAAAAAAACACCTCACATAATTAATGCATGTCCCCTTTGTAAACAAAACAAAACAAAACAAAATATAGAATTCTCGATCTTCTCAATATTAAAAATAATTTTTTTTTTGAAATGGAAAAGTACATTTTTTTTCGGGAAAAACTTGATGACTTTTTTTTGGAAAAGTTTAATTTTTGTCTGGGAAGAACTTGCTGGCCTGTTTTTTTAATTTTTCCTTACCAAAAAGATTTTAGGTACATGTACCGAAATCATGCTATTCCCGGATTTTTCAGAAATTTTTGGATTCCTTTGATATGAAATTTCGGGCTTGGCTGGGTCAAAGCCGGCCACTTGGCATCTTTGATCAAAATCAATCGTAATTTTGGATTTCTATTCTTTTCGATCCATAATAACCGAATTTTTGGACTTGCATTTTTTTTTATCCAAGCCATACTCTTTGGATGTTTTTTTTAATAACTTTTAACATTTATGAATGTGCTTCGAAAGCTTTAGACTTTCTCTGATTTTTGAGACAGTTTGCGAAGATGAGAGTTCTTCGATGTTGTTTGATAAGTTAAAAAAAAAATTTCAAAAGTAATTATCACTGAAAAATATCGAAAAAGTCGAAAGCTATTGAGAAGAATTTAAGAACATCGATAAAGTCGGAAACAATTGTATAATATCGGTAATAACAAGAACAGTCACAGCCTACGGGAAAAGTCAACAAAATTTTCAAAAAAAAAGATTAGTCGAAACTTATCGAAAATCATTGAAAAAATCGATAATTATCAAAAACTATCAAGGAAGTTTAAATTTATCGAAAATCTTCGAAAAGTGTAAAATCATTTATTTTTATTAAAGAACATCGAAAATTGTCAAAGTACAATGAAAAGTCGATGTGCACAGTATCTTTGATATCGCATAAGCCGAAGAGGAAGCAAATCCTATTTGTGTGCTCAATGCAAGAAAAAGACACAAATTCCTTTCCGCTGATAGATATAGAAAATGACCACCATACATATGTATATATTTGATCTAAAATTAGAGTTCATAATACCAATTATTTTTGATCTAAATACATATATAAAACTCCGCAATAACCAATATTTTTGATCGAAAAAAAAGTCCAAAATAACGATTATTTTTGATTTTTAAAATATAAATCCGAAAATTAAGAATCATGTATCCTATGCTTCCCGTCTCATTGGTATACCTAAACTCATATTTCGTCTTTGTCATTATTGTGATTTTTGACATCAATTATTGAAAATAACAATTATTTACGATCCCTGCTTAAGACTTCGTTATTCCTAATGAGCTAGGGCTATTGACATACAATAATTCTCAGAATTAAGTTATGAACAGCTCAAATAATGTCTTTAAGCATATTGGATGCCATCAGAAGATCCTGGATTTGTAACATTGTATATGAAATGCTATAAATTTTATAATCTAACAATATGTCTAAGGATATTAAAGGACAATAAACTATATGAATAATGATACCTACTCTGAAAACTTGGCCTTGATTTTCTCATACGAAGCAAAAAATATGATGCTCGTATACATTTTTATATGAAAATATGAGCGAACTTAAAATATTTGAATTTGAAAATTTCTCTGGAGGTGGATTTCACTATATACAATATATGCTGAAAAATTGTAATGTGAGTTTTAGAAAAAAAAATGTCAAAAAAAGCATCTTAATATATATTATGCTTCAATAGAACCAATTCTAATTTGACAATTTGTCTATATAGTCGAATGTTGTAGTGCATTCATGTATTGTGATTCTTGCAGTTCTTGTTTGATTCAATTAAAAATATTTAATATGTTAGAAAATTTTAATTACTAAAATATCTTATCGCAGTGCAAGTTTGAGTAATTTTTTTTATTTGTTCATTAGCTGTTAAGAAAAATCGTAAATTTGATTAAAATTAGTTAGGCTTAAAAAATTTGTTTCATATTAGCTATAGATATTAATTATCAGTAAAAAGTTACATGCATATACAGTATATTGTATCTATTGTATCTGAATTATTCTGCATGAGATTTTTATTCGCTTTTGAAAAAGTTTTTTTAGTGTTGTAGTGGTTTAAATTTGCATACAGTTGCTCTCTATGTAAAAAGGCCATTTATGATGAATGTTATTAAGAATAACTCTATTAGTGATTTCTATTTGATTTGATTTTCTTTTCTTTTGTTAAAATTGTATTGGCACAGCCAGAATGGCTTTTTGAAATGATGTGTTGTGATTAATCTTTTCACTATTAACAAAAATCATAGTACGAGTATTTAAATAATATCTCTAATATATAGTATTTTAATCATATATCGTTTGAAGAAATCTGTCACTTAAAATCGTGTCACGAAAACAACTTTTAAATACTGCAAACTCTTATGTAAACTATGATGTAGTAAAAAAAAACTCCATTTTACATACATTTGCTACACTACAAGGATAATTAAAAATGAACGAAATGTTTGAAAATTAACAAAAAGTCGTATGTCCAGACTTTATCTGTTTCTGGAATTGGTTTTTAGAAGAAAAAAAAACAAATGAAGCACCAAGGTGGCTCTGGTACAAAAAAAAAACTTTAAGTTAACACAAACGTATTTATTTTGGTCCTGCTCTCAAATTCTTTTATCGCTGGTCTTGTTTTTTCATCTAACTTAATTTTTTCAAAATGAAATTGGAATTTAAAATGTTTCCATAAAAATCTTTACAGGCTCATATGTACATATATTTATTAAGGTGGTCTCGAATAATGGGCAAAAGAAGTGTTAATTCCTATGGCAAAAAATTAATTTTTGTGAGAAATAGTGGAAAAGAAAAATAAACACTAAATAAAAAATTGTAAGCCGGTATCCAGAGGTTCTGCTGTCGGAAAATTTTAAAATATTAGTTTCTTAAAAATAAAAAATTTTCTCAAGGAAAAAAATTTATTCAAAAGGTAAATAAAATCTGGGTAAAACTGTTTAATTTTGTTGGAGCAAATGAAATCCGATGAGGTTCCCACTTGTGACCGAATAAAGTTGTCGAGAGATAGTTTCTGGACATGGACTTGAAACATATGTTGGTCATTTGTGTTTTGTGGAAATGTACTGAATGGAAATTTCAAATGTACTTTTTAAATGCCGCATATAATTTTTCGACGCAAACATGAAAAAGTTACTTCAAAAAATTTTGATTTTGAGAAATTGGCTTGTTGGAAAAGAAAACTAAATATAAGGTTTAACTAAGCACACAAAAATCTTTTGGAACTATTCGTTTAGATTTCTTGGTATGAATGAATATAGATATATTCTTTTAAGAGAATTTTGAAAATTACGTATCTGTTCCAAGTTTTGTCATATGTATTTTATTAGTGCTATTTTTTCTCTTCTATAGCTTAGCCAATTATAATTTTTCGTTTCAAGACATACGTTTTGAATTAATATCGAAAATATCTCTTTGGATCAACTTAATCAAACATTTTTCGGAATAAAAGGTAGCCTATGTCCAAATATAGGATACATAATATCTGTCCACCAAGATTAATACAAATCCATTCAGCAGTATAGGCGTCATTGAGGAAGGAACTTAAATTATTAAGATTCTTATTTTAAAAATTCCGACAAAAAACTTTTCAAGGTGTAAGGCTAACCGCAAACAAGACTTTGTTTATTTTTTAATTCATTTCTATTCGTTTTACTTCATAAAAGCAAGCACTTATATTTACGGACCACCCATAATATTTATATATAATAAATAGATTTTACATTACTACTTTACACTAATATATCTAAGGGGTATTATTTAAAAATTCATCATATGCGTAAAGTTTTGTTTGATACGAATTAAAATTAATTATTGTAGTATTTTATCCCTCATTAATATTTATGTAATTTAATAATGGTCCTATATTGCTTTGAATATTTGTTTTTTAAATTTAGTTCCATACTATATTATAAAGGGAATATTTTTGCATTAATAACTAATTAAGTAATAAAAAAAAAACCTTAATAATATCAACATGTGGATACGTTAATAGTCTATAACTAATTGCGATATGAATTTCATACCTGCTCTATATTGTCTATATGAATATGTTTTGATTCTACGTATATTTGTGTATTTTTGTTTGTGTATGCATCACCAAATTTTTCTAACAATCTAAGTTTTATGTAAATGAATGAAGGTTTCAATTTTCTTTAAATATTTTATTCTCTTATTTATTAAATATTTATTTGCTAACTATTGCTAAGCAATGTTTCGATGAGTTGGATAGAACTTATTCTTAATTTTCGATGAAAAAACCAAAAAAACCTGTTCAAATTTCATAATCAAATTTTTGAAATGAAATACATTTTTTATTATACAATATCTGATTTTGTTTTCGAGATATATGAGCTGTAATTTAAATGTAGATTTCATTCAAATATCTCAAAATTAGAATAACTTGCTTAGTTTATCGAGTTTTAAAAGAATCAAGAGGAAAAAGATGGCGTCTTCGAAACTACTATCTCCGCTGAAAACTTTTACAAAGATATTGATAAACTTAATAGTAAATATCTCGATAGCCAAGTGACACATTGGAAAATTTTACTTAACATTTTCTGCTTAATTCATCGACTCAAAACAGTGGTCAAAACTGCAGAGTTACAGTTTGAAACAATATTTTTTTAAAGATTTCATCAACATTCGAGTAACATGAATTTCTTCAACAAATCGCTAAAAACTTTCACTTCTCGTCGCAACCTTTTGAATCCTTTTCGTTTCTTTTGTGTGGTTTTTTGTCTATTGAATTTTTTTTTTTCTTTAAAATAAAGTGTAGTTGTAACGCTTTCTACCAAAAATATATATGTATATTTAAATTTTTACAAATGAAGCAAAAATCATTAACAAAAACTTCTTAAAAATTACATATTCCACAAGTTATTCCACATAACAAATTTTTACATATAACAAATTTTAAATTTTATTGAAAATTCTAGTTGGCAACTCTATTTAAATAAAAGCCTGTTAAAATTAAAGCTAAATAATTCTCAAAGTTATTAATATTTGTCTTTACATTTTACTTTAGGTCTTACAAAATATTAAATTTCTTAAAATTTTTTCTTAAATTACGCTCTGTCATTCTATGATAATTTCGTTTTTCTTATTTTATTAATAACCGTAACGATTTCAATGCTCTTTGGTCGTATATATTGCAAACAAAATGTTTATTTTACAACTTTTGGTCATGTGCTGTACAATTTTACAACCAAATCATACATCGGTATATACATACATAGCTATACAAGCATTTAGAACACCTGTATGGGTCTATAGAGTCCAGTGTAGCCACATAGACGTGCTCGTAATGCTGGTATTAAAACTGCTGCTGATGAAATATCCTTCAATAGTTCAGCACATTCACATACCAGTAGATACATTTTATCACCTTTGTTCGCGGTACTTTTATGCAGCGCTATGCGACGTAAGCCGGCAGTGCGGGGTAGATATCTAGGTGGAATTAAAAAAAATTTGATCGAATGTTTTTTTTTTAATTTGGTTATTAAATACGCTATATCTACCTATATAACATTCTTGCTCCTGTCCAATATAGCCAGTTCTTTTCGAAGCGTTCACCATCATCACCTTCGAAGACCTGTTGGTGGAGAAGAAAAGTTTGCCGGTTAACAATATGTTTTGAAAGTTTACTTAAATAGTTTAACAGATAAGTGTCTATAGACACAGAGTTTAATACTATTTAAAAAAACAAGCAGAGCTAACTTGACTGTATGAACTATGAGCTGCAACTGATCTCCGCGTACAAACGAAGAGCTTAAGCGAGTAAGCATACTCCACCTCATTGGACGTGTTACATTTCCGAAACTCATTGACGACGGGTTAAGACATCTCGCAAGAGCTCTCGCTCTTTTCCATGCAAAATTATCAAAACAATACAGGCAGCTCTACCAATGCACAAATCTTCTGAAGTTTCTCTCTTTTTTGAGTAAAATCATAAATTTTCTCTCTTTGATCATCAACGTTTTACAGAAAAGCAAAATGCTGATGCAGTAGCTTATTAAAATGCTTTGCAGTGAATGCAGTATAAATTTCGTCGGAGTGGTCCGTTAATTTTCTTGAAGACCGCATTAGATCTCTTTATGTAGTATCCTAAGGATTACGTCTATGAAATCCACATAGCATATAATGGGCATATCGAGACACTGCTTTTTTAAGCCTGAACCATTGATTTTTTGAATGGCGAAAAAATTTAGGTTAATACTAAAAAACCTTTATTCAGTCTTTAATATAAAAAAACTACGTAATTTTTTCATCAAAGTATTTTCTCAGGTAATTTAAATTTTAGACCAAAAAAATTATAATCGCATGCTTCAAATATTTTTTTAATAAATTAAATTCCTGAGTGAGAAAAGAAAAAAAAGACTTAATATTTCGTGTATTCGTGTATTACTCTAAGAGGGCAGTAACTTGAAATTAAATTTAAATTTTTCATAAGTTTACAGGAAAAATTTTACAATTGCCTTCAAGAAAAAATGTTCTTATGCTTTAGATTTTTTTATTTTCTGTTTAAGTGCATTTCGCTACTACTGCCTATGTGCCTACCTTAAATACAGTGATGATATAGCCGGTTGCTGGAGTTTGTGTCTTCTTGAAGCCGCCACTTTCGTTGGGCGCCAAAACCAATGGCGGACGACAAATGGCAGCCACCTCGCTGTACAAGTCTAATGTATGGGCGGCAGTGTATCTGGATAGGAAAGAAAACTACTCGTTAATAATAAAGTAACAAAAAATGTACAGAATGGTCGTAGGTAAGAAAATGAAGAAATTTTAACTGAAAAAATTTATATATGTCAGACTTAATTAAATTGTACAACTTATCTGACAAAAATCAATTGAATGAAAAAAACATACATAAACAAAGATCATTTACTTTTACATCGAATTGCTTTATACAATTTTTTCAATTCCTTTTCATTAGTAATTTAACAAATGCAAATGACATAGAGTACTTATGAATTGTCAGTTCAATCATAATGCTTTATGTTGTTTCCAATTTCAAGTTTAACTTAATTAAAGTCACACTTTGAGGCATTATTTTTTAATGTTCAATTCAGAAAAATTTGTTGATCATTGCCAAAACAATGGAAAATGCTAAAGAAATGCATTGATTATTACGAAAATAATGAATAATGCAAATATTAGAGTTGCATAAGTGTCTGCTCAAATATTGCGTAACGCCCTTAGGGAGATGGGAGGAGTTCGCGAAATGTGACAGTCTGTTAAGTTCTTTATGTACTTTCTTATGACAGTTTGTGAGATAAGAGGGTGGTCAGTAATGTCAAAAAAACAGCGTGACGTAACATAAGAACAGCCTATTACTTCTGTGGTTACCCGGAAGAAGATGGATTTAAGTGGTTTATCTATATACCGTATTAATCTTCCTCGTAATACAAAATTAATCACACTTAATTTTTCAAAATCGACTTCCCGAGTAATAATTTTTGCCCACCTTTATAAGAGATTCGGTCCGGGCTTATGAAATCGGATCGGGCTCAGCCTTATATGTTTTTACAGAATCTACCTCTTTAAGATGAAAATAGGTTCAACAATAACTTCACCAGATCTGACTAGCCTGCATGGTTCTTGATTTGGCCAAGTTGATCAGAGCTGTATTGGGTTTTAAAGGGCTTTTCATAAAAGGGCTTAAATGAGGCTCCGGTGCTTGCCAGAATCGTTCCGGTACGTTAATGATTTGGAAAAACTTATAAGGATTGAACAAAATTTCATAGTGCTTTATCTGGTAGGGCTGCAATATAGCTAGCTTACCATCCCTGATCTAGAATTCCTTAATATGTTTCCACTCTTTAGATTCTGATTACATTCACATAATGGCTGACTGTGATAGGGTCCACTATTCCGAGTCAAATGCGGAGCTGATTATGGAAGGGCTTGTGTGATAGGAATTCCTACTCGCGTTAGTAGCTTAAGCGCTGAAACTAAACTTTTCTAAAAGCGTTTTAAAGCTTTATTATTTCCGTCCGAATATGCTTAGGTTTATGTTATGCAGAGGGTGTTGTCAAATCACGAGTTGCTGTTGTAATAAAATACATAGTAGTAAAAGTAGGTGAAAAGTATTAGCGTTCAGGGATCAAAAGACCCTCAGCATAATATACATACTTTCGGGCCTCCTAGCGTCTACTTTACGTCTTTGAAATCGATCTTGCCTAATCTTGCTATCGTTTGTATCCTTGTGCTTTGAAGGCTTTCAAGAAATCAATCTTTTCCAAACTTTTCTACAGAAGTTTTTTTTTTTGTACGATGACTTGAACTGTACCATAGCACCCCCAATCATAAAATAACCCTTTACTTTTGGATTCTTATAAAATAAAATTTAATTTTCAAAGTTTTATATTTAAATTTGACTTACTTTAATGTTTTTGGCTCGAATTTCGAAAGCGATGAAACTCTGATGCCCGTATAAAAATTTGATGGATCCGTTTGTTGTGTGTTAATCAAATAGTAAGAGATAAAAGGAAATTCAGCTAAAAAAATATATTCTCGAATTCGCTACAGCGAACAATTATGAAAAAAATAATCATTAAACTTCACTTACCGCCCTTTTCCATGTTGGCTAACAACATGCCACCAACGGCGGTATTCGCTTGTTGCACCTCATTCAATAGCTCTGCTGCTATACCACGTTGTTTTAGCAACGGATGTGATAATGGTGACTCTAATATCGGATCAATTGGCTCTAGTGGACTCATTAAGTGTACCAGTATACAAAGTTTCGGATCGGATACTTCAAGTACACTTAGCGGACTAATTGCTTTCGTAGCACCATCGACATTGGAAGGAGGTAACTGAAAAGTAATAAAGATACACAAATGTAGTAAATATAAATGCACACAACTGTGAATGTTAATGAATAAAAAGTGATAATGTCCTCATGAAATGATCAAATGTATTGCCAGACTTAGACCAAAACTTAAAATTGAATTACCCTTCATTTATTTCATATATTCTTGTGTTTAGTGCTGAAGTATACATTTTTTGTCCCCCAAGTTTTCGGAGGAATTGTGAAAAGACCTTAAAAAAAATATTCCAATTCTAAGTTCTTTTTATTTAAGAAAAATAGTAAGTTCATCACCGGCTAGGATTTAAATATGTGTGGGTAAGTATTGTAGTGGTAGCAGGGTAGCAGAAACCGCAGCCGTCCTAAATTACCATGGAAACGTTCGCAGGAAATATGTGAATATGAGAAATGTTGAAGAGAATTGAAAGCACTCGAGACTGATTGTGCAGTTTGGAAGAGTTTTGTGGCGGCCGTATGCTCCGTGAGAAGATGAAGAACACTAGAAGAATTTGGCAATGAGTACAAGTGAAATTAAGGGTCAAAAGTGTCCATGCAATGTAGCAGTAAGTCCGTAACACAATTTCTACCATACCCAAATTTATTCTTATTTCACGGAAAAATATTGATATTGCATGTATCGATTAGTAAGTATCGAAAGTTTATATCGAACATGACAAGTGGCACCCAGAATCATCCTAAAGAGGTGTTTCGGTTCTCATTTTTGAAAGAAATTTTTACTGACAATGAATTTTGGACATGACCAGATATCGATAGGTCAAAAATTAATCTCGATAACCGGAAACTAAGTCCAAATATTAAATCGATATTGGAGTTTTTAAAACCGACTAGTTTAGGTTAAAGTGGCGGTTTAGGTTAGTAGTAAGCACAAACCCGGATTTAGAAAACTGCCGCCTTTAGGCCAGTCAGAAATTGCCGCCCCCCTTCACTAGTAAATATAGCAAAAATATTTTGTAATATCAAAAGTGAGGCCTTTTTTTTTTTTTTTTTGCTTGTTAACATTTTTAGTATTTGCACTTTTTTTCCTCAAAAAAAAAAAATTTCATAGTTCCCAATATTTGCCGCCCCTAAAAACTGGCACCCCTAGGCACTGGCCTAGTGTGCCTCTAAGGTAAATCCGGCCCTGAGTAAGCACAAATTGTGCCGTTTGAATAGCACATTATGTAACCCGACGAATTGACGATAAGCAGCTGTATCCAGTTAACCTTATTAGGCAGTTGAGCAGCGAGCCGTTTCAATTTAGGCGAATTCACTGAGTTCATTGCAGAAATGTTTTCCTAGACATCTAAGTCTGGTTCTGGACTAGACTGGCCTGCTGTAAGGAAAGCTCTTGAGTGATTCGTTCTCAGGGATGCCTAACCTTTCAGAATGCTTGCCTGATTATCCAAGCATGTCGCACTGATTCTCGCAATCTCGATCTAGTTCCTGGACAGTAAGTAAGTGGTTCTCTACAGGGGTGTTTTAAAATATTTGATGAATAAAACAGTATTGCATCGATCAATAATTATTATAATGAAAATGTGGTTAAATAATTTCGGGGGTGACTGAGACTATTCATATGGATAGATTTTACAATCAATAGAAAAATATTGCAAATAAATTACGGACTTGATCAGTGCCTATATCGATTTGTTATTGTTGGGGGACGTACATTAATTACGTGAGTTAAAATAGGGGGAGGGGGTCAAGGAAAACCTCACGTCAACTTTTTAATGCTTAGAATTTACATTAAAAATTATAATTTAAATCTCAAGGGAGGGAGGGGATGGTCCCGCCAGATCTCACCAAATCTCATCAAGGGGAGGGAGGAGGGTCCGAGTTTTCAAAGAAACACCTCACATAATTAATGCACATCCCCTTGCAAACAACGTTAATCTGAAAGTACAAAGTTTCAACTGCAACTGCTCTCATCAGTTTTCACACACAAAAGCGAAAGCTCTAAAGAAATCTGGCTCGTGAGTAAATCAGTGTTTCATAGCATTTTCCCGAGTATGCTCGCTAGGGAAAGCTTTTTTGTGCTTTAACATATGAGAACATTGGTTTTCGAGTTAACAAGCAATGCATGATCAATAGCATTTTGCATGTTTTTCTAAATTAAGAGATGTTTGGCTGGCTCTAGGTCAAATTATGACAGCCGAAGAAAGTAGATTCAGAGCTTTCTCTCTGGATTTTTAGCATACATGTGTACAAATTTAAAATATTTTTATACTTACTGGTATTCCTGCTGGTAAAAATCTATCTACGCTATTCACCGGAATAATAAAGCAATCACGATCCAATGTGGCTAATGAAATTGGTTCTGAACGTGTTGAGCCCACATTTAAATTGCCTGTGCCACCGCCTCCGAAACTCACTGTAAAACAATTGAGTTTGAATTAGTGAAAAGCTTTTTAAAGCTAAGTTTTTATTAAGTACTTAGAAATATGTATAGTTAAAAAAAAAAGAAAGAAAACACACAATTGCAGAAAATTAGGGCTAACTACTAAATGGTTTCGTTTCATAGTAGTTAAAAGCTTTAAAGAAACGACAAAGCTTTAATTGTTATGAGTAAGTAGTGCCGGCCAAACTGATAAAATATCATTGTATCACAACTTTTGTGCTATGCACGAGCTTATGTGCGTGCAAAAGCACAAAAGTTCATTAGCGTGATATTGCTTGGCCGTCGCTTTTATTAGACTACACAAAGTGCAAGTTGTATAGTTAGTTTAAAATACTGAAAGCTTTCAAGCAAAGACATTAACAAAAATTAAAGTTAAAGCAGCTTTCAAGCTTATTTTAAATATATGTACATAAGTTACTAAATAAATAGCTTTAAGTCATTTTAATAAGCTGAGTTAAACTACACAACATTTTACTGATATGATTTCATAGAGAAGCTTTAAAGCTTTCTATAAAAATATGTCTAGCTTTCAGTATTTTTTTTTTTTTTATTTTAGGTACACTGTACGATTTTTACGAAATATCTTGACTTATTTTGCAGTAAATAAAAATATTAAGGAAAAATTATTTTTAGAAAACAACAAAAAAGAAACCACACAAACATTTTTATTTTTTTTTTTTGAGTTAGATACAACAACTTGTGTTAAACTACGTGGAACTTCGGTGTTTTTTTTTTCTGAGCTTATGCATTTTAGTGGGATTTTAAAGGAGGAAAATGGTTACAATCAAAAAAACAAAAAAAAAAAAGTTCAAAAAACATTTAAACATAAGAACGGTGATAGAAAAAAAGTGTTTTTGATTTAGTTTTTGTTTTTAATTTGTTTTGCTTTTTGCTTTTAGTTTTTAGTTTTGCATTTAATTTGTTTTTTTTTTTGTTCGTTCCATAGTAAGTGCAACTCAAACCTTGCCTGCCAGCGTTTGGTGTTGTTGATGCTGTTGTGGATTGATTTGACATTATCATGGGCGTGGCACTATTGATTGATATCGATTCATTCCGCATTTTAACGCTATGGTTCCATTTTAGTAATGACACCGAGGGTCTACGATCGACTAGGGGTTGCGGTGCATCCACTTCATGGGGCAGTGGTGGCAATGGAGGTGATGTTGCCGAAAAGCCGGTGCAACGTTCTGTAATGAGTTCTTTTGATATAGGTTCGTATGTGACTAAATTTTGCGAAATTTTTATTTCTATTTTTTCTTATTATATTTGTTTTTATTTTTATTTTTTTTTCGTGGTAAGTTTTGAAAAAAATTAATTTTGAAAAATTTTTTGTTTCTTTTTGGAAAACTAGACACATTTTTGTTATTGTTTTTATAAATCTAATGCCTATTTCTATGCGATACTCTGATATTTTTATGTAATTTTTTAAGGTTAGAGGCGACATGCTGGTAAAGTTTTGTTAGACAATATGCGTGGAAGTTAAATGCATATGGTATAAGCTTAGTTAATGTTAAACCATGTGCTGAAGTTGCTCTTCTTTTATTAAGATATGTAAGCTGCTTTTTTTATGTGTTAGAAATATATGTATGTATGTATATCGTAAGAAATTTATATTCTTAAGAATAAAATAAAATGTATAGGCGCTGTTACCATATAGCAATACATGTAATATATGCTGCATGTTGGGCTTATTGTGTGCTGTAAAAACCGATGGTACAAGAAGAAAATATCAGAGATACCCCAACATCTTCAGTCATGTCTATCGATTTCTCTAAAATTGTTAGAACATGTAAGTTGCATGTCTCAGATTAAAGCTTTAATGGCCATTTTTTAATGTTTCCAATAATTTAAATATCAAGAGGGTAGAAAGGCGTAATATCGAATAGCACAAAATAATAATATAAGCTTCGATAATATATGAACAGAATAGCATCGAAAAATATTGAAAATCGAAAAATAAAATGGAAAAATATAGAAAACTTCGATAAAATTCAGAAAGTGTAGAATAGTATTGCAAAATATGGAAAAAGTCAAAAGTTTCAATCCATATAGAAAAATAAAAGAAACAAAGTTCGATTGAAATCTTTTATGTCATTAGTTCTGAAGAATAACGAAAAATTCGTCTGAAAAACTATGGTATCGAATAGTATCGAAAAAAGTTGGTGGGTGCAAAATAATTTAATCGATAATAATTTCGATTTATAGTAAGTTGAAAATCGTCGTAAGTATGAAAAAAACGTCGTATGTTAAGTGTATCGAAATATGTCAAAGATAATCGAAAAGTCGATTGAAGTATGTCGATATACAAAGTAAAAAAATGGTCCTTGGATTTTAGCATATTTAATTAATTTTAAGGATCATTTGTTTTTTTGGTAAATGGAACAGTAAATTGTAATGTACAGGGGCCCGATGAGGGTTTCTAATGTCAAAAATACAGTAGACGTCCAATATAACGAACAAATTAATGCACGGGTCAGTCGTAATATCGTAAAATTGGTTATATCGAAGTGTTTTTTTATTCAAAAAACTTGCTTTTATTTACGCCATATTTAGTTACGATCACTTATACTGGCATTATTTTCTTATCTTCTACAATTATATTAACTTTATCACTTAATGTAAGGCTCTTGCGTTGAAGCGGCATGAATTAAATAGCGTTCGTAATTTAGAATAGTGAAAATTTTCGTAATTTAGAGACATCAATGAAAAAATTTCAATTTGGAAACCTGTTCATTAAAATGGAAATTCATTATATGGTTATACGTTATATTGGACGTCCACTGTATGAAATTTTGCTAGGGTTTTTGGAATGCGAAAGCCAACGACTTTTGTTTTTTTTTAGTAAATACAAATTTTTTGCGGTGAAATTTTTTCGGGTAGAGGGCGGTGAATTTCATCTTTGCCCCGGGTGCCGAAAGTGCATGGTACGTCTTTGAATATATGTACTTTAGGATGGTTCTTATTTAGATTTCTTGCGAAAATCAAATGCAGCGCCCCCCCAACCGATTCCAAACAGGATAAAAAAATTTAAGAAATTTGGCCTAAGACACCAGTTTGTTCATTATTTTTGTATATAATACGCTTAGAAAAGAAAAAAATAGCAACAAATAGCATATTGAATTAAAGGCAATTCATTGGGCTTCCTTAATACCGTAAAAAATATTACAAATTACTAATACAATTTTTAGAGAACATAACGATTATTTGAAAAAAATGGTAAAAAAAATTTTAAAAACAGCCATATCACAAAATATATGGACCTGATTTCAAACTTTTATGCACCAATTTTATAGACTGTAAAATTACCTGACATCAAACTATTTAAAATCTATAAAGAAATTCCCAACTTTTACGGATTTTTAGAAAAGCTATATCCGCAACTTTCCATGACTATATCTCGGAAACTAGATGCGAGCGACATTTATTTTTGATATATTCTTTTGTAAAATTAAAAACCACGTAAAAAAAATTGGCCAAAAAAATGGCGGCTTAGGCCAAACTTCACATTGAAATAGGGTCAGTAAGGGTTAAAGATAAAAATTTGAAAAAACTCCAAGAATTTTTTTATTTTATTTCGAACCAATTGAGGGGGCGTCCTCATATTTTTTTCCTAAAAACCTGTAACTAAAATTAATGTCTAAAGCCAAATTTCACATTGAAATTAGGTCAGTATGGGTTAAAGATAACAATTTGAAAAAAGTTACTAAAACTTTTTTATCTTATTTTGAACCAATTGAGGGGGCGTCCCCAAATTTTTTTTTTAAGGACCACCTTAATGTACATACATACATATTTAACTTCAAGATTAATAAAAATCTAAAAAATCAACAAAATCTCAAGCGCTATTCTTAAGACCAATGGACTGACAGCCAGGAGAGACTGTACTCGTAAACATCATTTAGGGCAGAGAACATTTTTTGAATTTTACAAAAATTTTAATTTTTTTTGTTTTAATTCAAATTGTTTCATACCGATGATATTAAAATAAGCAAAGCATAGAAGAAATTTCAACAAAAACCACTGAAATTTTAGACCCAATCACATCTTCTTACCTCGAAATACAAATAGTGAATTATAAATTCACTTAATACCTACAGTGTATGCCGCTGGATTAAACTCATTCGTTTCGACGATACCAAATATTGAGATTCCACCACTTTAAAAACACTGCGATTTCTTTACTTTCTCATTTGGCCAGGGCTGAC